>CM042138.1:81003100-81117331 GCA_023376005.1 Doryteuthis pealeii | reverse complement strand
CCCGAAGATGGACCCCTAACAGGTACTACCACTCTGTGTCTGCTCTACTATTTACCTAGTCTACACTACTAAGTACCCATAGCTGGCAGGAGAATAGTTGGATATATACCTTCCTAAGGTATTATCATTATATGAAATGCAAACAGCCTCATACAGGATTTGAAACTCATGTCACCATATCCATTTTATATTAATAACCATTACATCATACACCTTGTAAATATATATAGTTTAGAAAAATGAAAAATAAGTAGAAGAGGTTTTTGTCATTGGTCCATGAGTCTTGGCTTGAATAAATCTATATTTTAACTTCTATATTGGAGGCTACAAGTAGTTACTAGAAAACATACAATAAACAATCTTATACTCTATTTGTGGTGTCTCTGACTTTTACAGTGATACTGATAGCTTTTTAATTTAGTGTGTCTGGGACGCACGGATTTGATTTGAAGGAGCCCCGGGAAATTTGATGGGTCCTATCTAAAGTTACTTAATAAATTGGAGATTTTTTATCCATGAACAACTAAAGCCATCTAACCCCTACCTCGTACCCCATACAGTGTAATTTGTGTTGAGATTTTAGATATAAGACATGTGTTAAATGCCCACTATTATTTATAGACTCAGCGATAATCATGTGACATATCTTTGGAATCACTGGCAGTACTCTGCTGCTGATATTGTTATTTATACCGGCTGTTCTAGTCATACCTACGCATATTGCTTTGAACCTTCGTGGACGATGGAACATAGTATTATATCACTGACTTCGACACTACGTAGGATTCCATAACTCAGGACTTATTCACTTACCAAAGGATTCTAGCTCGGACTTACTTAAGTCCTTTTCAACTGGCCAAGGATGGCGGTCAGAAAACTTAACAATTTGTTTCAATGAAAATATTGAAATGTATTTACAGTTAGCTGGAAATGGTGGGGGAAGAAAAAAAACACTGGGTTGCATGGATATGATTTTTCTGCATCCTTTTAGATTTTATGCATCAGTGACGCAAGACCTATCAGCATCTCGTGTTTATCTGTCTGTCCAGGAATGCAATTGAAAACAAAGCCCTGTACAAAGATCAAAACAAAACTTTTCCAGGGTAGAATTTTATAAGGAATCCAATGATAGTATTTATATTTACCCCAGAATATATTTGGAGTCACGAGAGACCAAATTACCGGCGGTGATACGAGAAAACAGGAAGAAATTAGTGTCATTTCATTCCAGAATATTCTAAAGACACACACATTCTTCCATTATTCTACAACTGTTATATAATTGATGGATTGCCTGTCAATTATGTACTGTAGTCTAGTAAAAATTAAAATTACAGTTTCATGGAAAAATACAGGTAATTTGATTGACAGATTTTAACCTGAAATTGATCTCAGCTCTGATTGAACATAGACGACATGAGAAACTTAATTCAGAAAAATCAGTTTTTGGCTGGGCACTGAACGGGATGGGAGCAAGATGGTGTCTCTCCATTCGAGGCAAAATCTCCATGCATGCTCATTTTGGGTTTATAAAATATGAGCTCTAAAGAAAAATAACAGTCTTGTGTTCATTAATAAAAAAAAAACAACAAAGACCAAGAGACAAGAATCAGATGAAAACTCAAGATAGGTAAAACCCAACAAGAAGATCCAGAGGAACAGAGAAGCCAGCTACCCAGCACAGGTCCAAGAATCGACAGATATAGCTTTAGAGAAACAGAATAAGAGGAGTATACAAGTAACACAAGTTCTTTCATTATTCTACAAAGAGTTTGAAAACAGAATAACATTTTAGATTTGAAAATAATTTCACTCATACACTGTTGATATTGCATCTCCCTCTTTCAAAAGTATCATTATTGTGTTATTGTAAAGGGTGTTAACATGCACAATTTTCCATTGTAACATTTTCACAATAACCCCATTGAGCGATTAGGTGCTGCTATCCAATGGTAAGCAATATGAGATTTAAAAAATGTTTACTAAATTTCGCCGGATATTGTATAACCTGGGCAAGGCCGGAACCTCCTAGAAATATATGATTGGGACAATCCTATAAGTGCTATGGCTTGACATGCCAGCCGATTTATTGGATGGGGGCTACGACCACCATCTAGCCAAGTAAGGGCCAAAGTGGAGTGTTGCATGCCAGAGACCACTCAACCACCACAATCCTGTGTTGCATAGTGCCAAATTAAAGTTGTAATAGTAGTTGTCGTTAGTTCAGAAACAAACAAGCAAGTTATATAGTCACAGGGAGCTGTTTATTTCTTCCTAGGCTCGTGGGTTTTTTCAAGAGAAGGAAAGAGAGGGACAGAAAGTATGGTCAAACTATTCTATTGTATGTCATGTTCAGTACTGCTATCCCAAACCCATACAGGAAACCGGGAGCCAAGGCTAACTCCCAGCAGAGCCCAGCCAAAAAAGAAAGAATTCCCTCCTCTTCTGTTTCTCGTCCTGGGGTCACATCCGTTTCCGGTCAAAACCCGGAACTTCCGTTTTTATTTTTAAATCTATTTCTGGGGTCATTCTTCAGTCAATTACTGGCACTCTCTTAAGTGTTTACCCTTATAAACTTTAACCTCCTTACAACCCCAAAATTCCCAGTAGACCACAAAAATTATGCTACACCTGTCCTCAGGTTTTATGGGTCACCATCCATAGTCAACAGGTGACCCCCATAGGTTCCAACACCAAGCAGAATATTCTCAAGTCCAACACAACCAAGATGTAGAAAGCACAGGCGAGAATCACAATGTTTCATACAATAGTAGCATGAGCAACCACTCAATTGACAAGGCAGAAAATCTGTCTGTTTATATAGAGTCCAGAAACATAGGTAATTTTGCTATGCAGAACATAGATCATTAGCATAAGCAAATTCTAGGCACTGCCCAGCCCATGATCGTAACCATATTTTTTGAAAAGCGGGCATTCTCAGATTGCGCACCGGCCATCCTTTCCTACACACCAAGCATTGCCATTTTGATCCATCTATAACAGGGATCACCAAACTTTTTTTATGGTGGGCCGGATAATTGAAAAAAATAACGAGCGTGGGCCACATTATTATTGTGTTCTGTTGTAGGTGACTCACCTATGACCAGAACAATGGACTTACCCAAAGGGTATTTTTAGTAGAGCAAAGCTACTCAAGTGAGAAGTAGCAAATGCATGTCTTCGTGTACGCTGGTACCAAGGAAACCCTCCTCATTTTGTACATTGATATATGTTGAATACATCTGTTCTTTACTTTTATCTCCGTGTTGAGTATTTATTATTTGACCCTTAAACAGGTTATAACATGTTCAATACTTGCTAGCCAGAACGAAAGCTCTGAGAAAAAGATGTAAAACATTCATGTATGAGTGGTGTAAGATGCACAAAAACAAATTTAACCAACATATTTATTTTCAAAACATGATCAAAGAACACAACATTAGCAGAAAATCGGCGGGCCTGATACTGCCCACTGGCCGCAGTTTGGTGACCCCTGCTCTATAACAAGAGAGCAAAAAAAAAAAAATCACTGGATCATGAAGACTGGCTGCCAAATATTAAAAACTGTAATAAAATATTCCAAGCTTTGTGAAACTGTTGAGCTCATTTTTACGAGCTTTATTAAGAATTCTGGGGTATGGGGGTTATCGTCCTTTGTCTGCGAGCCTGTTTCAAACCAACCAATCACGAGCCAGCATACTTTGGCGGCAAAGCCAAATAAGCAGACTCGCTCTCTTCTGATCCAGCTAGCACTGGGGACAGACCTAAATAAGGGTCGCTCCTATTGTTCAACAGACAACTACGGAGTCGGACGCAAAGCAGAAGTCCATCATATCCGAACGGAACAGAGGCCGTAGCAAGGTCTCCGTTAATACCCCATATCTCAGGATACACCAGATAAGTGACAAATTTGCAACCTTTATTGTTAGTCTGTAATACAGTCTTTTATTGATATTTCTAGTTGTTCATTTTATTTCTTTAACTCTCAACCTGTCTGCCACACTCGTGGTTAACTCCATTACAAACCACAAAGTACTGCCGCTTGTGCCTTATTCTTTATCTTTTCCAAGATTGTATATTGTGAAATCTGGATTTAGCCATGTGCATTTTCAAATAAGCAAACAGAGAAACACTTTCAACATAGAATATGGTGATTTGTGACTCAAATTCACTAACCTGCAATCTTGTACTAATAAAAAAATAACTTTTAAACAACTACACAAAAAAATGTAAGTATGAAGATACAAGGAATCTGATACCCTAACCTCTAGGCATAAAATAACCCTAGACAGGTTGACTTACCGTTAAATTCAATAAATAAATTAAAAGTCCAATCAAATACTAATATTTTTTAAACACCTCTCTTTTTTGTGGGGGTGGGGGTCTTATCCCTCTGCAGGGGATACAGTCATCGTACTCTAAGCCCTGCAGACAGAGCTGTCTTGAGTTAGAGGAAGACGAGTACACAATCAAGGGTGACGTTTGCGTACATTCCTCACATTCTTAAAGTGAGTTTACTATTTACATAGTATCGCTATTTATATCTTTTAGTTCGGAAAATAAAAATAAAATTTGTTGGGTGTTTTATTATGTTTATAAACCGTCCCAATATTGTGGAAAGATGAGTTAGCGGAGTTCTTATAAACTAGTCTCTTAAATAAAGTTAACCTCTGGTTAAATAGGTTTTGTTTTTAATGTGAAACATTATGAACGATTTCTGTTTCTATATCACAATATTGTCATAAATATCTTCTGGAATAGGTGAAAAACAAAGAGGAGGAAAATCAATAAATTTCTTATGAAAAGGTTTTTTTCCTTCTCTTTCCTAGAATTTATATTGGCCCGTTTCGAATTCGCAGTGCCATATGCAAAGAAAAAGAAGAAAAAAAGAAATATATCTGCATGATAGCAGGGGTTGGTGGGTCAAATCGATTTATAGACCAAATCAATATACTTTATAGATAACATCGAACTAATTAATAAATAGCATTATTTTATCAACTTTTTTTTTCTTTTTTTAAGTAGAATCGCTTAAATGTGTCTCGTGTATTCCTAAGATAAAAACAGACGTATCATTTAAGATTACAGGTCATAAATATCTATTATTATCAGATACGCACAGGTCTTTTATTTCCACAAAATAAATGGGTGTGTAAACTGGGTGTAAATTTAGATATAACTAAATTTGGACGTCAAAGTAAAGAAATCTGATAAAAATGAGAATTGTAAATAAAAAAAGGTGGGTGTGGATTTCATTGTGGAGATTTCTCGTTCATCTAAGACACGCAGAACGTGTGTTCCAGATAATCCAAAAATTGTAATTTTAAATTTGATTACAAGTAAATAAATTAGGCAATATATTTTTTCCAACTTAATTTCATTTAGAATAGCAGACTACACAAGCAATCCTGAAACAAACAATCGTTTAAATGAAACATACGTCAATTAGAACCTGACAATAACAACAACAACAAAGTCAGTTATAAATGATAAGAACGATAACATTATAATAAAGATAAAAATAAAAAAAAGTAAAAAAAAAATAAGAGAGGGTGGGAGATACGTTTCAGTTATTATCGGAATAGAAATAAACGTAAACATTTTGACATAAAAAAAAAACACTTCCCCATTCTTAAACCTTATTTATTTGTAGATATATTAAAAATCTAATTATAGATTGTAAATTTTGCCAATTAAAACCGTCAATACTCTTTCTTCTAATTAAAAAAAAATGTACGCAGAAAAGAAACCTTGTATGAGTTTTATGTCTAACCAGAAGATTTTTGTAAGCAACAAATTCAACTCAAAAGATAACATCATTCATTTAAGTACGTAGAGAGAGGCATGCAACAATTGACAAAAAACGTTTACGTTAAACTGTAATTTAAAATATATATATATATGTCCGGCTTTAGAGCTGTATCCGGGATTAATCTAAAGTATTTTTAGGTCCCTGTTGTTGGAAAGTGTTAAAATGACAGAAGAGAGATAGAATTTTTAGATTAAAAAAAAAATTTAAGACGACTGGCCTACCTTCCGCCATGGTGGATGCCTCCTTGAATCACGTGACTCTATTCGCCGCAGTTTCGTACTTTTCGCCAAAATTGCCTTTCAACAAAAAATCTTTTAAATATTTGATTTCTTATTTAAAAATAAGCTTATTATGGCACAAGGCCAATGTAAAGTGATAGTTAGCAAAATCAAATTAACCATATTTTATTGCTAACAATTGATCTCCGATAAATAACTTCTTTTTATAATCTTATCTAAAATCACATCTACATGGTATTATAAGAGTACTATTTAAAAGAGATGGTCCCAAGAGAAACATGAGATGTATGTGACGTCAGTGGATTCTGCTGTATTCACTGTAACTAAGCAGTTTTGAAACTATTCAAATCTTTTTTTTCTAAATCCTATTTTAATTTAAAAATTGAAATTGAAATTGAAAATAAATAGATAAAAGCTTGCCTTTTTTTACATTTATCAGACGCAGGGATGCTTTCAAAAATATATTACTCCACATTTCCCTGTCTTAATTGTAGGTATGTACAAAAATATGCACTTGCTAAAGCTCTGTTTTTTTGTTTTTTTTGTTTTGTTTTGTTTTTTGTTTTTTTTTTTTAATTCTCCGAATTCGGCTAATTATCGAATTTTAATTAGATTTTCGGTATCTTAAGCAATAAAAAAAAAATTTCCTCAAAATTCGGAAGACAATCTGTTTAGATCTACCCCTGTTCGCCAAGGTCACAGGCCCCTATAATTCATAGGTTAAAACCTGCCAAGCAATAGAAGGAAGCTCCTTAAGCCACCTGGCACCTACGTTATAAAATTGGTGGTTTATTCAAGACTTTTCCAGTTTCCTCGAATTTGTTACCCGACCCAAACGTGTTATTGCGACTCTTGAAAGAGACATTCTCATATTATTTTATTTCATCCCGAGGCAATCGGAAAAATATTCAACTCTTCTTTGCTTTTTCCTTTCCTTCCTCTTATATGTGTATTTGTTTGATAACACCTAACAATTTATTGTTTTATATTATAGTGGTTGTGTAAGGTTGTTTGATGTACGTTGGGGGGTCACCAATTTAAGGTTTAGATATTTTGTGTTTTCAAAACCTTATATGTAATTTATAATAATGAGAAAAGATTCATGAAATATTCATCAAAACATAAATCATATCATAAGAACATTTAAATATATAGGCACATGGCATAGAAGACAAAACTCAGTATTAAAACAAACAAAATTGTATTAACTTGAAGTTTACAAAAAGGTATTACAGGATACCGGGCAAAGTTCTTTCATAAGTTTTTGTTTAAAAGTTCTTGTTTGAAAGTTCAATATAAAATATAATAAAAGATGTTATAAATCTCGAAGTGAGAAAGAAAGTGTAAGATTTCAGAGTCACAAAACAGTCAGGCATAAGGTTGAATAGATAATGCTGATCTCGGAAAGGCTGATTATAGAGATTATATATATATATACAGTTGTTCATACCTTTTAAGCATGTATGTGAATTAATCTTACACTGTAAGGCGTGGCTTTGTTTAGACACGTAAATTCTTTCTGGCTTGATATGCGAAAAAGGTGGTATTTATAAGAATTGAGTAGGCTCCAAATTGGGTCTACTTGGTAAATTTCTTTTAGGCGCGAACGTCTCTGATTGGTCGAAAATGTACGAATATTTATTTCAATTTTTCTCTTTTATCCTGCGCCAATCCACATGCGCAAAGACGTACTTTCGTCATTCGACTCTCAATCGTCGTAGTGAAAACTTCCGGTTCACTACAATATTATTTTGTCGTCGTTTGGTTAAGCTACTGCCCAATTCCTTCGCATAAGTGAGAAGGCAGAATAGACTTATGGGGTAAGGTTTGTTTGTTCTTGTATCCAGTAGGATAAAATCCTATATTCTATATCAAAATAAGGATAAACACACAAACACATTTCTTTTCCCAAACTTAAGGAAAAGAGATTTGTGGCGATCCGGAAGTTATCGCTTCAACAGACAGAGGTCGAATGACAAAAATAAGTAGTTTGCGCATGTGGATCGCGCAACCTAAAAAAAAACCTAAAAAAAAAAAAATTTTTAAATAAAATTCGTAAAATTCAACCAATCAGAACCAATTCCGCTTAAAAAGAAAAATTATCGAAAGGAGCCTCGCTGATCCTACCTGATTGCTATAAATGCTCAGACTTTTTCATTTTCAAGCAGAAAGATCTCATTTGCCTAAGGGAATTCACGTCACCCTTTTTAAGAACATTTCGCTTACATGCTGAAGGTATCTATCTATCTATCTCTTTGAATAACCTATGCTTTCGGAGATAAACCTTATATTCATTCAACTTATGCCTGACTGCTTTTGAGTTGACTTTAAACTTTCACCTTTTCTTTCTCACTTTTGAACTGTGAAATACCAGCTTACATTTTACATTTGAACTTTAAAAAAAGAACTTTTGGTGGAACCTCGCCCAGTATTCAATGCTACCTTTTTGTATACATTTTGTTAATACAATTTTTTTTGTTTAATCAAGAGTTTTGTCTACTATGCCATTTGCTTGATTCATTTATGGTCTTTAAATGTTTGAACACTTTTATTGAATATTGACATCAAACAGCCCTAACCATCACCATAGATTAAAACAAACACAATTCTTTTCCAAACTTAAGGAAAAGAGATTAAAACAAATGTTTATACATTAGTCAGAATTCGATTGGCCGATCGGGATTGTTTTCAACTACGTCCGCGCGTAAACGCCAAAAAAAATTTGATTACCATCCGAGCCTATTTGTAATTATAAATACAGACAAAAAAATTAACAAACTCAGATTCTATTCAGATGCCAGACAAAACACACGACGCTCCGCTGATGACAACAACAAGTTCTTCTCAATTTAAGAAACAGATGTCCGAGTGAACAATTCACCTTTTTGATTACCAAAACATAACCCCAACACTGTCAGCGTTTACTACTGTCTATCATCATCGGCCACAGCAATTAATATTACCAATCCATTTCTCAGGTCGTATTCTCAAAACTTTATTTTTCGTTTCTGGTCCACGCCGATCGAACTTTGGACGACACATTTTTGCACATTCTTTTGAACATTCACATATTTGTTGTTTATTGCGAATTTATTCCCCGAATAAATTTATTTGTTATTTTATGAATACATGCTTTGTTTTTATCATTTCTCCGTATTTTCTGCCTAAACTGTGTCTTATTATTTTATCGTCATTTCCTATAACATTGAACACGACTCGTAACCCTCTACATAGTGGTTCGTCATTTAATTAATATTTGTTGTTACTACAAAATGGCAACCCTGACCTTTACAATCCTATCCCCAATAAAGCTGGTTCTTCCTTCTTGTGGGCTGGTAAGCTGATATGGAATTTAAGGAACGAAAAGGGAACGAAAGGAAGAGACAAAGGTAAGAGGTAGTTTTATGACTTAGGCTTTATTGACCGGGTCATAATCGCCTGTGGCAAGGGGATATCCCCCTGGCTAGTAGGTGCGACTAGACCCAGTTAAGGCCTGACTCGAAATGGCTGAGAGATTCTTTTGGTGGTCTTTGGGCAGTCCTTTTGTTCAGACATGCACGGGGGTTTCTTCCGGTGAAGGTCCCATGGGAGATTGTTGTTTTTTGGGATTTTTTTATTCTAATTTTATTTTCGTTTTATTTTAATCCCCACACCCTTCATCTGCTGAATGAGCTAAACCAGCCCCTATATGAAATTAATGCACACACGAAAACATGTTCGTAAATAATCGATTATAACCAGAAATATATATTGTCAGAAAACTGATAGTAGAATTATCTTCCCCTGCCGCTAGAGAGCGAATCGCCAACATACGATGTTGGCGGCAAAACCAAACCCCATCACTTATCTGAAGGCTGTCGACCTGAGGAGTCACCTTAACAAGGGCTCCATCCACCGCCCACTTCAAAGGGCAGTTAACAAGGCGAGTCGCTCAAAAAATGCACCCCAACACTTATCGGACGAGAACCGACCAGGACGGACGCGTCTTAACAGCATTCTACCACGACGGCGAGTAGAAATCCCTTTCTAGCGTCAACTCACCAACGAACTGTTAATTTCACCTCTCAAGATAAGTCTCGTAGCAAAGCCAACAAATTTGCAGCAGTTTTTGTATCTTTGTAAATACATGTGTATAATTTCAAATTGTCTTGTTTGTCTTCTTTCATCCGAATAATTGCCGACTACCGGGAGAATTAAGAGATCCCTACGTTCCCCGTAATTCCTCTTAATATATATATATTATATATATATATATATATATATATAATATATATATATTATATATATAAAGACGTCTATTCATCTCAGCTTTCCAGTTATAAGTTTTCTGTTTCCATGTTTCATTTATAATTCATTTCAGCATTAGTATTTTATCACAGTTACCCGAAAGACTCCTCTGACACAATATTAAGTCACATTTTTTTTTACAGTAACACGTTACGTTAATTTACTCTACTCTCGTAACATTCATCATTGGCAATTCAGTCTCGAAAGACTATGATAAAGTTTTTGTGTGCCCCTGAAGTTGCAGCGCCTCATGTGACTATGAAGTCCTATGTTTGAAAAACATTCTCGACCACAGATTTTGCATTTGAAGGCTGTCCCTGTAGATGATGATGTTCCGATGCTTTGTTGCCGTTGCTTTCTTATGGACCTCTTAGCTTCATGATGTTGTATCAGGGTGACTTCTAGCATGTACAGTCCTCTATGTAGATTCTGCCGCCACCGAGGGCGGTCTTGAGCCAAATTTTCCCAGCTGGAAGGGACAATGCCAAAGCACCTGAGATCATTTTTGCAGACATCCTTGAAGCGCAGCAGGGGGCGACCAATTTTTCGTTTACCAGACGTAAGCTCTGCATAAAGAATGTCTATCGGGATTAGTCCATCATCCATCCGACGTACATGACCCAACCATCGGAGACGACGTAACTCTACTCTCGTAACATTACTACCGTATATACTCGCGGATAGGTCGCACTTTGGATTGGTTGCACTCCTAATTTGTGCTTGCCAAAGTCGTTATTGTGATTGACCCACAGATATTATAATCTGGCTAGTTATATGACCTATTCTAACAAAATTTATCAAATATTCACCTTTGTTTCAAGACTTTGCTTCCTAATATTAGACCTAGAACTCTTTGCCATAGACTGTGATGCATAATGCAAACATATAGAGATAAAGGTTGCGTTTCTTAGTACTATAATCGTAATTGAGTCTGCGTAAAAAATGTAACAGTCAGCAACATCAAGCCAGTTTAAAGCAATGAGTTGGTAGAAATCTTTGATATATATAATATATATATATATATATATATACTGCATTGCATAGCCTAAGCAGTACGTCATTGAACTTTCCCATCTTCCATACCCCCCGGGGGTATTTCGTCAAGACCTGCTGCTTTTCTACCTTTTAGTTTCTTTAAGACTTGGTTGAGTTCTTCTGTTGCAACCCCCCCCCCACACACACACAGTTTTATGTCTAGTTGTCTATCTATGATCTTTTGGGTGTTATTTTCCATGATTTTAGGTGGGTTCCCCAGAAGTTTCTGGAAGTGGTCTTTCCATTTCTGAAGTCTATCTTTTGGCTGGTTGCCTTTAGTTTTGATTTAGAGATACTTTTCCTACCACTAATTTCATTTACTGTTTACCATGCTAATCGCGACTGTCTGTCCTCCACCGATAGTCTGATATTTTATTTGTACTTGGACGTATTCCATTTGTTTATTACGTTGGCTGCTTTTTTTTTTATATCGTTTCTCTTTTCTCTAACTGCTTCTGTCTCCCAGGGAACAGAGTGTTCGGTTTTAGTTTGGTTGGTACGCACTCGGCTGCTGCTTCTAGGTGAGCACTGACAAAGTTTGGCGAGAGATTGTCATGGATATCCGTGCTAATTGTGCAACATGGTGATGATGATTGATGATGATGATGATATATATATATATATATATATATATATATATATATATATATATATATATATATATATATGTGTCTACTAAAGGCTTCGAAAGCTTTGAAATGCATATTGTACGCATTTCGCGCCATTGCAATCGCTGATCGTTGCAACTTAATGATAAATAAAGTTGTGTTATTTTACACTTATGTAAGAGTTTGAGTTTTTGTTTAACGGCATATCATTAATGCCATTTCCGTGAATATTAAACTTTATATTCAGTTTTAAATTAATGTTACTGTGACAAGATCAACGAATGATTATTTTTATACATTATTTCAGAGAATAACAAGATCAATTCATAATGAAAGCACTTTAACCATCTCTCTCAGTGAAGCTAAAAAACAGAGACAGATAACTATATCAACATGAAATTTACATTTGTGTTTAATTCAATACTGCTTCCATGCTTTATTGTGCACATTTAATTTGGTTGCAGTTAGTTTCCTCTGTTTTTTAGCTTCATTGGGTGTGTTGAGCAGCTGACTAAAATCATCTTCCTTGACAGCAGATGAAGAACTGCAAAGTCAAAAGGAACGCATGTAGCTGGTGCCAGATGCACGATAACATTAGTGGGTGAACACTTGACTAGATTGCACAAACTATTGTGCTCAGCTAGGTAATTACAATTTTTAATTTTTACCCATATAGGTAAAATTAAAAAAATGTTGATTACTATATTTTCATATTCCCCCCTATTATTATTGAATTGCCCCGCCCCAGTGAGGTGTAGGCCCAACGTTGGAATCACTGCTTTAGGGTGGGTTTTACGGTAGTATTTGATTATATTTAGGTTTTTAATGGAAATGCTGATTTGGTCAGATTTTGACGAAAAGGTTGCCTTTTTTTCTTAGAAAACTCAGGATGTTCTCTGTTTGGTGTTTTTGGTCCATTAAGTTGCTTGTCTAGTATCAATTGGAGTGTGTTTGTCTGAAACTGTCACATTTTAAGAGGATGTGTTGATAGTGAACGGTACTTGGCATAATGAACATATTAGAGCGTCTTCCCTTTAATAAATAAAAAACACGAAATTAATAAATTAAGACCTCTATGGTGTGTAGGGGAATAAATTACAAGTAACCATAGAGCAAAGAAAGATAAACGATGAAGTTTAAAAGACAGGCTACGATGACAATATAATGCTACAAAAGGTTTTATGTACATCAAAATGTTCAAATGGTATATATACAGATATAATGATACAGTTCAAACGTGGAGTCCTGAAAAAGATTTCAACAATTCGTTTAGGTCGGACGTTATTACTGGTAGATATGGAGTTTAGTGAAGCCAGAGATTAATAGGTATTGTTAGTGTCGCAGAGTTATTGTCTGCTATGGAATTGCCGTGAATATCTATTCCTCGTGGTGACAAAGTTCTGGTAGCCTCATTCCGAAAGTTGACAGTAGTAGAATTTTTTTTCGACAGACCTAACTCCTCAGGTGAAAGTAGCAGACTTCATCAACCATTAGTGGCGTGTGGTGCAAAGGTGCTAGTCTTTCGCCTAATCGCCACGTGGGGTGGCGAAAATGGAGCTAGAGGGGAGCAGAGAATTTAGCCACCATGGGCTTTGTTGAATTCTAGCGGCCCACCTTGTATCTAGCAAGGGTTGAAGGAGAAAAGAGACGCCGTACCTTGTTGCCTTAACAAGGTCGACAGAGATAGAGTCCACCTTGTGCTGGCAAGGTGAAAGGAGAAGGAGGAGAAGACGCTGGTGCTGCTTTTATAAGCTACCCTACGTATCGAAAAAAATATAGTTGAATTATCTCCCCCTGGCATTAGAGGCGAATCGCCAATATACGATTTAGCACAAAAATTAACTTCCTTGACGAAAGTCACTAATCGTATGAGCATTCAACAGGCGAGACACGTTTTTCAGCGCTCCCTTTACCTTGTCAAACAGCGAGTGGTTTCATCCAGCGCCTCTTACCGCGAGTGGAATGATATTTCAGCGCTACCTTGCCTTCAACCTCAGCAAAATAAGTCTGGCTAGCAAATGCCACAAATTTGCAACCCTTTTTGTATCTTTTGAATATATGTTTCTTTAATTTCAATTGTTGTTCTCGTTTTCTTTCATCCAAAATTACTTGCTTACCACGGGAAATTTTAAGATTCTCAAAATATCTCTTAGCTGCTAACCGGTGAAGCCGGATCGCTTTTTAGTAATTGTGAATGTTAATGTGGGTGTCCCAATACGAAGTCTGGAAAGTATCACGTCTTCCTTTCTGTTTCTTCAGTAAGCTGCCGGCCACTCACTGATGGTATCTTGTATATGGCGGAACTTGTTGTGCATTTGATTAAATTTATATCAAATGAATCGGTCACTCCACTGATTTCGGCGTAATTTTGTTAAAACATGCAACCTATCCACGAGTATATCGTATCAATTTCGTTAGAAAGTCGAATGAACATGTTGTGGACGTTTTCTGATTAAAGAAATCTGGCTCATTAAAATTACGATATACAAATATGTTAGAAAGTTAGCTTGAATAAACATTAAAAAGGAGTGCGATAGTGGCAGTAGACAAGTTGTCAACGAGGGATAAAAAAAAAGGTAAGAGATCTTTCTGTACCCACCCCCACCCTGTCTACTTCTAGTATTAGTTGCCGAGAAAGGGTAATTACCAAATCAGAGGTCAGGCGAAACGAACAACTTGGACTAAATAAATACTGTGTTACGATAATTTCCTTAATGGTACGTACCACGTTTGGCCGGTCGCGTGACCATTAACGAAAATCAGCAAGAGCTCTCTTTGAAGAGAGGAGAGAAGAGAGAGAGAGAGAGAGAGAGAGAGAGAGAGGAGTGATTGTGGTCATTGAAGGAGAAGATGCGTTATTGAATGTAAGTAAGCGACCTTTTGGGGTTGGATCTATTGTGTACTATATAATTGTTGTGCCGTTATAGTTATGCGGACCTACCTTTTAATTCTGTTATAGTATGTGGCCTACCCGGTTGAATGTGTCCAACCCCAGTAAACGTATATTTATAGATATAAGTAGTAGGCAATTTATTGAAACTATTATTTTTACAATATTCAATTTCAAGAATGCAATTCAGCATAAGCTGTATATAGTAATTAAGAATAATTAAAAAGAATTTTATCATAATTTACATGAATCAGAGATCTATTTAATTCTAAAATATTATAAATTTTGAAATAGGGTTAGGTTAGCAGTTGTTAATATACCTTATAATATGCTTTTATGGTAGGCCACATACTATAAAAGAGACATTATTTCGTAGGACACATTCAAAAGGTAGGTCACATAAATATAATGGTACCGAATTGTTTTGATGGCGAACACATGAAAAAGTCAACGAAGTTACTCTGAATATTTTAGAAAGTATTTATTGAGTATAACACTCACTCAATAAGTCCCGGGCCTAACTAAAAAACACTTTTAGCAAAATTCGACTTTATTCATCAACATAGCCTCCTTCCAACCGCTTTTTTTCCAACGCTTATCTAACAATTTATGCCCTTTTTTGTAGAACGATTTGTCTTGGCCTCAAAATACGCCTCAGTTCGATATCACTTCTTCGTTGGAGCCAACTCTTTCCCTGGCATTCTTTTGAGATCTACAAACAGCCAGTAGCGCTGGGGTCAGATCTAGAGAATAGGTGGTACGAAAGCAATGCGAAGTGCATTCATGTAGTTTTGCCCTCGTTGCGATCGACTTGTGCATTGTGTTGGTGATAGAGCACTTTTTTCTTCTTCATTGTTGACCTTTTTTTTGGTGGGTATCTTCCTTCAAATGCACCAAATTGCTATATCTACTATTCGCTATGTGGTTCTTCCTTTTTAATGGTAATCGATAAAAAAAAATACCTTGCGCATCCAAAATATGGAGCCAAAACCTTGCCTACTGTGTTTGCATCTTTGGTCGCTTTGGACGGCTTTTACCTGCTGCTGTCCACTCATTTGATTGCCGATTTCACTCCGGAGTGAAGTGGTGGATCCAGTTTCATCCATTGTCACATATTTATGTAAAAACTCTCTTTTGTTGTGTTGAAACAGTTGATACAAACGCTCTGAATCGTCGACGCGTACTAGACTGTGAGAAAATGCCGGCATAACAATAAGCTCATTTCACATAATGAGCAAGTAACAATTTATGCGTAAGATACAATTGGCAATGTTTAAAATGAAAATATCATAATGTGTTCTTTACGCATTGTACTGCTATTATTGAATGGAGCTTAATTGTTATGCCGCGATTTGATCACAGTTCTATCACGCGTCGACGATTCAAAGCGTTATGCATGTTTTAACACAACAAAAGAGAGTTTACATAAATATGTTGACAATGGATGAAACAGGATCACACTTCACGTCGGAGTGGCAAAATCGGCATCAAATGAGTGGCAGCAGCAAGGTAAAAGCGTCCAAAGCGACCAAAGATGCAATACATCAGTAGGCAAGTATTTGACCTCCATATTTTGGGATGCGCAAAGGTATTTTTTTTTTCAATTACCATTAAAAAGGAAGAACATCAATAGCGAATAGTATATAGCATTATTGGTGCATTTAGAAGGAAGATACCCACCCAAAAAAGGCTCACAAATTGAAGAAAGAAAAAGTGCTCTATCACCAACACAATGCACAAGTCGATCCGCAACGAGGGCAAAACTACATGAATTGCACTTCGGCATTGCTTTCGTACCAACCCTATTCTCTAGATCTGACCCAGCGACTACTGGCTGTTTGTTAGATTCTCAAAAGGAATGCTCCAGGGAAAAGATTTTGGCTCCACAGAAGTGATATCGGAACACTGAGGCACGTTTTGAGGCCAAAGACAAATCGTTCTACAAAAAGGCAGCAAACACAGTGTTAAGATAAGCTTTGGAATCAAAAGCGTTGGAAGGAGGCTATGTTGAATGAAATAAAGTCGAATTTTGCCTAAAAGTTGTTTTATTAGTTAGGCCCGCGGACTTATGATGATGTGTTATAACCTCATAAATATTTCTAAAATATCTCGAGTAACTTCGTTGACTTTTTCATGTGTTCGCCATCAAAAACAATTCGGTACCATTATATTATGTGACCTACCTTTTGAATGTGTTCCTACGAAATAATGTCTCTTTTATAGTATGTGCCACCATACTAAAAAGCATATTATAAGGTTATATTACAACTGCTAACCCTAACCCTATTTCAAATTTTATAAATATTTTAGAATTAAATAGATCTCTGATCATGTAAATTATGGATAAATTCTTTTATTATTCTAATTACTATATTCAGCTTATGACTGAATTGCATTCTTGAAATTGAATATATGTGAAATAATTTAGTTTCAATTAAATTGCCTACTACTTATATCTATAAATATACTTTTACTGGGGTTGACAATTCAAACCGGCTAGCCACATACTATAACAGAATTAAAAGGTAGGCCGCATACTATAACGGCACCAACAATTATATAGTACACAATAGATCAACCCCCAAAAAGGTCGCTTACTTACATTCTAATAACGCATCTTTCTCCTTCAATGACCACGATCACTCCTCTCTCTCTCTCTCTCTCTCTCCTCTCTCTCTCTCTTCTTTCAAAGAGAGCTCTTGCTATATTTTCGTTAATGGTCACGCGACCGGCACAACGTGGTACGTACCAATTAAGGAAATTTATCGTAACACAGTATTTATTTAGTCCCAGTTTGTTCGTTTCGCCTGACCTCTGATTGGTAATTAACCCTTTCTCGGCAACTAATACTAGAGTAGACAGGGTGGGGTCGGTGGTACAAAGATCTCTTACCTTTTTTTTTTTCCCTCGTTGAACACTGTTCTACTGCCCATCATCGCACTCCTTTTTAATGTTTATTCAAGCTAAACTTTCTAACATATTTGTATATCGGTAATTTTAATGAGCCAGATTTCTTTAATCAGAAAACGTTCCACAACATGTCATTCGACTTTCTAACGAATTTACCGTATATACTCGTGGATAGGTTGCATGTTTTTAACCAAAAATTACGCCGAAATCAGTGGAGTGACCGATTCATTTTGATATAAATTTAATCAAATGCACAACCAAGTTCCGCCATATACAGATCCATCAGTGAGTGGCGGCAGCCTTACTGAAGAACAGAAGGAAGACGTGATACTTTCCAGACTTCGTATTGGGACACCACATTATACATTCACAATTATAAAAGCCATCCGGCTTCACCGGTTTAGCAGCTAAGAGATATTTTGAGAATCTTAAAATTTCCCGGTGGTAGCAAGTAATGGATGAAGAACTGGAAAACAATTGAAAAAGGGGAAATTTTAAAAAGGAAAAAAAAAACAATATACTTTTCCAAAGAAAAAGATACAAAAAAGGGGGTGCAAATTTAGTGGCATTTTTTCTAGCCAGACTTATTGTTTGCTGAGGTGAAGGCAAGGTAGCCGCTGAAATATCATTCCACTCGCTAGGTAGAGGCGCTGGATGAAACCACTCGCTGTTTGACAAGGTAAAGGGAGCGCTGAAAAACGTGTTCGCCTGTTGAATGCTCATATATTAGGTGACTTTCGTCAAGGAAGTTAATTTGGTGCTAATATCGTATATTGGCGATTCGCACCTCTAATGCCAGGGGGGATATTTTCAACTATTTTTTTTCGATACGTTAGGGTGAATTATAAACGCAAGCACCAGCGTCTTTCCTCCTCCTTCTCCTTTCACCCTGCCAGCACAAGGTGGATCCTATCTCCTGTCGACCTTGTTAAGGCAACAAGGTACGGCGTCTCTTTTTCCTTAACCTTGCTAGATACAAGGTGGGCCGCTAGAAATTCAACAAGCCCATGGTGGCTAAACTTCTCTGCTCCCCTCTCTAGCCCATTTCGCCACCCCCACGTGGCGATTAGGCGAAGACTAGCACCTTTTGCACCACACGCCCACTAATGGTTGTGAAGTCTGCTACTTTCACCCTGAGAGTTTAGGGTCTGTCGAAAAAAAATTCTACTACTGTCAACTTTCGGAATGCAGGTACCCAGAACTTTGTCACCACGGGAATAGATATTCACGGCAAATTCCATAGCAGACAGATAACTTTGCGACACTACACATACCTATTAATCTCTGGTTCACTAAACTCCATATCTACCAGTAATCCGCTACCGACCTAACGAATGTTTGAATCTTTTCAGGACTCACGTTTGAACCTGTATCATTATATCTGTATATAATACCCATTTGAACATTTTGATGTACATAAAAACCCCTTTTGTAGCTCTATATTGTCATCGTAGCCTGTCTTTGAAACTTCATCGTTTACTTTCTCTCTTGCTCTATGGTTACTTGTAATTTTTTCCCCCTACACACCATAGACGGTCCTTAATTTATCAATTTCGTTTTTAATTTATTAAGTGGGAAGAGCTCTAATATGCTTCATTATGCCAAGTACCGTTCACTATCAAACACATCTCTTTAAAACTGTGCACAGTTTCAGACAAACACATCCAATTGATACTAGGAAGCAACTTAATGGACCAAAACACACCAAACCAGAGAACATCCTGAGTTTCTAGAGAAAAAAAACAAGCCTTTTGTCAAAATCTGACCAAATCAGCATTTCCATTAAAAAACTGACTAAATATAATCAATACTACCGTAAAACCATCCCTAAAGCAGATATCCCCAACGTTGGGACCTACACCACTGGGGCGGGGCAATTCAATAATAATAGCCGGGGCGCATATGAAAAATATACAGTAATTATCACATTTTTAATTTTACCCTATATGGGGTAAAATTTAAATGTATAGCGGTAAATTGTAATTACAACTAGCTGAGCACAATAGTTTGACTGCATCTAGTCAAGTGTTCACCAACTACTGTTATCGTGCACTCTCCGGCACCAGCTACATGCGTTCCTTTTCTTTTGCAGTTCTTCATCTGCTGTCAGAGAAAGTGATTTTTTAGTCAGCTGCTCAACACACCCAATGAAGCTAAAAAACAGAGGAAACCTAACTGCAACCAAATTAAATGTGCACAATAAAGCATGGAAGCAGTATTGAATTAAACACAAATGTAAATTTCATGTGCTATTAGTTATCTGTCTCTGTTTTTTAGCCTTCACTGAGAGAGATGTTTAAAGTGCTTTTTCATTATGATTATTGATCTGTTTATCTCTGAAATAATGTATAAAATATCATTCGTTGAATCTTTTCACAGTAACATTAATTTTAAAACTGAAATATAAAGTTTAATATTCACTTGAAAATGGCATTATGATATGCCGTTAAACAAAACTCAAACTCTTACATAGTGTAAAATAACAAACTTATTATCATTAAGTTGCACACGCATCGCGAATTGCAATGGCGCGAAATGCGTACAATATTGCATGTTCCAAAGCTTCAGCCTTTAGTAGACACAAATATATATATAACTATAATATAACTAATATTATATTATATATCCCTATATATATAGATATATCATCCATCATCATCATCATCAATCACCATGTTGCACATTAGCACGGATATCCATGACATCTCTCGCCAAACTTTGTCAGTGCTCACTAGAAGCAGCGCCGAGTGCGTACCAACCAAACTAAAACCGAACACTCTGTTCCCTGGGAGACAGAAGAGTTAGAGAAAGAGAAACGATATTAAAAAAAGCACCCAACGTAAATAAACAAATGGAATACGTCCAAGTACAAATAAATAATATCAGACTATCGGTGGAGGAACAGACAAGTCGCGAATTAGCATGGAAACAGTAAATGAAATTAGTGGTAGGAAAAGTATTCTTAAATCAAAACTAAGGCAACCAGCCAAAAAAGATAGACTTCAGAATGGAGAGACCACTTCCGAAAATTCTGGAGCGGAACCCACCTAAATCATGGAAAATAACCCCAAAAGATCATAGATAGACATAGACATAACTGTGTTGCCGTGTGTGTGGGGGGAGGGGGTTGCAACAGAAGAGATCAACCAAGTCTTAAAGAAACTAAAGGTAGAAAATTCAGCAGGTTCTTGACGAAATACCCCCGGGGGTATGGAAGATGGGAAAGTTCAATGAGCGTACTGCTTAGGCTATGCAATGCAGCTATATATATATATATAATATATATATATATATCAAAGATTTCTACCAACTCATTGCTTCTAAACTGCTTGATGTTGCTGACTGTTACATTTTTTTACGCAGAACTCAATTACGATTATAAGTACTAAGAAACGCAACCTTTTCTCTATATGTTTGCATTATGCATCACAGTCTATGGCAAAGAGTTCTAGGTCTAATATTAGGAAGCAAAGTCTTGAACAAAGGTGAATATTTGATAAATTTTGTTAGAATAGGTCATATAACTAGCCAGATTATAATATGTGGGTCAATCACAATAACGACTTTGGCAAGCACAAATTAGGAGTGCAACCAATCCAAAGTGCG
This sequence comes from Doryteuthis pealeii, assembly GCA_023376005.1. Lineage (NCBI taxonomy): Eukaryota > Metazoa > Mollusca > Cephalopoda > Myopsida > Loliginidae > Doryteuthis > Doryteuthis pealeii. The sequence goes on along the minus strand of CM042138.1, from coordinate 81,095,944 downwards.
ACCTATCCGCGAGTATATACGGTAGTAATGTTACGAGAGTAGAGTTACGTCGTCCGGATGGTTGGGTCATGTACGTCGGATGGATGATGGACTAATCCGATAGACATTCTTTATGCAGAGCTTACGTCTGGTAAACGAAAAATTGGTCGCCCCTGCTGCGCTTCAAGGATGTCTGCAAAAATGATCTCAGTTGCTTTGGCATTGTCCCTTCCAGCTGGGAAAATTTGGCTCAAGACCGCCCTCGGTGGCGGCAGAATCTACATAGAGGACTGTACATGCTAGAAGTCACCCTGATACAACATCATGAAGCTAAGAGGTCCATAAGAAAGCAACGGCAACAAAGCATCGGAACATCATCATCTACAGGGACAGCCTTCAAATGCAAAATCTGTGGTCGAGAATGTTTTTCAAACATAGGACTTCATAGTCACATGAGGCGCTGCAACTTCAGGGGCACACAAAACTTTATCATAGTCTTTCGAGACTGAATTGCCAATGATGAATGTTACGAGAGTAGAGTAAATTAACGTAACGTGTTACTGTAAAAAAAATGTGACTTAATATATTGTGTCAGAGGAGTCTTTCGGAACTGTGATAAAATACTAATGCTGAAATGAATTATAAATGAACATGGAAACAGAAAACTTATAACTGGAAAGCTGAGATGAATAGACGTCTTTATATATATATATATATATATATATATATATATATATATATATATATATATATATATATATTAAGAAGGAATTACGGGGAACGTAGGGATCTCTTAATTCTCAGGTAGTCGGCAATTATTCGGATGAAAAGAAGACAAACAAGACAATTTGAAATTATACACATGTATTTACAAAGATACAAAAACTGCTGCAAATTTGTTGGCTTTGCTACGAGACTTATCTTGAGAGGTGAAATTAACAGTTCGTTGGTGAGTTGACGCTAGAAAGGGATTTCTACTCGCCGTCGTGGTAGAATGCTGTTAAGACGCGTCCGTCCTGGTCGGTTCTCGTCCGATAATGTTGGGGTGCATTTTTTGAGCGACTCGCCTTGTTAACTGCCCTTTGAAGTGGGCGGGGATGGAGCCCTTGTTAAGGTGACTCCTCAGGTCGACAGGCCTTCAGATAAGTGATGGGGTTTGGTTTTGCCGCCAACATCGTATGTTGGCGATTCGCTCTCTAGCGGCAGGGGAAGATAATTCTACTATCAGTTTTCTGACAATATATATTTCTGGTTATAATCGATTATTTACGAACATGTTTTCGTGTGTGCATTAATTTCATATAGGGGCTGGTTTAGCTCATTCAGCAGATGAAGGGTGTGGGGATTAAAATAAAACGAAAATAAATTAGAATAAAAAATCCCAAAAAAACAACAATCTCCCATGGGACCTTCACCGGAAGAAACCCCCGTGCATGTCTGAACAAAAGGACTGCCCAAAGACCACCAAAAGAATCTCTCAGCCATTTCGAGTCAGGCCTTAACTGGGTCTAGTCGCACCTACTAGCCAGGGGGATATCCCTTGCCACAGGCGATTATGACCCGGTCAATAAAGCCTAAGTCATAAAACTACCTCTTACCTTTGTCTCTTCCTTTCGTTCCCTTTTCGTTCCTTAAATTCATATCAGCTTACCAGCCCACAAGAAGGAAGAACCAGCTTTATTGGGGATAGGATGTAAAGGTCAGGGTTGCCATTTTGTAGTAACAACAAATATTAATTAAATGACGAACCACTATGTAGAGGGTTACGAGTCGTGTTCAATGTTATAGGAAATGACGATAAAATAATAAGACACAGTTTAGGCAGAAAATACGGAGAAATGATAAAAACAAAGCATGTATTCATAAAATAACAAATAAATTTATTCGGGGAATAAATTCGCAATAAACAACAAATATGTGAATGTTCAAGAATGTGCAAAAATGTGTCGTCCAAAGTTCGATCGGCGTGGACCAGAAACGAAAAATAAAGTTTTGAGAATACGACTGAGAAATGGATTGGTAATATTAATTGCTGTGGCCGATGATGATAGACAGTAGTAAACGCTGACAGTGTTGGGGTTATGTTTTGGTAATCAAAAAGGTGAATTGTTCACTCGACATCTTTCTTAATTGAGAAGAACTTGTTGTTGTCATCAGCGGAGCGTCGTGTGTTTTGTCTGGCATCTGAATAGAATCTGAGTTTGTTAATTTTTTTGTCTGTATTTATAATTACAAATAGGCTCGGATGGTAATCAAATTTTTTGGCGTTTACGCGCGGACGTAGTTGAAAACAATCCCGATCGGCCAATCGAATTCTGACTAATGTATAAACATTTGTTTTAATCTCTTTTCCTTAAGTTTGGAAAAGAATTGTGTTTGTTTTAATCTATGGTGATGGTTAGGGCTGTTTGATGTCAATATTCAATAAAAGTGTTCAAACATTTAAAGACCATAAATGAATCAAGCAAATGGCATAGTAGACAAAACTCTTGATTAAACAAAAAAAATTGTATACAAAAAGGTAGCATTGAATACTGGGCGAGGTTCCACCAAAGTTCTTTTTTTAAAGTTCAAATGTAAAATGTAAGCTGGTATTTCACAGTTCAAAAGTGAGAAAGAAAAGGTGAAAGTTTAAAGTCAACTCAAAGCAGTCAGGCATAAGTTGAATGAATATAAGGTTTATCTCCGAAAGCATAGGTTATTCAAAGAGATAGATAGATAGATACCTTCAGCATGTAAGCGAAATGTTCTTAAAAAGGGTGACGTGAATTCCCTTAGGCAAATGAGATCTTTCTGCTTGAAAATGAAAAAGTCTGAGCATTTATAGCAATCAGGTAGGATCAGCGAGGCTCCTTTCGATAATTTTTCTTTTTAAGCGGAATTGGTTCTGATTGGTTGAATTTTACGAATTTTATTTAAAAATTTTTTTTTTTTTAGGTTTTTTTTTAGGTTGCGCGATCCACATGCGCAAACTACTTATTTTTGTCATTCGACCTCTGTCTGTTGAAGCGATAACTTCCGGATCGCCACAAATCTCTTTTCCTTAAGTTTGGGAAAAGAAATGTGTTTGTGTGTTTATCCTTATTTTGATATAGAATATAGGATTTTATCCTACTGGATACAAGAACAAACAAACCTTACCCCATAAGTCTATTCTGCCTTCTCACTTATGCGAAGGAATTGGGCAGTAGCTTAACAAACGACGACAAATAATATTGTAGTGAACCGGAAGTTTTCACTACGACGATTGAGAGTCGAATGACGAAAGTACGTCTTTGCGCATGTGGATTGGCGCAGGATAAAAGAGAAAAATTGAAATAAATATTCGTACATTTTCGACCAATCAGAGACGTTCGCGCCTAAAAGAAATTTACCAAGTAGACCCAATTTGGAGCCTACTCAATTCTTATAAATACCACCTTTTTCGCATATCAAGCCAGAAAGAATTTACGTGTCTAAACAAAGCCACGCCTTACAGTGTAAGATTAATTCACATACATGCTTAAAAGGTATGAACAACTGTATATATATATATATCTCTATAATCAGCCTTTCCGAGATCAGCATTATCTATTCAACCTTATGCCTGACTGTTTTGTGACTCTGAAATCTTACACTTTCTTTCTCACTTCGAGATTTATAACATCTTTTATTATATTTTATATTGAACTTTCAAACAAGAACTTTTAAACAAAAACTTATGAAAGAACTTTGCCCGGTATCCTGTAATACCTTTTTGTAAACTTCAAGTTAATACAATTTTGTTTGTTTTAATACTGAGTTTTGTCTTCTATGCCATGTGCCTATATATTTAAATGTTCTTATGATATGATTTATGTTTTGATGAATATTTCATGAATCTTTTCTCATTATTATAAATTACATATAAGGTTTTGAAAACACAAAATATCTAAACCTTAAATTGGTGACCCCCCAACGTACATCAAACAACCTTACACAACCACTATAATATAAAACAATAAATTGTTAGGTGTTATCAAACAAATACACATATAAGAGGAAGGAAAGGAAAAAGCAAAGAAGAGTTGAATATTTTTCCGATTGCCTCGGGATGAAATAAAATAATATGAGAATGTCTCTTTCAAGAGTCGCAATAACACGTTTGGGTCGGGTAACAAATTCGAGGAAACTGGAAAAGTCTTGAATAAACCACCAATTTTATAACGTAGGTGCCAGGTGGCTTAAGGAGCTTCCTTCTATTGCTTGGCAGGTTTTAACCTATGAATTATAGGGGCCTGTGACCTTGGCGAACAGGGGTAGATCTAAACAGATTGTCTTCCGAATTTTGAGGAAATTTTTTTTTTATTGCTTAAGATACCGAAAATCTAATTAAAATTCGATAATTAGCCGAATTCGGAGAATTAAAAAACAAAAAAACAAAAAACAAAAAACAAAACAAAACAAAAACAAAAAAACAGAGCTTTAGCAAGTGCATATTTTTGTACATACCTACAATTAAGACAGGGAAATGTGGAGTAATATATTTTTGAAAGCATCCCTGCGTCTGATAAATGTAAAAAAAGGCAAGCTTTTATCTATTTATTTTCAATTTCAATTTCAATTTTTAAATTAAAATAGGATTTAGAAAAAAAAGATTTGAATAGTTTCAAAACTGCTTAGTTACAGTGAATACAGCAGAATCCACTGACGTCACATACATCTCATGTTTCTCTTGGGACCATCTCTTTTAAATAGTACTCTTATAATACCATGTAGATGTGATTTTAGATAAGATTATAAAAAGAAGTTATTTATCGGAGATCAATTGTTAGCAATAAAATATGGTTAATTTGATTTTGCTAACTATCACTTTACATTTTATTTTTAAATAAGAAATCAAATATTTAAAAGATTTTTTGTTGAAAGGCAATTTTGGCGAAAAGTACGAAACTGCGGCGAATAGAGTCACGTGATTCAAGGAGGCATCCACCATGGCGGAAGGTAGGCCAGTCGTCTTAAATTTTTTTTTAATCTAAAAATTCTATCTCTCTTCTGTCATTTTAACACTTTCCAACAACAGGGACCTAAAAATACTTTAGATTAATCCCGGATACAGCTCTAAAGCCGGACATATATATATATATTTTAAATTACAGTTTAACGTAAACGTTTTTTGTCAATTGTTGCATGCCTCTCTCTACGTACTTAAATGAATGATGTTATCTTTTGAGTTGAATTTGTTGCTTACAAAAATCTTCTGGTTAGACATAAAACTCATACAAGGTTTCTTTTCTGCGTACATTTTTTTTTAATTAGAAGAAAGAGTATTGACGGTTTTAATTGGCAAAATTTACAATCTATAATTAGATTTTTAATATATCTACAAAATAAATAAGGTTTAAGAATGGGGAAGTGTTTTTTTTTATGTCAAAATGTTTACGTTTATTTCTATTCCGATAATAACTGAAACGTATCTCCCACCCTCTCTTATTTTTTTTTTACTTTTTTTTATTTTTATCTTTATTATAATGTTATCGTTCTTATCATTTATAACTGACTTTGTTGTTGTTGTTATTGTCAGGTTCTAATTGACGTATGTTTCATTTAAACGATTGTTTGTTTCAGGATTGCTTGTGTAGTCTGCTATTCTAAATGAAATTAAGTTGGAAAAAATATATTGCCTAATTTATTTACTTGTAATCAAATTTAAAATTACAATTTTTGGATTATCTGGAACACACGTTCTGCGTGTCTTAGATGAACGAGAAATCTCCACAATGAAATCCACACCCACCTTTTTTTTATTTACAATTCTCATTTTTATCAGATTTCTTTACTTTGACGTCCAAATTTAGTTATATCTAAATTTACACCCAGTTTACACACCCATTTATTTTGTGGAAATAAAAGACCTGTGCGTATCTGATAATAATAGATATTTATGACCTGTAATCTTAAATGATACGTCTGTTTTTATCTTAGGAATACACGAGACACATTTAAGCGATTCTACTTAAAAAAAAGAAAAAAAAAGTTGATAAAATAATGCTATTTATTAATTAGTTCGATGTTATCTATAAAGTATATTGATTTGGTCTATAAATCGATTTGACCCACCAACCCCTGCTATCATGCAGATATATTTCTTTTTTTCTTCTTTTTCTTTTGCATATGGCACTGCGAATTCGAAACGGGCCAATATAAATTCTAGGAAAGAGAAGGAAAAAAACCTTTTCATAAGAAATTTATTGATTTTCCTCCTCTTTGTTTTCACCTATTCCAGAAGATATTTATGACAATATTGTGATATAGAAACAGAAATCGTTCATAATGTTTCACATTAAAAACAAAACCTATTTAACCAGAGGTTAACTTTATTTAAGAGACTAGTTTATAAGAACTCCGCTAACTCATCTTTCCACAATATTGGGACGGTTTATAAACATAATAAAACACCCAACAAATTTTATTTTTATTTTCCGAACTAAAAGATATAAATAGCGATACTATGTAAATAGTAAACTCACTTTAAGAATGTGAGGAATGTACGCAAACGTCACCCTTGATTGTGTACTCGTCTTCCTCTAACTCAAGACAGCTCTGTCTGCAGGGCTTAGAGTACGATGACTGTATCCCCTGCAGAGGGATAAGACCCCCACCCCCACAAAAAAGAGAGGTGTTTAAAAAATATTAGTATTTGATTGGACTTTTAATTTATTTATTGAATTTAACGGTAAGTCAACCTGTCTAGGGTTATTTTATGCCTAGAGGTTAGGGTATCAGATTCCTTGTATCTTCATACTTACATTTTTTTGTGTAGTTGTTTAAAAGTTATTTTTTTTATTAGTACAAGATTGCAGGTTAGTGAATTTGAGTCACAAATCACCATATTCTATGTTGAAAGTGTTTCTCTGTTTGCTTATTTGAAAATGCACATGGCTAAATCCAGATTTCACAATATACAATCTTGGAAAAGATAAAGAAATAAGGCACAAGCGGCAGTACTTTGTGGTTTGTAATGGAGTTAACCACGAGTGTGGCAGACAGGTTGAGAGTTAAAGAAATAAAATGAACAACTAGAAATATCAATAAAAGACTGTATTACAGACTAACAATAAAGGTTGCAAATTTGTCACTTATCTGGTGTATCCTGAGATATGGGGTATTAACGGAGACCTTGCTACGGCCCTCTGTTCCGTTCGGATATGATGGACTTCTGCTTTGCGTCCGACTCCGTAGTTGTCTGTTGAACAATAGGAGCGACCCTTATTTAGGTCTGTCCCCAGTGCTAGCTGGATCAGAAGAGAGCGAGTCTGCTTATTTGGCTTTGCCGCCAAAGTATGCTGGCTCGTGATTGGTTGGTTTGAAACAGGCTCGCAGACAAAGGACGATAACCCCATACCCCAGAATTCTTAATAAAGCTCGTAAAAATGAGCTCAACAGTTTCACAAAGCTTGGAATATTTTATTACAGTTTTTAATATTTGGCAGCCAGTCTTCATGATCCAGTGATTTTTTTTTTTTTGCTCTTTTATAGAGCAGGGGTCACCAAACTGCGGCCAGTGGGCAGTATCAGGCCCGCCGATTTTCTGCTAATGTTGTGTTCTTTGATCATGTTTTGAAAATAAATATGTTGGTTAAATTTGTTTTTGTGCATCTTACACCACTCATACATGAATGTTTTACATCTTTTTCTCAGAGCTTTCGTTCTGGCTAGCAAGTATTGAACATGTTATAACCTGTTTAAGGGTCAAATAATAAATACTCAACACGGAGATAAAAGTAAAGAACAGATGTATTCATATATCAATGTACAAAATGAGGAGGGTTTCCTTGGTACCAGCGTACACGAAGACATGCATTTGCTACTTCTCACTTGAGTAGCTTTGCTCTACTAAAAATACCCTTTGGGTAAGTCCATTGTTCTGGTCATAGGTGAGTCACCTACAACAGAACACAATAATAATGTGGCCCACGCTCGTTATTTTTTGGCCCACGTTTGGTGATCCCTGTTATAGATGGATTTGGTGTGTAGGAAATGGCCGGTGCGCAATCTGAGAATGCCCGCTTTTCAAAAAATATGGTTACGATCATGGGCTGGGCAGTGCCTAGAATTTGCTTATGATATGGCTAATTACATGGCATTAACAGATGTTTCTTGTCAATAGTGGTTTCATGCCTTTGTAATTGTGATTGCCTGTACTTTGTATGTGTTTGTCTACATCTTGGTTGTTGTTGGACTTTGACTATGGATGCTGACCTTGAGGAACATGTCTTTGTGACTATGGATTTTGGGAAGGTGTTAAAGTTTAAAGGTAAAAGAGAGGAAGTTGACTGAGAAATAGAAATAGATTTAAAAAACGGAAGTTCCGGTTTTTTGACCGGAAACGGATGTGACCCAGGACGAGAAACAGAAGAGGAGGGAATTCTTTCTTTTTTGGCTGGGCTCTGCTGGGAGTTAGCCTTGGCTCCCGGTTTCCTGTATGGGTTTGGGATAGCAGTACTGAACATGACATACAATAGAATAGTTTGACCATACTTTCTGTCCCTCTCTTTCCTTCTCTTTGAAAAGAACCCACGAGCCTAGGAAGAAATAAACAGCTCCCTGTGACTATATAACTTGCTTGTGTTGTTTCTGAACTAACGACAACTACTATTACAACTTTAATTTGGCACTATGCAACACAGGATTGTGGTGGTTGAGTGGTCTCTGGCATGCAACACTCCACTTTGGCCCTTACTTGGGCTAGATGGGTGGTCGTAGCCGCCCCATCCAATAAATCGGCTGGGCATGTCAAGCCATAGCACTTATAGGATTGTCCCAATCATATATTTTCTAGGAGGTTCCCGGCCTTGCCCAGGTTATACAATATCCGGCGAAATTTAAGTAAACATTTTTTAAATCTCATATTGCTTACCATTGGATAGCAGCACCTATCGCTCAATGGGGTTATTGTGAAAATGTTACAATGGAAAATTGTGCATGTTAACCACCCTTTACCAATAACACAATAATGATACTTTTTGAAAGAGGGAGATGCAATATCAACAGTGTTATGAGTGAAATTATTTTCAAATCTAAAATGTTATTCTGTTTTCAAACTCTTTGTAGAATAATGAAAGAACTTGTGTTACTTGTATACTCCTCTTATTCTGTTTCTCTAAGCTATATCTGTCGATTCTTGGACCTGTGCTGGGTAGCTGGCTTCTCTGTTCCTCTGGATCTTCTTGTTGGGTTTTACCTATCTTGAGTTTTCCATCTGATTCTTGTCTCTTGGTCTTTGTTGTTTTTTTTTTATTAATGAACACAAGACTGTTATTTTTCTTTAGAGCTCATATTTTATAAACCCAAAATGAGCATGCATGGAGAATTTTGCCTCGAATGGGAGAGACACCATCTTGCTCCCATCCCGTTCAGTGCCCAGCCAAAAACTGATTTTTCTGAATTAAGTTTCTCATGTCGTCTATGTTCAATCAGAGCTGAGATCAATTTCAGGTTAAAATCTGTCAATCAAATTACCTGTATTTTTCCATGAAACTGTAATTTTAATTTTTACTAGACTACAGTACATAATTGACAGGCAATCCATCAATTATATAACAGTTGTAGAATAATGGAAGAATGTGTGTGTCTTTAGAATATTCTGGAATGAAATGACACTAATTTTCTTCCTGTTTTCTCGTATCACCGCCGGTAATTTGGTCTCTCGTGACTCCAAATATATTCTGGGGTAAATATAAATACTATCATTGGATTCCTTATAAAATTCTACCCTGGAAAAGTTTTGTTTTGATCTTTGTACAGGGCTTTGTTTTCAATTGCATTCCTGGACAGACAGATAAACACAGAGATGCTGATAGGTCTTGCGTCACTGATGCATAAAAATCTAAAAGGATGCAGAAAAATCATATCCATGCAACCCAGTGTTTTTTTTTCTTCCCCCACCATTTCCAGCTAACTGTAAATACATTTCAATATTTTCATTGAAACAAATTGTTAAGTTTCTGACCGCCATCCTTGGCCAGTTGAAAAGGACTTAAGTAAGTCCCGAGCTATAGAATCCTTTGGTAAGTGAATAAGTCCTGAGTTATGGAATCCTACGTAGTGTCGAAGGTCCAGTGATATAATACTATGTTCCATCGTCCACGAAGGTTCAAAGCAATATGCGTAGGTATGACTAGAACAGCCGGTATAAATAACAATATCAGCAGCAGAGTACTGCCAGTGATTGGCCAAGAATATGGTCACATGATTATCGCTGAGTCTATAAATAATAGTGGGCATTTAACACATGTCTTATATCTAAAAAATCTCAACACAAATTACACTGTATGGGGTACGAGGTAGGGGTTAGATGGCTTTAGTTGTTCATGGATAAAAAATCTCCAATTTATTAAGTAACTTTAGATAGGACCCATCAAATTTCCCGGGGGCTCCTTCAAATCAAATCCGTGCGTCCCAGGACACACTAAATTAAAAAGCTATCAGTATCACTGTAAAAAGTCAGAGACACCACAAATAGAGTATAAGATTGTTTATTGTATGTTTCTAGTAACTACTTGTAGCCTCCAATATAGAAGTTAAAATATAGATTTTATTCAAGCCAAGACTCATGGACCAATGACAAAAACCTCTTCTACTTATTTTTCATTTTTCTAAACTATATATATTTTACAAAGGTGTATGATGTAATGGTTATTAATATAAATGGATATGGTGACATGAGTTCAAATCCTGTATGAGGCTGTTTGCATTTCATATAATGATAATACCCTTAGGAAAGGTATATATCCAACTATTCTCCTGCCAGCTATGGGTACTTAGTAGTGTAGACTAGGTAAATAGTAGAGCAGACACAGAGTGGTAGTACCTGTTAGGGGGTCCCATCTTCGGGTTGAATAGAGAAAAAAAATTAATATAAAAAAAATTTGAATACCCATCAAGAATGAATAAGACAAAATATCTTCAACATAAAATAACCCAACAATGGTTGACATGCCGTAAACAACCAACCAACTATCCCACAAGATTCAAATTCTTTTTCCCTTTAATGTTTTTATTGTTTTTCATAATGTAATCTAATTGTAAAATTCCAATAATTTTTTATTTATTTTGTGGTCAAAGATTTAAAGCCATTAAATTTGTTGCCAAATGTGCCACACCAAAAGAGTTTAATTATGGTGAATCATGCTGAAATCACCGGTTTCTGATATGTCTCTGAAGTTAAGCAGCGATGAGCCTGTTCAATACTTGATTAGGTGACCTTTAAGCAATAGCAGGTAGTGTAAATAACCTGAGTCCTTTGTTTATCAAAATGACTTGATTCAGCATTAAATGACCTGAAAATGGTTGATAAGCTATAAAACGACCGAACCCAAAAGGTTAAAATTCAACAAACTTTTCGTTATTTACTTATGTGAAATTAAAAAATTTTTTTTATGTGTATACAGTAGCGTGTCCTGAGATGCACATATTTGCTTTGAATAAGTCCCCTGGAAAACTTATGGGTTCCAACTAAAGTTTCTTAATAGATTGTTTTTACCTATGATCTGGGGAAACAACTAAAGCCATTCAACTCCTACCTTGTAACCTATCCTGTATAATTCATTTCTAAGAAACTATCAAAATGTATTTACAGTTAGCTTGAAATGATGAGAAAAGAAAAACACTGGGATGCATAGACATGATTTTATTGCATCTTATTAGATTTTTGTGTGTCAGGGATGCAGGATGCGTACCTATCAGCATCTCTGTGTATAGGAAACCAACTGAATTTTTCCAATATATCATTGAAGTAGTGAAGAGCCTGTTCAATACTTTATTAGGTAACCAACAGCAGATACTGTGAGCAACCTTTGTTTATCAAACCTTAATTTGGTATTAAATGATCTGAAAAAGGTCGATATGCTGTAAAACAACCAAACCGGTTGAAATTCAGTAAACTTTTTGTTATTTACTTATTTGCATTGATACTGATAGCTTTTTGATTCAGTCCCATCTATAGGTTAAATAGAAAAACATGTTTATAAACAAAACTGATTATTTATTAAGAATGAATTCATTTCAAAACTTTGTCAGCATTAAATGACCCACTGAGGTTGATATGCTGTAAAACAAAACAACCAACCAACCAACTTTTTGATTTAGTGCGTCCTGGGATGCACATATTTGCTTTGAATGAATCCCTGGGAAAATTTATGGGTCCCAACTAAAGCCGTTTAACTCCTACCTTGTAACATATCCTGTGTAATTCGTTTCTATTGAAATGTATTTACAGTTAGCTTGAAATGGTGAGAGGAAAAAAAAGAAAAACTCTGGGATGAATGGATATGATTTTACTGTGTCCTTTTAGATTTTTGTACTTAAGGGACGCATGACGTGTACCTATCAGCATCTTTGTGTATAGGAAACCAACTGAATTTTTCTGATATATCACTGAAATTAAGCAGTGAAGAGCCTGTTCAACTTGATTAGGTGACCAACAGCAGGTACTGTGAGCAACCAGTCCTTTGTTTATCAAAATGATTTAATTCAGCATTAAATAACCTGAAAAGGGTTGATATGCCATAAAACAACCAAACCAAAAAGTGGTAGTACCTGTTAGTATCCCATTTATGGTTTGAATAGAAAAAAATGAATTTTAAAAAATTTGAATACCCATCAAGAATGAATAAGACAAAATGTCTTCAGCATAAAATAACCCAACAAGGGTTGACATGCTGTAGAAAAAAAAAATGGTTAAAATTCAACAAACTTTTAGCTATTTACTTATATGCAATTATTTTTTTTTTTATGTGAATAGGAAACTAACTGAATTTTAATTGTGAGACAATGACAGATTAATTAAAAAAAAAAAAAGAATGGTTAAAATTCAACAAACTTTTAGCTATTTATTTATATGCAATTATTATTTTTTTTAATGTGAATAGGAAACTAACTGAATTTTAATTGTGAGACAATGACAGATTAATTAAAAAATATATATATATATACAGAAAAAAAAAATACAAAAAAAAATGATGGCAAATATTTAAAGTAGGCTAAGAAATAAGCCCTTGTGCAGATAGAATAGTATTTGTTAGTTAAACAAAGGCTGTGAATATATTTTGTCACAAGTCACTGTTTATGTAATTGGATTATGAAGAAATGAGTCAGGTAGATTTAAACACGGTGTAACACCTGCCTTGACATTGACCTGTAATCAGTTTTGAATATACTTGCTTATTTGTTTTGGACTAATGTCTGTAATGTGATAGTTGTGTTTTGACTTCTCTTAAATTTTATATACAGATATATTAGAAAAAAAAATCTTCCTCACAGTCAGCTTAGTGTCATGGAATTTAGAGTAGAAAATTAGTCCAAATAATTACATCTCTCCCCACCCCACTGGTTAGATAAAAAGAAAAAAAACAATATAGTTTACCTCCATTTTTAGAAATTACAGGTAAAATGTGAAGATTAAATAAAATGCTTTTATCTTTTATTTTTTTTACTGTTTATTTTTATCATCATCATCATCATCATCATCATGCAATTAGCACGGATATTCATGACAATCTCTTGCCAACCTTCTCTATCATTCATTGTCCCCGGGAGGTCCTCTGCACTGCATCCAGTATCCTCGCAAAGCTGGTCAATGTAGGCCCTTGCTGGATGGCCCACACTAGCATGTCCATATGTTGGCTTCCACAGGAGAACATCGCTTATGAGTTTGTCCTTGTTTCTCCGGCATGTCTTGTCCGTCCCACTTAGATGGTTTGTGAGATAGGGGGCCGGTGGCTGTACTACTTCCTTGTCGGGTGTTGTTTCCACGACTTGTTCAAGATTGCAATCAGCATTCTTGTGCAGCTCCCATCTAGTTTATTCTCCGGGCGCCTCGTCAGGGTCCAAGTGGTGCAGCCATACAGCAGTATTGATATGACCACAGCTTGGAAGCTTTAATTGAATATTGACGTTTTTAATTTTTTCTTTGAGAATAAACCCTGTCATTATGGCTTAGAATATGATGACTCAGTGATGCTGATAGTTTTGATTTAGTGCATCCTGGGATGCACATATTTGCTTTAAATGAGTCCCTGGGAAAATTTATGGGTCTATCTATATAATAAACAGTGACTTATGTATTTGGTCTCAAAACATTTTTGACTAAGATAAGTTTGTACTATCTATACCTATTAAAATCTAATTATATATATATATATATATATATATATATATATATATATACACAGTGATGCTAATAGCTTTTTTATTTTTTATTTTTTTTGATTTAGTGCGTCCTGGGATGTACATATTTGCTTTGAATGAATCCCTGGGAAAATTTATGGGTCCCAACTAAGGCTGTCTAACTCCTACCTTGTAACCTCTCCTGTGTAATTTATTTTTAAGAAACTATAGAAATGTATTTACAGTTAGCTTGGAATGGTGAGGAAAGAAAAAAGAAAAACACTGGGATGCATGGATATGATTTTACTGCGTCCTCTTAGATTTTTGTGCGCCAGGGACGCAGGACATGTACCTAACAGCATCTGTGTTGACTATGACCTCTGAATAATTTTTAAGCAAACCTATTTGATCCATAGATGGGACCATAACTACCACTCCAGGTCAGAGTGAACTTGGGAATAATAGCAATAAAAGAGTATTCAAAACTCCCTAGATCTCTAGAAAGGGAGCCTTACCATCAGATGCAGTTTTTAGTGTCATACTCAGGACACCCATTTGTACGGTTAATAAGTGTTTTACTATAACTTAGTCTGGATTTCTGCATTGTAGTTACTTTGTAATACAATTTTGTTACATTGTTACTCTTCATTTGTTATTTTGTTACCCTTTGCTTACAGTGGCCAACTGGCTTTGCTTAGGGTGTATTAACTCTTAACATCCTGTTGAGAATTTTCTAAGTCCAGAGCCCAATTCCTATAAGGATTTATCAAAAGATGGCTAAAAATGGCCTTTGCATCTAAAGTTACCTGTTATTTCACTTAAATCAAAGACTTCTAAATATGCTTAATATTACATTTAAACAAAGGCTATTGTTTGGGACTGATTAGGAAAATGAATGTGACTTCTGGCCGGGCAGAATGGGGCGGTATAGGATGTTAAGAGTTAAACCAATTACATTTACAGTGATGCTGATAGCTTTTTAATTTAGTGTGTCTTGGGACTCACGGATTTGATTTGAAGGAGTCCCCGGGAAATTTGATGGGTCCCAACTAAAGTTTCTTAATAAATTGTAGAGTTTTTATCTATTAACAACTAAAGCCGTCTAAATCCTTCCTTGTACCCCATACAGTGTAATTTGTTTCCGAGAAAATATTGATATGTATTTACAGTTAGCTGGAAATGGTGGGTGAAGGAAAAAAAAACCAAAAAACACTGGAATGCATGGATATGATTTTTATGCGTCTTTTTAGATTTTTATGCGTCTTTTTAGATTTTTATGCGTGAGTGATGCAGGATGCGTACCTGTCAGCATCTCTGCATTTCTGTTAAGTGTTGTTTAGACTAAATAAAATTAGCTAATAAAGCTTGATGAGGATTTTGCAAGATTTATGTTAAAGCCCATCTGACAGCTGCCAGTTCCTGTTGAATAACCACTAAAATAGTCCAATTTTTCTTTATCATAGTTAAAACTGGGGCTTGTGTTTAAAAAAAATCTATCTATATTATATTATATATTATATTATATTATATATATGATATCTATCTATATTATATTATATATATGATATCTATATTATATTATATATATGATCTATCTATATATATTATATATATTATATATATGTTATCTATCTATATTATATATATATATATATATGTTATCTATCTATATTATATGATATATATATCTATATTATATGATATATATGTTATCTATCTATATTATATGATATATATGATATATATATATATATGATATATATTATATATATATATATCTATATTATATATTATATCTATATTATAAACAGTGACTTATCTGTTTGATTTTTTTTGTCTGAAACTTCTAGAAGTGTGTGGTCTGAAAACATTTTTGACTAGGATCAGTGTGTACTATCTGTACCTAATTAAAATTTAATTATATATATATATATATATATATATATATATATATATATATATATATAAAGGTGAATGGTATCAAGTGTTTCTGTGATATCATTCAACCAAAATTGAGAACTCAAATGTACATATAAAGATTTTGCATATATACATATAAATATCAGTGTATGTGCATATTGTGTTGAGTTTGGAAAATGTATAGAAAAGACTCTATGCATTCAAAACATCCATCATCTTTTTCTGCCCTGTCGGTTGGGGTGTTAGAATGCAGCGACTGCACCTCTGCAGAGGGGTAAGACTCCGCCTGTTGGCCGTGGGTGGCGACCCATGATGCTTAAGGATAGAACCCAGGTGGCTGAGCAGTCCATGACTTGCAATAGACGGGCGGTCGGAGAGGCCCCCTCCGATCAATCGCCTGGCTACGTCAAGCCCTAGCACCTATATGATTGCTCCAATCCTATTGCCCTTATGGCAACCCCCAATACTTCTTATCATATGGGTGCTAGAAGGCGGTGGCTGAGGGTCTACATGTCATGGGAATGACATTAAACTCTATCTGATGGTGAGGTTCCAGTTCTGGAGGTTTGGGGAATGTGGAGCACCCCTTCATCACCATTGCTCCCTGTTCCACTCTGACCTGGAGTGGTAGTACCTGTTAGGGTCCCATCTATGGGTTGAATAGAAAAACATGAGTTTATAAACAAAATTGTATTATGCATTAAGAATGAATTTATTTCACAACTTTGTTGGCATTAAATGACCCACTGAGGTTGATATGCCGTAAAACAAAACAAACCAAAAAAAACCAAAAAAACCTCATCTTTTTAACTACATAAATCATTTTTCTTCTTGACTAGTTTCATATTGTCCTGAAGAAGGTTTCTTTATAAACCGAAATGTTCAAACATCAACACTACGACTAATAAATTTCCATCCATTGTAACATCCTGTGTTTGTTCTACATTTCTTGTACATACTGTCAGATTAATTTCCTCATTTTACGCCCATATACAGAGTATGTTATAAATAAATATATGAAAACCTTAATTTATCAGAAAGAAATTCATTTCAGCTACCTTCGCCTTTTCAAAATACCTAATCATCATTACACAAGAGAAAGAATTACATCCTTAGAAAAAATTCTAAATTAACAGCCAAAACTGGATCAGTACCCGAGTTATCAAGGAAAAAAAAAATTGATACTGAAACGAATATTTCCAAACCAACCAACTCTATTAATCAGGAACATGGAGCCATATTTCTGTGTACACTTTTTAAAATTCAGTTCCCTGATTACTAAACATTCTTTACTGCGTGTGTAGGGAAAGAGCACTAATACAATATACATCTGGCTCTGATGAGTGCTGGCCTCAACTTGGACTAACTTCTACTTTTCCCAGACTCCTCCATCTGATCACATGACTCTCTAAGTTGATGAGTCCTGCTTCGGATGATTCTTATCAATTTAAATCTGGGATTTTCCAACTGTAATTTTCCAGTTTATGATTAATTTTTGAATTTTAAACTCTTAACTACACTTCCTTCCATTATGTAACATTGATACTTTTTGATCACACCGTATATAAACTGAAGTGCCCAAAATTTATAAATGGTAATATACTTGATAGTTTTGCTTCACCTCCACCCCCTTGCAAAAATAGACTCAGCCAATGATATAATAGGAAAAGAGCTAGTGTAGGTGTGGCAGTCATGGGATTTTGACAGGATGTAACACAATTAATGCTGGTAAGGGATATAGAAAATACTATTCAAAAGTATTTGAACCAACAGTTTTTTTTTGTATTGCCTCAGTGGGCGTGGGGTGGGTGGGGTAGGGGATATAAATTAACTTACAAGTTTTGCAATTCTTTGAAATACCAATGTGAGTTTGACTTTTCAGTCTCCATCAATTCTAAACAAGTTTTTAGGAGGAGAGGAAAACACTCCTTTCTTTTCATGGAACAATTCTATGAACATTTTTGCCTGAAATTTGCCATTTGGAAACCAGAAAACATGACTAAATGTCTTGTGATATTTCTTGGAATAAAATTTGGTTCTTCTTACATATTTTTTTAATATTCAAAATTTAGTGAATAAAGCAAATTGTCAGTTTATTCAAATACTTCAGAAGTGCTCTGTCTGTGTCTGTGTCTGTGTGTGTGTGTATGAGAGAGAAAGAATATGTATATATATATGTATGTCTGTGAGAGAGAGAATATATATATATATATATGTATGTCTGTGTGAGAGAGAGAATATGTGTATGTATATATATATATATATATGTATGTCTGTGTGAGAGAGAGATATGTGTGTATGTATGTATATATATATATATATGTATATGTATGTGAGTGTAGTAATAGTAATGTATGTTGTGTGTGTGTGTTTGAGTAATATGTATGTGAGAAAGTGTGTGTGAATATGTGTGTGTGTGTGTGTGTGTGTGAGTGAGAATGTGTGTGACAGAATGTGTGTGTGAATATACATGCGTGTATCGTTGTGGTTTATTTTCTTTGTTTAATGGCATATCAACCTATGCGGGTTATTTAATGCCAAAGTCACTCCTGTGGAAGAACAGTAGGAGTACTATTTAACCTATAGCTGATGTAGGATGAAGGGGTTCATATCTTTCCCAAGGGTATTAGTTAGAAAGTGAACATAACAATATGACTGGGATTTGAACTTGCTTACTATGATGTCACAGTACAGTATGGTAGCCATTATGGTGATTCCCCCATACATTTGTGAAAATGTGTGTGTGTGTGTATATATATATATATATATATATATATATACGCACACACACAGATGCTGATAGGTACGCATCCTGCATCCGTGACGCACAGAAATCTAAAAGGACGCTGTAAAATCGTATCCATGCGTCCCAGTGTTTTTTCTTTTTTCTTCCCTCACCATTTCAAGCTAACTGTAAATACATTTCTATAGTTTCTTAGAAACAAATTACACAGGAAAGGTTACAAGGTAGGAGTTAGACGGCTTTAGTTGGGACTCATAAATTTTCTCGGGGATTCATTCAAAGCAAATATGTTCGCCCCAGGATGCACTAAATCATAAGGCTATCAGCATCACTGTATACACACACACAGTAGTACCTTGACTCAAGAGTTTAATTTGTTCTGCTCATAACTCAATTTCCTCATATCAAATCAATTTTCCCATTGATATAAACTGAAATACCATTAATCTGTTCCAGACTCTTTCCCCAAAAAACACCCCAATTTTTTTCAAGTTGTTTCTCTTAACATCTTGTTGAGAATTTTCTAAGTCCAGAGTCCCATTTCTATAAGGATTTATCAATAAATGGCTAAAAATGGCCTTTAGATTTCAAATTACCTGTTATTTCCCTTTTAATCTAAGACTTCTAAATATGTTAAATATTACATTTAAACAAAGGCTATCGTTTGGGGCAGATTAGGAAAATGAATGTGACTTCCGTCTGGGCAGAATGAGGCGGTATAGGATGTTAAGAATTAAGTAAGAAAAATAGCACCATATTGAATAGAATGTAATGAATTATGTGTTGAAATATGTTTTAATATTTTTTTTTTTATAAATAATGTTTTTCTTTGGTGTAATAAATTTGGAAACTTAAATGTCTTCAGTGAATTTATTAACATAAGCATATCTCAAACCTCAAATTTTAGAATTATTTGTATTATTCGGAATATTGTCATCATTGTTATTTGTACAACGTTTCAGCTGATGTGCCCTCCGGCCTTCTTCAGGTATTTCTTGTTGGACTCTGGAACCTTCTCAAACTTAGGAACCTTCTTGTCGTAAGGTATCGAGAAGGTTCCTGAGTCCAACAAGAAATACCTGAAGAAGGCTGGAGGGTACATCAACCAAAACGTTGTACAGATAACAATGAAGATGAGGACAATAGTCTGAATAATACAAATAATACTAATTATCAAGCCTCATCTCGAATTTTAGCTCTTAACATAATGCAAAAAAATAAACTGAGTGACAGTTTCAAACTCGGAAAACTAACAACTTGGGGCACTTGTAAGTCAAAATACCACTGTGTAAATGTGTGCATGTGTCCAGAGATGTTAACAGGTATGCATTCTGTGTCCCTGACGCACAAAAATCTAAAAAGATGAAGTAAAATCATATCCATGCGTCCCAGTGTTTTTTTTCTTCCCTCACCAAGCTAACTTTAAATATATTTCATTAGTTTCTTAGAAATGAATTACAAAGGATAAGTTACAAGGTAGGAGTTAGATGGCTTTAGTTGTTTTCCCCAGATCATAAATAAAAACCCTACAATTTATTAAGAAACTTTAGTTGGGACCTATCAAATTTCCCGGAGACTCATTCAAATCAAATATGTGTGTTCCAGGATGCATTAAATCAAAAAGCTATCAGCATCACTTATGTATGTATGTATGTATGTATGTATGTATGTATGTATGTATATGTGTGTGTATATGTATGTATCACCAACACTTACCTGATAATAAAGAAATTACAAAATTTATATTTGTGAATTAGGTAATTTTTTTTTCTTTAATAATATTGTTTGTTATATATATATATATATATATATATATATATAAATTTTAGCCATTCAAATTAAGAGCGTTTACTCCAGCTTGCATTGGAATTTGAGTGTAAAAGAAAAAAAAAACCAGAAAAACAAATGGTATTTTTAGCTTAACCCACTTTGTCTATTTTTAAAATTCTTCTCCCCAACCACAATCATTTTTCTTTTCTTTCCTTCCTTCTCCACTCTTCTGCCTGAAGGGTCGCACAATAGAAAATGTGTTATAAATCAACAATAATAATCAGTTTGGAATTTATTTGCACTTGAAATGGTCATCATTAAAAGTGAGAATAGTGTGGCTACTTAGGAAATGACTTCTTAACTGAAGGAATTGTTTAAAAGGAATTTGTTATTAAATATTTTTCTCTTCCTTTTGCCTAAAAAAAAAAAAAAATTTTGCCTTTTCCTTTTGCCTAAAAAAAAAAAAAAAAATTTAATGACAGTGTTTTGAATTTCTCACAAAACGATTTGGAATTTTTACTGTAGAAAACCACTAAAGGAAATTTTAAAAATATTTTATATACTAATGAATGAAAATGGCTTTAAGCTAAAAATAGGCAAGAAGCAGGTGATATCCTGCTGAAAATATTGCAGATGTGGACTATGCAGATGATCTAGCACTTCTTGAATCTGATCTCTCTGATAAGACAAAGTGAGGATTCTTCCAAGCTGTAGTAGTCATGTTATTGAAAAAATGAACACACATCTGCTAAAAAAAAAAAAATTAAAAATTTTAATGCTAATGTTTTGAATTCCTCACAAAACGATTTTACTGTAGAAAACCACAAATGGAAATTTAAAAAAATCACAGACAAGCTAAAGTGACAATTCTTCCAAGCTGTAGTCATAACAGTGCTGCTGTAAGGTTGCACCACTTAGACCCTAATGAATCACCTATAGAATAAATTAGATGGGAGCTGCACAAGAATGCTGCCTGTGATCTTAAACAAATCATGGAAACAACACCCCGCGAGAAAACAACTGTACTGTCATCTGCCCCATATCACCCAAACTATCCGAGTGAGACGAACAAGACCTGCTGGAGAAGCAAGGATGAACTCAAAAGTGACATTTTCTTGTGGAAGCTGGCACATGGGCACACCAGTATGGGTTGTCCAGCAAAGATGTATATTGACCAGTTCTGCGTATTTGGCATAAAATAACCCAACAAGGGTTGAAATACTGTAAAATCCAACCAACCAACCATATAAGTTTTAGTATATTGAATAATTAATTTTATGTGGTTTCACTTTTTCCTAATAAAGCAAATATTGTGTTTTGGGTGTCTAGTAAAGCATTGTCCAGGCAGGGTGAGTTTAAGTGGCTTGTGTCTGGTATAAAATATAGATGACACTCACTCAAAACACTCATCCCAGAATTTACATCAATGTAGCAGAGAAGCAGGTAGATCTGACAAAAGGCCCAGAGCTGGGTGTGCTTGGTACAATACACACTCACACAATTAATGCCACTTCTGTGGATTAAAACTCCTGACCTCTGGTTTACAAAAGCAATTCCCTAACCTTTAGGCATAAAATAACCCCAGATGCTTTGAAATGCCATAAAAAAAAGAACAAAAAAAAACCTCTTAAGAAACAACTACAGACTGATTTGCATAGGTTGGAAGTTGGCCAAAGGTCATTATATGTTGCTGGCAAGAGAGCCATAAAACACAGGGATTTCTGTCAGTCGGCTTAAAAGTCTGGCAAGAAGAATATATAGAAAGCAGAGCCGAAAAAAGAAGGGTTGTTTGTACTGGATTCTGCTTTGCCCCTGATAGACTACAAAGTGTTAAAAAAGAAAATCAGTTTTCTGTGTGGTTAGGAGTGATTCATGTTTAACTGTTTTTTTTTTTTTTTTCTTCTTGAATGGTTAATATGGGCAGATCCCATAATTTTTAACACAATTATATATGTATGGATCATAGTGTAGTATCTGTGACTGGAAATTCCTTAGTTATTTTAAAAGCTATGAGATTTAAATAAAAGAATTATCAGAATAAATAAATTTATAACATAAGTATTTAAAAT
Organism: Doryteuthis pealeii; assembly: GCA_023376005.1. Taxonomy (NCBI): domain Eukaryota; kingdom Metazoa; phylum Mollusca; class Cephalopoda; order Myopsida; family Loliginidae; genus Doryteuthis; species Doryteuthis pealeii. Next base: position 81,073,336 of record CM042138.1, on the reverse strand, counting down.
ATCTATTAATAATGGAGATTTGGTCTCTATTTGTCTGTAACCGAAACTATGTCACTGCTTATGTCACATTACCCAAAATCATAAATACATAGAATAAAGAACAACCTTGTATTATATACACTCAAAATTTTAGACAGTGCGCATTGTTTTTTTAAAAACGAATTTTGATAAATACATGCTCGGTATTATATATTTATATATCGTTTGTTCTATTTTAATATATATTTAAAGTTATCAGAACTAAATTTCCATTTGAAATTGTTTTATTTTTTTTTACTCCTTTAATAAATTTGATGACTTTACTTACTTATGGTACAAACTTTCTGGCATTGAATTTTTAACTCCCCCCCCCCCAGGCAATATCTTTCAAAAATTAAATTTTCTTTCTTTTTTCTTTTTTTCTTCTTTCTTTTTTCTTTCTTTTTTCTTCTTTTTTTTTTTCCTTTTTTTTTCTTTTTTCTTTCTTTTTTTTCTTTTTTTTTCTTTTCTTTTTCTTTTTCTTTTCTTTTTTTTCTTTTCTTTTTTTCTTTTTCTTTTTTTTTTTAGTATAGAAGATTCACACCAAATACAAAGACCATGTTAATATAACAGATTTTATTAATTACTTAGTAATAAGATGAAGTTGATAATGCATTACATGGCTTTTTGCAATGTATGTAATGTATTTTTGTAATGTCATGTTATGGGTATATATATATATATATATATATATGTATGTTGAAAATAAATAATGGAAAGAAAATGTTAAATGGATAAAATTAGTTTAATGAATTACCAACATGTGTTTCGGCCAGGAGTTTGTTCATGTACACATTGTATTCTATTTATTATTATTTTAAATAGGAAATAAAATAATAATAGAAAATTATTAAATATTTAAGTATACAAAGAAAACGGCCTTCTTCAGGGTAAAATGTTTGATATTTGAAGTTAAAACGGTCTATTTTGACTGTTTTAACTTCAAATTTCAATAATATAGTTTTCTATTATTATTTTATTTCATATTTAAAATAATAATAAATAGAATACAATGTGTACATGAACAAACTCTCAGCCGAAACATGTGTTGGTAATTCATTAAACTAATTTTATCTATTCAATATTTTCTTTCCTTTATTTATTTATCCTTTCAACATATTGTCGGATTCATTTCCATTTTTCAACTTACATGTATGTATGTATCTATTAATAATGGAGATTTACTTCGGTTTTTGTCTGTTACAAAAACTACATCACTGCTTAAGTCATATTACCCAAAATCGTCATAACATAGAATAAATACACTGAAAATTTGAACATGCAACATTAGACAGTCCTCATTGTTTTTTAAAACAAGTTTTAATAAATACATGACTAGTATTATATATCTATATATAGTTTTTATTTTAATACACATTTAAAGTTTACATTTCAAATTGTTTTATTTTTTAATCCTTTAATGAATTTGATGATTTTACTTACTTAGGGTACAAATGATCACTGGAACTAGACTACTTCAGTTTCAGTGATCTTTTGAAAAAGAGATTTTATCTCGAAAATTCAAGAATAAAATACAGGTTAACACACAACACCATTGTTACCGTATTATTATTATTATTATTTCTTTTTTTCTTCTTTACACCTGCATTGTGATAGCCTTCAAAATCAACCTCCAAACCAATATATACACAATGCTTCAAACAAATTATAAAACTCTCTTATATATATATATATATATATATATGTATATATAAGTCATAAATGGTGTATTGTATATACTGTAAAGTTAATAGTTTAATTATTTTGGCAAAAACTTCTAAAATGCCAATAATACCTCTTTGAGTTTGATTATATTTTTGAATGAATTTTAATCCTTAAAATTGACGTCTTTGTAAACATTTGCTACTCCAGATCCATTACACTCAATGCCCCCATAAAAAAAAGAAAAAGAATCTCTTCAAACATTGATATTGTTTATTAAGTTTTGTTTGAATGGCTTTACTCTGCCTTTCAACTGCCTCATTTTGCTGAATCACTTGGTTTGTGTAAACTTATCCAAAAACCTTTTGAAAAGCGGTCATTAGTCTATATGTTGGATTCAAGTTTCCAGCTCATGTAAATAGGAAGAAGAAGAAGGCTGGTCTGTTAATTGGTAGGTTCAGAAATTGTTTTGGGTGTAGACAGTTTGAAATGGGTGAACAAAACACCAGCAAGTAGGGTAGCCTATATTGTTGTTATTTAACTCAGTTGTCTTAGGGACATCTATATATATATATATATATATATATATATATATATATATATATATATAAAGAGCAGTTGTGTGTATCTGTATGTCTATAGGAAACTTTGAAAATAAAACAATTAACAACAAAGTAAATATATATACACATTAAATATCACTAGTTCTTGGTTTTTGAGCAAACATAATAGAGATTTGATTTATATTCGTGAAGATAATTAAAAAATAAAATTTAAATATCAGCATGTTTTTTTTAAATTTTTTTATTTAATATTTTAGATAGTAGACATTAACATTTCTTTTCAGAGTAGCTGGATCAATGCAAGGTCTACTTTTTTTTTTTTTTTTTTTTTTTTGATTTAAATGGGACATCCTATGATGATTCAACTCACGATTCAGTAATAATGGATCTGTGGGACTAACTTAAAAAAATCCCCCTCTACCCAGGTGACGCCGGGTGGCCACTTCTAGTCAGTTTATAAAGTTGATTTTTTTTCTCCTCTCATTTTGATTATAATAGGATTTCGTTTCAGGGTTTCCCTTTGCTAGATTTGCATATATATATTTACCAACCCCTCCGCACGAGCAGGATGTGACACAAGGTCAATTTCCTAAGCGGAGTTTACCAGTTTTGAATTCAGAGTTTTCCTTCTCCTAGACCGGTTGCCTAACCACGGTTAAAGAGCCCAGTCTGCCTAACTATTTACCCATAGCTGGAAGGAGAGTAGAATTCATACCTTTCCCAAGGGTATTAGCGCTAAGTGAAATGCAGTTACCATGTCCAGGATTTGAACTCGGGGCAACGAGTCCATTTCCCATGACTTTATCGTGTTTCCTACGCGCTAGATTTGCATATATGTATATTTTTGACAGTTTAACTAATTTTGATTATATACTAGAAGTGGCTACCCAGCATCACCTGGGTAGAAGTGGAGGTGCAAAAAAAAAACCTGGTGTTTGTTTACTTTGAGATTTACAAATGCAGAATTTTAATGTTATTTTATTGTAAATTTAGTTTCTAATAACTTCGAAAATATAGATCAGATCTTCATAATTTTCAACACAAAAATGAAGATCTAGTGATAGTGAATGTGTGCATATATTTACTTTGTGGTTAATTGTTTTATTTTTGTATTTCCTCCAGACATACACACAACTACCCTTTATATATCTATAAATATTCAACACCTCTGCACATGTGGCACAAGGTCAATTTTTAAGTGGAGTTTAATAGGTCTGAATTCAAAGTTTTCCATCTTCTAGTCCAGTTGCCCTACTAAGGTAAAAGAACCAAGTCTGCCCTACTATTTACTCATAGCTGGAAAAAGAATAGATAGATTCATAACTTTTCTTAAGTGTATTAGTGTTGTTGAACTCATTTTTTTTTCTTCCATCAATTTTGGTTAAAGTAGGAGGATTTCTTTTCAAGAAATATATGTGATAAATTCAAATCTTAGCCAAAATCTATAATATAATGAGAATAAAAAGAGATTTGAATTAAAAACAACAATAACAAAGAATTATCAAGAAGTTGAAAATATAGATGAATACATTGTTAGAATCTGTATTGCCATTGTAAGAGTTCAGTTGTTCTTCTGTTGTTCACAGAATCTAGTTGGTGATCCGAACCTTTAGGTTTCCTCTGTTATATATATCCAAGTCTGTAGTGTTCCTTGTAATATATATGTCAGACATCTGTGGTTAGCCTCTGGCGTTACTCCAAAGAGAGGTCTTTCTGGCAGAAAGTTCCACCAGCAATTGATTTGAGGACAAAATATATATATTATATATATTTTTCAAAAAAATAAAAGCAAAAATATATCTTTAAAAAAAAACAAAAAACAAACCAATATATATATATATATATATATGAAGTGGACAAACAATGTGTTTGAAATGACAAATAGCCGACAAAAATTGTTGGCTATTTGCCATTTCAAACACATTGTTTGTCCACTTCATACTGTCATGCCATAAGTCACCCAAAAAGTGCGATATACACATCAGTTTAAAATAAACGAGAAATTCTGGGGAAGCCAGCTAGTGTAATGGTTAGAATGTCTGCCTGTCAGCCTGATAGGTAGGGTTCGAATCGCGCACAAAGCACTGCCCTGTCTATAGCTCTGCTGATGAGGCCTAATAGGCTGAAATGTACATACAGAGATCGACTTTTTCTCGATTTGTTTACGCTTTACATTTAAACCAATATGCACGCCTAATTCATTTAATTATAATTAATTAATGAATTAGGTATGACTTTAATTAAGCACATGTATATATATATATCTTTCACAAAAAACAAATATATATATATATATATATATATATATATATATTCAAATGTGTAACCAAAATAGAAAAATACTTAGACATAACTATAAATGGTAATGACTACTACTACTACTACTACTACTACTACTACTACTACTTTTATTATTTTAAATTTTTTTTTAAAACTATGTAAAAAATTTATAATCTTAAATGACCTCAAAATCATCAAACCCCCAGAGAGAAAAGCAATTGGTTAATAGACTTAGTTTTTGAAATTTCTTTTGACAGTAAATTTCCAGTTCAAAGAGAAATATTAAAAAAATCTCTGCCATAATTAGAAATTCCATTAATTATTTTGAAAGTTTCAATTAGATCACATCTCATTCTTTCTTTCTTTTCAATGTGAAAATGTCGAGTTTTTGTTTTAGGAGTTGAATCTGCCAATAATAAATTATAAGCTTATCTTTAAAGTAGGACTATTGGTAACAGGACTGGTGTAAGATGATTGGCACCCTACGCAAGCTTTTAGATATGCACCCCTTTTGAAAGTTTTGATAAGCTAATGTAGGTACAGTAACCCTTACTACATTGTTTATAACTCTTGGAACACCATTGAAAATTTTCAGCTTGTGGCTTTATTACTTCGCCATCAAGATAATCATCTTAACAACAGCAACCTTGAGCACCTTTTTGATCTCCATCTTTCCAACACATGTGGGCATGCCTACAAAGTCAGAAAACAGCACTGCTCACGTGACTTTCGGAAACATTTTTTCACGCTCAGAATTGCAGAGGCATGGAATAAACTGCCCGCATCTGTTGTAGGCTGCCGAAGCACTGAGTCTTTCAAAACCTCCATGCTTCCTGTGGTCCGCCGACACTATACCTGATGCCGCTCTCCACATACATATGCACACACGTGCACACATACATGCATATTACTACTGTAAACTGTTCATGTTCCTGACACTACATTATACTGTGTACTTGACATGAGACTTTGATGAGTTGTGGTGCACCTGAGCACTGTACACAATAAATTTCATTATTATTATTATAACCAATTATTGTTATTACATCTATCTATCTATCTATAAAGGGCAGTTATATGTATCTGTATGTCCAGAGGACACTTCGAAAATAAAACAATTAACAACAAAGTAAATATATGTATACATTAAATGTCACCAGCGTTTGGTTTTTGAGCAAAAATAAGATTTGATTTATATTCATGAAGATAATTAAAAAAAAAAAAAATTTAAATGATAACAACATGGATTTTTTTTTTTTTTTTTTTTTTTGCATTTAGTATTTTAAATAGAAGACATTAATTTTTCTTTCCAGAGTGGCTGGATCAAGGTAAGGTCTTTTTTACATATGGATTTTAATGGCGCCTCCTGCGAGGATCCAACCCGTGATTCAACAATAATGGATCTGCGAGACTACCTTTTTTTACCCCCCTTCCTCTACCTAGGCGACACCGGGTAGCTGCTTCTAGTACATATATAAAGGGCAGTTGTGTATATATGTATATCCAGAGGAAACTTCGAAAATAAAACAATTAACGACAAAATAAATATATACACACATTAAATATCACCAGGGCTTGGTTTTTTAACAAAAATAATAGAGATTTGATTTATATTTGTGAAGATCATTAAAAAAATGAAATTAAAATGATAACAGCATGGATTTCTTTTTTCATTTAATATTTTAGATAGTAGACATTAACATTTCTTTTCAGAGTAGCTGGATCAATGCAATGTCTATTTTTCTACATAGGGATTTAAATGGGGCATCCCATGAGGATTCAACTCACGATTCAGTAATAATGGATCTGCGGGACTAACTTAAAAGAATCCTCCTCTACCCAGGCGACGCTGGGTAGTCGCTGCTAGTTAAGTCAATAAATCCTTAACGTAAATATCAATGAAACCATTTTTAGTAATCTTTTTTTTTATTTCAAGGTAATCTTTAAAGAATAACATCATAAACATTTAACTCTCTCCAGCTCTCTGCAAGTTATGACCTACTATTATTACATCGTTATTATATACATGTATAGGGCCGGTTTAACTCGGTCGGTAGAGTGTCTGCCTGGGAACCACAGGTTCGATACCGGTCCTCGCCAACTCAGCGTATGAGTAGCACGGATCTGTGCGATTAAGTGAGGAGCTGATGGTAGGTGTGGTGCTCCACCTCAGGTGCTAAAAAACAATCTCCTTGGTCTAGCGCTAGTGAAAAGGGGAGAGACTCCCTCGCTGTCTGGCTGATACCATCTTTAGGCCAACCCGACGACTTATATACATGTAGTGCAAAATAAGATACTTCTGAGTTGTGACCAGCCATTGGTTGGACAATATATCAAATTGACATCTTAAGTAAAAATAGAAATAGCTTAATGGATAAGGACCTGTGTTAGACCCTTAAAAAGTACCATCTACCTACTCTTGCCTCTCTTTGATCTCCCTTTTAACATTGTGCTCTGACCCTCCATGAACCCAGCGTTTTCCTTTCATATTTGATTTTATCCAAGTTTGACCTGAATTTGTGGTGCCCCTACATCTTGACCCCCTCCCCACCTAAGCAATCACCTTGTTTGACTAAAGGGTAACACCAGCCTTGATTGGCAAAAAGAGGAACAGAAAAATTGTGAATGGGAGGGTAACATTGAAATCTTGAGATCTTAAACTCTCTTCCTCCTACACCAACCCGTCCTGTCGGCTGAGACGTTAGGATACACCGACTGCATCTCTGCAGAGGAATAAGACTACCCCAATGGGACCACCTGTTGGCTGTGGGTGGCGACCTGTGATGCTTAAAAATGGAATCCTGGGGGATGAGCAGTCCATGAAATGCCACACTCCACTTAGACCCTTACTTAGGCTAGAAGGGCGGTCGGAGAGATCCCCTCCAATAAATCGACTGGCCATGTCAAGCCCTAGCACCTATATCATTGCCCCGACCCTATTGCCGTCATGGCAACCCCAACCCTTTTTATTATATGGGTGCTAGAAGGCAGTGGTTGAGGGTCTTCATGTCCTGGGTATGATGTTGAACTCTATCTGATGGTGAGGTTCCTGTTTTGGAGGTCTGGGGAATGTGGAACACCCCTTCATCATTATTGCTCCCTGGTCGACTGATCCGGAGTGGTAGTACCTGTTAGGGTCCCATCTATGGGTTAAATAGAAAAACATGAGTTTATAAAAAGAATTGAGTATCCATTAAGAATGAATTTTATTTCAAAATGTTGTCTGCATTAAATGACCCACTGAGGTTGATATGCCGTAAACCAAAACCAAAACAAACTAAAACCCTACACCAACAAAACATTGTCTTGCGTTGATTCTTTATTCACATTTCTTTTATTTGTTACAGGTGAGGTGAGCAAATTGCAGAATCACCTCGGATTACTTCGGGAGGAGTATGTCAAACTCCAAGAACGTCTTGCTGAGGTGGAGAAGAAGTACCAGGTGGCGCTAGCCTCCTCTGGTCAGTCTGCGGATAGTGATGATGACAACAACTTTGTGCCTCGACTTCTCAGAAAAGTAGCCGATTTGTTTAACAAGGAAACTTACAGGTAAGAGAACCTTATCTCCTGATGTGTGTCACCCTGTTGGCAAGGCTCAAATATGGTGTATTAATTGAGTGAAGACCTAGTTCTGGAGATCTTGGGAGTATAGAGTACTCCTTCATTGCAATTACTCCCAGGTCCACTCTGACCCACAGCGGTAGTACCTGTTAGTTTGCTATTTCTGGGTAAAATAAATGTTTAACTCTTAACATCCTATACCACCTCATTCCACCCGGCTGGAAGTCACATTTGTTTTCTCAATCTACCCTAAATGATAGCCTTTGTTTAAATGTAATATTAAACATTTAGAAGTCTTTGATTTAAGGAAAATAACAGGTAAGTTTAAAGGAAAAGGCCATTTTTAGCCATTTTTTGATAAATCCTGATAGGAACAAGTCTTTGGACTTAGAAAATTCTCAACAGGATGTTAAGAGTTAAAAATCATTTGCATTTGATAGGACCATGTATCGATTTGTGATATATGTGATACAAGGTCTATTTTTAAGTGAAGCTCAACAGGTTTGAATTCTGAGCTTTCCTTCTCCCAGACTGGTTTCCATATCAAGGTTAAAGAGCCCAGTCTGCCCTACTATTTACCCTTAGCTGGAGGAAGACTAGTTGGATACATAACTTTCTCATAGGCATTAGCACGATGTGAAATAATACCAGTTTTGTCCAGAATTTGAACGTGTGTCACCGTATCCATTTCCTATGACGGTAACCATTATACCACAGGTGCCTCCACAGGTCGATAGGACCATATACAAAAAAACCTGTCTCAAATCAACTACATAAAAAATATAAATATGAATGTACAATGAATGCTATTCCCTAACTTCTAGGCATAAAATAACCCTTGACAGGTTGACCAGCCCTGTTGGCTTGGTCTGTAGAATATGCTTACTGCACTTCTGCAAAGAGGTATGACCCCCCCCTTCCATAATGGGGCCACCTGTTGGCTGTAGTTAGTGACCCATGATGCTTAAGGATGCAATCTTGGTAGCTGAGCAATCCATGACATGCAACACTTTACTTTGGACCTTAGTTAGGCTAGATGAGTCGTCGGAGAGGCCCCCTTTGATCTATCAGCAAGCCCTAGCACCTATATAATTGTCACAGCCCTATTGCCCTTATGGCAAACCTCCTACCCATTTTAACATATGTGTGCTAGAAGGTGGTGGCTAAGGGTCTTAGTGTCCTGGGTATGACGTTAAACTTCATCTAGTGGTGAAGTTCCAATTCTGGAGCTTTGGGGAGAGTGGAGTACGCCTTCATAGCCATTACTTCCAGGTCCACTCTGACCCTGAGTGGTAGTACCTGTTAGGGTCCCATCTATGGGTTAAATAGATAAAAAATAAGTTTTAAAAAAAGTGTCTAACATTGCCTATTTTAATCTGCTCCCAGCAGCTCTCCCACCACTGGCCTAAAGTCGGTATCAGCCACTCAGCAATGGAGTCTATCCCCTTTTCACTAGCGCTAGACCTTGGAGATTGCATCTGAGGTTGAGCGCCACACCTACCATCAGCTCCTTACTTTACCACACAGATCCCTATGCTACTTATATGCTGAGTTGACGAGGGATGGTATCAAACCCGGAACATTGTGGTTCTTAGGCTGATTCTCTACCGACTGAGCTAACAGAAAGACTCGGATTACAGTAATAATAGGACTTTATTTGAATAGAATGAGTTCTGAGGTGAATAGATAGTGTACTTTGAAATATCCTATCATATAGGTAAACAATACCAAGAAAATTTGGTACCACTGTGGGAAAAATTTGGTTGGCAAAGACTTTAAAAAAAAAAAAAAAAAAAAAAAAAAAAAAAAAAAAGCCAACAAAAATGAATCAAACAGGATGTCTTTGGCATAAAATAATACAACATAGGTTGACATGCCGTAAAATCCAACAATGGGGAAGATACAGTGGGGAAGAGGTGTTGCTGGTTGTAAATATTGTTGGTTGTAAATATTTTATAATTTATTTTTAATTGCATATCATTTAAAGGGACATTTATTTTTATATGATTAACAAAATGTATCATGATACCCTGCTGGCAGAACTTAGAATACACAGACTAAAGAGGGGTAAGCCTCCCTCACCCAGGGTAGTCTTAGAATGACACTAAACTTTATCTAGTGGTAAGTCTCAAGTTCTGGAGAGTGGAGTACCTCTCTTCATTGCCATTACTCCCAGGTCCACTCTGACCTGGAGTGGTAATTGTTAGGGTCTTGTCATTTGCCTCATCAGATTTGACTGCAAATCTCTGATCTCCACCTACTGTAAATTTCTTTGTATTGCATTAATTTTTTCTTCTTCTTTCTCTTGTTCCAGTGATATAACCATGACTGAGCTAACAGACTCGGATTACAATAATAATAGGACTTTATTTGAATAGAATGAGTTCTGAGGTGAATAGATAGTGTACTTTGAAATATCCTATCATATAGGTAAAAAATACCTAGAAAATTTGGTACCACTGTGGGAAAAATTTGGTTGGCAAAGACTTTAAAAAAAAAAAAAAAAATAACCAACAAAAATGAATCAAACAAGATATCTTTGGCATAAAATAATACAACATAGGTTGACATGCCGTAAAATCCAACAAACCCTTTCCAGTACACTATTCTACTTTTAAAATCTCTGATCTCCACCTACTGTAAATTTCTTTGTATTGCATTAATTTCTTTTCTTCTTCTTTCTCTTGTTCCAGTGATATAACCATTCTCCTTGAGGGTGGGCAGAAGATCAAAGCTCATAAATTCATTCTTCAATCACGCACAGACGACTGGGCTTGTGGGGCTGACATTTCACAAGTATCAGAACTGGACTTCTCAGGTATTTCCCTTTTCCATAAATCTTATTGTGTGATAATACTGCTCTCTGCACTCGTGCACCTTCGTTGCTATAATAAATGAATTGAAAATCCGTCGGGTTGGACAGCCGGATCTCTCCACCAAAAAAAAGACGTTCATCCAGCTTCTCCTTGCCTACAACAATCTTTTCTAGCAGTCCTTTGCCAAAGCTCATTCGCGTCTTGTTCTTTGTTGTACGTCAGTGCTCTCGTCAGCAAGACTGGAATGTAACTCCCTGGTGTGTTAAGGCAGGTCTTAAATAATCATACTAAAATCCTACATCTGCGTCAATCACGCAGTGTAGTAATTTACATGTGCGCCAATGAGGTAGTCCGACGTCAAGCCATGACTCCCGATCAGAAGGATGTGAGTTCAATCTCCTCAATCGCCTACTACACTGATTGCATTTTGCATGCCAGACATATAGCTTTGAGCTACCACGTGTTTGATTTCTCTCGCCACAGTTGCACAATGTCAATGACCCCATGTTTAATGTTCAGTGCTGGCTGATTTGAAGGGTACAAGTTAGAGACAGGTTCGCAAGGATGAAAAACATAACACAAAGTTTGATAACCAGACACTAATGGAGGAGGAAGGTATGACACTTTGTGCAGTTTGTGGTGGAGCAGAGGACACTTAAGTCTATGTTGTCAACTGGCAAGAAATTTGTCTTAACTATAAGTCGATTGCTGGCTTCACTGATGTCGGTTCCTGCCTATTTTCTATCTACTGCTACTACCTCTCACTCCAACGGCTGGTCTGAAAACTGCTGAAGGGGCTTGGGCCGGTTGAATATATGTAGATTCCATCCCTACACACCCCTATGGATTCAACCACCCAGAAATAGGTACTAACTTTTCTTCTCAGACATTGTGTCTGCAATTTCTCCTAAAATTATAGCCATTACTTTTTTTTATCAGTCTCAGTGTCCCCAATTTTCAGACTATCAACTTCTTCAAGACCCATTTTCTCTTAAAACTAGCCACATAGTTTATAGACTAGCCAAGGTCACGTGATTGACTCTTGTAACCAATCACTAGCAATACTGCTGGCCTGATAGAATACTTAAACCCCCCACATTGGTCATAATTCAAATTGCACTCTTTGAGGATGGACAGACATTGGATTGCCGGATCTTTACCAATACTCGGGAAGGACTTTATACCAGTAACTGAGAACACTTTAGTAACCAAAGGATTCATTATCGATGGACTCTTTATCAAGGATCCAATTCCACTGGATATGCGTTTCTGCTTTAAGGCCAAGGAATGGCCCTTAAAAACATAACTGTACCTGTTAGGGTCTTAATCTATGGGTTAAATAGAAAAAAAGTGAGTTTAAAAAAAATGTGTTTAGAAAAAATTTAATACCTAACAAGAATGAATCAAACAAAATGGTTTAAAATAATCCAACAAGGGTTGACATGCCATAAAACCCAACCAACCAACCAACCACTCTTAGAGAATCTTTGATAATTGTCCTATTTAAAGAAAATGATTTTTTTGTTTTGTTTTTTTCAGGCATCAATTTTGATGTGGCCTTTGCCCTTTTGAAATGGGTTTATACAGATCAAATCAACATCCAAGCTAATGAAACATTCCTACTTGACTTACTTAAGTCATCTGTCAAATTTAAATTGCACAGTTTGTGTGCCAGGTAAGTCACATTTCTTCCTCTCTTCCTATGGCCCTTTAGAAATCAGAAGTTAATCTACCCTTTGATTTGTACTATAAATGGACATATTCAAATTGACAGTGTTTAAGATTAAATTGGTCTTCATACTTTACCAGCATCAAAAAGTGACTCAATACAATTTTAAAGATAAGCATTTCTTTTTTCTTTAATAGTAATAATCATTTCCAATGCATTTTTATAGTAGAAATCATTTCCAATGCATTTTTATAGTAGAAATCATTTTCTTACACTATACTTATTCCTCCAACAATAATGAATTAGTTATCTTTATTTAATGTGTCCACCTTTAAAATCTGTTTCTATTTAATTCTATCTTCTTTTTCTTTCTCAGGTGTGAAAATGCTTTGATGTCTTTTCATAAACATGAAAACTGCATAAAATTCTAACTCACATTTCTCTTTATCTGCTTTCCTATTGTCATTTAAAAATCAGAAGTTAAAATGCATTTTTATAGTAAAAATAATTTGCAATGCTTTTTTATAGTAAAAATAATTTGCAATGCTTTTTTATAGTAAAAATAATTTGCAATGCGTTTTTTATAGTAAAGATAATTTGCAATGCGTTTTTTATAGTAAAGATAATTTGCAATGCGTTTTTTATAGTAAAGATAATTTGCAATGTGTTTTTTATAGTAAAGATAATTTGCAATGCATTTTTTTTTATAGTGAAAATAATTTGCAATGCATTTTTTTATAGTAAAAATAATTTGCAATGCATTTTTTTATAGTAAAAATTATTTCCAACGCGTTTTTATTGTAAAAATCATTTCCAACGCATTTTTATACTATAATTGTTCCTCTAATGATAATGAATTAGTTATCTTTATTTAATGTGTCCACCTTGAAAATCTTTTTCCTTTTCTTTTCTTTTTCTTTCTCAGGTGTGAAAATGCTTTGATGTCTTTCGTAAATATGAAAAACTGCATAAAATTCTACCAATCCGCTGAAGAGATGGGTGCTGATATCTTGAAAAATCATTGCTCAGAATTGATTTCCAACCATTGGGTAAGTTGAAATAACATGCACACAAAATGAACCTTTTTCTACTATAAATGAACCAGGTTAAAATTGACAGGGTTTAACATAGACTTGTCCAGCATCAAAATACATTACAATATTCTGGTAACATTGAAAATTGATATCCATTGATACTTTTTTAGCAAAATGTCAGCAAAATATGAGGGTGAGTAAAAAAAATTATCTGCACTTTTGCCATAAATAAAAAGTAAAAAGTAAAGTCGTCGGGGTGGCCTAAGGTTGGTATCAGCCAATCAGTGAGGGAGTCTATCCCCTTTTCACTAGTGCTAGACCAAGGAGATTGTTTTTGTGTCTGAGGTGGAGCGCCACACCTACCATCAACTCCTTACTATACCGCACGTATCTCTGTGCTACTCATAGGCTGAGTTGGCGAGGGCTGGTATCGAAGCCAGGAACCTCGTGGTTTCTAGCTGAACGCTCTACTGACTGAGCTAACCCAGCCATATCTTTATTTATTGTCACACTGTGTTCTGTGCATGTGTACTTAAAGTCGGCACTGTTGTGATCACGTGATCAAAGTTTGAGCCTGATCATGCCATTTTGCTTGCTGTCTTTGCAGTGTAAACATGGCTGCTTCACTAGTAGTATGCACCAAGGAAGGACTAAGAGCAGTGACCTGATTTCTATGGTTAGAGTGTCAGGGGCTGAAATTTATTGGAGGCTTTTAGCACAATACGGAGACAGTGCACTACTGTGTAGACGTGTGTAGAGAAGTTTATAAGTGCCTGGTCAAGTGTGACGCATAAATGAAGATGTGAAAGAAGCGGTGCATAAATGGTTGCAAAACCAACTGAAAACCTTCTTCTGAAGGGAATACACAAGCTTGTGGACTGCTGTACCAATTGCATCGAAAAAGGAGACTATGTTGAAAAATGATGCACTTGTTTATCCCCTGCTTTTTTGTAAATACATTGAAAAAAAACAAGAGGGTGGCCTCTCAATGAGTCCACCTGCTGGCTATGAGTGGTGATTCTTGATGCTTAAGGATGGAACCCAGGTGGCTTAGCAGTTCATGACATGCAACACTCCACTTTGGCCCTTACTGGGGCTAGATGGGCTGTTGGAGAGGCTCTCTCCGATCAATTGTCTGGTCACGTCAAGCCTTAGCACCTATATGATTGCCCCAACCCTATTGCCCTTATGGCAAGCCCCAACCCTTTTTATCATATATGTGCTAGAAGGTGGTGGCTGATGGTCATCATGTCCTGGGAATGATGTTAAATTCTATCTGATGGTGAGATTCCAGTTCTGGAGGTTTGGGCAATGTGGAACACCCCTTCATCACCATTGCTCCCTGGTCCACTCTGACCCAGAGTGGTAATACCTGTTAGGATGCCATCTATGGGTTAAATAGAAAAATGTGTTTAAATTAGTATTAAATTTATTTGTTTCAAAACTTAATCGGTATTAGATGGTCCCATTGAGGTTGATATGCCATAAAACGAAACAAACCAAACCAAGAGTGTTGCTAATTTTTGAATCTCCCTCATAGTTTTACTTTAGAGTATGTTTTTGTTTTGAAAGATTATAAATATACATGACCCTCAGCTGACTTTTCTGATTTACATCTATGCATCAGGTTGCTCAGTGGAAGAGGCAAGAAGCAACTCGGGTTGTGTTGGGGATGGGAAGGCAAAGTGCCTCATAATTCCTGCTTCACTTATCCCATTGATCATCATTAACTAAAATGATAACAGTTCTGCGGTGAAAAAATGTGTTTTTATTATAAAAATACATTGCAAGTAATTATTATTATAAAAATACATTAGAAATGATTATTGCTATAAAAAAGAATTGGCCAATGATTATTGCTATAAAAAAGAATTGGCCAATGATTATTGCTATAAAAAAGAATTGGCCAATGATTATTTCTATAAAAATGAATTGGTCAATGATTATTTCTATAAAAATGAATTGGCCAATGATTATTTCTATAAAAATGAATTGGCCGATGATTATTTCTATAAAAATGAATTGGCCAATGATGATTATGATTATTTCTATAAAAATGAATTGGCCATGATTATTTCTATAAAAATGAATTGGCCGATGATTATTTCTATAAAAATGAATTGAATGATTATTTCTATAAAATGAATTGGCCAATGATTATTCTATAAAAAATGAATTGGCCGATGATTATTTCTATAAAAATGAATTGGCCATATGATTATTTCTATAAAAATGAATTGGCCGATGATTATTACTATAAAAAATGAATTGGCCGATGATTTATATCTATAAAAATAATATATTGGATATGATTTTACTATAAAAATCCATTGCAAATGGATTATTGGTTTTTAATGTATAAAAATGCATTGAACATTTACAATCAACTCGTCAATCTATCTTATTGATTTTGATTTGTGTTGAATGTTAAGTGTTTTTACTGAATGACCTGAATATTTTGATTTATGTACCTTTTTCTATTTCAGAATGATTTCACTAGTGAAGATTTTGTGAGTATGCCAGCCCCCCTCTTGTACAAAATGTTTAAATCCAAGTCTGAACATGTGCTGCACACTGCCATTCGTGCAGAAAGGGAAGATGTTGTGTTTCTCTACCTCATTGAATACGACTCTCAGGTATGTAATTGATGTGTGTTGAATTTTTACCATATTGCAAATGATTATTACTATGAGAATGCATTGCAAATGGTTATTACAATAAGAATGCATTGCAAATGGTTATTACTATAAGAATGCATTGCAAATAATTATTACTATAAGAATGCATA
The DNA here is from genome assembly GCA_023376005.1 of Doryteuthis pealeii. NCBI lineage: Eukaryota > Metazoa > Mollusca > Cephalopoda > Myopsida > Loliginidae > Doryteuthis > Doryteuthis pealeii. The sequence continues at coordinate 81,056,945 of CM042138.1, read as the reverse complement.
GCAAATGGTTATTACTATAAGAATGCATTGCAAATGGTTATTACTATAAGAATGCATTGCAAATGGTTATTACTATAAGAATGCATTGCAAATGATTATTACTATAAGAATGCATTGCAAATGATATTACTATAAGAATGCATTGCAAATGATTATTACTATAAGAATGCATAGCAAATGATTACTATAAGAATGCACTGCAAATGGTTATTACTATAAGAATGCATTGCAAATGATTATTACTATAAGAATGCATTGCAAATGGTTATTACTATAAGAATGCACTGCAAATGGTTATTACTATAAGAATGCATCGCAAATGGTTATTACTATAAGAATGCATCGCAAATGGTTATTACTATAAGAATGCACTGCAAATGGTTATTACTATAAGAATGCATAGCAAATGATTTTGATTGTCACTTTGTATTGCTGTTGTTTTACTAAGATATACGATTATCTATTTATACATAAAAAACAATTTAGCTTATATATTGGTCATGGAGGAGTGTTGTGTAACTGTTATCATCCTAGGAAATGGATTCTGTGACTTGTATTCAAATTCTGGATGAAACTATTTACACTTCACATATTGCTAATACCCTTGAGAAAGATATGCATCTAACTATTCTCCCTTCAGCTATGGGTAAATAGCAGGTTAAACTGGGCTCTTTAACCTAGGTTAGGCAACCAGTTTAGGAGAAGGCAAATTCTGAATTCAAACCTGTTAAAACTCCACTTAAGAAATTGATCCTGTGCCACATCCTACTTGGGTAATCTGAACATTAACTACATAAATGAGAGTAATCTCCCCTTGTTTGGGCTAGACGGGCAGTCGGAAAGGCCCCCTACGATCAATCGGCTGGTCATGTCAAGCCCTAGCACCTATATGATTGCCCCAACCCTATTGCCCTTATGGCAAGCCCCAACCCCTCTTTATCATATGGGTGCTAGAAGGCGGTGGCTGCGTGTCTACATGTCCTGGGAATGAGGTTAAACTCTCTCTGATGGTGAGGTTCCAGTTTTGGAGGTTTGGGGAATGTGGAGCACCCCTTCATCACCATTGCTCCCTGGTCCACTCTGGCCCGGTGTCGTAGTACCTTTTAGGGTCCCATCTATAGGTTAAATAGAAAAATGTATTTATAAAAAAATGTATTATCCATTAAGAATTGATTTATTTCAAAACTTTATCGGCATTAAATAACCGACTGAGGTCGATATGTCGTAAAACAAAACAAAAAAAACAAATCTCCCCTTGTTTATTTCACTTTGAGGAAGCCTTATGTTTTGATTTGCCATTTTCATTTCACTGTAAATCTACACTGAAAATACGAATTTCTTTGAATCAATACAACTGCACGAAAATATCATAAAATGTGTTCTTAATTGTGCTTGCGCATTATTTGGAATGAACTTAATTGTTATTAAGGCTTTTTCAAAGTGAAATAAACAAGGGGAGGTTACTCTCATTTATGTAGCTAATGTTCACATTACCTTTTTCTATGTATTATTAGTGTTAATCGGACTATTGTCTCCATCTTCATTGTTATTTGTACAACGTTTCGGCCGATATACCCTCCGGCCTTCTTCAGGTATTTCTTGTTGGACTCGGGAACCTTCTTTTCGAACTCGGGAACTTTCTTGTCATATTCGGGAGCCATCACGGAACTTTGAACCCAACCCTTTATTTATTCCACGGGGGTATCCTGTTCTCATTCCGCTAACCATAGCTGGGGTAGGAGTTGTGCTAATTAATTATTTTTCTAACTGCTTTCACTCAGGATTGAACTGTCTTTTAACCCAACTGCCTAATCCACTCGGCCATGTGTCCAATTGGACAATTGAGTGTGAATTTTGGGAACTTATAAACCTAATGTCTTGATTTGGCTAGAATATCTACCTATTTTACTTATGTATGATTTTTTACCTAGACTCATATTGGTTTTTTTTGTTTTTTAAAAAAATTTTTTTTTATGTATTTATATATTTTTAATAATAATCAACAATCTACAAATATATTTTCGTGTGTGCATTAATTTTGTATAAGGGCCGGTTTAGCTCTGTCAGTAGAGCATCCACTGTGGAACCACATGGTTTCTGGTTTGATACCAGCACTCGCCCATGAGTAGCACAGCTTGGATCTGTGTGGTAGAGTGGGGAGCTGGTGGTAGATATGGTGCTCCACCCCAGACATAAAAACAATCTCCACGGTCCATAAGTTTTATGTTAGAATAGGTCATGTAACTAGTCAGATTATGTAAAAGTAAAGTCGTCGGGGTGGCCTAAAGTCAGCGAGGGAGTCTATCCCCTTTTCAGTAGTGCTAGACCAAGGAGATTGTTTTGGCGTCTGAGGTGGAGTGCCACACCTACCATCAGCTCCTTACTTTACCGCACAGATCCCTGTGCTACTCATAGGCTGAGTTGGCGAGGACCGGTATCGAACTAGGAACCTTGTGGTTTCTAGCCGAACACTCTGCCGACTGAGCTAACCCGGCCCCTTAGTCAGATTATATTGTGACCTATCTGTGGGTCAACTGCAAATAACAAATTAGGGGTGCGACCTATCTACTAGTATATACAGTTCTTTCATTTTCTGAATAGCTGTTTTTTTTTTTTTTGTTTTTATTTTCTTTATTTTGTGTTGTCATCTTTAAAAATGTGACACTTTAATGTTGAGATTTTGTTTTCCTTTTCAAGCTGAGCATTAAGTTGAATGAATTAGACAGTCGTGGGGACATCCCTCTGGACATGGCCTTGCAGAGTAGGCAGGAAAGTATTGCCAACACATTAGTCAACCATAAGGCTGATGTGAATCGAAGGGACAAATCTGGACGGAGTTTACTACACAAGGCCATCAAAAGAGGTGAGTAGATGTAACTTATTTTTGTCTGTTTGTTACAATTTTTGTGGCCATTTTTAGGCTTCAAGTGAGAGCACTTTATAGTGGAGATCCCTTGTGTTAAGCAGAGGCTGATCTTTGGTGAAGAAACCTTTGGTTGTTTCTTGGTTGTTTCTTGGTGTCCCTTAGTGTTGGGTAGAATCCTTTGGTTGTTTCTTGGTTGTTTTTGGTTGTCCTTAGTGTTGGGTAGAATCCTTTGGTTGTTTCTTGGTGTCCCTTAGTGTTGGGTAGAATCCTTTGGTTGTTTCTTGGTGACCCTTAGTGTTGGGTAGATCCTTTGGTTGTTTCTTTGGTGACCCTTAGTGTCGGGTATGATCCTTTGGTTGTTTCTTGGTGACCCTTAGTGTCGGGTAGAATCCTTTGGTTGTTTCTTGGTGTCCCTTAGTGTTGGGTAGAATCCTTTGGTTGTTCCTCGGTGTCCCTTAGTGTTGGGTAGAATCCTTTGGTTGTTCCTCGGTGTCCCTTAGTGTTGGGTATGATCCTTTGGTTGTTCCTCGGTGTCCCTTAGTGTTGATTAGAATCCTTCAGTTGAGCAAAGTCCATGGTTGCAGGTCCGTTCGGCAATTGTGTATACAAGCAAATGAACGGCTTCCAATATCAGCGCTTAAATAGTCACCTAACCCCGTATTCGAGTTGTTGATTGTTGGACTTTTAATCCACGCGCCCACGCCGAGTCTATAAGTTTAAGGGGTGGACCACAGCACACCTTATATATCAAAATATTCCAACACTGTTAGTATTATAAGGTGTGGAGTGTATGTATGTATGTGGGGGGGGGCGGTAACCATAACCAGCAGGAAAATGGAATTGATAAATTGTTCAAATTCTAGTCAGTGCCTTTTCTGTGCTTTAATCCTTTTTCAGATACTTTAAAAAAAAAGGTCTTGTCAATGGTATGCCACAGTGTTTGCCAGAGGAGAGTGAGCACTTGTGTAAAGCATTCACCCAAAACTATTTAACCTAACAGTGGCAGTGAAAATCTATTAACCTCTTTGTCATCTGCCCTGTCGGCTAGGGCAGAAGAATACACTGACTGCACCTCTGTGGAGGGGTAAAATCCCCCCAATGGAGCCACTTGTTGGTTGTGGGTGGTGACCTGTCATGCTTAAGGATAGAATCCTGGTGGCTGAGCAGCCCATGACATGCAACACTCCATTTTGGCTCTTAATTGGGCTCGATGGGCATTTGGAGAGGCCCCATCTGATCGATCAACTGGCCCCATCTAGCCCTAGCAATTATATGATTGTCCGGACCCTATTGCCCTTATGCAAACCTCCAACCCTTTTTATTATGTATATATTTAGAGTAGTTAAATGCATACCTTTCCAAAGGGTATTAGTGCTATGTGAAATGTAAACAACCTTGTCCAGGATTTGAACTATGGTCGATCAGTCCATTTCCTACGACTCTGACCATTATATCACGCGCCTCTCTTTTTATCATATATGTGCTAGAAGGCGTGGCTTAGAGTCTTAGTGTCCTTGGTATGACATTAAACTGCATCTAATGGTGAAGTTCCAATTTCGGTACTCTGTAGAATGTGGAGTGCCCCTTCATTGCCATTACTCCCTAGTCCACTCTGACCCAGAGTGGTAGTACCTGTTAGGGTCCCATCTATGGGTTAAATAGAAAAAAGAGTTTAAAAATGTGTTTAAAAAAAATTGAGTTAAAAAATTTTTTGAATGCCCATCAAGCTGGAGTCTTTGGCACAAAATAACCCAACAAAGGTTGACATGCCTACTAGAACAAATATGTATGTTTTTAAAATTCTGAATATTTATTATACTTTATCATCAAGTCATGCTGACAGCATGGATTCTCATTACACTCTCTCTCATCATCCGTCCTATAAGAGGATAAAAGATATTGATTTTTACCTACAAAAGGGGAGGGGAGAGGACATATTATAGTTGAGATAGCATTGTACTCAAGTCAATGTTTCTCTCTTTTCTCTTTTTTTTTTTTTTATCTCTCTTTTCTCTTCTCCTAATCTATTTCTTTCTTCTCCTCTATGACCATTGAACATTTAGAACACATTTTATGATATTTTTGTGTTAAAACATGCAGTTGTATTGATTAAAAAAAAAATTTTCAGTGTAGATTTACGGTGAAATGAAAATGGCCAACCAAAACAGATGGCTTCCTCAAAGTTAAACACACAAGGGGAGATTACTCTCATTTATGTAACTAATGTTCAGATTACTCCATATCCTACTTGTGTGGAGGGGTTGTGATAAATGGAATCAGTTAACCGAATTCAAATTGTGGCTCTCTCTTCTCTTCTAATCTATTTCTTTCTTCTCCTCTATAACCATTGAACATTTAGAATTGATTAAAATTTGGTATTAAATAACCCATAAAGAGTTGATATGCCATTAAACAAATGAACCATCAAGATAATATGGCAACTCCTAATACTGCTGGCATGCGATCTTGAACAAGTCGTGGAAACAGCACCCAACAAGGAAGCAGCTGTACGGCCACCTGCCCCCTATCTCACAAATCATCCGAGTGAGACGGACTAGGCATGCTGGACACCACTGGAAGAGCAAGGAGAAACTCATAAGCGACGTTCTCATGTGGAAGCCAACACATGGTCATGCTAATGTGGGCCGCCCACCAAGGACCTACATTGACCAACTGCGAGGATAGTGGATGCTGCGCAGGGGACCTCACCGGGACAATGAATGATAGAGAAGGTTGGCGAGAGATTGTCATGGATATCCGTGCTAATTGCACGACAGGATGATAATTATTTTTTCTTCATCTTTTGTTACCAGATGAATAGACATTGTGCATTTACCTAACATGAAACTAATGTTAAATATATTTCAATTTCTTTTGAAGGTGATGAATTCTCCTCGACTTTCTTAATCGACAACAAAGTAGATATTAATGCAGTAACCCACCTTGATCTAGAAAGCCCTCTTCATATGGTGGCTTCATTTAATCCGGAAGACACAGATCAGGAGATGATTGATGGCATGGCACGGGTGTGTTTGAAATTGCTTCAAAATGGAGCCAATTCAAATGCTCAGTGTACAGAAGGAAGGTGAGTGACAAAAGAACTTTCTTTTTCTCTAAACAGGAAAAAAAAAATTCCTTTTTGCCTTGTTGGCTGGTGCTGTAAAATATGCCGACTAAGATATTGCCCCATGGGGCCTCCTGTTAACCATGGTTGGTAACCCGTGATGCTTGGCGGCTGAGTAGTCCTTGACTTGGCAACTGAGTGGTTTGAAAGTGAATGTAATAGCATGACTAGAGTGTGAATTCATTTACTATGACTAGCACTCTCCAGTATTTAAGTTTTAATGTAATAAAATATTATATTCTAGACGGGCGGTCGGAGAGGCCCCCTCCAATCAATCGGCTGGTCACGTCAAGCCCTAGCACCTATATGATTTTCCCAACCCTATTGTCCTTATGGCAAGCCCCAACCCCTTTTTATCATATGGGTGCTAGAAGGCGGTGGCTGTGGGTCTACATGTCCTGGGAATGACGTTAAACTCTATCTGATGGTGAGGTTCCAGTTTTGGAGGTTTGGGGAATGTGGAGCACCCCATTCATCACCATTGCTCCTTGGTCCACTCTGACCCAGAGTGGTAGTACCTGTTAGGGTCCCATCTATGGGTTAAATAGAAAAATGTATTTATAAAAAAATTGTATTATGCATTAAGAATTGATTTATTTCAAAACTTTATTGGCATTAAATGACCCACTGAGGTTGATATGCCGTAAAACAAAACAAACAAACAAACAAACAAAATATTATATTAAATTAGAAAGGCTAAGAATCTATTAATAATGGAGATTTGCTTCCGGTTTTTGTCTGTAACAAAAATTACGTCACTGCTTACGTCACATTACCCAAATTCGTCATAACAAATAGAATAAATACACTCAAAATTTGAACATGCAACATTAGACAGTCCTCATTGTTTTTTAAAACAAGTTTTAATAAATACATTACTGGTATTATATATCCATATATAGTTTGTTTTATTTTAATATATATTTAAAGTTTACATTTCAAATTGTTTTATTTTTTAATCCTTTAATGAATTTGATGATTTTACTTACTTAGGGTACAAACTCGCTGACATTGAATTTTTTACTCCCACCTCTCAGGCAATATGTTTCAAAAATCTATTTTTACATCGCCCGGAGGGTGTTTTTTATTTTGTACTAGTACAGTTAAAGATATTTGTAATAGAGGAGTCTGTAATCGAAAAAAAAGAACACTTGAAACTTACTCTTCCATCACTCCCGTCTTTCATTGCTAAATTTTCTTAATTTAACTATTTAGTTAAAATAGGAAGTAAAGAATAAAATTAGTTATTTCTTCTTGTTAATGGATTTCTTTTAAGATTTATTAAAGAGATTTTTACTCATATTCATTAAAATAAAACCAAACAATTAGAAATCAATAATTTAAACACATATTTATTAAAATCAAATTTTTAATATCAATATGCAAATTAGCCTTTCCGTTTACACTGTAAACCGCTATTTTGTTGTATATATAAATACAATTGCATGTTATTAGTATATAGATATAGCCAACAGTATTAATAATGTAAAACAATTTTATTAATAATTGAGGCTTAAATAAAAATAAAATAATGGAGAATTTGACATAAATAACTAAGGGAATTGTGATTTGAATAGTAATATAGTTTCGGTTACAGAAAGAAAAAGACACAATCTCCATTATAATAAGATGTTGCAGTCCAGCATGTTAGTGACTATGCTACAGCGGACTCCACCCCCCCACCATCATAATGCCAAGTGAATATCAGAGTACACCCCCTGCACCAACAACCAATTGTTTTTTTGTACTATTTAGATTTTTCTGACTGTTGTTTTCATCTTTATTGTTATATACACAATGTTTCAGCCAGTGTGGCCCTTTGGCCTTCTTCAGTTGTCGTAATTGGGAGCCTTCATGAAACTTCGAACTTAACTCTTTATTCAATCCACCAGGGTAGACTGTTCTCATTCTGTTAACCATGACCAGATACAAGTATTAAGCTATGTTAAATATTCTGTTATTATCGCCGTGGTCAGGATTGAACCTGTAACCTCCAGATGATTGTCAGTTAGAACTGTTTTAACTCAACCCCTATATCGGTTGCGCGATGTGTTCAAATTATACAAATTATTATGCCTCATCTAAAAAATTCAGACAAATTTTCTTTTAAAATGAATTTGAAACCTTTTATAACTTTTAATTTGTTATATCATACCTTCTTTTTTTTTCTTTTTTTTTTTTTTTAGTATTCCTCTTTTTTTTTTTGTCTTTTTTAGTACTTCCTTTTTTTGTCTTTTTTAGTACTCCTCTTTTTTGTCTTTTTAGTACTCCTCTTTTTTTTGTCTTTTTTTAGTACTCCTTTTTTTGTCTTTTTTAGTACTCCTTTTTTTCGTCTTTTTTAGTACTCCTTTTTTTCTTTTTTAGTACTCCTTTTTTTTTGTCTTTTTTTAGTACTCTCTTTTTTGTCTTTTTTAGTACTCCTTTTTTTGTCTTTTTTTAGTACTCCTCTTTTTTTTGTCTTTTAGTACTCCTCTTTTTTTTGTCTTTTTTTAGTACTCCTCTTTTTTTTTGTCTTTTTTTACTCCTCTTTTTTTGTCTTTTTTAGTACTCCTCTTTTTTTTTGTCTTTTTTTGTACTCCTCTTTTTTTTTTGTCTTTTTTAGTACTCCTCTGCACCGTGCCATTTCCTGCAAGAACATGGCTGTGTTTGATGTACTCCTAAACAATGGTGGCCTCAACTTAGAATTGAAGAATTCTGAAGGTTACACAGCTTTATGGATGGCTCTACAGGTTAGTAATAATTTGACAATCAAGTTAGAACAAATCAATACATACGCACACACACATGCACACGCACACATATAAGGTGTGTCAAACAAGTATCAAGATTTTTTGTACTTTTTGACACACCTTGTATTCTGAAAAAAAATAACGTTCCATTCATTCTTCATTTCTATCTTGGTAAATACAGCTTTAAACTTGGTACTTTTTTGACACACCTTGTATTCTGAAAAAAATTTATGAATGGAATGTTATTTTTTTCAGATTACAAGGTGTGTCAAAAAGTACAAAAAGTCTCGATACTTTTTTGACGCACCTTGTGTGTGTGTGTGTGTGTTATATATATAGAGAGGTAGGTATTGTTAAAGACCACGGAATATTTTTTCTTTATGATGATCAAGTCAGATTAGTAATAATAGATGCAAACTCTCATCTTTATTCTCTTATTTTACCTTGGTAAAAGTGGGAAATGCTCATCATGTAATGATTATCGTTGTAGGAAGTAAACATGATGACATGAGTTTAAATACGGGATCAGACTGTTTACATTTCACATAGCACTAATACACTAAAGTTTATTAATAAGGAAAAGTGCAAAATTTTTGATTTTTTTTTTTACTGTTTAATCAGTAAAAAATATTACGATATAATTAAAAATCTATCAATTTGAGGAACTCTTCACATTTCCTCATAAATAAGTACAAAAAGCATGTGTAACCTGCCATATTTAAATATCGCATAGATTCCATATGGGAAATTTTAATTTAATGCAATTTTGAAAATTATTGTTTTATAATGTGCTGATTGTAAAAAAAATTCTAAATTTTTGGGAAAACTAAAAAAAAAACTAAAAAAAAAAATTGTTTCCAACCAAGGAGTACCTTTTTAAAAATACTATTTTAAATGTAAACAAAAAAAAAAAAAAAATTGTAATACAAAAAATTTTACATTTTTAATTTTCAGCTGCTTTTTAATGTAAGGATACATTTTTAATTTTCAGCTGCTTTTTAATGTAAGGATACATTTTTAATTCTTAGCTTCTTTTTATTGTAAGAATACATTTTTAATTATTTTTTTTTATTGTAAGGATACATTTTTAATTATTTTTTTTTATTGTAAGGATACATTTTTAATTATTTTTTTATTGTAAGGATACATTTTTAATTATTTTTTTTTATTGTAAGGATACATTTTTTAATTATTTTTCTTATTGTAAGGATACATCTTTAATTATTTTTTTTATTGTAAGGATACATTTTTAATTATTATTTTTTTATTGTAAGGATACATTTTTAATTATTATTTTTTATTGTAAGGATACATTTTTAATTATTTTTTTTTTATTGTAAGTATGCATTTTTAATTATTTTTTTTATTGTAAGGATACACTTTTAATTATTTTTTATTGTAAGGATACATTTTTAATTATTTTTTTATTGTAAGGATACATTTTTTATTATTTTTTTTTATTGTAAGGATACATTTTTAATTATTTTTTATTGTAAGGATACATTTTTATTTCTTACTTTTTTTTTTTTTCTTATTGTACCTACCTTTTAAATTTTTATCTTCTTTGTAAAAATGAATACATTTCTTTTCACTGTAACTCACCTGGCAATTAAGAACTGAATTAAAATTTTGTCATATCAGGACTTGTTTTTTAGAACAAGATATATTCTTTTTTTTTTTTTTTTTCTTTTTTTAAATTTTTTTTTTTAAATGGACAATTTGAGGATCTATCTCTTGAACTTTTTGTTCCCTATTTTACACATTTTTTTTTTTCTTCAGTCTGAAGAGGGAAATGTTACAGACCACGATGGTTTTGGAGAAGATAGTTTTGCAGCCAAACTTTTGAAAGCCGGAAGTTCCTTAAATGCTATCAATTCGGAATCGGGTAAGGAACTTCTTTTTTTTTTTGTGCATCTGATGTAATAACCTATCCAATTAATTGTTCACTATGTCAGTTGGTGCTGTAGAATATGCCAGCTGCACCTCTGCAGAGGGGCAAGACCCTCTCCTAATGGGGGGGGGGGTCTGCTGGTCATGGTTGGCAATCTGTAATGCTTAAGGATGGAGTCCTGGTGGCTGAGCATGTCCATGATATGCAACACTCTGCTTTGGCCCTTACTTAGGCTATAGTGGTGGTTGGAGAATGACAAACTATGAATGGCCGACCTTAAGGTGTTGGTGTTGAGCCAGAAAAATATCCAACAGTGATGAAAATATTAACCTTTTAGCAACTGATCTGAATATATTAATGAATTACTGAAAAGTATTATGCAAAGTAGATGTATGGAATTTTTAATAAATGACATTAATCTGGGTAATCTGAACATTAGCTACATAAATGTTGTTTATTTCACTTTGAGGAAGCCATATGTTTTGGTCAATACAACTGCATGTTTTAACACAAAAATATCATAAAATATGTTCTTAATAACAATTAAGTTCATTTCAAATAATGCGCAAGCACAATTAAGAACACATCTTATGATATTTTTATGTTAAAACATGCAGTTGTATTGATTCTAACAAATTCGTATTTTCAGTGTAGATTGATGGTGAAATGAAAATGGCCGACCAAAACAAATGGCTTCCTTAAAGTGAAATAAACAAGGGGAGGTTACTCTCATTTATGTAGCTAATGTTCAGATTACCTGGTTTTCAGTCTGCATATTTGGTTGGAGGGTTGTTCTGCTAATTGCATAAATGTTTATTATATTTTCAGGTGATTCTTTACTTGTGCAGACCATTCGTTCTGGGAATGAAGCTGCTGGTATATTCCTTGCTAATCATGGAGCCCTTGTCAATACAGCTAATCACAATGTCAGTGCAAGTAGTAAGCTTTTTCTTGTACATTTTTTGTTGTTGTTTTGTATTTGTGTATTTGAATTAAATTTTCACTATAATACCAAAAGTTATATGCCTAAATTGAAATCTGCCCTAGAGAATGAGATGAATAAAATTCTCTGGGACTTTGAGAATTTAATTTTTTAATCAATTTTAAGTTATTGATGATTTCTGATTTTTTTTCATAGCAAGATCAATATCCAAATGTAGCATTGTATCTATGACAAAAAAATTTCTATTATTTCACATATATTGAACATTATTTGTACTAAAAAGATAGTTTGATTTTTGCTCAGCACTGAAGCTACAACATCATTTAGAATTTTGCAAATCAGAAATCATTAATAACTTAAAATAACTTAAAAACTTTTAGAGTTTTTAGATAGCATTTTTTGGATTCCTTGGGCTAAAATGCTTTTATAAACCAATTTTTAGGAGTAGGGAAGCTCTAGAACTAATTTTACAGACAAAAATAGATTACAAAAGTCGCCATTTTTCGCGACTCTCCACCCAAAGTTGGAAAGCTAAAAAGTGACATAACTCCGTTAATTTTTTGAATTAGAAGCTCAAATTTTGGGGATTATCTAACTTTAAAATTGTCCACACCTGGACAAAATTTCAGAGAAATTGAATGGGGTGGGTGACATGACCTGGATGATTTGACATGGAATTACCCCAAGTTTAATTCAGACAAATAACGAATTAACTTTGACAATTTTTCCATTTACACACCCATTTTATAAAAGGTACTAATTGCAAATTTCTTTGAATATAACTGATTAAAATATTTGAATCAGTTATATTCAAAGAAAATTGCAATTAGTACCTTTTTATAGAATATATTTTGTTTCTATTGTATCATTTTCCCAGTGTCGACTTCCCAGCTTCTCCTTTTTCAACTGTGATTGAAATGGAAAAAAGTTTAGAGTAGTTAGAATTGGCACACATTTGGTTGGTAGAGCAAAAAGGTGTTCAATAATGAATAATAAAGTGTTCATTAAAGGAATGGTATAGACCACACTAGGGGAGTAAACTCTGAAAACAAATCTGGAGCTGGAGTCCCTAAGGTGGTGTGATGCTGAACTCCAGTGTTACCCAGCAGCTACTGCGACACTACCGTCGCCAATCCTGCATTGGTTCCTTATTTTTCCTTTGGATCACAGCAGTGTGGTGTGGAGAGGATGGATTTGCTGTCTGGGCTACAGCTTATCCTCCATACCAAACCGCCCTGGCTATGTAGTTCCACTAAAAAAAAAAAAATGGACACTATACCATCGTCTCTCGTAGATGGAAGGACTATTCCAATGATTGGTTTAATCTATTAATAATCGAGATTGTCTGTATTTCTGTCTGTAACAAAAACTGTCATACCTCTAGTCACAATATTCTTATGCTATATACACCCCAAATTTGAGTAAGCAATTTTAAAAATTGTTTTTTACTCTCGTCTTTTTTTTCTTTCTTTTTTTTTTTACAGTAACAAGAAGTTAACTAAAAAGTTTACAAATAAATAAATACCTACGATTTTGTGTAAAATTGATGTGGAAAATATTCAAAATAATTGTTTGATTATTACATGCATGCAACATTTTATTTGAGAGGGATGGGGCTCACTTTTCATTTCAAATTGTTTTATTTTTTTTTTTTACTCCTTTGATAAATATGAGGATTTGTCTTACTTATGATACAAACCCTCTGACATTGAATTTTTAACTCCCACCCTCTCAGGTAATGTCTTTCAAAGATTAATTTTTACGATGCCCGGAGGGTGCTTCCTGTTGCTAGTTATTTTAGTTATTTTAGTTATTTTAATTATTTTTATTCTAAGTACTTTGTTATAAACTCTGTTAAATGAATTTACGAAAGTTGGTTGTTTCATTAAATGGTATCTAAAAATTACTTGAATTGATTTATAAAGTTTAGTAAATTATATTAATTCCTAATATGTCTGTACAATCCAATGTCTCTCCTATGCATATATTTACATCATTTTGGGGCTGGTTTGGCTCAGTCGGTAGAGGGTCCACCTAGGAACCACAAGGTTCCGGGTTTGATACCGGCCCTCGCTAGCTCAGCGTATGAGTAGCACAATGATCTGTGCGGTCAAGTAAGGAGCTGATGGTAGGATGTGGAGCTCCACCTCAGATGCCACAAACAATCCCCTTAGTCTAGCGCTAGTGAAAAGGGGATAGACTCCCTCGCTGTTTGGCTGATACCGACTTTAGGCCACCCCAACGACTTTACTACTTACATATTAAACAGATTTTTTGAAGGTCTTTTTATTATTATTTTCCAGAATGAGACTGCCTTACATGTTGCTTGTGAGAAGGGTCTGGCTAATTTGGTGCAAGTGCTCCTCGGTAAAGGGGCCAACCCCAATGCACAGACATCTGTACAGCTGAACACGCTCGCTCTCGATGATGAAGAGCAAACTCCTGCCACCAAACAAACGCCGTTGCATTTGGCTATCCTTAATAAACGCGAAGACATTGTCGAAGCTTTCTTGCAGCACAAAGGTAAGGCAACATAATTTTCACATTTTTTCTTCCGTTATTTTGCGTCTGAATAAACATTGCCGGACAGCAAATAGAGACTCAGACATTGCTTAGAAAATATTTTTCATTTTTAACCTCGTACACAGTAAGCACTAGGGGTTTGGACCTTTTAATTTTAGGGAAAAGATGGGGATTATACTCGAGGATTTACAGTATTTGGATTATTCAGATTATTGTCCTCATCTTTATTGTTATCTGTACCATGTTTCTATGCTATGTGTCCAATTGGACACATAGCATAGTGGATAAAGGCGTTGGGGTAAGACAGTTCTAAGTGACAGTTATCTCTAGACTGCAGGTTCAATCCTAGTTAGGGGCGACAGTAACATAGAATAATAATTAACACAGCTTAATACCTGTACCCCAGCTATGGTTAGCAGAATGAGAACAGGATACCCCCGTGAATTGAATAGTGTTGGCTTCAAAATTCCGTGATGGCTCCCGATTACGACAAGAAGGTTCCCAAGTCCGACAATAAATACCTGAAGAAGGCTGGAGTGCACATCAGCCGAAACGTTGTACAGATAACAATAAAGATGAGGTCAATAGTCTGAATAATCCAAATAATACTAATTATCAAGCCTCATCTCAAAAATTCAGAGATATTCCTTTTGTTCTGGAGGTCTGGAAACAAAACGAGCATGCATGTGCTTAGTCATTACAGAGCGAGAGACTCATGTCTGTTTCATTCCGAGTTGTGTCGATCAAAGAGGAAGAGCTAAGGGCTTGCAATGTCAAGTGACCAACGGACACGTAACGTGCAAAGCTCCGTCTACAATTTCCAAATGGGAGACAATTCTATTTTCTGTCCCAACAATATGGTCGCCTTTTAAAAATTTTTTTTATAAATCTTGACAAATCAGAAAAAATTAAAATGTTTATTCATGTCTCCTTTTTTTTCTTTCTTCTTTTTCCTACAGCCAAGCATATGTCAGGCACAGATTCTTTGATGATTGTCCCAAACTTCAATCTGAAAGATTCCCAAGGTCAGAGTGCCCTCGGACTTGCCTTGTGGAATGGCCTCCACAGTACGTCCATCCGCTTGCTCTCTGCTGGTGCTAACATTAATGAAGCCAATACGGAAAACTTGACCCTTTTACACCAAGCACTTCTGAAGCAGGACATTGTTAGTGCTCTCTTTCTGCTTGACCACCAGGTGGATACATCAGTACCGTAAGTAGACCATTTTTGTTTCCTTTTTAATTGTGGTGGTAATAGTGGTATAATAGGGGGGGGGGCGAAATAGGATAAGGAAGAATTATCTCTCTTGATGACTTTTATCTATTGAGGGTTTTGCTTGACTATCAATAGGGTAGGTTGATTTTGGAACTGTAATGTCTCCCATGTGGCGAAAGTTGTAAATTAACATAAAGAATTACCCCACTAAATATTTGACTTCAAAACTTTTAAATCTTTTTTCAATCTTTTCCCTGTTACAGCTTAATTAATGAGGTAAAAAGCAGCATATCGGAGGTGTCGGTGATGATGAAGGAATATTTTAAATTTTAATTCTAGTTATATCTTATTCGTTTCATCATAGTGAAATAAATTTGTTTTAAATCTTGAAATTGCTAAATTTTCTAACCAATTTCTCGGCTAAATGTTGCGAAAACGAGGATTTTTAGTTCATTTTACTTGACAAACTTTGATGCTATTTCCTCAAACAATGATGCAAGTAAAAAATCTAGTGTTTGGTATCAGTATTCATTATACCAAAATACAACTTTTGCTGTTTGAGAGAATTTAATATTTTTTTAAAAAGTGAAAAATCAACCTTCCTTATTATTGTTACATACACATATACCCATTTTGGGTATATACACAAGTGTTCTTTTACTAGAGAGGGGAGAGAGATAGACATAGGTAGACAGAGAGATTGATATGCATTTTGCATTACTTACTTCTTTGGCCATTTGGTGATCTCTAGTCGTTTCTATTCTTTCTCTCCATGTTGAATTCTATTTCTAGATTCTTGTTGGCTGTTCGTCTTTGATGCATTCTTTCTTCTTGGTCAGTCTTTTTTCCAAGACATTCTTCAAGCAAGAACACCATATTATTTCTTTAAACTTTTATTGCTTAAACTTCTTCTAACTAACACAACGCGCATGTGCATTTGACCCCAGCTAAGGCAGACATGCTTTCTGCCTGACGTCAAAGCTGGAACTGAAGGTTAACTCACGTATTTCGCAGGCTTTCTGTAATATTCCATAGAAAGTCCCACCCGTGATATGAAAAGGGGCCATCCATTCAGAAATACAGGGGGTTGACAATAATCTATGCATAGATTATGTAACAAGTATGACAAGCACCCAAAGTCAATTTAGTAAGTATTTCTGTTGCAGGTCTGATTGACAAATTTATATTTTCTTGTTTCTTGTTGTTGTAGGACTCCTGATGGAGACCTGCCCCTCCAACTGGCTATCAAGCGTCACTTACCTGTTATTGTGGAAGCATTGTGTGGTAAGGGAGTCAACATGAACATTGTTGATTCGGATAACAACTCTCCCATATGGCTGGCACTTGACTCAGGACAAGAAGATCTTGCACATATTTTGGTGAGTTCATGCCTTTGCATATCATATCCATTGCAAGCTGATTTATATCTTTTAGGCAGCCCTGTCAGCTGAGGCATTATAATACACCGACTGCACCTCTGCAGAGGGGTAAGACCCCCCCCCCCCAATGGGGCCACTTGTTGGCCGTGAGTGGCGACCCATGATGCTTAAGGATGAAATCCAGGTGGCTGATCAGCCCATGACATGCAACACTCTACTTTGGCCCTTACTTAGGCTAGGTGGTCGGTCAGTCGGAGAGGCCCCTCCGATCAATCAGCTAGTCATGTTAAGCCCTAGTGCTTATATGATTGCCCCAACCCTATTGCTCTTATGGCAAGCCCCAAACCATTTTATCATATGGGTGCTAGAAGGCGGTGGCTGAGGGTCTTCATGTCCTGGGAATGACGTTAAACTCTATCTGATGTTGAGGTTCCAGTTCAGAGGTTTGAGGAATGTGGAACACCCCTTCATCACCTTTGCTCCCTGGTCTACTCTGGCCAGGAGTGGTAGAATTGTTAGGGTCCCATCTATGGGTTAATTAGTAAAATATTTTTTATAAAAATTGAATATCCATTAAGAATGAATTTATTTTAAAAGGTTATCAGCATTAAATGACCCACTGAGGTTGATATGCCGTAAAACAAAACAAACCAAACCTGATAATTCTAGGGATGTTTTGCTATAGATAAAATGTCTATATTAGCCAAATTTTACTATAAAAGGTTGATTACATTTGTTGATTTGTTTAATTAATGTGATGATAGTTTTCAATACTAAAATTATGGGCTTCCAAAATTTTCACTTTGGGAAATTTGACACCCCTTTTAGGGTGTTTTAATATTTTAAAAAATTACTGAATAGACATATCTTATTTACCTATGGTTTAAATTTCATGTAAATTGAAAGGAAAAAAAAATTTCAGTTGGGGTTTGTGCCTACCAGGGACCGTAGTTCTTATGGCAAACCCAAAACCTTGTGCATGGATGTCAAAAACATTTGCAAGTGGTGTAGGGAGTTTGCAACGATGACAAGGTTCAACAAGCTTCCTCAGTGACACGGTGGCAAGCTAGTATCACATGGGCGTACAAAAACTGCCACAATGCCTACAAAAATGCATCAACCAAAATGGTGATTATATAGAAAAATAGATACATGTTCAAACTTCATAATGATGTAAACATTATTGACTATTTCTGTGATTTCTAAATATTTTGGAGACCTTACCCTTGTATTAACCAATTCGTCTATCTTTAGAAGTGCAGCTATATCTAATATAAAGTCTACGAGAAATCCGATACTGTTATGCTTACTTCCTGAATAAAAACTTTTTACAATCTTCTACATCTAGGAACCACATAATTCTGAGTTTGATACTGGCCCTCGTCAACTCAGCGCATGAGTAGCACAGCTTGGATCTGTGCAGTAAAGTGGGGAGTTGATGGTAGGTCTGGCACTTCTCCTCAGACACAAAAACAATCTCCCTCGTCTAGTGTTTGTGAAAAGGGAATAGACTCCCTCTCTTTCTGGCTGATACCAACAATAGGCCACTGTTGATTTTCCTTTTTCTTACAATCTAATGGAAGATTTCAAAATGACTAATAATCATCTCCCTTACATCTCACATCTAAACTATTTCCCATTCATTCGGATTTTCGTGTCTTAAGGAGCATTCAATGGCAGGGGAGATAACTCCAATTTATTTAGCTAAAGTATAAGAATGAATCAATTCATTTTTTTTGTTCAATTTAAAAAAAAGATTTTTTTTTTTAAATGTTAGTTATTAAACAATTGGAGCAAGAAGGTTATACACCCCCCCTCCAACAAATAAAAAAACTAATTTTTAATTTTCCATTATTTTTAGGTGAAACATGGTTGCGATGTGGACATGTGGGGTCCAGGCCCCGAGGATTGCTACCAGAACCTGCTGCACCGGGCAATAGACGAGAACAATGAGTCAGTGGCCTGCTTTCTCATTCGAAGGTCAGTGTTACTTTGTTTTTCATTTGGCTGCGAGGGTGATGCCAGCAATTGTTTTGTAAAATGTTCAATAAAAATATTTTATCTGACTTCATGTAGAGACCAGTGCCTCTTGCTGCCTGCTCTAGAAATTTTGAATTGAGCTGGTGTATTTGCAAAAGTTCTAAAAGATTGCAGAAATTAATATTATTTGTATTATTCAGACTATTGTCTTCATCTTCATTGTTATTTGTACAACATTTTGGTTAATGTGCTTCTTCAGGTATTCCTTGTCGTAACCGGGAGCCATCACGGAACTTTGTAACCTTTCTTTAGTTCACAGGGGTATCCTGTTCTCATTCCGCTCACCATAGCTGTTAAGCTGTGTTAATTATTATTCTATGCTACTGCTGCCCCTGACCAGGATTGAACCTGCAGTCTAGAGATAACTGTCACTTAGAATTATCTTAACCTAACTCCTTTATCCAATTGGACAATCCAATGTGAATTTTGGGAATTTATAAACCTAATGTCTTGTTTTGCCAGGAATATCTACCTATTCACTTATGTATGATTTTTTTTTTCCTAGACTCATATTGGGTGTTTTTTTTTTTCCGATAATGCCAATTATACCTCATCTCAAGTATTCAGAGATCACAGAAATGTTAGCTGTTTTTAAATTTCCCTTTTGGGTTGTCCTGAGTATGACACTAAACTGCATCTGGTGGTGAGTCTCCAGTTTTGAAACTCTCAGGAGTAATTTACTAAGCTTAGCTTAGATATGACACAAGGCCAGAAGTATGTGGCGCCTAGTGAGAATCAAACTCCCTACAAATGGTCAGATAATCTAGCTTGCTAACCATTACACGACCTGCCCTGTCGGCTAGGGCGTTAGAATGGACCGACTGCACCTCTGCAGAGGGGTAAGACGTTGGCCATGGGTGGCGACCAGTGATGCTTAAGGATAGAACCCAGGTGGCTGAACAGTCCATGACTTGCAATATTCCACTTTAGGCTTTTCTTGGGCTAGATAGGCGGTCGGAGAGGCCCCCTCCGATCAATTGGCTGGCCACGTCAACCCCCAATCCTTCTTATCATATGGGTGCTAGAAGGCAGTGGCTGAGGGTCTACATGTTCTGGGAATCGCGTTAAACTGTATATGATGGTGAGGTTCCAGTTTTGGAGGTTTGGGGAATGTGGAGCACCCCTTCATCACCATTGCTCCCTGGTCCACTCTGACCCGGAGTGGTAGTACCTATTAGGGTCCCATCTATGGGTTAAATAGAAAAATGTATTTATAAAAAAATTGTATTATCCATTAAGAATGAATTTATTTAAAAACTTTATCGGCATTAAATGACCCACTGAGGTTGATATGCCGTAAAATGAAACAAACCCCCAAACCCCCAGTGGTTCAAAAGTTATGAGAATTTAAAGCCCTGAAATTTGGGGTACAAAAACGGACATGATTTTGTCTAAAAAATGTCAAATCACGGACCAATTCAAAACAAGAAATTTACTAATTTCTTCTCCATTTCTTTATTTTTTGGAACAATTTTGATAAAACTTTGCACTCTTAAGTAAAATTGTATGTTCTTTCTGATTCTGCACTTAAATTTTATGTATCTCCATGCTAGAACCCATTATTTGGGGAATAAAAAGTAGGGACATCAAGATTTAAAAAAAAAGTTTACCACATGATTATTCAACTTTTTCATTTTAATACGGCATATATACACATATATAGTTGACATGCTGTTAAAAATCAATCAATTTATCTAAATTTCTAATGTCTAATTGACAGTTTTAGCTTATATTTGGACCTGCTTTTATTCAAATATATCGGGTGGTGGGGGTATTCCTGTGGTGAAATGGTTAATGTGCTAGACTGCAACATTGTAGTAAGCAAGTTTAAACTCCAGTTGTGCTATTACGTTCATTTTCAGACTAATATCCATGGTAAAGGTATGAACTCTCTCATCGTCCAGGTGTTAGCTCAGTCAGTAGAGCGTTCAGCTAGAAATCACAAGGTTCCTAGTTCGATACCGGCCCTCGCCAACTCAGTGTATGAGTAGCACAGGGATCTGTGTGGTATGGTAAGGAGCTGATGGTAGGTGTGGCGCTCCACCTCAGATGCCACAAACAATCCCCTTGGTCTAGCGCTAGTAAAAAGGGGATAGACTCCCTCGCTGATTGGCTGAAACCGACATTAGGCCGCCCCGACAACTTTACTTTACTGTTCTTCTACAAGAATGGTTTTGGTATTAAATGACCCATGAAGGTTGATATGCGATTAAACAAAGAAACCAAACAAAACGTTTGTCATGATCCTTGATTTGAATTTTTCTTCTTTTGCAGCTCATGTGACAAAAATAGTCCGAGGAGGCCTGGTCCTAACGGAGAAGGAGGTGAAGAGGCCAGGTATCAGTGAATTTTAATTCATTTATTGATCAAATCACATATTTTTTTCATCTCATTGATTTTTGCATTTATCATCATGATTTATAATTCACTAGAAGTGGGCTACCCCCCAAAAAACAAAAAAACAAACTGATTTATTGATTTGTTTACACTTGAGATTTACAAATACTGGACATTTTTAAGTAGAATTTCAATGCTATTTCTATGTATATTTTAATTTTCAAATATCTTTGAATATAAATCAAATCTTCATAATTGTTGCACAAAAAGCAAAAACCAATGATATTTAATGTGAATATATATTTAATTTGTTGTTAATTGTTTTATTTTGTAGTTTCATCCTGGCATACACACACACACACACACACACACACACACAGATTACCAATATATATATATATAAAACAAACAGAGACATGGTTCTTTGTAACAAGAGAAATTACAAAATCTAACTCTTAATACAAGTGTAGGCAAAATCATTCTCTTTTCTTTTTCGCATATTAGAGATGGGCAGACCCCGCTTCACTTGGCTTGTGCCTGGGGCCTGGAACTGGTGGTGCAGTGTCTCATGGAACATGGAGCTGATGTCAATATTCAGGTAAAATTTTCAGTTTTTTACCGGGTACTTACTTGGTTATCTCATTTTAGGAATGCCCTCTCCCCCTTCAGAGGTACCAGGTACTTTTTACAATATCACAATTTTTCCTTAAGGGGGACCCCACCACCCTTCAACATACAGGGTGTTTGGGATAAATTTGACATATTTATATTTGGTTATTTTTCTCCATAAGTTGGAGGTATTGATGCACACTACGCATCATTTAAAAGCATGGACCCTTCTTCATTCATATACGTGATGATAGATAGAATAGATGACTGAAACCCATCTGAATAATGGAAGAGAATAACTTGTATCATGATGATCTGCACCTGCCATCAAAATAAGGAGATTATAGTTGCTGCCCAATGCTCCCTAAACACTGTAAAGACAATCAGGCATGAACTGGAGAATTGCAATGGAGACTACAAGGCTGTGGCTAGAAGAAAGCAACATAACAGATGATCTGATTGCATTCATACAGCAGAATTCCTCGAAGATCAGCAGAAAAAAGTGTTGGAGGAACTTAACATTGGAATTCGGGCTTTGTCACGTGAATTGAATGTTTCAGCCTCTATCATGAAGCTTGCACTCAATGAAGACCTTCGCTACTACTCATACAAGTGTCGCAGAGGTCAACTGCTCCCAGAAAATGCCTGTGAAAATTGTCTGACAAGGGTGAAGAAACTTCTGAGCAAAGTGAAATATCCTGCTGAACCACAAACAATCTGGTTCTTTTCCGATGAGAAAAACTTTTGCCAAGTTCAAAAGTACGACACACAGAATAACAGATGGCTTGCATATAATCCAAAGGACACTCCTTGTGTCATGCAGACTAAATTTCCCCAAACTGTGATGGTTTTCGCTTGTGTGTCCTCTGAGGGTGATGTGATGCCTCTGCATTTTTTCAGAGAGGGTATCAGGTTGAATTCAGATGCCTACATGGAGTTGCTAAGCACTGTAGTCAAACTCTGGATAACAAGGGTAGCCAATGGTAGGCCATATGTATGGCAGCAGGATTCGGCCCCCTGCCATACCCTTGGGAAAAGTCAAAAATTTTTACAACTATACCAGTCCTAATGTTTTGCCTACAATGTGAAATGCAAACAGCTTTGTGCAAGAATTGAACTTGAGTCGACGAGTATATTATTATTCATATTTTTTTGCTTGAAGGCAGTTATAATGCGTATATCATATAAAATTCGATAATTAATGAAAATAATCATGACAAGCGAACTCGGCAAATATCGCCCCCTATGTAGAACATCGTACAGCAGCTGTTTCAACTTTATTAAGTCTCATCAGCAATGTATACATTGCTGATGAGACTTCTTCGTAGGGGGTGATATTTGCCGAGTTCACTTGTCATGATTATTTTCATTAATTATCGAATTTTATATGATATACGCATTGTAACTGCCTTCAAGCAAAAAAATATAAATAATAATATACTCGTCGATTCAAGTTCAATTCCTGCACAAAGCTGTTTGCATTTCACATGGCGCTAATACCCTTGGGAAAGGTACGAATCCAGTTCTCCCTCCAGCTATGGGTAAATAGTAGCGCAGACTGGGCTCTTTAACCATGGCTAGATAACCAGTCTAGGAGAAGGAAAACTCTGAATTAAAATCTGTTAAACTCTGCTCAAAAAATTGATCTTGTGTCGCATCCTGCTCGTGTGAAGGGGTTGATATATATATATATATATATATATATATATATATACTAGCGAAAGTACCTTTCATGACTGGGCTAAAAAAATTTTAAGAACACCATGGAGTGAGTGGGTAAGAGAGAGGATAAGAAGAAAATAATTTATATAATTAAAAACATCGGGTCAGCAGTCTTGATGCCAATTCAAATGTGCCAACAGGTGCTGTGGGTTGAAGGGCCTGTTAATGGTAGTTTTTGATTTTTCTGTCTTAAAGAAACTCGACTTGTGTAGATGGTAGTGGGTTAGGGGTGAAAGTGTCTGTATATGGTATTTAAATTTTTTTTTTTTTAATCATTGAACTATATCACTTAATTAGTAAAAATCAAAACCAAATTTTGTGTGTTTCTTAGTTATAAGCATATTAATCTGTATGCAAGATTTCGAATCTGAGTGACATCTCTTTTCTAAGTTATAAGTTGACACATACATACCAAACTTTCTTTTTTATATATATATATATATTTGTTTATTTTTCTACTTTCAGGATGCTGACGGCAATTGCCCGTTGCACATTGCCATCCAGAATCAACATTCAGTGATTATTTCGTTATTACTTGCCCACCCCAATCTCAACCTTTCTCTGAAGAATCGACAAGGGTACAGCCCATTTGCAGTGGCCATGATGACCAAAAACAACAAAGCAGCACAGGCCATCTTGAACAGAGAGCCAACAGCAGCAGAACAGGTAATATATATATTCTATATAATCTATCATAATTTATAGCGTTTCTTCTTAGACGCAATACGTGTTTTTCGAAACTCTGTAAAACGGATTTTTCATGTTTTTACATACAGATAAAATACGGAAGACTGAAATGATAATGCAAGACCAAGTTGTCGGAAAATTAACAAGGTTTTATTTAACACAGGGTAGAGAATGCTTCTACCCTAAAAGTGACTTAAATAGTTCAACCGTGCTGATGCACGTGCATTGCGTCCACTCGCAAACAAACCCAAACCGAAAGTAACATGGCGGAAACCCCATTTCCGGGTTTCCCATCATCAGTCCCCTACTGATCAAAGGGGAGCAACTTCCTAACAGGATTTTTCTTAGTCTTACAGTTTTTAATTTCTGACATGATATTCTGGAGAAAAATGGATATAGACTTGTCTCACTACCTGACCTGATGGATAGAGTTCATACCCCCTTACACCTTGGATTATCAGAAAGTTTGTAAAGTCGGAAAGATGCAGAGATTTAAAAAAAAACAGCATAGATGAAAAAATATTTCATCATAGCTCAAAAATTTTAATGATAACAGCATGGGAATTTTTTTTTTGGCATTTAGTATTTTAAATAGAAGACGTTAATTTTTCTTTTCAGTGTCTGGATCAACGTAAGGTGTTTTTTACATAGGATACAACTCGCGATTCAACAATAATGGATCAGTGAGACTACCTTTTTACCCCCTACCCAGGCGACGCTGTGTAGCCACTTCTAGTTGGTATATATAAGAGAAAAATAAATAGTTTTTTTTTAACAGTATTCATAGATTTTTGGGAAGCCAATTCCTTGGAAGCAAATAATTCCTGGTATTCGTCTTTTATTATTTGCTTCCACACACATGAAAAAAAAAAATGTAAACAAGCTTGAAGAGTATTGGATTGACGTTAGTTGAAATGTTTTTCTTTTCTGCTTCTAAATCCAGAAGCCAGGGGGATGAATGCGTTATTTAAAAAAAATCATATTTTGAGGCAATGGAATATAATGAGAAACAAAATGTCAGAAATTTATGAAACAAAAACTTTATCGGCTGACAAAAACCTGTACTAGAAATGACTTCGGTGACACAAAAAAATTTTCACCTGATACAATGGAAAAATGTTGGCATTCTTACAAAATCAATGGTAAAAATCAAAACGGCGCTAAGCTTTTTCGTTTCATTTCTTTTTGTATATCAATTTCGTTTCTTCTTAGATTTTCCTGGTGTGAATTTATTATTTCAATATTTTCAATGTCATCTTTCTTATTCAATTCTTATAAAAATTTCTAGTTGTCACGATTTCCCCGAAGATTGATTATACAATATTAATATTTACAAGCGTATCTGCTTCCGATACACGGAAACATAAGAAACAAATAGAAATCCACCCACGAAATCAGCCAAATATTTAAAGAAAAAGAAAAGAAAATGATTAAAAAAAAAAATAAACACAAAGCAAAAAAAAAAACATTGTTTCAAAGTATCCATTATTTATTTATTTATTTTTTGTTGTCAAAGAAAATTTAATTATGTCAACTTAGGTGCATTCTCCCGGAAAAGAGTGAAAGACGTGAAAGCCCGTTTTATAAAGCAGTTGATAAAAGAATAGCAGGAAAAGGGGATAGTTTTGTTGTTGTTATTGTTATTATTATTATTATCATTATTTTGTCAGTAGTTTCACGAAGGGGTTAATGAATTTAGATTGAAAAAAAAAAAAAAAAAATGAATTTTTAAAAGAAATTATGTTCTCTAAAATCAAAGTAGAAATTATAAAAATAATTTGAAAATTCTGACCCAGATGTCCAGAATGCTGACCATCGTCACAATGAAGATGAAATTGACAATGTCTCAAAAGAGAGACTCCTCTCACTTTAATGGAGGAATTACTATTGGTTGGTTTAAAAGATAGAGAAGTAATCAAATACCAACAAAAAGTTACTCAGTCTCTACTGTATATTTAAAATTAATAACCTTTGTTCTTCTTTAAAGAATTACTTCTATCAGTTAAAATATTTTAAACCTATTTAAATCGGAAAACCTATGAAATAGTAGAGGTGGTCACTACTAGAATAGGCTCAGTCCTAATTAGTGATCATCCTCCACACATCATCACAAAGAAGAAGATGAAATTGACAATGACTCAAAAGAGACTCCTCTCACTTTAACGGAGGAATTACTATTGGTTGGTTTAAAAGATAGAGAAGTAATCAAATACCAACAAAAAAGATAGTCTCTACTGTATATTTAAAATTAATAACCTTTGTTCTTCTGTAAAAAATTATATCTGTTAAAATATTTTAAACCTGAAAACCTATGAAATAGCAGAGGTGGTCACTACTAGAATAGGCTCAGTCCTAATTAGTGATCATCCTTCACACATTGATCAGTTGTTATGTGTGTTTTTTTTTTTTTTTCTTTTTACTTTGTTATCTTTGATTTTTTGGTGTAATGAATAAAACGTAATTGTCTCCCCTGGGATTATAGTAGGAGCTACCCACATCACGTGTCTGTTGGTCACGTGACAATTTTGCTACTTGTGTTTTTCTCTTTTAGCCACCTTACTTTAAAGGGTTAACACCTCTGTTTGCTCTCCTTGCTTTGGGTAAATAAGGACATATTTATCTCAGCTATGTTCAGTGAGCATAATTGTATTACAATTTTAGAACAAGACTTGTAAGTCTTTAGTTACCTCTTTTGGTTATTACACTGTTTGGATCAGGTATCTAATAAGCACCCCAGCTTAGAGCAGTTTGAAAAAGGACAGCAAACTTCCAGTTGTTTGTAAACAAAAGCAACAGACGATTTTTTGACATTAGAATTTCACTAAAGTATTTGTCAACTTCTGATTAGTATTATCTGTGTTATTCGGACTATTGTCCCCATCTGTACAACGTTTCGGCTGATATGCTCTCCGGCCTTCTTCAGGTATTTCTTGTCGGACTTGGGAACCTGAAGAAGGCCGGAGGGCATATTGGACGAAACGTTGTACAAATAACAATGAAGATGGGGACAATAGTCCGAATAACGCAGATAATACTAATCTTCAAGCCTCATCTCAAACATTCAGAGAAACTTCTGATTTATTAATAATTATTATTGAATTTATTATTATTTTTTGACATTAGAATTTCACTAAAGTATTTGTCAACTTCTGATTAATAAGCAAAACTTCTGATTTATTGAAGTTATGCCTGGATGCCAGAGATCTCAATTTGATTCCTTATTCTGATTAAATAAAAACTATTTTAATATAAAAACCTGTCTTTCGTTTAAAGTTTTATAATTAAAAAAACCCCAAAAAACTATTAGTATATCGTTAGTGCAAAATTAATTTTTCCCAGATGCTAACAACAACCATTTTATTGATACACATGAAGTTAATGAAAATTATTTCTATAAACTAATCATACATAGAAAAAAACCCAGACGATTTGACATTAAATAACCCACAAGGGTTGATATGCCATTAAACCAAACAATCAAGTTTAACCATTCTCTTTTTTTTTTTTTTTCTTTTTCAGACAGACAACAAAGGCCGGAACTTTCTTCACACAGCCATCACAAATGGAGACATAGAAAGTGTACTGTTCTTGATAAGTGTTCATGCCAATGTCAACTCTCGTGTCCAAGATTCTTACCAACATACACCTCTTCACCTTGCCGTTTTAGCACTTTCAGAGATTATCGTTCGCAATTTGGTGAGTGTTGCTTGTTCATCACGTCATTTTCTTATCTTTTCAAAAGTTTCATGTTTGCTGCACGCCTAATCTTCATTTAAAAATTTCAATGCATTTGTCAAATTAGTAGACCTAGGTAGTAATATCTCATCTACAGAAAGTGATATCACTAAATATATATAGGAAAGGCGTGAACTGCTATAGACAGATTGTTGATCATCTGGAAATCTGATCTCTCTTATGAAATAAAATTGGAATTCTTCTGTCAGCTGGGGCAGAAGAATAAAACAACTGCACCTCTACAGAGGGGGAAAATGCCCCTCTCCAATGGGTCCACTTGTTGGCTGTGGTTAGTGACCTGTAGTGCTTAAGGATGGAATCTTGGTGGCTGAGCAGTCCATGATATGCAACACTCCACTTTAGTCCATACTTAGGCTAGATGGGTGGTTGGAGAGGTTCCTTCTGATCAATTGGCTGGTAACATCAAGCCCTAAAACGTATATGATTGTTTCAATGGACTCGTCGACCCGAGTTCAATTCCTGGACAAAACTGTTAGCACTTCACATGGCGCTAATACCTTTGGGAAAGGTATGAATCCAGTTCACCCTCCAGCTATGGGCAAATAGCAGGGCAGACTGGGCTCTTTAACATTGGCTAGGTAACCAGTCTAGGAGAAGGAAAACTCTGAATTCAAACCTGTTAAATTCTGCTTAAGAAATTAAGCTTGTGTCACATCCTGCTCGTGCAGAGGGGTTGGTAAATATATATATATATATGTATATATATATTATAAAATATTAAAATTCGAAGGCAATCAAAATATTAAAATTCGAAGGCAATCACCAATTACTTATATATATATATATATATGATTGTTTTTACCTTATTGCTCTTTTTTGCCTTTTCTTTTTCTAGCAATATCTTGCATTTAATTTCTACTTCCTTTTCAGAAATGTTTGTTTATTTATTTATTCATTTCAGTTGCTGGCTGGGGCAGATGTAAATGATAAAACCTTACGTGGGGAGACAGCCCTGCACCTAGCTGCTACAAATGACAATGCCAATATAAGTACGGCACTCATAGAAAACGGTCTAGATGTTGATGCTCTTGATGAAAATTACAATAATGGTGAGTTCTGAAACTTTGTATTAAAATTCCTGGAAAATTACAATAATGGTGAGTTCTGAAACTTTGTATTAAAATTCCTGGAAAATTACAATAATGGTGAGTTCTGAAACTTTGTATTAAAATTCCTGGAAATGAGTAAATGAAACCTTGAGTTGTTGTAATACATTGAAAACCTTGATTAAAAGGAAATGCCATGTTTGGTAGGATATGAAGATTGTCATTTATAATGTAGTATTGACTTGTAATGAAACAATCACCTTAGAGGTTGTGTCGTTAGCTGGAAAGACTACAGAAGTCTTTGTATTATTTGGATTTTTCTGACTGTTGTCCTCATCTTTATTGATATATAATGTTTTGGCAGATGTGCCCTCTGGTCTTCTTCATGTGTTTCTTATTGAACTTGGGAGCCTTCATGTTGTAATTATAGAATCATCTTGTATTGCTAAAATAAATACCAGCAGAATCCTAGATATGCAAATCAGTTTACAGGTAAAACACAGTTCTTGTTAGAAGGCGGTGGCTGAGGCTCACCCACTAGTTTATTAATTCTACTGATTTATTAATACATATGAAGTTAATGAAAATTATTTCTACCAGTGGAATCATGTGACATAATGGTTATCATCGTAGGAAATGGACATGGCGAGAGGAGTTCAAATCCTGGATGAGGCTGTTAGAATTTCACATAATGCTAATACCCTTGAGAAAGGTATGCATCCAACTATTCTCCCTCCAGCTATGGGTTAATAGTAAGGCAGACTGGGCTCTTTAACCTTTGGTTAGGCAACCAGTCTAGGAGAAAGAAAATTCCAAATTCAAACGTTGCTTAAAAACTGACCTTGTGTCACATCCTACTCATGCGGAGGGGTTGGTAAATATGTATAAAACCAAACCAATATTTACCTAGAAACTATTCATTTAAAATCCTATATATATATATATATATTAAAAAAATAAACAAAACAAGATTTGCATTAAATAGCCCACAAGGGTTGATATGCCCTTAAACAAAATAACCAACAAATGAAACCTAAATCACGCCTATAACTTATCCTCTACTTTGTCTGATCTGTTGGTGCTATGTTTATTGTTATTGTTGTTTTTACACACTAGTAGAGTTAATAGGATATTTTATTTATTTATTTATTTTTTTCGATGAAATAGTGCCAAACATTAACTTTTACTACTATTTACTGTTAATTTATTTCAATTTTAGTTGCTTTCTTTTAAGTTGCTTTTTAAGAAGTATCTTTTCTTACACATTTTTATTAACTTTTTTATCTATCTGTTGTGAAGTCTGTTAATGCCTGTTATGAACATTCTATTGAGTTAGCTCCCTTGAATTACATTACGAAATCACACACCCATCAAATGGAATCTGTATTCCTATAGAGTGTGGTCTGAAAGTTTAATCACCCCCAAAACAAAAACAAAAAAAATGCTTAAACTTATAACAATATGTAGGGGTGACAAGTATGTATTGAGAACTTTTCAATATTATTCTGACATATTCAATTTTTTTTTTTCTGACAGTCTAAATTGTTTTTTTTTCTTTTTTTTTCTCCATGTTGAGTCTTTCCTTAAACTTCTAAAGATATATATATTATATATATATGAAATTCATGTTTTAATGGCAGTATTTAATTACTCTTGCATTCTAGTGGCATGTTTGTTTTTATATCCTCACAAAAATCTAAAAAGACATAAGTTTGGAATAATTCCTTTTGGGTACCCTAAAATGGCCTCATAATTCCTTTGGGGTACCAGCCCTGTTGACTGGGGTTTTAGAATACACTGACTGCACCTTTGCAGAGGGGTAAGACCCCCATTCCTATGGGATCACCTGTTGGCTGTATGTGGCAACTTGTGATTCTTAAGGATATAACCCTAGTGGTTGAGTTGAGCAGTCCATGACCTGCAAAACTCGACTTTTTTCCAGCCTTAGCACCCATATACAACCTATGATACAACCCTTTTTATCATATATGTGTTACAAGGCGGTGGCTGGGGCCATAATATCCTGGGTATGACGTTAAACTCTATCTGGTGGTGAAGTTCCAGTTCTGGATCTCTGTGGAATGTGGAGTACCCTTTCATCACCATCACTCCCAGGTTCACTCTGACCTGGAGTGGTAGTACCTGTTAGGGTCCCATCTATGGGTTAAATAGATCAAAATATTTTTCAAAAGATATGGGTTTGAAAAAAAAAAAAAAATTGAATACCCAACAAGAATGAATAAAACAAAAAATGTTTCCGGTATAAAATAATTCATGGGTTCACATGCCATAAAATCCATCCCGCCAACCTCTCCAACCCTCACCTGGAGTTACAATGATGTTAATTTTAATTCCGTTCTTTTTCTTGCAGCCTTACACATAGCTGTGCAGCATGGCAATCTGCACACAATCCGGTGCCTCTTAACGGAATCAAACATCAATGCAGAAGCATTAAATGGAAAGTAAGTGCACTTTTTTTTTTTTTACATTTGACATTTTAGATGTGCAGTTCACTGTATTTTAAAAGATCTGGCTTGGAACCACAAGGTTTCGAGTTCAATACTTGCCATTGCCAACTCAGTGTATGAGCAGCACAGGAATCTGTGCGGTAAAGTGGGGGAGTTGATGGTAGGTGTGGTGCTTCACTTCAGACACAAAAAACAATCACCCATGTCTAGCGTTTGTGAAAAGGTGATAGACTCCCTCGCTGTCTAGCTGATACCAGCAATAGGCCACTCTATCAACTATCCCACTGCAATACCCCCCCCCCATATTAAAGAATTGCTGTATAAAATCCTAGTTTACTCGTATGGCAAATATACTGGTATTTGCCAACTTAGCGCATGAATAACACAGCTTGGGTAATCTGATTTGTGCAGTAAATCATCTTGGCATTGATGGTAGGTGTGGCACTCCATCTTAGTTAAAACAATCTCCTTGGTTTAGTGCTAGAGTTAATATATCATTAAACAAAGAAACAACTAACCAATGAACCAACCAACCAACAGCTTCTATTTACTGATCTGTAAAATAATTTGAGTCCAAAGTGGAGAAGTTCCAACATGTAGTTTATGTGGAAGAATATATCTCTCCAGGGCTGGTCAGGTGAGTCATCTGAGAAAACACAAGGATACAGTGACAAATGCTACTAGCACTCAAGTATGTCTACTATGATCCTTCAAGAGTCTAAGTGGACTGTCTGGTGCTTGCAAATAGAGCAAAAAACAAAAAAAAAAAACAGGAAATGGTCTGGTTCGTACAAAAATTGACAGCCAACACACACTCCCTCACTCACTCACTCACACACTCACATCAATATTGTGAGAACAGTTTTCAATTTCCTCTCCACCCTAAATTGTTGTTTTTTTTTGTTGTTTTTTTTTGTTGTTTTTTTTTTTGTTCCTGGATTATTTTCGTTTATATCTTCCGCCCTGTCGGCTGGGGCGTTAGAATGCACTGACTGCACCTCTGCAGAGGGGTAAGACTCCCCCAATGGGGCCACCTGTTGGCCGTAGGTGGCGACCCGTGATGCTTAAGGATAGAACACAGGTGGATGAGCAGTTCATGACTTGCAATACTCCACTTTGGCCCTATCTTGGGCTAGACGGGTGGTCGGAGGGGCCCCGTCAAGCCCTAGCACCTATATGATTGCCAAAACCCTATTGCCCTTATGGCAATGCCCAACCCTTTTTATCATATGGGTGCTAGAAGGCGGTCTACATGTCCTGGGAATGATGTTAAACTCTATCTGATGGTGAGGTTTCAGTTTTGGAGGTTTGGGGAATGTGAAGCACCCCTTCATCACCATTGCTTCCTGGTCCACTCTGACCCGGAGTGGTAGTACCTGTTAGGGTTCCATCTATGGGTTTAATAGAAAACATGAGTTTATAAACAAAATTGTATTATCCATTAAAAATGAAATTATTTCAAAACTTAGTCGGCATTAAACATTTTTGAATACCAAATTACCAATAGAAGTATTCGCTATAAAATAACCCAAGGGGTCGACATGCCATAAAACCCAACCAACCAACCAACCTTTATATCTTTTATGTTTTTTCTAATTTAATAAATTATTTTCTTTTTTTTTATATTTTCAGAGGTCAGAATCCTTTGCACGTCCTGTCTCAATATGGGAAAGAAAATGCAGCCGCAATTTTTGAATTGTTTCGTGAGGCAATGCCTGATTATCCCATTGACCAACCTGACCTCGAAGGAAATACAGGTTGGCAGAGATTTTTTTTATTTCTTTCTTCCTTCCTTTCTTTCTGACACATTCCTAAAATTCTTACTGTGTTATGTAATGTAACTTGATAGCTTTTTGATTTAGTGCATCCTGGGATGCACATATTTGCTTTGAATGAGTCCCTGGGAAAACTTATGGGTCCCAACTAAAGTTTCTTAATAGTTTGTAGGGTTTTTATTTATGATCTGTGAAAACAACTAAAGCCATCTAACTTCTACCTTGTAACCTATCCTGTGTAATTTGTTTCTAAGAAACTATTGAAATGTATTTAGAGTTAGCTTGAAATGGTGAGGGAAGAAAAAAAAGAAAAACTCTGGTACGCATGAATACGTTTTTACTGCATCCTTTTAGATTTTTGCGTGTCAGGGATGCAGGACGCGTACCTATCAGCGTCTCTGTATAAATGATCTTGTTACTTTAAAATAATTAGCATACCATTTAGGGTTATTTCCTATAACTCTAACATAAAAAAGGGGAACCACTCTGATTGACTGATAGATTATTTATTTATTTATTGATCTACTGGGAAAAAAGAAGACGGTGTTAGGGCTGGGGTTTAGGGTTAGTTTAATGGGAAAATAATGGGTAGATTAATTAACAGATAAAATTCATTCAGAGTGGTTCCCCTTTTTTATGTTGGCGTTATAGGAAATAACCCCATTTGGTATATTTTGAACCTTTCACAAGACTGTACCTAAATGGCAATGGAACGCTGGGTCAAGTCAATGCCATAATTGTTTATTTTCTGTCTTCATGCAAAACTGTTTTTTAAAATCATCATGCTAAACCGTTAATATATATATATATATTTTTTTCAGCAATGTTACTAGCGTACCTAAATGGCAACGGAACATTGTGTCGAGCATTAGTGAAAGCCAATGCGTGTTTGGGAGCAACCAACAAACATGGCTGCAGTATCTTTAATGCTACTGTAGCTTCCAAGCAGTTACTCTTTAATTTGCTAGGTAAGAATAAAAATCGTGTTTGCTTGTTTTGTTTTTTTTTTTTGTTTTTTGCCAGTGAATTTATTTATAGAATTTAGAAGATGGGGAAGGACTAGCAAAATAAAAAAAAAATGAAAAGATAAGAGATTGGGTGGGGAGGAAGATTGTATTTTGTGGGAAAAAGGAAAGACCTGCCTTTATTGATCGACATTTGAAATATTTTTTTTACTTGAACATACACACCAATTATTGATAGTGCCAATCACAAACCAAACATACACACACTCACTAATATATATATATATATATATATATATATATATATATATTGCAAAACATGTGTGGGCATTGAAAGAAAAGCATAAGAATGATCCAGAAGTGATATGGAAGATTAAGAAAGCACCATCACACAAAGTGATTGATAACCTGTGCATACTGTGCCTGCAAAAAAAATTTTTTAAATAGAATTCAGTGACACAGAGCAGATATTGAACTCGCAAGCTGAATTAACTAATAGATGTAGGTATAAAAACAAGCATAGGCTCTGCCTAGTAAGTTCCAGTGTTACATAGGGGGTGAAGGCGGGTATGTAGCACAACCACTGTATTGAAAATGGGCACTATCCAACTATAAAATACAGAACGATGGTAGGAAAAAAATACCCTGAAGATTCGCCCTATGGCGAGAAACTAGAGTCAGTAGTTTTTTAAACCATTCGATTTTAAACATATATATATATATTGTGTTTTGGCAACATTTTTTTTTTTTTTGGTTGAATATTATTAAATCTGATGAACAAGAAATGCTTTATTGATTTTTTTTCCAATCTGCTTCAAATTTTATCTTAATAGATTATATTTCTTTTGTTCTGTTTTTTTTTTTTTTTTTTTTTTTTTTTTTTCTAGACATGTTGTCTAAGGAGCCACCATGGTGTGACGGAGAAACTTGTTTGGAATGTGGAGTCAAATTTGGCATCAAAACTCGGAAGCATCATTGGTAAGTAAAATAACCACTTGAATAACCATTGGTTTTGTGAAGTAAGTAGCACATTTTGGTTGGTAAATGTATCTTATCTTTGGTAACCTCATATAGTGTCATGGTTAATAGGCTAGATTAATAAACCATTGTTAGTGAGTTTAATTCTTACTGGGTGCCCCCATACTTTTGGCTTTGTGTAACATCTAAGGTAAGCTTAGGAAATAACTAAATGTACTTTATTTTTGTGTACCTTGCTTTAAGAAAACAATTACTTATTAAAAAAAACTAATGACTGGAAATGAATTATAAAACTGTTATTTACTTTCTCTTATATATATATATATATATATAATGTATAAAAGTAAGTCGTTGGGGTGGCCTAAAGTCAGTATCAGCCAGACAGTGAGGAAGTCTATCCTCTTTTCACTAGCGCTAAACCAAGGAGATTGTTTTGTCGTCTGAGGTGGAATGGAGAAATAATTAATACTTTTCAAGATTGTAAGATCAAAAGAATCATTAGAAAGCTTGAAAAAAAGAATAAAAAACTGAAATAATAAGGATTCTGTTTTATTCAATTAAATTTATTTGAATATATATATATATATATATATATACACTATATTAATAATAATTATAATCATAATTATAACAATAATAATAATAACTACAATAACAGTAACAATAAATATAATTATAATAATGATAGTAATCTACTTCCATATATTTATATATATATAATTAGTATACAATTTGGTATGTTTGAACCTTTCACAAGAATAATGGCTTGTGCATATCCCATCATACAGGGTTGATAACCATTTTTGTTTTTGTTCCTATAAGCTATTAGGTGAGCATGCTTAGGGAAATGGTAACTTAGTGTTGCTCATCTTTTCTATGAGTAACATGCAACAGGTTGTACTTGATTACACACAGCAAAGAATAAACCCTGACTTGACTGATTAATGATAACAATACAATGGACATTAAAAGAATCGGTTAAATCCTACTTAACGGACCTAAATTCCACCATCATATGTCACCCCACCAAAAGAAAAAAAATACCAAAAATCAGTCAATTAACCGAATATATGAAATTTTCAGTGTTGATATATTAATGAATAAAAGATATAATGCACCAGTTATTTTATTTAAAAACTTTTATATTTTTCAGGTCAGTTAACTTTGAACCACGTATCTTTGAGGCGTAACACAGATTCTCACATATACATGGTTCAAAGTTAAACTGACCTGAAAAAATGTAAAAGTTTTTAAATAAAATAACTGGTGCATTATATCTTTTATTCATTAATATATCAACACTGAAAATTTGATTAAATTCAGTTAATTTCCTGATTTTTTTCTTCTCTTTTTTTCTTTTGGCAGGGTGACATATGATGGTGGCATTTAGAGTTGTTAAGTTCGATTTAACCAGTGAATCTATATTCGATTATCTCCCTTTATATAAAGATTAAAATAAAAAAGTTTTTGCAATAAAGCAAAATAGTTAATTGAGTGGCCTATTGTCAGTAATAGCCGGACAGCGAGAGAATCTACCCCCTTTTCACTAGTGCTAGACCACGAGGACTGTTTTACATCTGAGGTGGAGCGCCACAACTACCATCAGCTCCACACATATCTGTGCTGCTTATGCTCTGAGTTTGTGAGGGCCAGTATCGAACCCAGAACCTTGTGATTCTGAGGTGGATTCTCTACTAAGCTAAACCGGGGGGAGGGGGTAATTTACAGCCAGCAGGGCACATGCAGCCCATCACAGCAATTTCTTCAACCCGTGGTAGCATTCAGAAATAAACTTGAGGATGCAACATTATGGTGGGAAATCGTTTTTTTTTTTGTTTTTTTTTTACCAAATTTTCCAATCATTTTGTTAATATCCAAGTGGTGCAGCCATATGGTAGCATAGGAAGAACTTAATTACTTATAAAAATTTAAAGTTGCATTGGATACTTAGAAGAGTCCCAGAGATCTTAGGAGACTTGCTGTCACTTAGTCTTCAGTGAAAAACCACCAGTTAAAACTGGTGTGAAAAACTCACAAGGAGTAAAATAATAATGATAATTAAAAAAAAAAAAATGACTACATCTGAAACCTCGCTAGCTCATATGACTTTTGGTAACATTTTTTTCACATTCAGAGTTGCCAAGGCATAGAATAAACTGCCTGCATCTATTGTCGGCTGCCCGCCCTGTTGATTGGGGCATTAGAATATGCCGACTGCATCTCTGCAGAGGGGTAAGACTCTCCCAATGGGGCCACCTGTTGGTCATGGATGGCGACCTGTGATGCTTAAGGATAGAACCCAGGTGGCTGAGCAGTCCATGACATGCAACACTCCACTTCGGCCCTTACTTAGGCTAGACAGGCGGTTGGAGAGGCCCGCTCTGATCAATTGGCTGGTCAATTCAAGCCCTAGCTCCTATATGATTGCCCCAACCTTATTGCCCTTATGGCAAACCCCAACCCTTTTTATCATATGGGTGCATGATGGTGGTGGCTGAGGGTCTTCATGTCCTTGGAATGACGTTAAACTCTATCTGATGGTGAGGTTCCAGTTTTGGAGATCTGGGGAATGTGGAGCGCCCCTTTATCACCATTGCTCCCTGGTCCACTCTGACCCGGAGTGGTCATACTTGTTAGGGTCCCATCTATGGGTTAAATAGAAAATTGAGTATCCACTTAAGACTCAATTTATTTCAAAACTTTGTCGGCATTAAATGATCCACTGAGGTTGATATGCCGTAAAACAAACCAAACAAACTATTGTAGGCTGCTGAAATACTGCATCTTTCAAAGCCTCCATGCTTCCTGTAATCTGCCTACACTTTACCTGATACCCTCCTCCACACACATATTCACTCATGTGCACACATACATGTATATTATTACTGTACGCTATTCATGTCCCTGAATTTAGTATATTATTCTATGTACTATACATGAGACTTTGATGACTTTTAATTTAGTGCATCCTGGGACTTATGTATTTGATCTGAATGAGCCCCTGGGAAATTTGGTCGGTTCCATCTAAAGTTTCTTGATAACTTATAGAGTTTTTATTTATGAACAACTAAAGCTGTCTAACCCCTACCTTGTACCTCATACAGTGTAATTCGTTTCCAAGAAAATATTGAAATGTATTTATTGTTAACTAGAAATGTTGGGGGAAGAAAAAAAACACTGGGACGCATGGATATGATTTTTCTGTGTCCTTTTAGATTTTTCTGCGTCAGTGACACAGGATGTGTACCTATCAGCATCTCTGGTTTTAGGATGTGTAACCCTCTGCTAACCATGACCCCCTTGAAGTGGTGTCCTGGCCTAAGCAATTGCCCACACCTGCAATAAAGTATTTCATACACGCCTGCATCCGTTATAGGCTGCCGAAACTCTGCATCTTTCAAAGCCTCCATGCTTCCTGTAATCCGCCAACTCTATACCTGATACCTCCATGCACACACGTGCACATTATTACTGTACGCTATTCATGTTCCTGACACTAATACATTATTCGGTTATTTCCTAGTTGAGTAACATGTGTGACCCAAAAAAACAGAACCCAAATTATTTATTTATTTTCCCATTAAACTAACCCTAAACCTGTTTCTGTTTTTTCTGGGTCACCCTGTTATATTATGGTACTCAAGTAGGGGGGTACGGGTTGGGGTTTAGGGTTAGTTCAATGGGAAAATAAATAATTTGGGTTCTGTTTTTTTGGGGGTCACCCTGTAATATGTTACTCAACTAGGAAATAACCCATTATTCTATTTACTAGACATGAGACTTTGATGAGTTGTGGTGCACCTGAGCACTGTACACAATAAATTTCATTATTATTATACACATTGTTTTATTATCTGAATTAATTTTATTCATCTTTATTTATTCTTATATTTTCTTTTTTCTTTTCCCCCCAGTCGCCATTGTGGTCGGTTATTGTGTGCGAAATGCTCAACCCGAGACATGCCGATTGTCAAGTACAACCTCAGCAAGCCAGTTCGTGTGTGTGACATTTGCTTTGATGTGCTAAGTCTGGGGGGTTCATTCTAGTCATGTCACTGGGAGGAGAAAGAGAGGAAGATGGCAGCAGTGAAGGCAGAGGAGGAGAAGAAGAGAAGGAGGAGGAGAGAAGAAGAAGCAGCAGAGGAGGAGGAGGAAGCAGCAGAGGAGGAGGAGGAGGAGGACATAAGACAAGAAGGGGCAGAGTATGTAAAGAATAAGGAAGTTGAAGAAGGAGGAGGAGAAGATTGGGGATAGAACTGTATATTCACCCCACCCCCACCCCCTCTCAACACACACCCTTTCACCAGCCACACTTACTCAGTGGCCTTTCCCCCCCTTCCCACCACCATCATTCCAACCAACCTATCTTCCTGGACAAGGGGGTGGGTGGGAAGAGAGCCCATAACAACAAAAAGGAAAAAAAAAAGAAGAAAAAATATATAGACAAAAAGGAAAGGAAGATTCTATATATTCCGCAGTATGATAACTTGCCTCGGTTTTTGATAACAACACCAAAATGCCCTCAGCGTAAACAAATTGACCAATGACCAGTATGTCTGTGCTATGGTCTTTTCAATCGGACTGTGGACAAACGGTCTACCGTAGCCTAACCCTGACGGACAAACGATACAGACACCACCCACCATTTAAAACAAAACAAAAACGGAAAATAATTGTTAAATATTTGCTTAATTTTTTTTTTAATTTTTAAATTTTTTTTTTTTCTTAACTTTTTGCTACCGTACGTGCTTCAAGGTGAGATCGCTATTCACGTGTATCTGGCTCTTTAACTTACCCCTGCTAGAACGGACAACATTTCTTGACAGCAGGGAGGGGAATTGTCAAATTTTGCATTTTAAGATGTAAAAAAAAAAAAAAAAATTCCCTACCACCCAAAAAAAATCAATTCATAAAAACATTTTAACAATGAAACTAAAAAAAAAAAATTTTTTTGTTTTTTTTTTGTTGTTAACTTATGACTGGTTCCATATTGCAAAAAAGTACTTTAAATAAAAAAAAAAAAAATTTACCTTTTTGAATTAACAGCATGGATTGTTAACGACCAAAAATTTAACTTATTTTCTCAAAACGATTTTTTTTTCATCAATTCAAATCGAACAAAAAAACTCATCTTTTTTTGCTTTTTAGGAGAACATTGACAAATTATGCATTCGTATAAACATTTATATTTAATTTTTTTGCTTTTAGTTTTGTATTTTGTTCTAATTTGTTATATTATGGTCAAGTCATGCTGAAAGTACTTGATCCTGCTAGATCACCAAAGTTAAGCAGTGATGAACTTGTTCAATACTTAATTGGGTGACCACTTAAGCAATAACAGGTACTATAAGCAACCTGAGTCCTTTGTTTATTGAAATGACTTGATTCGATATTAATTGACCCGAAAAGGGTTAATATGCTGTAAAACAAAACAATTAGTGAGCAACTATATATCTATATTCATATTTATCTATCTATTAATGTCAAGTCACGCTGTGGCTTCTGTCCTCGAGAGTGGCTCTATGAGTTTTCAAAGGAGACAACATAGTTAGTAGTGAGATACCAAGTTTCAAGGTTCTCAGATAACTTAGATATCTATCTATCTATCTATCTATCTATCTATATATATATATATATATATATATATATATATATATGGTCTACCTTAGTAGAAAATGGCACTTATGGATCTGGCTTAAGTATTAGAAGAAAGCCTTGTATATTAAGGTATCTAAAGGTTTCATTTATTATTATAAACTGACTCAAATTTATGCTCAAGTCACACTGAAAGCATTGGTTCCTGCAAAATCACCAAAATTAAGTAGCAATGAACCTGTTCAATACTTAATTGGGTGACCACTTAAGCAAACTGCCCAAGTCCTTTGTTAATCAAAATGACTTGATTCAGCATTAAATAACCCAAAAAGGGTTGATATGCCGTAAAAAAAAAAAAAAAACAAAAAAAAAAAAACCAATCATTTTCTTTTTTATCTGTATTTTTTAATTTTTTAATTTAAAATAAATTTTTTTAAAAATAAATTTTTTTTTTCTTTTAGTTAAATATTATTTCTAAAGAAGTGCTTTTTGCAATATTGTCACCTTGAAGTAAAAAAAAAAAAAAAATGTTTTAACAAAATTCCGTGTAATTTAATTATGTTAAAAAAAGAAAATTTGTTTTTTGAAATAAACTTTTATTGTGAGGGGAAGTTTATTTCAACTGTGTACTCATTTATTGATCAAAGGCTTTAATGTTTTGACCAGCCTATTTTCCAGTCATCTTCAGCAGTATTTACTGAATCTCATGCCAGAATCATTTTTTTGTTTTTACTTATGAAAAAAAAAAAAAAAAAAAAAATGAAATTTTTCATTTGCTAAAAAATCTGTTTGTTTCTGGTCAAGTCAACAGAACAAGTATTTTAGCCATTAATTTGAAAAAAAAACAAAAAAATTGAAAAAAGCCAACAAAAACAAGATGGGTGGACAGTTGAAACTAACTTGCTTTCTTCAGAATTTTATTCAACAATTGATATTTATTTTATTTGTGTGTGTGTGTATAAAAAGTTTGATTTTTGTTGAAGAAAAGAAATTTAACATTTATTCTTTTAAATCTAAAATAGTCAGTGGAGTTTGGAATATGCTGACTGTATCCCCCGCAGAGAGAGTAAGTTCCTAGAACTGACACTAAACTCCATCTGATAGTGAGGCTCCAGTTCTGGAGCTGTGGGGAGTATTGAGTACCCCTTCATTGGGTTAAGAAAAAGTGAGTAAAGTCGTTGGTATCAGCCAGATAGCAAGGGAGTCTATCCTCTTTTCACTAGTGCTAGACCAAGGAGATTGTTTTGCGTCTGAGGAGGAGCGCCATACCTACCATCAGCTCCTACTTTACTGCACAGATCCCTGTGCTACTCATATGCTGAGTTGGCGAGGGCCGGTATCAAACCTGGAATCTTGTGGTTCCTAGTTGGACACTATTGACTGAGCTAAACTGGCCCTTTTGGGTTAAATAGATCTTTTATAATTATTCATATTTGACAGGGCAGTGTGACCCCCCCCCCCAAAAAAGATCTCTTTATAAACAACTACACAAAAAATGTAAATATGAACATACAATGAACACAACACCCTTACCTATAGGCATAAAATAACCCTAGACAGGTTTACATGCCATTAAAATCAATGTAAAATAGACTTGTATTAACAAGTATGGCAAACATTTCTGTATAACAGTATTGCCCACTTTCTCTAAATTTTTATCAGAAATTTAAAATTGTAAATTATTTTAATTTTTTTCCTGTAAGAATAGAGCCTAAACTTACATATAAAAAAATTCTAAGAATTTAAAAAAATTATAATAATGAAATAAATCATGCTAAAAAGAGTGCATCTTCAAGAGAGAAAAAGATGGCAAAAATGTGCCATTTTGACATGTACAGATTTTGATTTATAAAATTCTCCTGTTTTAAAGACTGTAAAACAAATAATTTTTACATGTGATTTTTAAAAAAAAGTCCCTCTTCATGATACAGTAAAAATGACATTGAATTTCATTCACTTTTTCAAAGTTTTGTTGAATATTAATTCATGGGAGGGGGTTATAAAAAGCATGTGAACTTTTAGCCATACCTAGTTAATACTCTGGATGTGCTTGGGGTGTAATGGTTACCATTTAGCACCAGTCTCAGTACCAATAAGGAATAATAATGTAATAAAATATATTTTAAATATTTACCTATGCATTATTTGGATTATTTGTGTTAACTTGTGACTTGTCAGGAATTGAACCTGAGACCTTCTTATAACAAATTGTAGGTTGGTTTAATTTAATTCTTAATGTCCTATACCACCTCATTCCGCCCAACCAGAAGTCACATTCATTTTCCTAATCTGCCCCAAATGATAGACTTTGTTTAAATGTAATATTAAACATATTTAACAGTCTTTATTTTTTGGGGAAATAACAGGTAACTTTAAATGACAAGGCCATTTTTAGCATTTTTTATAGATCCTTATAGGAACGGGGCTCTGGACTTAGAAAATTCTCAACAGGATGTTAAGAGTTAAGTAAGACTGTTTCAGCCAATCAGAAGCAGGCTTGGGATTGTAGCAGACACTACTTAAGACACACACAAATTTGGTCAGAGTTGAAAAGTCATTTGCCTGGGGAGATGCTGACAGTCTGAGCTGTTGAGTAAACTGTGTCAGTGTGAAGTTTACAATTTGGACTATTGTCTTTAGCTCACCGGGTCCAACTGAACACATGGCACAATGGATATAAGTGTGCAGTTAATACAGTTCTAAGTGACACTTATCTCTGGGTTGCATGTTCAATCCTGGCCAAGGGCGACAGTAATATAGAATAATTAACACAGCTTAACACTTATACACAGTCATGGTTAATGGGATGAGAACAGTATGCACCTGTGGATAAAATAAAGTGGGATATTTCCTATAAGTCTAACATGATCAAAGGGGAACCACTCTTGACTGATAAATTATTTATTTATTGATCTACTAGGAAAAAAGATGGGTTTAGGGTTAATTTAATGGGAAAATAAATAATTTATCAGGCAAGAGTGGTTCCCCTTTGATCATGTTAGACTTATAGGAAATAACAATTAAAGTGCTTGGTTTGAAGTTCTGTGAAGGCTCTTGAGTCCAACAAGAAGTACCTGTAGAAGGCCAGAGGGCACATTGGCCAAAACACTGTGTAAATGATGATAATAAAGATGAGTCTGGATAATCCAAATAATCCAAATTATCAAGCCTCATCTCAAAAATTCAGAGAAATACTTTAAATATGTATATATAACAAGATGGCAACTCTTTGCAGAGTGTAGGGCTGCAGCCACATTATGTCACTGATGATGCTGCTGCTGCTGCTAATAATATACATCATTACAAGGTTTGTTTGGATAACTGACTTCTTTTATATCATGTTTTTTTTTTTTTTATCTAAATGGTCTTGCCAATCAATTTTTCAGGTTTAAAAGAACAAAAACAAACTTGTTAGTGCTGGTCACGTCAAGCCCTAGCACCTATATGATTTTCCCAACCCTATTGCCCTTATGGCAAGCCCCAACCCCTTTTTATCATATGGGTGCTAGAAGGCGGTGGCTGCGTGTCAACATGTCAAATGTATTTATAAAAAAATTGTATTATCCATTAAGAATTGATTTATTTCAAAACTTTATCGGCATTAAATGACCCACTGAGGTTGATATGCCGTAAAACAAAACAAACCAAACAAACCAAACTTGTTAGTGTTCTGTCAAATTTATCTGTTTAAAAATCATTACTATTGGATAAGACCGTGTACCATAAAACTAAATTATTTGTATTAAGAATAGTTATTTGAAAGTATAATTGTTTACTGCAGATTACTATTATTAGTTACTTGAAACCATATAACTGTGTGCAAACAAATTATCGTCATTTAA
This sequence comes from Doryteuthis pealeii, assembly GCA_023376005.1. NCBI lineage: Eukaryota > Metazoa > Mollusca > Cephalopoda > Myopsida > Loliginidae > Doryteuthis > Doryteuthis pealeii. The sequence goes on along the minus strand of CM042138.1, from coordinate 81,012,455 downwards.
TGAAAATAATTACTTGAAACCTTATAATTATGTATAAATTAATAGTATTAGATAGGAATACTTGAAACCATACAACTGTGTACAAATTATTTGTATTAGACATGAATACTTGAAACCATACAGCTGTGTGCAAATTATTTGTATTAGATAGGAATACTTGAAACCATACAACTGTGTACAAATTATTTGTATTAGATAGGAATACTTGAAACCATACAACTGTGTACAAATTATTTGTATTAGATAGGAATACTAGATATCATATAACTGAGCAAATTATTTGTAATAGATAGGAATACTTGATATCATATAACTGTGTATTAAAAAAAAAAAAACTCTTAAGAAAAAACTACATGAATATAAATATAAATCAATACAATTCCCTAACCTCAAGGCATTAAATAACCTCAGATGGTTTGAGATGCTGTTAAATTCAATCAATCTGTTCAAATCCTGAACAAGATTGTTTGTGTTTCACTTTGCACCAGTTCACCTGGGAAAGACATTGAATTCATCTGTTCTCCCTATGCCAGTTCTTTAGTTTTGGTATGACAACCGGTCTAGGAGAAGGAAAACTCTGAATTCAAACCAGCTTTACTCCACTTAAAAATTGATCTTGTATTGCATCATGTCTGTGACTGAGGGGGTTGGGTAAATACATACATATAAATATACATATACAATGATACCTTGACTTATGAGTGCCTTAACTCTTTGCCTACTTCAAGCCACTCACAGTGGCTCTTGTACTATACCCAAACAAAGTACAAAAACTGATGATTAGTTCATTATAATTGAGCAGAAGGAGTCTCATTACAATAATTACAATAGGACTTTATTTGAATAGAATGAGTTCTGAGGGAAATAGATAGTGAAACTTTGAAATGTTCCATCATACAGATAAAAAATACCAAGAAAATTTGGTGCAGCCGTGGGGGAAATTTGGTTGGCAAAGAGTTATGGTTTTGAATTATGACCCCCACGAATGTGCGCAATGGAACTTCGTGAATAGATAGTGTAACTTTGAAATGTCCCATCATACAAGAAAAAAATATCAAGAAAATTTGGTACAGCTGTGAGGGAAATTTGGTAGGTAAAGTGTTAACTTAGGAATTTTCCTCGGTCATTCGATTGATTTTTTTTTTTTTTTCTTTGTGGTGTGAGCTAAAATTTAAGGTACGAGTGATCTACATATACACTTACTAAATTCTTTAAGACAAAATGCTTAACATAGACATGCTGGACCGAGCAAACATGAATGGCATGTTTGCCATCATCTGCGAGAGATGCCTGCAATCGCTTGACCTTGTCAGGAGGATGGACAAGAAGCTGCATCCCCAAAGACCTACTGTATGGCAAATTGATAAAAGGCTCCCCGACTGGTATGTAGACCACATGTACGCTTTAAAGACGTCTGCAAGAAGGATATGAAGACATGTCACATGAACACCAACACATGGGAGGTTGGTGCAGAAAACCAAGTGGCCTTGCGCCCCCCTGTCAAACAAGGGACGTAAAGGAGTGAAATAGAGAGGAAAGAAGCCGCAACAGAAAAGAGAGCCAGAAGGAAGGAGAGACAACAGCAACTCCAGCAAACATCACTGTTTGTTTGCTGTCACTGCAGCGGAGATTGCCATTCAAAAATTGGCCTGTTCAGCCATTCATGTAGATGCTGTTTGGAAAAACAAAAATGGACACTACTACATCGTCTTTAGCAGATGGAACAACAACAACAACTAAATTCACTAAAAACATTTAATTTTCGAAATTTATTATGCCAAAGAAAAATATCTATTAATAATGGAGATTTTTTTCCAGTTTTTGTCTGTAACAAAAATTACGTCACATTACACAAAATCGTCATAACAGAATAAATTCACTCAAAATTTGAACATGCAACATTAGACAGTCCTCATTGTTTTTTTAAAACAAGTTTTGATAAATACATGACTGGTATTGTATATCTATATATAGTTTGTTTTATTTTAATACATATTTAAAGTTTACATTTCAAATTGTTTTATTTTTTAATCCTTTAATGAATTTGATGATTTTACTTACTTAGGGTACAAACTCGCTGACATTGAATTTTTTACTCCCACCCCTCAGGCAATATGTTTTAAAAATCTATTTTACATCGCCCGGAGGGTGTTTTTTTTATTTTGTACTAGTTATTTATAAAAAAGAAAATAAGCATTAAAACATATTACAAAACGTAATTCATTACATTTTATTTTAAGTTTTTATACAATACACTGCTATTTTTTTATTTATTTAAAAAAAAACGAAATAAAAATAGTGTTTGTAGGGAGGGTCTGGAACCGATTAATGGAATTTCAGTTTATTTCAATGGGGAAAATTGATTTGATATACGAGGAAATTGTATTACGCTTGGAACGAATTAAACTCGTAAGTCAAGGTATTATATATTTTTTAGTCTGTTCAGCTACTTTTGTCATTAGTCAAAATCGTGATTCTTGTTTAATATTTTAGATATTAATACTCTTGTAGCTCAGTGTGTCATGCCCTGATGTCCCTTCCGTTTTGATTGTGAGCAATGCGTTCATGTCTTATAGATTCTATAAGACATGAACGCATTGTTCGATGTGACTTCCTTGTCATGACCTCAGGTAAATAATAGACCATTCTGATTTGATTACGAGAAAAGGAATGCGGAAAGAGATAGAGAGAGGAAGCTTATCACCTGCTTCAGTGGAAGGGAGGAAGGAACGAGGTGGAAAGGAGAGAAAGAAACGGAAGATATATATATCTATATTTATATCTTATTATGTAACTGAAACTACGTCACCGCTTCCTTAGTTATTTACGGTATATTCTCAACGATTATGAAATCGTCATTATTTAAGGTATTTTTAGCTCAGTCGGTAGAGCGTTCGGCTAGAAACCACAAGGTTCCTAGTTCGATACCGGTCCTCGCCAACTCAGCGTATGAGTAGCACCTGGATCTGTGCAGTAAAGTAAGGAGCTGATGGTAGGTATGGTGCTCCACCTCAGATGCTAAAAACAATCTCCTTGGTCTAGCGCTATTGAAAAGGGGATAGACTCCCTCACTGACTGGCTGATACCGACTTTAAGCCGCCCCGTCGACTTTACTTTTACTTACTTACCTCGCATCCCACATATGCGGGTGTGACACAAGGTCTTTTAATGTGGGACCACCCTCGAGCCGAAGCTCGTGGGATGGCAAAAAATGCGTCTATCCCGTCAGCATTCCCCCTCCCCCAAGGGGGCGCATTAAGCAATAAAACCAGCCCTGCCCTGCCCCTTTAAATCAAGGAGACAGGTGTTGCCTGTGGGGATAGCACCCTGTGATCTATGCCATTAATTACTTAACCGGTCCAACGCCGAAGCCACTTCATTATTTAATCGTAATTAGCATTTTATTTATTAATGCTGTCTCGATTAAAGTCTAACTGAGTTAGATTAGCCACAAAAATGCCACTTTGCATAATGGTTTTAACAAAACCGGGTTTGGTATTATCTGCGTTATTCGGACTATTGTCCCCATCTTTATTGTTATTTGTACAACGTTTCGGCCGATATGCCCTCCGGCCTTCTTCAGGTATTTCTTGTCAGACTCGGGAACCTTCTTTTTGAACTCGGGAACTTTCTTGTCGTAATCGAGAGCCATCACGAACTTTGAACCTAACCCTTTATTTAGTCCACGGGGGTATCCTGTCCGAGAAGGTTCCCGAGTCAAGAAATACCTGAAGAAGGTCGGAGGGTATATTGGCCGAAACGTTGTACAAATAACAATGAAGATGGGGACAATAGTCCGAATAACGCAGATAATACTAATCTTCAAGCCTCATCTCAAACATTCAGAGAAAAACCGGGTTTGATAAATAATTATTTGCTGTTACTGATTTCTAATACTATCATGTTATTCTCAAATGTATTAAAAGCAATCCTATATATAATTTTATATATAGATCAATCAAAATGAGTGTAATATTTTTATATTCATTCTTATAATCTAAGTTAATATAATATGTTATTACATCGAAACTTAAATACTTACGCCCAGGGAGCGCATACTATTGCTAGTTTTTATTTTAATCTATATATTCAATGTTTTTTTTTGTTACCGCTGTGCGTGCATGATATTTAAGATAACACTTGGAAAATATTTTTTCTTTAAAGGTGGTTGATTAAAAGAAAAATATTTTCCAGGTGATATTTTTACATCATGCATGCACGAGGGGTGACACGTGGAAGAATAAAGCGAGAATAGCTCAACGTTTATACATAACGGGTATTCATTTGGACGTCATTTCCAAGGCGATTTGTCTGACGAGAAGCAAATATAATGCTTTGAAACCAGTGGTAATAAACAGTCATTAAATGTATAGATCATAATAATAAATATAGCTCTTACAATTATAATCGAACATTTTATTTTCCTTCCTCCTATATAAAAAAAAGAATCCTATTAATAGTAACGGTCCTGTGAGGCTAGATTGCTGACTATTACACCACAAAGAAGTTAAAGAAAGAAGGATGATCGCTTATTTTAAAAACATAGTTCGTACTAATAAATCGAGTAATAATCTATAAAGGAACCAAGACTAGGTTATTAGGCAACCAGTTTAGGAGAAAGAAAAAAACTCTTCTTCTTTTTCTTCTTCTTCTCGTCCTGTGTACCCTTTATCATTTCTTTCATTCACCCACTTCTTCTTCTTCTTCTTCTTTGTACCCTTTATCATTTCTTTCATTCACCCACTTCTTCTTCTTTTTCTTCTTCTTCTTTGTACCCTTTATCATTTCTTTCATTCACCCACTTCTTCTTCTTTTCTTCTTCTTCTTTGTATCCTTTATCATTTCTTTCATTCACCCACTTCTTCTTCTTCTTTGTACCCTTTATCTTTTCTTTCATTCACCCACTTCTTCTTCTTCTTCTTCTTCTTCTTCTTCTTCTTCTTCTTCTTTGTACCCTTTATCATTTCTTTCATTCACCCACTTCTTCTTCTTTTCTTCTTCTTCTTTGTATCCTTTATCATTTCTTTCATTCACCCACTTCTTCTTCTTCTTCTTCTTTGTATCCTTTATCATTTCTTTCATTCACCTTCTTCTTCTTCTTCTTCTTCTTCTTCTTCTTCTTCTTCTTCTTCTTCTTTGTACCCTTTATCATTTCTTTCATTCACCCACTTCTTCTTCTTCTTCTTCTTTGTACCCTTTATCATTTCTTTCATTCACCCACTTCTTCTTCTTTTCTTTCTTCTTTGTATCCTTTATCATTTCTTTCATTCATCCACTTCTTCTTCTTCTTCTTCTTCTTCTTTGTACCCTTTATCATTTCTTTCATTCACCCACTTCTTCTTCTTCTTCTTCTTTGTATCCTTTATCATTCTTTCATTCATCCACTTCTTCTTTTTCTTCTTCTTCTTTGTACCCTTTATCATTTCTTTCATTCACCCACTTCTTCTTCTTCTTCTTCTTCTTCTTTGTATCCTTTATCATTTCTTTCATTCATCCACTTCTTCTTCTTCTTCTTCTTCTTTGTACCCTTTATCATTTCTTTCATTCATTCATCCACTCTTTCTTGTTCTTGTTCTTGTTCTTCTATCCTTAGGTTGTTTACAAAAACAAAAACGATTTTTTGTAGCGTATTAAAAAAAAGTTTTATAAATATTTAAAAAACATGTTAAATAGAAATGTATAAACTCAGCCTTTATATCCTTTGTGCCATATGTGTTAAACGTTGTGTATATAACAATAAAAATGAAGACCACAGTCCGGGAAACGTAAATAATACAAATTATCAAGCCTTATCTCAAAAATTCAGACCACACACACACACACACACACACACACATATATATATACACTTATTTATTTATTTTTTATTTTATTTATTCGTTTCCGATGGCTGGGTCATGTTCGCCGGATGGATGATGTACGAATCCCGAAGGACATCCTCTATGCAGAGCTTTCGTCTGGTAAGAGACAGATTGGTCGCCCGCAGCTGCGTTTCAAGGATGTCTGCAGGAATGATCTCAGGCGCTTTGGCAATTCCCCTTCCAGCTGTACATGTCTGAAGTCATCCTGACGCAACACCACGAAGCTAAGAGGCCCAGAAGAAAGCAGCGGAAACAAACACCGGCACATCAACATCTTCAGGGACAGCTTTAATATGCGATATCTGTGGTCAAGAATGTTTTTCAAACATTGGACTTCACAGTCACAGGAGACGCTGTAACTTCAGGGGCACAAAAACTATATTATAGTCTTCCGAGACTGAAATACCAATGAATAAATAAATATCTGTTGTGCTATATGTCCAACTGGCACATCGGCTGAAACGCTGTGTATAACAATAAAGATGAAGACATGGAATTCATCTGTTCTCCCTACCCCAGTTCTTTAGTCTTGGTATGGCAACCGGTCTAGGAGAAGGAAAACTCTGAATTCAAACCAGCTTTACTCCACTTAAAAATTGATCTTGTATTGCATCATGTCTATGACTGAGCGGTTGGGTAATACATACATATAAATATACATATACAATGGTACCTTGACTTACGAGTGCCTTAACTCTTTGCCTACTTCAAGCCACTCACAGTGGCTCTTGTACTACACCCAAACAAAGTACAAAAACTGATGATTAGTTCATTATAATTGAGCAGAAGGAGTCTGATTACAATAATAATAATAGGACTTTATTTGAATAGAATGAGTTCTGAGGTGAAAAATCTCAATAATATAAATTATCAAGCCTTATCTATAGAATTCAGACAAATCATTTTATTTTGTACTTATGAGTAATATTTTTACTTAATCCTAATCTTGTAATAGACAACATCAGTTGTTGAGCTTATTATCATAAACATCTTTTTAACATAATGAATCAATATTGGTAAATTTATGTGCCAAAATAATCAAGAAAACCTACAAAAAATGGTTTGGTTTGTTTTGTTTTGTTTTACGGCATATCAACATCAGTGGGTAATTTAATGCCGATAAAGTTTTTAAATAAATCAATTCTTAATGGATGATACAATTTTGTTTATCAACTCATGTTTTTCTATTTAACCCATAGATGGGACCGTAACAGGTACTACCACTCCGGGTCAGAGTGGACCAGTGAGCAATGGTGATGAAGGGATGCTCCATAATCCCCAAACCTCCAAAACTGGAACCTCACCATCAGATAAAGTTTAACGTCATTCCCAGGACATGTAGACCCGCAGCCACCGCCTTCTAGCACCCATATGATAAAAAGGGGTTGGGGCTTGCCATAAGGGCAACAGGGTTGGGAAAATCATATAGGTGCTAGGGCTTGACATGACCAGCCGATTGATCGGAGGGGGCCTCTCCGACCGCCCGTCTAGCCCAAGATAAGGCCAAAGTGGAGTATTGCAAGTCATGAACTGCTCATCCACCTGGGTTCTATCCTTAAGCATCACAGGTCGCCATCCATGGCCAACAGGTGGCCCCATTGGGGGAGTCTTACCACTCTGCTGATGTGCAGTCGGTGCTTTCTAACGTCCCAGCCGACAGGGCGGTACAAAAGTGGAATTTCACGACCTGTCATCACCAAAGATAAGGTTGTTTGTAAAAATAAATAAATAAAACAATTTATTATCAGGCCCTGCTGGTAGCAGGATATCCATGACAATCTCTCGTCAACCGTCTCTATCGTTCATCGCCCTCGGGAGGTCCTCTGTGTAGCAACCAAAATCCGCGCAGCGCTTACTCTGGCGTGTCCATATGCAAGTTTCCACAGGAGAACGTCGCTTATGAATTCGTCCTTACTTCTCCAGCAGTGTCTAGCATGTCATGTACTCGAATGGTTTGTGTGATAGAGAGCTGTACAGTTGCTTTTGTGGGGTGTTGTTTCCGCGTATATCAAACATTATAAAAGTTAAATTTTTATACCATCGTATATCAAACATTATAATAGTTGAATAATCATACCGTGGTACATCTACAGGTCCTGCTAGTAATTTATATTTTTATCACTTGCGGATGTGTCACAGAATTTAATAGACAGAAATATTTCTTTTCACGTCTGAATGTTCAGTGGTGTCTGTGACACATGTCCTCAAAATGTGTGCTATGAACAACAATAAGTCAGGCTTCTCCACGTCATTTAATAAGCCAACACCCATGACTGACTAATAATTAGGGTATTCCTTCATTCTCTAACGGAGAGGAAACACAGGAAGACACACACATTTGAATTTGTCCATCACGAACTCGTGATAACATGGTTAATGCCTTTCAATTTTACAATTACCAATTTTAATGAACTTTTCATTACTTATTCCTTTATAAATAGACTAGAAGTGGCTACCCGACGTCGCCTGGGTAGAGGGGGATTTTTTTAAGTTAGTATCGCAGATCCATTATTACTTATCACAAATTAGATCCTCACTGGATGCCCCATAAAATATCCACGTAAATGTATAACAATGTGGAAAAAAATTTTAATTCAATAATTCACAATTAAAAAAAATATATATATAGATGAGGTGATTAATTCAATCAATCAACATCATATTTCAATTACCTTCTGTTAGTATACAAATTTTAATTTTTAAATATCTTCCCAAATATAAATAAAATCTTCATTATTTTTGCTCAAAAAACAAGCCCTGGTGATAGTGAATGTATATGTATATTTACTTTGTCGTTAATTGTTTTTTTTATTTTTGAAGTTTCCTCCGGACATACACATACATACTGTCTTTATATGAATTCGGTTAAGTGGCTAACGTGCTGGACTACGACATCGTTGTAAGCGAGTTCAAACTCCAGTTGCTTTATTACGTTCACTTTTGTGGGTATTGAATAATAAATAAAACCAAATAAAATAATAATGATAGTAATACAATTTAAAAAAAATCAGATGTGGCTGGAAAACACACACACACATACACACACACACACACATACACATACATACACACACACATACACACACACACACACACACACAAACAAACTACTGCTTAATAATAAAACATAAAGGGTGTTGGACAGGCACACACACATAAACGCGCGCGCACACACACACACACACACACACGCACACACACAGACTTACACATAAACACCCGCAGAGAATTAGGAAGATATAAGACACAAAACAGAATGGACAATTCCTAGCAACAGCTCCAGACTTTCAAAAATCTTCTGATGAAATTTTTTTTATCTCGAAATATTAAGAATAAATCAAAGATAAACAAACAACATAGTTACCTCATTTTTCTTTACACTTGCATTGTGATAGCCTTCAAAATCAACCATCAGATAAATATAATAAAAATAAGCAAAATCAAATAAATAAACAAATACAAAGAATAACAATCTCCCATTTGAGATAGTGTTT
>CM042138.1:80988100-81000600 GCA_023376005.1 Doryteuthis pealeii | reverse complement strand
ACGGAACTTCGAACTGAACCCGCTATTTAATCCATTCAGTGTAGATTGTTCTCATTCCGCTAACCATGACCAGGCACAAGTGTTAAACTAGGTTAAGTATTCTTTATTATATTCGCCTGTAGTCAGGTTTGAACCTGCAATCAAGCTACTTGAAAAATCCCAATAGAAAAATCCAGAGCGCTCAACTTATAAATGATTATTCTATTGGAAAGACCTTATCTGCCGTGTCACTTTACTGGATTGCATCCTAATGGAGAAGTTTACCCCGGAATATTCCCTCAAGAATATTCCGTACCCTACTCTACATTCTTTTAATTTATCACTTACTCACTTTTACCTCAACCCTATGGATCTACCCGCTAACAATGGAAACTGGCTTTACCTGAAATCACAAAAAACTCCCCCCTGCAACAAATTCCTGGAACCATTTGAAGGTTCTTTTTTCTCATTTACAATGACTTCCTGTCACCATAGTGACAGTCTTTTAATGTATACATTTTGTAAAAAAAAATTTTTGAGAGGGAAAAGATTCTACATTGAGGAAAATTTTTCTGTTATGCAATTCAAATTATTGATGATTATCCACCTAATGAGACTTAATTTGGGGAGCTTTGTTAAATCAACTTAGATTTATAAAGACCCCAATTTTGGTCGAAATAAATTTATTATGGAATAACGGTGTTGAGTTTTTCCTTCCTTTTAAAGATAAATATTGCTCTGTATATAATCTAAAAAGATTATAATACATTGAGCTCTCTGTAGTGATTTAAAGATTCACTGTATTTGTACATACTGGATCATACAATATTAATACAGTGTGTCTTAGAAATCACATATAGAATCATCCCTTGCTACCAAGTTTTGGATACCTCAGACAGACACACACACACACACAGATATATATATATATATATATATATATATATATATATATATATATATATATATATATTAATGTGTATGGTTGGCACTAGTATACTAGAAAAAGTAATAGTAATCCAACGTACAGTGTTATTAGAAGAGTGCTCAATATCTGTGATAGAGCGTTGATAGTTCAATGAAGTAACATATTCATACGCACACACGCGTGTGGAGACAATTATATCATCACAGCCTTCATACATTTCCACGCGCACACGCACTACATCACATACATACGCACAAACAAAAATACGCACACACTCGTGTGGACACAATCATATCATCACAGCCTTTACGCATTTCCACGCGCACGCGCATGACATCATACACATACGCACAAACAAAAATACGCACACGTACAAGCAAAAAGACATTCCACATCACGCAAACACGCAAACACGAGAATAGAGTTAAAAAAAACCCGCACACATTTGACCATTTACACCATTTCTGTCATTTCCAAAGGAACCGTTTTGTTTACCTGATGAATGCTTTCAGCAGGAAACCATTGATCAGTAATATCGTTCCGAAATAAATAAATAAAAGATAAAACTTTTATTTGTTACTTCATTGAACTATATATATATATATATATATATATATATATATATATAAGACACACCAATAAGCATGACGACACATAAAACACAGACAAGCACCCACAAACGAGTAGTTGCAAAAAAGAAGAAGGAGGTCACTAAGAGCGACTGTCCCCATACCACCCAACGAGGTCACTGAGATGAAACCATCAACACAAATAAAGAGTATATGTATAGATGCCAAAAAGAACAGGTCAGCCATTCTATTCGTTCTGCAGAAGGGGTATAAACATCCCCGAAATATTACGAAATAAAACTAAACTTAACATTCAAAAGCCGAGTTTCTTATATTTCACAACCAATGCTTCATACTAAATCCCAAACAATATATATATATATATATATATATATATATATATATATATATATATATATATATATATATATATATTGTGTGTGTGTGTGTGTGTGTGTGTACATGGGTATTAAAAAACTAATGTCAAGAGAAAGGAGAGGTAAACTGCGAATCGAAAGGTTATTTCTGAATTCCAAGCAGACACGTTAGTAGCAATTTTCTTGTAATCGGATCCTTGTAGCAACGCTATCTGCAATAAGGTTTATGGCTTTTACGCCAAGATGGAGGCCCGGCTTTGCACACGGGCCGTATTGCGAACTTATTACACACTTACACGCCGAAGAGCTCCCCAAAGGCCGATAACTGTGAAACTGTGAGTCGCACTCGACGTGACCTGCATGCATCTCAGATAGTCGACGGGATGCGCCCGGCGTTGTCTTAGGGAATAGATATATATTTGGTCGGGACGGCGCGTTTCCCCATGTCCATAGTTTGTTTGTTTTTTTTCTTTTTTTTAGGCTTGGAATTACAGTGAAACGATTGAAAGATGGAGAAAACAACGAGATTGGCAAGAGGGAGAGAAAGAGAGTGAAGAATTGAAATAAAAGCGACGTAAAGATTGGATGAAAGTAAATGACAAAAATAAAGAAGGGAAGGAAAAAAAAGCAATTGGGTTGAAATGTTACGAAGAGAAGAAAAATAGTGAATGAAACAAAGAAAATAAAAATTGAGACAAATTAAGTAAAGAAAAAATAAATAAAAGGATTTGTATGAAAGGAAAAGAATGAAAATATGTTGAAAATTGGAAAAAATGAAATAAAGAAAGAAACAAAGAAACGAAAGGAATAACCGGAATGTTCAACAATGAAGCAAATGAATGAATAAAAAAAAGAAAGAAAGAAAGGAAGAAAGAAAGAGAAGTAAGAAAGGTAAGGAAGAACCGGAATGTTTAACGAAGAAGCAAATGAAAGAAAGAAAGGAAGGAAGAAAGAAAGAAAGCACAAAGTATGCAAAATAAAGAAGAAAAATGTATTGGAAGAATAAGAAGGAAGGAAGAAAAGAAGAAAGAAAAAGAAGGGAGATAAAGTATGAAAGAAAAGGAAGAAGAAGGAAAATTGGGGAAAAAGAAGGAAATAAAATATGTATAGAGAAAGAAAGAAAGATAAAAGAAGAAGACCCGGAATGCTTAACGAAGAAGCAAATAAAAGAAAGAAAGAAAAAATGAAAGAACGGTAATGTATAACGAAGAAGCAAACGAAAGAAAGAAAGAAAGAAAAGCACAAAATATAGAAAAGAGAGAAGAACAATATAGAATATTGAAGAAGAAGGAAGGAGGAAAAAGAAAGAAGACCAAGTATGAAAGAAAAGAAGAAGTAATGTTAGAAAAAAAAAAGAAAGAAAGAAAGAAAGAAAAAAGAAAGAAAAAGGAAGATGTCCAAACTGGGAAAAAGAAAAAAAGAAGGAAATTAGAAGAAAAAAGAAAGATCAAGTGGGAAAGAAAAAAAAGAAGGAAAGTTGGGAAAAAGAAAGAAGGAAAGAATAAAAATAGATGACTATAAACTGAGAAAGAAAAAGATAAAGCAAAAAGAAATATGTGCAAATTGGGGAAGAAAAATGAAAAATGTGTTTACACTGGGCAAGAAAGAAAGAAAAGAAGAAAGAAAGAAAGAGAAGAAAGAAAGAAAAAGAATGGGAAAAAAGAAAGAAGAACGAAGAAGGGAAAATAGAAATTATGTATGAATGGAGAAAGAAAGAAAAAAAGAAAGAAAAAATGGAAAAAGTAGAGACTGTCAATGAAAGAAAGGAAAGAAGATAAAAAGAAGGAAAAAAATGGAAAAGTATAGAGATAAAAAAATACAAAGAGTGGGGAACAGAAAAGGAAGAAATAAAGACGGAAGATGTTAATTTAGAAAATAAATAATATATATATATATATATATATATATTATATATATATATATATATATAAGAAATTTGAAAAACGAAATTTCTTCATATTGTTGGATTTATTTCCATATTTACTCCCACATATATATATATATATATATATATTATATATATATATATATATATATATACTAAACGTATTGGTAAACCTTGCAGTAAGAAAAAACCCGGCTAATAGTTTGATAGTAAAAATACAACCAAATTTCACCTGGTGAAAAACTGAAAAACTGAAAAGACTCGTACCAACCGAAAATAATCGATTAATACTATACACTTATAAGAAAAACTTATATATATATATATATATATATATATATATATATATATATATATATATTATACCCGCTAAGATTATCTAAAGCTAAAATGTAAAAAGTGCTCAATACCTAAGTAGAGCGAATAATAAAGTTAAACCTAATGGGTTAGATATACCTACTAATAGTTTCGCTTAGTAGCTCATATATAAAGATTTATAAAGAAAAAAAAATAAGAGTAGGGCAAATATAGCAAAGAAAATAAAAGAAATGATAGAAAGAAAAAGAAAAAGAGAAATAAATAAGAGACAACAGAAAAGGTGAAAAACATAAAGATTTTTTTAAAAAAAGAAAGAAATCGAACAAAGAAAAAAAGAAAAAAAGAAGGAAAAAGAAAAATGGAGGAGCAAAAAGAAAAGAAGAAATATATAAAGATATTATGAAATAAACAAGGAAAGAAAAAGAAAGAAGAAAGAAAAGAAAAAGAAAAAACAAACGAGAAAATGGAAAAGAAGAAAGATATATAAATTTTAAAGAAAGAAGGAAATAAAAGAAAGAAAGAAAGCAAAAGGAAGGAAGACAGAATGAAAGAAATAGAAGAAAAGAAGAAAGATATAAAGATTTTAAAAGAAAGAAAGAAATAAAGAAAGAAAAAAGAAAGAAAAAAAGTCGAAAACAAGGCAAAGAGAAATTTAGATTGAAAGAAAAAGAAAGTATGTCCAGAGAGAGAGAGAAGAGAGAGAGAGAGAGAGAGAGAGAGAGAGAGAGAGAGAGAGAGAGAGAGAGGGCGTCATCTCTTATAAAAGGGGGAGCTACATGAGATAGTTGATTTGGAGAAGAGGTGTATATATATATATATATATATATATATATATATATATATATATATAGAGAGAGAGAGAGAGAGAGAGAGAGAGAGAGAGTAAAAAGTTCTAAACAAAGAGGGAGAAAGAATAAATAGTTGATATGGAGAAGAAATAAATAAAGAGAGAGAGAGAGAGAGAGAGAGAGAGAGAGAGAGAGAGAGAGAGAGTGTGTGTGCGTGTAAAAAGTCCTAAACAAAGAGGGACAAAGACTAGATAGTTGATATGGAGATGAAAGAAAGAAAGAAAGAAAGAAGGAAAGCGCACGTGCGTGCAAGAGAGAGAGAGAGAGAGAGAGAGAGAGAGAGAGAGAGAGAGAGAGAGAGAGAGAGAGTTGTCTGTGAGAGTGAAACCCAGAGAGAGAGAGAGAGAGAGAGAGAGAGGGGGGAGGTTATATAAGCCAGCAATAATGAGTGAAAAAAGGGTCATGTTAAATATTTGATAGCAGACGGGAATCTAAGCGACCCTTATACATACAAAACATAGACGGGAATCGGAGGAAATCGAAACGAAACCCTTCCCTCATTCTCCATTCCATAATTTACAAATGACACTTGATCTTGCGAATAATAGCCGAGGTTTTTGGCTCACCGCTATTGTAATAATTGGCCTGGACCGAAGCTGTGTCATGGATGCCATGCACCGCTGCAACCGCCGCATCTTCGCCCGGCCCGGCATCCCTCCTCTCACTGGCTCAGCTTCCTCCCCAAGGGTTACGAGCGCTCGGAACTCTGGTCACGCCCCGGTAATACCGCAACGTGCCGATGCAGCTCGTTGGGGAGGAAGGTTTTCAAAAAAAAGAAAAATGAATAAACAAAATGAAATAAATAAATAAAAAATAAAAAATAAATAAAAAATAAATAAGCAAGAGTAATGAAAGTAAAAATAAAAGGTCCGCAGTTGTGATAATTATCCCGGGGATGCTGTCTTCGCCGATGGCTTAAGGCTACGTAATCCGTAAACGTAGTGCAGGGGTTGTGAAGGCTTTTACACTTAATGGACGATCATACGAGAAAGGCGAGAGCAGCGTGAGAAAGGAGAGTCGAGTGATTTGACGGAACAATTAACTTCATTGCGCCGACAAATCTAATTCGTTTGGTTTTCTCAATCCACGACGGACTCGGCAGATCTTTTCTAAATTTCCCGCGTCATTTTCCAGCTCGTCAGTTTTTTTCTGTTTTTATTTAGATTTTCTTCTTTTTCCCCCGCCTTTTTCGTATTGGACAATTTTCTTTAACGATTTATGTTTCCTTTCTTTCTTTCTTTCTTTCTTTCTTTTCTTTCTTTCTTTCTTTTTGCGTTGGTTTCTTTGTTTCTTTGCTTCCTCTTCTTTTTATTCGGCATTCTCTGATTACCTGTGTTTTCTACCATAACAGTTTTTTTCTTTCTTTCTTCCTTTCTTTCTTTCTTTCTTTCTTTCTTTCTTTCTTTCTGTCGGTCTTCGTTTCTTTCTTCTTTCTTTCTTTCTTTCTTTCTTTCCTCTTCTTTTTCTTCTGATTACCTGTGTTTTTAAACGTTCTTTCTTTCTTTCTTTCTTTCTTTCTTTCTTACGGATTCATTTTTTTTTCACTTGACAAAAATTGTTTTGTTTTTAGTCTTTGCCCATTCGTAATTATCGAATTGGTAAATGCATTTATGCTCCATATTTACAAAAAGAAAATTTCCTTGAGATTTTGAAAAAAAAAAAAAAAAAAAAAAAAAAAGAAAGAAAGAAAGG
Source organism: Doryteuthis pealeii (assembly GCA_023376005.1). Taxonomy (NCBI): domain Eukaryota; kingdom Metazoa; phylum Mollusca; class Cephalopoda; order Myopsida; family Loliginidae; genus Doryteuthis; species Doryteuthis pealeii. The sequence continues at coordinate 80,994,004 of CM042138.1, read as the reverse complement.
AAACAAAAAAAAAAAAAAAACAAAACCCCAAAACACTTCCCGTATCCACCAGATGTGTGGGGACAGTCCCCATGGTGTAGTGGCTAACATATTGGATTATGACATCGTAGTAGACGAGTTCGAATTCCAGTCGTGATATTGTGTTCACTTTCGGACTAATACCCTTCGTAAAGGTACGAAGACCATCATCTCTCCAGCTATAGTTAAATAACACCACTACTGTTATTCTACAAGGATGTTGCCAGTGTGTAATGGTTATCGTCATAGGAAATTGGCACGGTGATACAAGTACAAGTCCTGGATGAGGTTGTTTGCATTTCGCCTAATATCCTTGGGAAATGAATGAATCCAACTATTCTCCTTTCAGCTATGGGCAAAAAGTAGGAAAGACTGGGCTCTTTAACCCTGTTTAAGCAACCATTCAAGGAGAAGGAAAACTTTGAATTCAAACCTGTTAAGCTAAAAAATTGACTTTGTGTCACATCCTGCTCATGCGAGGGGGTTGGTAAATACATACAATTAAATAGCCCACGGAGGTTGATATGCCGTTAAATAAAGAAACCAAACCAAGCTACCGCGCACGCGTGTGTGTGTGTGTGTGTGTGTGTATTTGTACATTTGATTAGTTGGTTGGTTGGTTGGTTGGTTGGATTTTACGGTATGCCAACTCTTATTGGGTTATTTTATGCCGAAGACGTTTTTGTTTTATTCATTCTCGTTGGGTAATCAATTTTTTAAAACTCAATTTTTAAAACACATTTTTAAACTCATTTAAAAAAATCTATTTAACCCATAGATGGGACCCTAACAGGTACTACCACTCCGGGTCAGAGTGGAACTGGGATTAATGGCAATGATTAAGTACTCCACACTCTCCAGAGCTCCATAATTGGAACTTCACCACTAGATTGTAATTTAACATCCTACATAGGATACTAAAACCCTCAGACGTTAAACTGCGTCTAGTGGTGAGGTTCCAATTTTAGAACTCTGGGGAGTGTGGAGTACCCCTTCATAGCCATTACTTCCAGGTCCACTCTGACCCGGAGTGGTAGTACCTTTTAGGGTTCCATCTATAAATAACCCAAGGGTTGACATGCCGTAAAATCCAACAATTCAACATAGTTTCTCTGTTTTTAATCCCCTCCTCCCGTCGACCACCGGTCTGTTATCTACGCTTATTTATTTGTATTAATTTCTTTCACGTCTTTTTCTTCTATTCTCTTTATCTCTGCTTCTTTTTTCTTTCATTTCTTTTTTCTTCTCTTCTCTTCTCAGTCTTTTCCATTTTATATTCTTTTTTTTCCTTCGTTTCTTTTTATTCTATCATTTTTTCATTGTTTTTTTCTTTCTTTTGTGCATTTGTATTTCCTCTTTTGATTCTTTCATTTATTCGGTTGTTTTTAAAGAAAAAATCTTCTTTTGATCTTTTTATAATTTATTTCTTATTTCTTGATTTCTATTGTGTAGTGTAATTTTTTGCATAGACTGGTTTATTTAGTTATATTTCTTTCTTTCTTTCTTTCTTTCTTTCTTTCTTTCTTTCTTTCTTTCTTTCTTTCTCCTTCTTCCATTTCTTTGAGTGCGTTTTTGTTTGTTTTTCTCTCCTTCTTGACCCTTTTCCTCTTTCTTTCTTTCTTTCTTTCTTTCTTTCTTTCTTTCTCCAATTCTGTGTATGTTTTTATTTATTTGTTTTCTTTCTTTTTTCTTTCTTTTTTCTGTCTTTCTTTCATTCATTCTTTCTTTCTTTCTTTCTTTCTCCTTCTTCAAATTCTTTGTGTGTGTTTTTGTTGGTTTTTCTCTCTTTTTTACCCCTTTCCTCTTTCTTTCTTTCTTTCTTTCTTTCTTTCTTTCTTTCTTTCCTCCAATTCTTTGTGTGTTTTGTTTATTTGATTTTCTTTCTTTCTTTCTTTTCTTTTTTTCTTTTTTTCTTTCTTTACTCTGCTTACTTTCTTTCTTTACCATTTTTCTTTCTTTCTTTCTTTCTTTCTTTCTTTCTTTCTTTCTAATCGAAACAGTCAATTCTATTTTCTTTCTCACACCATTCCCTTTTCTTTTCACTCCTCCTCTCTCATCTCTACTTCTATTTCTTCCTCTTTACTCTCACTTCAACCTTCTCTTAGAATTGCGCAGGTGCAGAGTGTCAATTAAACATTTGCAGTCTGAATAAATACGAAACCGAATCTTCAAATAGCATCGACCAATTTAACGGATTGTGTCCGTGAAGAGGCATTTGCATGTGAATTTATGTCAGGCGGGAAAAATAATGAGAATTTTACAAAGGGACAGAAGAGTATTGGACTGGAACATTGGAGATTGAGGGCTCAAAGACTCAATGACAACCGGAATGTTTTTATTTTCTATAAAACAAACTAACAGACAAGATATATATTCTGAAAATTATACATGCATACAATTATACATTCATACAATTATTATACAATTTATTTTCTATAAAAACAAACTAACAGACAAGATATAAGTTGTCGTATAGTCGGCCTATAGTCGGTATCAGCTGGAGAGCGAGGGAGTGTATTCCCTTTTTGCTAGCGCTAGACCAGGGGGATTGTTTTTGCTGAGGTGGAGCGCTACACCTACCGTTAGCCCCCCCACTTTACCGCACAGATCAGATTACACAATCTGTGCTACTCATACGCTGAGTTGGCGAGGACAGATATCGAACCAAGAACCTTGCGATTCCTTGGCAGGTGCTCTATCGACTGATCTAAACCGGCCCCTCAAAGACAAGATATATATTCTAACAATTATACATAGATACATACATACATATATACACGTGGTGTAGTGTTTATCGTCGTGAGAAATGGATATGACGAGACGTGTTCAAATCATAGACGAGTCTGTTTGCGTTACACAGAGCGCTTTTACCCTTGGGAAAGGTATGAATCCAACTATTCTCCCTCCAGCTTTGGGTATATATTAAGGCAGAGTGGGCACTTTAACCATGGTTAAGCAACCTGTCTAGGAGAAGGAAAACTTTGAATTCAAATCTGTTAAACCCAGCTTAAGAAACTGACATTGTGTCACATCCTGCTCGTGTGGAGAGGTTGATAAATATCTATATCAAAAGTTTTAACAGCAATTATTAGTCCTATTATTTTCGCACCCAAAGAAATACATGAATAAATTTTCAAGTAAATAAATAAAACTCCGCTTAAGAAATTAACCTTGTGTCACATCCTACTAGAGAGAAGGTGTTGGTATATATATATTATATATATATATATATATATATATATATATATATATTAAAAAAAAAACTATATCGTTTACCTGATGAATGCTTTAGCAGGAAACCATTGGTTGTAATATCGTTCCCAAATAAATGAACAAAAGCTAAACCTTTTATTTGTCACTTCATTCAACTATCAACGCTGTATCATAGATATTGAGCACTCTTCTAATAACACTGTACGTTGGATTACTATTACTTTTTCTAGTATACTAGTGCCAACCATACACATTAATATATATATATATATATATATATATATATATATATATATATATATATATATATATACTGATATTACTGATTCGAAGACCTCATACCCGTTCTCACTATTACGACCTTCCCGTTTCATTGATTTTTGTTTTTGATCAGACAGACGAGTAAAAAAAATTGCCGAAATAAATTTATATCTACAACAATGTATCCATTTATTCATTTATTTATAATACTCCGTATATGTAAATTATATTCGCAAATCATTATATGTACGTTTGAATTCTCAATTCAAGGAAACGCCTGATATCATCAGTAAGATGTGACACAATATATATATATATATATATATATATATATATATATATATATATATATATATATATACCTGTCTGATAAGGCTGGTTGAAATAAAAATATAACTGGATGACGGTTTGTTAAGTTTTTCTTTCTTTGAAAGTCAAATATTGCTCTGTATATAATTTAATTTATTGATTATTATACATTGAAATTTATAAAAATCCTTGTATGAGTTTATATGTTTGCACCTACAAGGGCATACAGTATAGTTGTACAGTGAGATTTCGATGATCCCAAATAGAATCATTCCTTACTTACCACTCATTTGGATTACCTCAGTCACACACACACACACACACACACACACACACACATACATATATATATATATATATATATATATATATATATATATAATAAGTCATCCACAGACACGTGTTTCGGCGTTTCACGCCTCTTCAGTGTAGCTAGACACAACAACTATCCTTGGCCAGGGTCGAACTCAGACTGACTCTTTGCCCCACAGTTAAGGATTAGATAGTACCACTACTGTTCGTCTACAAGACTGACCTTTGCATTAAATACCCCACGAAGATTGATTTATTAACATTGATATATCTGATATACTAACACTGTATACTAAAAGGAATCGGCCACTGAGATCAAACTTTCAACGGGATCGTGTTTTACTTCGCAGTAATACTCTTAGGAAAGAATTGCATCCATCTATCATTTCCCAATATATAGATAAATAGTTGGCCAGACTTTGCTCTTTAGTCTTGGTAAGGCAAAAGATGTCGTGAATGGTTTTCTGGACTGACATGTAATACTCCAAGCGGCACCCAATGAAGATACCCAATCTCTAAGGGAGATGATTATTTGTTCTCACCCTATACCAATTTGGTCTTGCTGTTTGTGTTTCACTTCGCGCTAATGCCCTTGGGGAAAGATTAAATCCATTCGTTCCTCTCCATCTATGGGTAAATAGTAGGTCATCATGGGCTCTTTAGCATTGGTAAGGCAACCAAGGTAGGAGAAGGAAAACTGAATTCAAACCAGCTTAACTCCGTTCACAAATTGATCTTCTATCACACACAGTCTTGGGTAAATACGTACTAACACTGAATAAACTGAATGAAAGACAAAATAAGCTCATTGAGACGTATATAAACTTTAAATATATACATACTATTAGAACTATTATATCTGTGATATACTAATACTGAATAAACGGAGGGAAAGGCAAGATAAGCTCATCTACACATACAGGAACGTTTAATATATACACTGATCATAAAACCAAATCAAGAAACGTATCATCCGATTTGGTTTAGTTTGGTCATTACTTGGGTTATACGGGCAGTCCGAGAGAACCCCTTGGCTGTTCTCATCAAGCCCTACAACCTATATGATTGTCCTGACCGAATTGCTTTTATGGCATTTCCCTTTTCATCATATATGCTAGAAAGCAGTGGCTGGGGTTTTTAGTGTCCTAGGTATGACCTTAAACTGCATCTGGTTGTAAGGTTCCAATTCTGGAACTCTGGAAAGTATGGAGAACCCTTTCATTAGCATTACTCTCGGGTCATTTCTGTGTGGTATTACCTGTTAGGGTCCTATGTATGGGTTAAATAGAAAAAAATGAGTTTTAAAAAGTGTTTAAGTATTGAAAAAAATCCCAAAAACAAAGCAAACAAAAACAAAACTGAATACCCCAAAAGAATGAATAAAACAAAACGTCTTCGACATAAGATAATACAAAGGTTGATATAACTTAAAATCCAACTAAGAAACAAAACAGTGAAATGTATTGTGCAATGTGATTTTAAGAGGTTACAGAGGAATCAAACCGAGAAACGTATTGTCCAATTTGGCTTTAAGAGGTTACAGAGGAATCAAAAGGGAAACGTATTGTCCAATTGGGTTTTAAGAGGTTACAGAGGAACCAAACAGGGAAACGTATTGTCCAATTGGGTTTTTAGAGGTTACAGAGGAATCAAACGGGAACGTATTGTCCAAAGAGGTTACAGAGGAACCACAGGGAAACGTATTGTCCAATTGGTTTTAAGAGGTTACAGAGGAACCAAACAGGGAAACGTATTGTCCAATTTGGTTTTAAGGTTACAGAGGAACCAAAC
>CM042138.1:80948100-80980600 GCA_023376005.1 Doryteuthis pealeii | reverse complement strand
AATACAAGGTGTGTCAAAAAGTACAATAATCTCGATACTTTTTTTGACACACTTTGTATATACATATCCATATGCGCCTTATCTTGATTTTACACCTAGTTTTTATACATACATACATATACGCATGTAAACAAACATATTCCACCCTCTCTCTTCCAGTTTGCACATACACACACCCATCAATTTTTATGATTCCTCAACTACTTAACATACACACACTTATACATGTACATATACATGCGCATGAACGCACACACATGCATGCAACTGCATTGTGCCACAGTAATGGAAATGAAGGAGTACTCTGCACTTCCCATATCTCCAGAACTGGAAACTCACCATCAGATGCAGTTTAGTATCACGATAAGGACAACCCTCTTTCTGGCTCTTTTTGCTGTCGAGGCTACTCTCCTCTCAGCCTCACGCCTCTTCGTTCCTTGTTTAACATTAAGGTTCCATTGTCGTGTAATTAACAAGCTCTTACTGTGCTAGCATGTTCTACATCCTTTGAGAGAGTCGCCTTCGCGGGTTTGGGCATGTGAGTAGGATGAGAGTAGGATGAGAACTGTGCTACAGAGTAAATTTGAAAGAAAGAGAAAATTCCGTAACCTCTAGGTATAAAATAACCCCGGATTTCACCCCCTGCAGAGGTGGTGACCTAGGTATGACACTAAATTGCATTTAGTGGTGGGGCTCCAGTTCTGGAGATCCGGGGAATGTGGAATAATCTTTTCATTGCAAGTACTCTGTGGTCCACTCTGACCCGGAGTGGTAGTACCTGTTAGGGTCCCTCTATGGGTAAAATAGTTCTGTTTAAAGATTATTAGTATTTGCTAGGAATAATTGATATTATATGACCATGTGCATACAAATGGCTGTTATTAAATGTGAATAATGACTTGAAACCATCTGATTATTTGTATTTGGTTGGAATACTTGATATCATATAACCGTGTTCAATGCCCCCTTCCTGATAGAATCTGTGAAGCCATTGTCGAGGCTCAGTTGTTCTGTTGTTGTTCACAGAATCAAGTTGGTGATTCTAGTCGGTGTTAATCCAAAGTCTTTCTGGCAGAAATTTCAACCCGTAATTGGGGACAGTGGAAAAGATCTTAAATGCTTTCTGTTCTCCCATCTCATTGGCCAATTTCTACCGGTAGTGACTGCTGCTGTTGGCAAAACTCTAAATAGAAGTGACCTTTTTGCTTACATCTTATACCAAAATATAGTCCATCACTCTCCCCCCTCCCAGAAAAAAAGCTCTTCGGGGATCTGCGCATTCCTCTGTTTTGCTTGACTACCAGATCAATAAGACGTTTTATCATAAATTTGAGTGCATAATATTCTATCTATATGATTGAAATATTAAAATGGAGGCGCGTGGTGTAATAGTTATGGTCGTTGGAAGTGGACTCAACATCCCGATTTCAAATCCTGGCTAGCGTGTTTGCTTTTCGCACAGCTTTAATACCCTTGGGAAAGGTATACATCTAACTACTTTCCCTCCAGCTATGAGTAAATAGTATAGCAGACAAAAATATTTAACCTTAGTGTGGTAACCAGTCTAGGAGAATGAAAACCATGAATTCAAATTCATTAGAATCTGCTTAAGAAATTGATCATAGAGCACCCGACTTGGTATCGCAAGGTTCTGAGTTAGATACCGGTCCTCGCCAACTCAACGTATGGGTAGCTCTGATCGGGCAATCTAATCGGTGTGGTAAAATGTGCAACTGACGGTAAAGGGGGTAGAATCTCTCGCTGTCCGGTAGATACCGACAATAGGCCACTCCGCCAACTTTACTTATATATATATATATATATATATATATATATAAGTAAAGTTGGCGGATATATATATATATATATCTTTAAATTGTTATCATACAAAAAGTTTGCTGCAAAAAATCACTTAAAAAGTCGTCGAAAACAATCACAGTAATTAAATCTAAAAAGTTCAAAACTTTCGGATTTTATTTTGCTTACGTAGTTGGCCTGATTAGGTATGATATGTTGGGCTACGGTCTTAGGAAATAAAAATGTGCCACACAGACATTCGCATTTATTATTACAGATTGTAATGACCAACGATAATATCGATAGACTTTGGAAAGCTTTATTCTACACTTATTAAGAGTTTATATAGTCTAGTATTCCCTAGAGAGTTCTCCAAAGGGGAGGTAATCATAAAGTTGGGGAGGTAACTCTTAATTACTTATTACAGAAATTAATACATTAGTGAACATTTTGTCTTTGTCGCATAAAAATAACCCCTAGTTTTATTGAAACTTCACCCAGTAGTACATACACTGAGATATTTATTCATTCTTGGGACGAAGGAATTTCTGTATGTGTAATTAAAGAAAAAGTCTTGAAAACAGAAAAAGACAAGCTGACTCAAAGATGGAACTACAGACTCAAATTACATATCAGGAATTAGACGTTGACTCCCTTCTAAAAGAGGGCGGGGGTCAAAATGAAGTTCTTTATATGCCGTGTCACGGAATCCTTACACACCGATGGGCTATCAGTTCACCAAATTCCCTAGAAAACAAAATTAAACAAAACAAATAAAACTTTGATGATTTAGGTTTAACTGTTCAACTCCACGTGGGTTATTTAATACCGAAAGTTGATTAATTTTACAATTTTTAATAGCTGGAGGGAGAATAAGTTGCATGCATACATTTCTCAGGGGTATTTGTGCAATGTGAAATACAAACAGACTCGTCTAGGATTCGAACTCGTCGCGCTGTGTTCATTTTATACGACGATAGACATTACACCACGAATCAAAGCTTCATCATCACTTACGGTATTGCCACTGTAGTAGTTTCGAACATCAGCATTCAGCCCTTCATTTGAAGCCACTCAATCCTTTCCTTTGCCACGGGGTAATTCCATGTAAAATCATCCAGAAAAACGTAAAATTGTCACCCACCCCTATTCAATTTTTTAATTTTTTTTCCAGGTGTGGACTATGGTAAAGTTAGACAATCTCAAAAAATTTGAGCTTCCAATTCCAAAAATTGGCTGAGTTCTCCAAATTTGGTGGGGTTCGCGAAAAATAGCGACATTTTGTCATCTATTTTTGTCTGTAAAATGAGTTCTAGAGCTTCCCTACAACTAAAAATTGGTTTATAAAAGCATTTTGGCCCAAGAAATCCAAAAATGTTATCAAAAAATCTTTAAGTCAACCGATTTTAAGTTATTGAAGATTTCTGATTTTTTTCATAGAAAGATCAATATCCTGATGTGGCACTGCATCTATGTCAATTTTTTTTCTATTATTATTTCACATATATTGAACATTATTTGTACCAAAAAGATAGTTTGATTTTTGCTCAGAACGAAGCTATAACATAAGTTAACATTCTGCAAATCAGAAATTATTAACATTAATTCATTGGGCAAAAATGCTTTTGTCTAACTTTAACATAATCCACACTTTGACAAAATTTCAGAAAAATTGAAGTGGGTGGGTGACATGGATGATTTGAGGGTCGTTAGCTCATTCAGTCGCCCGCCCTGTCGGCTGAGGCATATGAGTATACCGACTGCACCTCTGCAGAGGGGTAAAATCCCCCCAATGGAGGTGCCTGTTGGCCGTGGATAGTACTTAAGGAAGGAATCCTGTTGGCCGAGTAATCCATGACATGCAACACTCCACTTTGGCCCTTAAAGTAGACGGGCGGTTGGAGTGATCCTCTCCGATCAATCGACTGATCACATCAAGCCTTAGCGCATATATAATTATTCCAACCCTATTTCCTTTCTAGCAAACCCTAACGCTTTTCATCATATATGTGCTAGAAGGCGGTGTGAGAGGGTCTTATTGTCCTGGGTATGGCGCTAAACTGCATCTAATAGTGAACTTCCAATTCTGGAGCTCTGGGGAGTGTGGAGTACCCCTTCATCACCATTACTCCCAGGTCTACTCGGGGGTAATGGCGATAAAAGGGTACTACACACGCCTCAGAGCTGCAGAATTTGAAGTTCACCACTAGATGAAGTTTAGCGCCATACCTAGGATACGGAGACCCTCAGTCACTGCCTTCTAGCACATATATGATAAAAAGGGGGGGATTGCCATTAGGCCAATAGGGCTGGGACAATCATATAGGTGCTAGGGCTTGATATGACCAGCTGTTTTATCGAATGTAGGCTCTCCGACCGCCGATCTAGCTTAAGTAAGGGCTAAAGTGTTGCATGTCATGGACGAGATATGGTCTTATATACTCGTTCAACATCGGTTATATAAACGGGTAGAGAGAGACACGGATAGATAGATAATTCTTACTTTTTAACTTACTGGTTACTTCGTCTAAATCGGCCGCCATCTTTCTTTGTTGATCTGTTTTCTCTGACTGATTCTTCTGGGGTTGCTTTTCCATGTTGGGCTGATCATTCTTGTTTGAATTAATCAATTATCAAGACTTGGGTGTTTTATAAAACTTTTATTTCGCAACCCATCCCATATTCACCCGCCGCGGATCGAGATGGACCTCGAGAGCTGACAACAACGTCCACTCTCCTCGAAAGTCTGGTCGCATCTGAAACTAATTCCCACGCGTCTGTAATGGCGTGTTCTCCAAGAGGTCAAGTAAAAAGGTTACTAACCGCCAATAACTGTCGGGTAACTTTCCACCGGACCCGTTATTCTAAATTTAACGGACCCTATTCAAAATATTCTAACTATAGGTATGCACATAATTTATAAGCTGTTTATAAATTATGTAACAATGGTTGTATATATAAGCATCTTCAAGGGCGTCTACCACTGAGGCGTTTGTTTGGAAATATGTCATGCGGTGTGTGGGGAGGGGGTTACGAGGGATTTCGATATTCCCTGGGTTTGAACATTTGCTTTTGCAATTCGATGCACACAAAGGTGAATGATGTGAGTTAAATGCTTGATGCCTCGATTTGCCACTAAGCCATCATTTGATCAAGTCTTATGACTCGTCGTCATCACAAAATAAAGAAATGTCTTTTTACTACCCAACACGCACAAAGAAAGAAATCTTTTGATAAATGACAACAAAAAACTTTAGTAAAAAAAATAAATAAAATAAAAACAAGAAAAATAAGAAAACATTTTTTATTTTTTTGGCCGCGTCCATTTTGTTAGTGATTCATCAAAACTTATTTTTGCGCCTCGACGAATAGAACACAATTTCTTCTTCTTCTTCTTCTTCTTCTTCTTCTTTCTTCTTCTTCTTCTTCTTCTCTTCTCATCACTTTTATAATCGTATTCTTCTCTCTTCTTTGAATGCTTCTCTATCCCCCCTCTATCTTATTTTACATACTTATTCCATTTTGTTTTCCACCGACTCCCTTCTCTCTTTTCTAATCTCTTCTTCTTCTTCTTCTTCTTCTTCTTCTTCTTCTTCTTCTTCTTCTTCTTCTTCTTCTTCTTCTCTCTTTTCTTTCTCCTGTGTTGTTGTTGTTGTTGTTTTGTTCTTCTTCTTCTTCTTCTGTTTATATTTCTTCTCACTTTTCTTCTCCTGTGTTGTTGTTGTTGTTCTTCTTCTTCTTTTCTTCTCCCTCTTGTTGTTGTTGTTGTTGTTGTTCTTCTTCTCTTCTTCTTCTTTATTATATTTCTTCTCACTTTTCTTCCCCCTGTGTAAGTTGTTGTTGTTGTTGTTGTTGTTGTTTTCTTCTTCTTCTTCTTCTTCTTCTTCTTCTTCTTCTTCTTCTTCTTCTTCGTGACTATTTAATTTTTTTTTTTTACCGAAAACAAGCAGATAAAAATTTTCTGAAAGCCGAAAGACCCCCCCCCCCCCTGCAAAAAACAAAACAAAAAAAAACAAAAAACAAAAAAACAAACAAACAAACGTTTCGCTGCTTTGCCTCTCGGTCATTTGTCTTCCACTTCAACTGACAATTGTATTCAAAGCCAATAACACTCCAACTACAAAGTTAATCTCTTGCTTTTTGCTAAGTAACTATCTTGATGAATTTCCGGGGTGCGCAGATCTTTTTGCTAATCTATGAACCACTCTGTCTCCACATGTGGCCTTCCGTCAATTCGTACACCAGTGCATCTGTGTGTATGCATCTCTCTCTCTCTCTGTGTGTGTGTGTGTGTGTGTGTGTGTGTACGACAAATCACTTTAAAATGTAAACTACTGTAATATTCACTCCGCCCAACCCTTTTTACTCCAGGGTCCGCCACGGACACAACCCCACTCATCTCGAACCCATCGCTACTGGAAAAAAAAGCTTCCCGTACACTTGTAGCGGCTATACGTCAAATTAGATTTCTTTAGCTTGCTTTTTAACTTGGCTCATTTGCCAACAAAATTCTCCCCACCCACACACACACCCCTCATTCCACATTTTAAAATAATCTTTCGTAAGTGATTATCCCTAATTTCTATGTTTCTTTCTTTTTAACCGTTGTTTGTGTGTTTATTTTTTTTTTTTTTTGTGATGCTTTTTTCTTTTTCTTTTATTTCTTTTGTTTCTTGTTTTTTTTTCTTTTGGTTTTTCCCTTCACTTCGTGACTAGGTTTCTTTCATCGGCAGCCCATTCATCTGGGGGTTGCCTTTCTTTTTCAAACTAAAGACAAGAAGCCCTCAGCGGCCACTTTAGGCCGCTTTTATTTGACGGAACCAAGATGTAAATAGAAAAGTCTGTGATTTATATCAAGTTGTCCATCAATCTGTTTTAGAATCTTCATTGGTTGTGTTCGGTGGCTAAAACAGTAGTGAATATATTCCCCGATCCTGGTTGGTTGGATTTTACGGTATGTCGACCCTTGTTGGGTTATTTCATGCCGAACACGTTTTGTTTTAATCATTCTTGATGGTATTTTTTTTTTAAACTCAATTTTTAAAAACATTTATTTAAACTAATTTCTATTTATCCCATAGATGGGAACCTAATAGGTACTATCACTCCGGGGTAGGTGGATCTGGGAGTAATGGCAATGAAATGGTACTCCACACTCCCCAGAGCTCCAGAATTGGAACCTCACCATTAGATGAAGTTTACCGTCATACCCAAGACACTGAGAGCATCAGCAACCGCTTTCAAGCACATATATGATAAAAAGAAATGGGTGTTTTCCATATGAGCAATAGGTTTGAAACAATCATATAGGTGCTAGGGCTTGATGTTACTAGCCGATTGATCACTCCGACCGCCTGTCTAGCCTAAGTAGGGCCAAAATAGGTGTTGCATATCATGGAATACAAGGATCGACACCCACGACCTAAAGATAACATTGAGGGGGGGTACCTCTTTTCAGAGGTGCAATCGATGCATTCTACTACCCCAGCCAACAGGACCCCCAATTCTGGCTACAGTCTGTTCTATCAAAGCTAAAAGGGGAGTTGTAGAAACCGATTTTCAAAGCAATTAAATCTTTTTGCTAGGACGAGGCTGATTGCATTTCACATTGGGCTAAAACCTTGGAAAAGGTAAAAATCCAACTCCTGCTATGGGTAAAAGTAGGGCAAACTGGGCTTTTAAAACTTGGTATGACATCCAGTAGGAAAACTCTGAATTCAAATCTGTTCAAATCTGTATGTCATTCAAACTCATTATTCAAATAAATGTGCGTCGAATGCTGAATACTGACATAAAATTTCCATGACGTTTCAACACGCAGTCTTAAGAAGAAAGAAAGAAAGAAAGAAAGAAAGGTGACTAAGAGAGAAAATAACGAGGAAGTTTTTTTATATAAACTTATTTAGATACGACATAAAAGTAGATTGATAAATATGAACACTAAGATAGATAGATAGATAGATCGATGGATATATATATAGATATAAACATAAGATAGATAAATAGACAAACAGACAGACATATAGATAGATAGATAGATAGATAGATTGATAAATGGATAAATATGAACAATAAGACAGATGGATAGATATAAACACTAAGATAGATAGATAGATAGATAGATAGATAGAAGTTTTTTGTTTGTTGGTTGGTTTTATGGCATGACAAATCTTATTGTGTTATTTAATGTTCAAATCGACATCTCTTTTCCAATTCGGTATTTTCAAATAATGATGATCATTTGTAATATTTCAAGTATCTATTCTTAATACAAATAATCTGCAAACAATTGTATGGTTTCATGTATTCCTATCTAATACTAATAATTTTCAAACTGACTTATTGGATCCATTGATGGGTCCGCAACAGGTATTATCACTACGGGTCAGGGTGGACATGGGAGAAATATAAAGAAGAAGTGAATCCAAACTCCCCAGAGATCAAGAACTGAAGCTTCACCACCGGATATAGTCCAGGAAATAGATATAAATAGGAACAGATTGAGATAAGTATATATGTGGAGAAAAGTAGACAAACACGGATGTTATGGAAACTGGATGTTTATTGTCGACGATGCAACGTTTCGGTCATTTAGACCTTCTTCAGGACTCGAATATAGTTCTTGCTTCAATGATGGACATTTTCAAAATGGAGAAAAACAGTAAGCTGTCAGTTTTTCACCATTTTGAAAATGTCCATCATTGAATCAAGAACTATATTCAAGTCCTAAATGACCGAAACGTTGCATCGTCGACAATAAACATCCAGTTTCCATAACATCCCGTGTTTGTCTACTTTTCTCCACATATTGACGGATTAACCTCCTCATATTTCTCCCATAAGTATATATATATATTATATATATATATATATATATATATATATGGTAAAGACTTTACCACATTCTGTCGGATTTACTCCAATCCTCCTAACTTCATATATATATATATATATATATATATATATATATATATATATATATATATATATATATATATATGTATGTATGCATTTAGAGATAGATAAATATAAACAGATTGAGATACATACATTCATTCATATATACATACATACATACATACATATGAACAGATTATGATTGATAGATGAATGGATATAAATAGACAGACTGACAGAAATATAAAACACACGCGCAGACACGCATATATATATATATATATATATATATATATATATATATAGAGAGAGAGAGAGAGAGAGAAGAGAGAGAGAGAGAGAGAGAGAGAGAGAGAGAGAGAGAGAGGGGGAGAATTGGATAGATAGAATTAGATAGATTGATATGAACGGATTGAGATAGAAAGATAGAAAGTTATAGATAGAAACAGAGATAGATAGATAGATAGATAGATAGATATGAACAGACTAATATAGATAGATAGACATGAACAGACTGAGATAGATAGATATAATAGATAGATAGATATATACATACATACATACATACATACATCTGAAGGGATTGACTTGGATATAAATAAACTATGAATCCATCCACACACACACACACTAAAAATGACACATCCATTAATTTGTTTGTTACTACCACTCCTCGTCTGTCACGTGGGTATTGTCCGAGCCATTATCTATTTTCCCGCCGATTCATTTTGCTACTGAAAAGTATAAATAACATCTCGATGAATACAAAGAACAGATTGAAACAATAGACGAAACTGACAACAATGCAAATCAGACACCATGGTCAACAACTGGTCAACGGAGAAGTTTCACGGATAACTCAAAACTACTACTACTACTACTACTACTACTACTACTAATAATAATAATAATAATTATAATAATAATATCAGTACTATTAAGTAAGTAAAGTCGTCGGGGCAGCCTAATGTCGGTATCAGCCATACAGCGAGGAGTCTATCCCCTTTTCAATAGCTCTAGACGAGGAGATTATTCTAGCATCTGAGGTGGAGCGCCACACCTGCCATCAGCTCCTCACGTTACCGCACAGACCCCTGTGTTACTCATACGCTGAGTTGGCGAGGGCCGGTATCAAACTAGTAACCTTGCGATTCCTAGCCAAATGCTCTACCGACTGAGCTAACCCGTAATTTAGATTTTTCGGACTGTTGTCCTCAACTTTATGAAATGTTTATTATGAAATGTTAATTAGAATTATTCGCAGATTTTAATTTGCATTTCATAGTCATCTCCATTAAATCGAGGTGATTGAAAAAATCAGCATTATTTAATTTTTTCAAACTGTTGTCCTCAACTTTATTGTTATATACAAAACAATTTCGGCGGATGTGCCCTCCGGCCTTCTTCATGTGTTTCTTGCCGAACTCGAGAACCTTCTCGTCGATCTCGGGGACATTCTTGTCAAACTGGGGAGCCTTCATGTTATAATCGGTAGCCTTCACAGAACTTCAAACCGAAACCTTTATTCAATCCATTGGAAGTAGATTGTTCTCATTCCATTAACCATGATTGGGTACAAGTGTTAAGTTATGTTAAGTATTTTATGTTATTATCACCCGTAGTCAGGATTGAACTTGCAACCTACAGATGATTGGACGTCGAAGGGGAAAGAAAATTGTTTGAATTTTTTTTAGATGAGGCTTGATGATTTGTATCATTTAGATTTTTCGGACAGTTGTCCTCATTTTTATTGCTGAAGATGAGAACAACAGTCGAAAAATCTAAATAATGAAAATTATCAAGACTCATCTAAAAAAATGGGGAAAAACAATTTTCTTTTCTCCAACTAACATTGAATATCGCTGTTAGTACAATGCTATTTGTTTTATTTGTCTTTGAAAATGGTTAAATGGACTTGGGGAATTGTAACAATTCATGAGAAGTCATAAATTGTGAACGTACTGTAAATTAGAATATTTAGATTAAGGGCTGTTTGATTTGAAATCATGGGGTCCTATGGAAAGTTACTCGCCGATTGTGGACAGGTTAGTGACCTTTTACTTGACCTCTTAAAAGGCGCGCGATTAGACGCGTAAGAATAAGTTAGTTTAGTTAGCAGATGCAACCCAGCTTTCAAGGAGAGCAGACGCAGTTGTCGGCTCTGACGGAGTACATCTCTCTCTGCGACTGAATCATGGGCTATGAAATAAAAAACTTGATCAAGAAACAAACAAGTTGTTGTGTTTGTTAATTAAATATTAAAATACAATGACCAGCCCAAACTGTAAGATGAAACCACAACAAGAAAGAAAATCAACACAGCCAGAAGCCCCAGACAATTTTAGAATTAAAAACAAATTAATCTAATTTTGTCCAAATAAATTATACTTCCGCTCATACTAATATACATATATATACAGTGATACCGATTGCTTTTTAATTTAGTGCGTCCATCACATATTTGCTTTGAATGAGTCACAAGGAAAATTTATGGGCCCCAACTAAAGCCGTCTAACTCCTACCTTGTAACCTATCCTGTGTAATTCATGTCTAAGTTAACTTGAAATAGCAAGGGAAGAAAAAAGAAAAACACTGAGATGCATGGATACGATTTTACTGCGTCCTTTTAGATTTTTGTGTGTCAGGGACGCAGGACACGTATCTATCAGCAATTTTGTATATATATATATATATATATATATATATATATATATATATATATATGACAAAAGGATATGAAAACACACAATGCTGTTAAAATGAAAAATATTTTATATCATATTCATAGCTAATATTAAACAATATTTGAACGAAAACATTGATGTTCCAAAAAAGCGTGCAAGTCATGCGATACACTAAAGATATACAATTATGTCGTTGGCGGAGAAACGCGTAGCGGATGTACTAATGACGAAACGATCGCATGACTTGCACGCTTTTTGGAACATCAATGCTTTCGTTTTGAATTTAAATTATTTTCTGCTTCTCTCTCGATGAGTCCAGATTAAAAACAAGATCTGATGATGATTTTTATAACTCGAAATATTGTTCAGTATTAGCTATGAATGATATAAATATTTTCATTTTAACAGCATTATGTGTTTCATATCCTTTTATCTATACTTATACCGTAGGATTCATTTCCCTACTCTTATATATATATATATATATATATATATATATATATATATATATATATGAGAATTAAACAAACAAACAATGTGTTTTATATGGCTTTTTTAGCCGACAATTTTTGGGAGAATATGTGCTTAATTGAATATATATATATATATATATATATATGTGTGTGTGGTGTATATAGTCATTCACAAGTTAGAAGAATCAGCAAGCAGAGTAATCAAACAAGTAAGAACTATCATAACCTATCATTATCTCTAATTCATATCTGTCTCTCTTTCTCTCTCTCCGCCGATTATATACACCAAAGTAAATGGGGTATATAATAGATAAATTGGACACATAGCCTAGTGGATAAAGGAGTTAGATTAAGACAGTTCTAAGTGACAATTATCTCTAGACTGCAGGTTCAATCCTGGTCAGGGGCAGCAGTAACATAGAATAATAATTAAAACAGCTTAACACCTGTACCCCAGCTATGGTTAGCGGAATGAGAACAGGATACCCCCGTGGACTGAATAAAGGGTTGGGTTCAAAGTTCCGTGATGGCTCCCGATTACGACAAGAAGGTTCCCGAGTCCGAGATTATTCCCGAGCCCGAGAATGTTCCCGAGTCTGAGAAGGTTCCCGAGTCCGACAAGAAATGCCTGAAGAAGGCCGGAGGGCACATCGGCTGAAACGTTGTAGAGATAACAATGAAGATGAGGACAATAGGCCGAATAATACAAATAATACTAATATAAGGGAGTTCAACAGAGACATCTCCTTCAAAAATAAATGTGAAGTATACTGTGCCATAGTTCTCTCAACCCTCCTCTACGGTGCCGAAGCCTGGACGATACACAAAGCGGATGCCCATAGACTACATGTCTACTACAAGCGTCACTTGCGCAGTATATCAAATGTCAAGTGGTGGCAACATGTTTCAAACAGGACCATCCTGAAGAGAACTGGACTCCCTTGCATGCACGTAATACTTGTTCAATGCAACCTGAGATGGGCTGGCCACTTAAACAGACTTGGGGATGACAGACTACCAAAGCAGATTCTGTACTCTCAACTGAGAGAGGGATCATGTGGAATCAGCAGACCAAAGCATAGGTACAACGACAACATCAAGAGAAATCTGAAGGACTTTAACATCCCCATTAGGCAGTTGGCAAGACGCAACCAGAAACCGAATAGATTGGAGGAAAATGATTCGCGTGGCGTCATTATCGGATACAATAGACAGCAAGTAATAGTAAAAAAAATAAGGGAGTAGAGCCGATTACGGCTTTCTTTTATTCTACCTCCCCTATTCTATATCTCAACTCCTCCTAATCTATCTCTTCTTAACCTTTCTCCCCTCTCCCTCTCTCTCGTTTTTCTCTTTTCCTCCTTTTCTGTTCTTCCATCGATCATCCTGTTCCTCTCTCTTTCTCTCCTTCTCTCTAACTCTCTTCCCCCCCGCCCCAATTCTACTTCTGTCTCTCAATTTATATTTCCGTCTCTCTCTTCTTTCTTTTTTTCTCTTCTTCTCCCTCTCTCTCTTCCTCTCTCTCTCTCTTTCTCTTCGACCACCTTTATTTTCCTCTCTCTCTCTCTCTCTTTGCCTTCTCCCTCTCTCTACTTATCTCTCTCACTTTCTACTTCTATATATGTTTATATATAGAGCAAGATACGACACAAGGTCAATTTCTTAAGCGTAGTTTAACAGGCCTGAATTCAGAGTTTCCTTCTCCTAAATCGGTTGCCTAACCAAGGTTAAAGATCCTAGTGCGCCCTACTATTTACACATAGCTGGAGGGAGAATAGTTGATGCATCCCTTTCCAAAGGGTATTTGCGCTATTTGAAACGCAAACAGCCTCGTCCAGGATTTGAACTCGTGTCGTCGCGCCCATTTAATACGACGCTAACCATCACACCACGACTCCTCCTTTTCCTTCTATATCTATCGATTTCTCTCTCCATTTTTCTTCCTATCTTCTTTTCGCTTCTTTAACCCTCCCTTTCCTGATATCTACTTCTTCTTCTCTCTCTTTTTTTAACAGATTTATCAGATGATACATTTTTGATCTTTCCTATTTGAAGATCTCGGGCAAAACGGGTAGGACACGTCCCGTGTATACTCGTGTATAAGTCGAATTTTGAAGATCTAATCTTTATGCAAAAATTGATTTAGCATCGACGAGTAATACATTTTGTAACGTGGAAATTCAAACAAAACAGGAAGAACTAGGGGAAACCTAGAATTTAAAAAAAATTAATTCTGTAAAAGAATAAATTGACCATAGATCAAGGGTCGACCTATACACGAGTAACACACTTTGGAAGATTGAAATTCAAACAAAACCTGAAAAACCATAAGCAATCCGAGAACAAGAAATTAATTCAGTTGAATATTAATTTGATCACCATAATTCAAGGGTCGACCTATACATGAGTAATGAATTTTGTAAGGCTGAAATTCAGACGAAGCAGAAAGAACTAGGAGCTATCCTAGAATTAGAATTTATTTTTTTGAATAATGACCCTAAATCAATGGTCGACCTATACACGAGTAATGAATTTTATAAGGTCGAAATTCAAACATAATTGGAACGGCTAATGAGTAACCCTAGAAATAAAAATTAATGATTTTAAAATCATGAATCAAGGGTCGACTTATACACGAGTATATACGGTAATGCCATTAATATATTTTACAAGTACATTTTGTACACTTTCTTACAATAAAAAGATCAGGCAACGTAGAACAGTATTGCTAGTATATATATATATATATATATATATATATATATATATATATATATATATATATTGAATCCGTGTTTGTCTCTATTACATCTAGGTTTATGTTCGACTTATACACGGGTCCTCTCGGCCGGGGGTACCTGCGGTGCACGGCATGTAAAATCATTGCGTGTTCTATTCGCTTACGACACGTTATAGCGCCGCTGCCGAGAGCTGTACGCAAAGAGGTGTTAAGTGATTTCAAGCCTTGATTCATTACCACTCTCTCAGGCATGTGCTCAGCACCGCTGCCGCCTCCTCCAGGGTCGCCCCCTTTCCATGCGGGCCAACATAAATCAAGAGGCAAATACGACATAATTACATTCCTAATTGACCTTGACCAGGGAATCTTCACGGAAGAGACCCCTTTTCGTTAGGTGTCGTTTCTGTGACCACTTTTCCTAAAGCGTTCGTCATGAAATACAGTCAATCATCAGGCCTTGCCTGCTTACTATACCCGGTCGTTCTTCTCGTCAAATCTCCGCGAAAACTGGTTAGACGCGAGTTGGGAGGTTCGGTATTTTCCGGAAATATCCGTGCGAAACATGACTCGTGTGTCCGAAAATAATCCACCTGGTAGGCTCAGCATCTCTCTCTCTCTCTCTCTCTCTCTCTCTCTCTCTCTCTCTCTGTATATATATATATAATATAATATATATATATATATATAGTGTGTACGGACTATAGTCTGTACACACTATAATAATAAATCCGCTCTACTTACGTATTGAGCGCTTTATATTTGTTATATCGCTGACTTATCCGAGTAACACTTATACCAACTAAATATTGAGACCAACCCAATATTTTTACAGGTAACTCATTCCTTTTACACACACACACACACACACACACACACACACACACACACACACACACACACACACATATATATATATATATATATATATATATATATATATAAGGAAATATTTTGTGTGTCTGTCTGTCTTTATGTTTGATTGTACAACGACAGAGTGCATCTCTTTTTATAAAGGAACATTGGTAGAGACCCGCAAAGACCAAAGTTCAAACATTTTACTCCTCATTTTCCATGGGAAAAGCTAATTAAAAATATAATAAGGGTATGAATGAATGATATATTAAAAAAATGATTCAAAAAATGATTTGAAAATAAAACAAATTAATAGAAGGATAAAGCGTAACAGAAAGCGAATAAAATTTAAAAAATATTTTTTTAACTCTTTGCTTACTTTAAATCACTCACAGTGGCTCTCCCGATTACTTCGATCCTACCGTAAACCACTTTATAACTGAGCAGAAGGATCCAGATTACAATAATAATATGACTTTATTTGAATAGAAAGTTATGAGGTAAACAGATAGGGAACTTTGAAATATCTCAACATACAGGTTGATATATAAAAAAAGAAAGAACATTTGGTACAGCCAGGGAAATTTGGTAGGTAAAGAGTTAAAAACAAGAATATATGAAGAATAAAAGATAATAAAACAAACATATAGAAAAAAAGTTTTGACTAATCTATATATAGATATAGATATATTTATTTTCAGCTTTTTAAATCCTGAGCAATGCTAGGTGACTCTGCTAGTTAAAAATACACAGAAGACTTCCTGTTCTGTCGGCTAGGGCTGGAGAATACGTCAATGCACCTCTGTAGAGGGATGACCCCCACCTCACTCAAAAGGGGCCACCTGCTGGCAGTGGGTGCGAACCGTGATGCTTAGGGACGGAATGTTGGTGGCTGAGCTGTCCATGACTTGCAACACTCCCCTTTGACTCTTACTTAGGCTTAGATGGGCAGTCAGAGAGGCCTCCCCCGATCAATCGTCAAGCCCTAGCATCTATATGATTGTCCCAACCCTATAGGTGGCTGAGGGTCATATTGTCCTGGGTATGACAAATAGCATCTAATGGTGAGGTTCCAATTGTGGAGCTCTGTGGAGTGTGGAGTACCTCTACATCGCCATTACTCCCAGATTCACCCTAAAACGGACTGGTAGTACCTGTTAGGGTCCTATCTATGGGTTAGAAAAGAGATTTAACCAATTATTATTAAGTACAATTTCAAACGGCTTTAAAATTCTTCATGTCAGATTTATTAATTAGATGAAATTAGGATTTGAAAGACGAGGACCCTTAGGGTTCATGCCTTCCCAAGCATGCTGTTATGAAGTGAATTTTCAATCAGGTTTACTAACCTGAAAAATAAAAAAAGTTCTCATTTCTTTCTAGTGCGACTTCATATGTGACTGTGTGTTCGCGCGCGCCTGCGAAAGTGTGCGTGCCAGGTAGGCTTGAAAAGCTACCGTTCCAAGAAACGCCACCCCACTAAGAAAAGCCACCCCACTAAGAAATGCCACCCACCAAGAAAAGCCACCCCACCAAGACAACAACAACAACGACGGGCACGAGAATTCCGTTGTCACGTCTCTTTGCGTCCGCCCTCACGTTTCTTTGCGCCCGCCCCCGTCTCGTCCCGGTTAGGCTTGCGATTTATAGCAGGCTAAGTGCAACGTCGGCGTATGAGCAGAATTTATCAACCCACCCTTCCCTTTTCTTTGTCCGAAACCGGGCCCCGATCCCCACCCACTCTCGTCTTTTTCGCCCATATGCTGCACGAACGCCAGACACCCTCCACGAAAGACTTTAACAGCATCACAGGCCGTCTAGGTGTCGCTCGAAAGTATCATTGCCCACCCCCACAGGAATGGGTGGCATCTATTAGGGGACATCGTCGAAAATAAACGGGTCATTTGTCACTCACTGCAATGGCTTCGTCACCTGTCTCTTTTCGCTAGTCTCTTAAAATCAGAGCCGTATTTTCTCTCGTTTCAACTGGCACACACGATTTCAAACAGTAATCCGCCTCTAAATTATTTACCCAAAGCTTTCGACACAGTTTGTTTCTAATCAAGATTTAATCCTCTTAGATCGGGACTTTTTCTTCTCGATGGTTGGATCGTTGGCACCGTATAGTTTACTTACGACTTGTATATCATATTTCACTTTGTTCCAAGCCAAATATCTCTGGCCAAGTCACGCTGAAAGCACCGGATCACCGAAATTAAGCACCAATGAGCCTGTTCAATACCTAATTGAGTGACCATTTAAGCAACAGCAGATACCATAAACAAGATGAGTCCTTTGTTTATCAAATTGACTTGATTCGGCATTGAGCAACCCGAAAAGGGTTGATAGGCCGTAAAAACGGTTCCAGCTAGATCACAGAGATAAGCAGCAATGAGCCTGTTCAATACTTAATTGAGTGACCATTTAAGCAACAGCAGATACCGTAAACAAGATGAGTCCTTTGTTTATCAAATTGACTTGATTCGGCATTGAGCAACCCGAAAAGGGTTGATAGGCCGTAAAAACGGTTCCAGCTAGATCACAGGAGATAAGCAGCAATGAGCCTGTTCAATACTTAATTGAATGACCATTTAAGCAACAGCAGATACCGTAAACAAGATGAGTCCTTTGTTTATCAAATTGACTTGATTCGGCATTAAAGAAAGAGGGTTGATAATCTCATTATATAGTAATTCGGTGTATGTGTAACCAAAACTACGTCACTGCATACGTCACAATACCATCAGGAATTACGTAAGTTTTTCAATGAGTATTTAATTTATAGTCAAAATCATTAATACATATAATAGATTTTATTTATTTACGAGGCTTCCATGAAAATCTGAGTTAGATTTACCTCAAAACAGCCCATATTATTAGGGTATTTACATCGCACCACACGTATGCGGGTATGACACAAGATATTTTAATGTGGGACCACCCGCGAGCCGAGGTTTATGGGATGACGAGTGCAAAAAATGCATCGATTCCGTCGGCATTCCCCCTCAAGGGGGTTCCTCAGGCACTGGGCAATAAACTCAGCCCTGTCCCTTTAAGTCAAGGGGGCATGTGTTGCCTGAGGGGAAGGACCCCTGGGATCACATAGTCCAGTGTCCGAAACCTCGGACCAGAAGGCCGGGTTATTAGTGCGTTTAAAATCCTGCAATGTGTCTTATACATCACTGAGAAATAAAGGTTTACATATATGGTGTGGTTAATTTACATACTGGTTTTAACATAACCGGGTTTTAATAAAAACATTACTTGGTATTAATGATCTCTAATATTATTGTTTTCAACTAGCAATAACCACGCGTCGGAAAACCTTCATCAACTATGGTATCGCCTCTGCGCAAATCTATATCTCTAATATTATTGTTTTATTCTCCAACGTATTAAAATCAATCCTATGAATGATTTTTATTTAGAAACCAATTAAAATATAATTAAGATAAGTGTAATCTTTTTATATGCGTTCTTATCTAATTTCGTTAGCTTTTCTAATCTAATACATTTCATTACATTAAACTTACTTACACCCGGAGGGTGCATATTCTTGCTAGTATGTCTAATATTTTCAAATAATAGTGTGGATGGATAAGTCTATACTTTTTCTTAGGAATCGTCGGTTCTACCTGGTTACTAGTTTGCATTATTGACTGGAATCTTAAACGATGTCTTTGTATCCTTTAGTATGCCCTCTGCATTCGGACTGCATACTCCCGCATGTCTATTTTATAGCAAGCTTTTGGGAGAATACATTTATTTCAACAATGTTTTAGGCATTCTGTGATAAACAACAAGAAAAAACATGCATATAATTTATGAGGAAATAGCTGAGACTTTTAAAAAATCAAGCGAAGACAAAGGTTATTTTCTTATCAAGTATTCATGAAATCATTAAGTAAATCTTTTTTTAAATCATTTATATTTATATTCATCAAACTCTGAAGAGAGAGAGAGAGAGAGAGAGAGAGAGAGAGAGAGAGAGAGAGAGAGAGAGAGAGAGAGAGAGAGTCAAAAAGGGTTTCTGCAGAGGGAAGAGAAGGAGAATCCAGGTTTAAGGGGAAATAACTGCTTCTTATTTTTCAAGTTTTGATAATAAAAAAAACAAAAAAACATACAAAAAACAAAAACAACAACAACAACAACAACAACAAAACAACAACAACAACAAACAAACAAAAAACATAAAATAAACTACTTTTCCCGTGAGCTTGCACTCACGTTCACACACACACACACACACACACACACACACACACACACACACAAAAAAAAAACCGTTCCGTGATGGCTCCCGATTACGACAAGAAGGTTTCCGAGTCCGAGAAGGTTCCCGAGTCCGAGAAGATATACCTGAAGATGGCCGGAGAGCACATCGGCCGAAACGTTCTACAAATAACAATGAAGACGGGAACAATAGTCTGAATAATACAAATAATACTAATGATGAAATATGCATAGAGAGCAAAGAGCTGCGGAGAGAATGCAAGAGTTCCCCTCCGCCACTGACAGGATATGCCACAAGGTCAATTTTTAAGAGGAATAAAGCTGTTTTGAGTTCAGAGTTTTCCTTCTCATACACTGGTTGATGAACCAAGGTTAAAGAGCCCAGTATTCCCTGCTATTTGCCCATAGATGGAAATGGGGAAGAAAACAGATGGATTCATGCCTTTCACAAGAAAAGTGAAACACAAACAGCCACGTCCAGGATTTGAACGCTGGTGGCTGATTACGTTTCCTAAGACGATCACAATGATATTTGCGGTTTGTATCATAAAACATGGAGGCAACTCATCTTTCATTAATAGTGAGATTGCTGAATTTAGACCTCGAGGTTAGTCTCACCGCGCTCTGACTACTGGGCTATGATTCGACGTCGGATATCTCAAGGAAGACAATAAAACCAAATTTCTTCACCTGACTTAGTTATCAATTTCAGCCGCCGCAAGTGAACGAGATTTCGCGCGAAGAGAAGAGAAGTTAATATTTTTGGCGGGAATTTATGGCGGCAAAGTCTTGAGAGGCTCAGCTTCACGAAAAGTAAGCGTTGGAAAAGGCAATTCAATTCAGTAATTCCATGGTGGAACTTTGAGAATGAAATAAGGTTCCCAAAGAAAGATGCCGGGAAGGGGATAGTGGTCGGCTAGCAGAGAGGATTCCTTGATACTACGAGATATAAAAGAGAAGGTCGAAGGCTTTTCTGAATGGGACTGGGGAGAGATCATCATCATCATCATCATCATCATCAGGTAACGCTGACACCAGGGATTCCTATAACTCTCTCCCTCTCTCTCTCTCTCTCTCTCTCTCTCTCTCTCCAACCCGTCCCTATTGGTCATCGCTCCTGGGAGATCCTCCACGTAACATCCATAATCCGCACAGAGCTGATTGATATAGCTTTTTGCTGGTTGTCCTACACTGGTGTGTCCATGTGTAGGAGTCCAGAGGAGAACCACTTAAAAGTTCACCCTTACTTCTCCAACAGTGTCCAGCATGCCACGTTAGTCTTACTTGGATGGTTTTGGGGGATAGGGAAAATTGGCCGTTCAGCTGCTTTACGTTTAAAAACACTTGTCGAAATGATACAGGAAATAATTCGGTCACTGCACCTGGCAGGTCTTCTAGACGGCATCCAGTATCCGTACAGGGCTGAGCAATGTATGTTTTTACTGATCGACCTGCACTCCATGTGTAGGTTTCCACAGGAGAACATCACTTATGAGTTCGCCCTTACTTCTCCAGCGGTGACCAGCATGTTTCGTTCGTCTTACTTGGATAGTTTGCGTAATTAGGGGTAAGTGGTTGGACAGCTGCTCTTTTGTGGGGTGTTGCTTCCGGGATTTGCAGCACGTTTATGTAGTTCCCATCTAGCTTTTATCCAAGCTTTTTGTTTGAGTCCAAGGGATGCAGCCATACTGTAGCAATGACACGGCTACAGCTTGGGTAGTTCCTCGCTGTTAAAGTCAGTCAGTCAGTCAGTGATTTGGACAACAGCAACTGGCTAAGCACAACTAAACTAATGCTCAAAACAACTGATACTTATGGAACTCAAGAATAGTCCATTCATGCATTTATGTGATTCCATTCCCTGAGTCCTGATTGGCTACTTGGTTTCTATGATGTTATGAGGCTTCATAAATACTCTGGCATTCTGCAATAGGATTGCAACAAGGTTAAATCCGTATTGAATTACGGCGCCTTGTTGCCTTGTCTTACCAATTCGACGGTAATTGGAACTTAGTGATGCTTAAGGGCGGAATCCCACGACTGAACAGTCAATGAACTGCAACACTCGCCTTTAGCCCTTACTTGGGCTATATGGTCGGCCGGAAAGGTCCCCTCCGATCAATCGATTGATCACGTCAAGTTCTATTATTTTTATGATTGTCCCGATATATATATATATATTATATATATATATATATATATATATATAATGATATTGAGAACTTTACTCATAAATATACCAAACGACAATGTTAAGAAATTTGAAAAAACAAGTGTTCCAAAAATGAGATGAATGTATTTATCGACGCTTAAACGTTTCGGTTTCTTTAAACCTTCATCAGGGTGTATTAAGACAGATGTATTATAGATGACAGGAGATAAAAAAAATCTTTATCACACAACAAAAATTAAAAAAAAAAGATTTTTTTATCTCCTGTCATCTATAAAACATTCATCAATTTCTTCACCCCTTAATACATCCTGATGAAGGTTTAAAGAAACCGAAACGTTTAAGCGTCGATAAATACATTCATCTCATTTTTGGAACACTTGTTTTTTCAAATTTCTTAATATATATATTATATATATATATATATATA
Source organism: Doryteuthis pealeii (assembly GCA_023376005.1). Classification (NCBI taxonomy): domain Eukaryota; kingdom Metazoa; phylum Mollusca; class Cephalopoda; order Myopsida; family Loliginidae; genus Doryteuthis; species Doryteuthis pealeii. The sequence continues at coordinate 80,958,324 of CM042138.1, read as the reverse complement.
TATATATATATATATATATGCCAACACCTCCACACAAGCATGATATGACACAAAGTCAATTACTTAAGCGGAGTTTAACAGGTTTGAATTCAGAGTTGTCCTTCTTCTAGACTGGTTGCGTCACCATGGTTGAAAAGCCCAGTCTGTCTAGCCATAGTTGGAGGAGAGTAGTCGGATGGATTCATACCTCTCCCAAGGGTATTAGCTTATGTGAAAGGCAATGTTCAGGATTTGAGCTCGGGTCGACGAGTACATTCCTACAACAAAAAACATTACACCACGCGCCTTCACACACACACACACACACACACACACATATATATATATATATAGAGAGAGAGACTGAGAGAGAGAGAGAGAGAGAGTGTGTGTGTGTGTGAGAGAGAGAGGGATGGAGCGATAGTTAGCAAGCTAGCTAGTTAGCTAGCTAAATAGATAGATAAATATAATAATAATAATAATCTTATTATAATGGAGATTGTATGTTTGTCTGTCTGTAACCGAAACTATGTCACAATTCACTTTGTTACATAACATTTTACATAACATTCTCCATGATTTTATTTTTATTTAAACCTCATTTTATCGACCATATCTACATACTAATAGCATTCAATTGTATTTATATATACAACAAAATAGCATTTTACAGTGTTAATGGGAAGGCTAATTTGCATATTGATAATAAAAATTCGATTTTAATAAATATGTGCTTAGTATTATTGATTTCTGATTGTTTGGGTTTTTCTTAATGAACAAGAGCAAAATCCTTGGGGATAAATCTTAAAAGAAATCCATTAACAAAAAGAAATAACAGTAATTTTATTCTTTACTTCATATTTTAACTAAATAGTTAACTTAGAAAAATCTAGATGGGAGTTTCAGTTGTTCTATTTTTAGATTATACCCCACTCTGTTTCAAATCCTCTTATCTGCATTCTTATTTAGTTTCATTAGCCTTTCTAATTTAATAAACTTTATTGCATTAAAACTTAAATATGTGCACCCGGGGGGTGCATATATTTGCTAGTAGTAGTAATAATAATAATAATAATAATAATAATAAGGAGGAAGTAAAAGGAAACAAAAACAATTTAAAGGGATAAAACTTAGAAGGAAAGAGGAACGCAGCTCACAGACTGATAAAGAGACAGGCGGCCAACAGTGTGCGAGGTTCGTTTACAAGAGGGAATTGAAAGGAAAGAGAATAGCCGGATAGGAAATTAGATAATAAACGAGAAGAGGCGAGGGAAGGTAGAAGAGAATGCGGGTCCAGTGACTGGAATCAAAAGAGCAGTTAATTCGTTAGCGGTGGTGGCGTAAGCGTCGGCGGTGGCCGGCTGTTGGCGATTGACCAAAATGCCAGCATTACTGACCAACGTGCTTCTCATGAAAGCATCGACACAGCAGCCGGCTGGTCAGCGAAATGTTCGCCACTCCTTCCCAATATACGGCTTGGCCCGAAGCCCGCCCTGCCGATGTCTGGGGCGATAGTTTTATGTGGGGACCCAGCTGTGATTCAGATTCCTCTGGGTCACAAGTTGAATACAGATCAGACATCAAGTGCTAACTTGATATTTGGCAGGGTGAAATTTAAGCCAGTGATTTCCGCTATGCCCCCCCCCCCACACTCCCCGGGGGAAGTGAGGGTTGTCATCCCTCATAGAAACGACGTTTGCAAGTCAGGCTTTGGCAAGTCTTACCAAAATTCGGAAATTTATAGATAAAGCTTTTCATATTAGGGGAAAAGTCTATAAAGACTTTGAGAAATAATAACATGCCTGAAATAATTGTCGACTGGGGCTGTAGAATACGCCGACTGCACCCCCGCAGAGAGGTAAGACAAATGCGGCATGTTAACCATGGGTGGTGATCCATGATGTTTAAGGGCAGAATTCTGGTGGCTGAGAATATCACGACATGCAACACTCAATTCTGGCCTTATTCAACGGTCGGGGAGGCCCCTCCCATCAATCGTTTGGTCAGGTCAAGCCCTAGCACCAATATGATTGTCTCGACCGCATTGCTCTTATGGCACACCCTCAACACTTTTTATCATATATGTGCAAGAATTTGGTAATTGAGGGTCTTATGACGCTAAACTGCATCTAGTGTCGAGTTTCCAATTCTGGAGCTTTGGGGAGGGTGGAGTAACCTTTATTGCCATTACTCCCAGGTCCACTATGACATGGAGTGGTACTACCTATCTGTGGGTTATATCGATAAAAATGAGTTTTGATAAATGTTTCTTAAAATGATTAAACTCATTTTAAGAAACATTTATCAAAATTTTGTAAATGTAAAAATAAAATAAAATAAAATGAATACCTTACAAGAATGAATAAAACCAACATCTTCATTATAAAATAACCTAACAAGGGTTGACATGCCATAAAATCCAACCTACTAATCAAATGAAATTATTTCCTGTATCATTTTTTAAACTTAAAGTAGCTGTACGGCCAATTGTCCCTATCCCACAAACCATCCAAGTAAGACGAACATGACATGCTGGAGAAGCAAGGATGAACTTCTCCTCTGGACTCCTACACATGGACACACCAGAGTAGGACAACTAGTTAAAAGCTATATCAATCAGCTCTGTACGGATTATGGATGTTTTTGGAGGATCTCCCAGGAGCGATGACAATAGGAACGGGTTGGAGAGAGAGAGAGAGAGAGAGAGAGAGAGAGAGAGAGAGAGAGAGAGAGAGAGAGAGAGAGAGAGAGAGATGATTAGCCATGTTGGATTATTTTTACATAAACTTATAGACTCTGCGCGGATTAGCCAATCAACAGCTCGAATACGTGGTTAGTTAACTATTTAATCGCCGATCTTGAAAGCCGTTCATTTGCACGTATTCGACACGGACGAACGGATCAGCAACCAAGTATTCTGCTTAACACAAAGATTCTGCCTAACACTGAGGAACAACCAGGGACTCTGCTTAACACAAGGATTCTTCACTAAGGAACAACCAAAGAATTCTACCTAACACTAAGGAATACAAGGGATCTCCACTGTAATGTGCTCTCACCTGCAGCCTAAAAATGGCCACAAAAATCGTAACAAGCCATGCTGCCAACACGACCTGATGGTGATAATTCTAAAACTTATTTTAATCCAAAGTTCAACCGAAGCAACATAGATGTGAGGAAGGATGAAGAACACACTTGCCTAAACATAACTATTTTACTAGGGTGAGTCAAAAGTTTTGCAATGTTTTCATACATGTTAATTTTTAGCTTTTTAAGTTGTCGATTTTTTTAGCGGATTTTTTTAAAATTCAGAGTTTGCCTTCTAGTCTAGTTGTCACACCAAGGTCAAAGAGCACAGTCTGTCCTTTTATTTACCAACAGCGGAGAGGTGGTGGATACCTTTCCCAAGGGCATTAGAATGAGATGCAAACAATCTAGTCCATGGATTGAACTTGGATCGCATAGTCCATTTCCTCGAACGATAACCTTAGAGCTCAAAAACTGTTCAAAGGTTTTTTCAATTAAAAACAAGTCCCTGAAAGACACAACTCGTAGAAGACGGCCAGCAGACATTAACAAAATCAGCTCCAAGATCATACACGATCAAAAAGTGATCCAGCTGAGACTTTAGGATTCACCGACTGCGCCTCTGCAGAGGGGTAAAATCCCCCAATGGGGCCACATGTTGGCCGTGGGTGGCGACCCGTGATGCTTAAGGGCAGAAGCCTGGTGGATGAGCAGTCCATGACATACAACACTCTACATAGACCCTTACTTAGGCTAGACGGGCGGTCGGAGAGGCCCTCTGGGATCAATTGGCTGGTCACGTCAAGCCCTAGCACCTATATGATTGCCCTAATGCTATTGCCCTCATGGTAATCCCCAACCCTTTTTATTACATGTGCTAGAAGGCGGTGGCTGAGTGTCTTCATGACCTGGATATGACGTGAAACTCTGTCTGATGGTGAGGTCCGGGGAATGGTAAGCACCCCTTCATCATCATTGCCACCCTGGTCCACTCTAACCCGGAGTGGTAGTACCTGTTAGGGTTCCATCTATAGGTTAAATAGATAAATGTGTTTATAAAAAAATTGAGTATCTATTAAGAATTAATTTATTTCAAAACTGTGTCGGCATTAAATGACCCACCGAGGTTGATATGGCGTAAAACAAAACAAGTCAAAATAAAGCAAAAAGTGATCGAGACTGAACTAGTATTTGCTAAGACAGAATTGAACAATGAATGAAACGTTAATTTTCTTCAAAATACAAAATATGTTCAAAAAGTGATCGAGACGTTGTTGGAATTTCTTTTATATATATAAGGTGTGCTGGCGGTCCCAACATGAATATATAGACTCCGCGTGGATTCAATCCGTCAATCAACACGCTCAAATACGTGGTTGGTTAATTATTTAAAGGCTTCCATGTAAAGGCATTCAGTTGTTCAACACTGAGGGACATAAGGATTCTGCTTAACACTGAGGGATACAAGGATTCTGCTTAACACTGAGGGACACAAGGATTCTGCTTAACACTGAGGGATACAAGGATTCTGCTTAACACTGAGGAACACAAGGATTCTAACTTAAACACTGAGGGGCACAGGATTCTGCTTAACACTGAGGGCACAAGATTCTGCTTAACACTGAGGGACCACAAGGATTCTGCTTAACACTGAGGACACCTGCTTAACTGAACACTGGGGGACACAAGGATTCTGCTTAACACTGAGGGAACAAGGTTCTGCTTAACACTGAGAGACACAAGGATTCTGCTTAACACTGAGAGAATCAAGGATTCTGCTTAAACACAAGGATCATAGATTCCACTCAAAACGGATCAAAATGGCCACAAGCATCATAACTGATGTAAGCTGTACATGGAGTCTATAAAGTCCTGCAGTAGATTAACTATGTAACAATAAAGATGGCAGTCTTATTGAAATGAAATTATATATAAAAAAAAAACGTGCATAAAAAGTAAAACTACAAGAGTTGAACTTTTATGTTTTTTACTAAACGATTCTCTCATTTGTTCAATGTGAGTCATTAAGTTTTCAATTTTAAAACTGCTGCAAGACTGTATGAACACCCTGTATTTATCGAGACAGAATTGAGCAATGAATGTGTTATAGTTGATATACCCTATTCTCTACTCTCTATTTCTACCCTAGTTCGCTATTTTTCTTTCCCCCCATTGCTATATACCACAGAGAGGGTTTTTAATCTAAACTCATAATATAACGAAGACGTTCCTTTCTTTAATAAGCTTAAAAAGAAATCCACCAACCGCAAAGAACTCTTTCTTTACATATATACACATCGTTATAACAATCGTACCATCAATTTATTCCATTTTCTTCATTCATTCATTCTCATGTGGCAAACAACTTTTATCATGTTCCGAACCTTCGGGTGAGTTTTTTTTTTTTCAGTTGTTATTTTTTTTGCCATCCTTATTTATGTCTCATTCAAATGTCTGTGTGTCGGTCTGTCTGGTGCTAGACCGATTTCTTGCCACAATTGTTCAATGTGAGTCATTAAGTTTTCAATTTTAAAACTGCTGCAAGACTGTATGAACACCCTGTATTTATCGAGACTGAATTGAGCAATGAATGTGTTATAGGTGATATACCCTATTGACAAATGGAATGCGCCGACGGGTTACTATAAGTAACAGGGATAATTGTGGCTTGGCAGCCAATGCTAGTAAGCCAATAACTCTATTTGTCGAACGTAATTTCCACTTATCTGTATTGCATTTGTCTACTTTCTGTTAATACATTTTACTACATTTGTTACCCGTCGTTTTGTTATTATTTGACCCCTTAAAACCTCACAACAGAATGAAAGGTTAATTTTCTTCAAAATATGAGATACGTTCAAAAACTGATCAATACTAAAGCTGAATTAAGCCGAGACAGAAATGAACACTGAATGACAAGTTAATTTTCTTATAAATCTTCCACTGGGCATTCACTAATTCTAGTGAGTTTCCGCTGGTCGAAGCACGTCTGACTTCTTTGGATGTTCCTCCTGAACAACGTTTGTAACACTACGCTCTCATTTCGGACCGGAGTGTTAAATACGTTTGTTACTTTACCCTCTCCTAGCTGGAATGGTTGAGATGATGGCGTGTCAACTCTTCGTTACGTCTCGCACTCACTTCTAGCTGGAGAGATGTATGTGTCCACGTTCTTACTGCGCAGCTCTTCTTCTAATGGAAGAATGTACGTGTGTATAGAGAAATATTCAATATACTTACGTGTGTACGTGTATGTGTGTTTGTGCGGTAAAGTAAGGAGCTGGTGGTAGGTGTCGCTCTCCACTTAGACGCCAAAATTAATCTCCTTGGTCTAGCGCTAGGGAAAAGGGGATAGACTCCCTTGCTGTCTTGCGCATACCGACTTGAGACCACCCAAAAGACTTTTATATCTATAATATATATATGGGAAAATAATTTTTGGGTTGTTTAGAAGCATAAAAGAAATGAATGAAATAAATGAAGATCAGAAACTTGAGGTTGAATATTATGTTCTAAATCCCATTTATTTACCGATATTTCGTGGAGCGTACATCCCTCTTTGACAAAGATTTGCGTTAGATTGACTGTTATTTCCTGTATGTGGTCATTGTGGGATCCTGGTGGTGCTTTTGTCTATCTCTGATTTTGATGTTGTTTTCTATGCTACCCTCTTCTTTCTGTTGATTCCACGCCTGGGTTCGAAGTGGCTGAAGTGGAGCGGGTGAAGATCTGTGGTTGGTAGTGGACTGCTTTATGTGGGGTGGGGATGTTTTGACGTATTCATGAGAATTTAATTTCCCAAGAACTAAGTTTAAACCTTGTGTGTATGTGTGTGCAAACAAAAAGATGGATAGTACACGTCCGCACGCACACAACACACACACACACACACACACACAAGGTGATGAAAAAGTTTTTGTGAAAAACAATTTTTAGAAAGTTTTTAAAATATGCTTTTTAAGTACTTGATAAGTCACAAAAAAAGAGACATAAAATGTACTGGCGAAATAGCAATTTGCCATTACATTTCGCCATTACCTTTCATATATATATATATATATATATATATATATATATGCTTAATTGGAGTCTACCTATTTAGAATTAATTAATTAATAATGAATTAGGCGGGAACCTATTAAATGTATGGCTAAACAAATCGAGAAAAAATCAATCTCTGTATGTATTTCGGCCTATTAGCCTCATCAGCAGAGCTAATATTTGAAACCGGACTGCCAAGTGACAGGCCGATCCCATAACCTCAACACTAAACGAACTTCCTAGATTTTTATGATTTGTTTAGAGTACCATTCTAGTGACTTTTATGACACGACGATATGATAAGTTGTAAACAAGTTTGTTAGAATGGCTTTTGCCGATAATTTTAGAATAAGTGCTTAATTGGAGTCGTACCTAATTTAGAAATTAATTAATTAATAATGAATTAGGCGGGAATACCTATTAAATGCTAAACAAATCGAGAAAAATCAATCTCTGTATGTACATTTCGGCCTATTAGGCCTCATCAGCAGAGCTATAGATCGGAAGACTGTGCGTGTACAAGAGATTGATTTTTCTCGATAGCCATACATTTAATAGGTATTCCGCCTAATTCATTATTAATTAATTAATTTCTAAATTAGGTACGACTCCAATTAAGCACTTATTCTCCAAAAAATTATCGGCAAAAAGCCATTCTAAAAAACCTTGTTTACAACTTATCATATCGTCTGTCATAAAAGTCCTAGAAGTGGAATGTTAACCTACTCTAAACAAATCATAAAAATCTAGAAGTTCGTTTAGTGTTGAGGTTATGGGATCGGCCTGTCAGCTTGGCAGTCCGGTTTCAAATCACGCACAGGGCGGTCTTCCGATCTATAGCTCTGCTGATGAGGCCTAATAGGCGAAATGTACATACAGAGATTGATTTTTCCGATTTGTTTAGCCATACATTTAATAGGTATTCCCGCCTAATTCATTATTAATTAATTAATTTCTAAATTAGGTACGACTCCAAAGCTAAAAAATTATCGGCAAAAGCCATTCTAAAAACCTTGTTTATATATTATATATTATATATATTATAATATAGAGAGAGAGAAGAGAGAAATAAATATTTAGTTTATATTTATTTACATGGGACAAGTCTGCTACCATTGTTTCTTGCAATGTAAGCTTAATTCTTAATTAAAACTCTCTATATATATATATATATATATATATATATATATATAATATATATATATTATATATATATATTAGAATTGCAGAGTTTTTGCGTATGCTTCACGTATTTAATAACAGGGTATATAAAATAATCTAAACGTACTGTTTTTTTTAAGCATGAAAAAGCGAAACTAAGGATTCAAATGGACTCATCCTCATCATCATCATGTCACGCAATTAGCATGGATATCCATGACAATCTCTCGCCAACCTTCCCTATCATTCATTGCCCCTGGGAGTTCTGCACAGCAGCCAGCATCTTTACTTGGTTGGTCAATGTGAGTCCTTGCTGTGCGGCCCACATTAGCATGCCCATGTGTTGACTTCCACAGGAGAACGTCGCTTATGAGCTCGTCCTTGCATCTCCAGCAGTCTCTTGCATGCCTGGTGCTTCTTACTAGGATGGTTTGTGAGATGGGGGGCAGGTGGCCATACAGCCGCTTCCTTGTGGGGTGCTGTTTCCATGACTTGTTCTCAGCATTCTTGTGCAGCTCACGTAGCTTATTCTCAAGGCGCTTCGTTAGGGTCCAAGTGGTGCAGCCATACAGCAGTACCGATATAACCACAGCCTCGAAGAATTGTTGCTTTAGCTTGTCAGTGAGATCAGATTTCCATATGATTGATAATTTGTTTGTGGCCAACTATGCCTTTTCTATTCGTGTATTGACATCGCCATCTGTGGATGAGATATTACTACCTAGGTAATATTCAAGAAATGTGGCTGATTTAACCGTTCCGTTCGGTTTATTTGTGTAACTAATACTTGTTTAAGCGGATTTATATATGGAGGTGCGTGGTGAAATGGTTAGAGTCGTGGGACACAGTCTACCCGAGTTCAAATCACGGACGATACTGTATGCATTTTACATAGCGCTAATACCCCTAAGAAAAGTATGCATCCAACTAATCTCCCTCCAACCATGAATAAATAGTAGGGCAGACTGGGCTATTTAACTTTGGTCAGGTTAGCAGTCTGGGAGAAGGAAAACTCTGAATTTAAACCTGTTAAATTCCGCTTAAAATTTACCTTGTGTCGCATCCTGTGCGTGCCTGAGAGGTTGGTAAATATTAATATATATATCTATAATAAATAATTGAAGATAGTCCTTTTTATTTATTTATTTTTACAATTGTAAACTATTCCAGTTAACCGTATTTATCTTAAATTCAAAAGCATACATTGTTGCAATTTTTACCGGAAGTAGAACAGACAACATTAGATAGAATAACATTTTTTTAATCATTTCTCAACAGAACCTCACAAAGGTAAGACGCATTTTATCCTCTCCAATATCTTATATAATAATTAAATTAATTCAGTCCTTCAATAAAGAGTCCAGTAAAAATGAAGAAGGCTTTTCCATTTGGGACCTCTCTTAAAAATTATACTTATCTTTTAAGAGAGGTCCTTTGGAAAAGATTTTTTCATTTATTCCATTCATATTTTATACCATTCATGTATATATGTATATATGTATGTATATATATATATATATATATATATATATATATATATATAATATATATATATAAAAGTAATTAAAGTCGTCGGGGCGGCCTAAAGCCAAAGAGATTGTTGTGGCGTCTGACGTGGAGCGCCATACCTACCACCAGCTCCTTACTTTACCGCACAGAATTTTTCATTTATTCCATTCATATTTGTATTCCATTCATATATATATATATATATGGAATAAATGAACAAATCTTCTCGCCAACTAAGCGTATGAGTAGCACAGGGATCTGTGCGGTAAAGTAAGGAGCTGGTGGTAGGTATGGCGCTCCACGTCAGACGCCAAAACAATCTCTTTGGTCTAGTGCTATTGAAAAGGGGATAGACTCCCTCGCTGACTGGCTGATACCGACTTTAGGCCGCCCCGACGACTTTACTTACTTTTTTATATATACATATATATATACATATATATATATATAGTAACTGTCTATAGTTGGCTTCCGGTTTAGAAAGTATCAGAAGTCAGCTACGGACAG
>CM042138.1:80933100-80943100 GCA_023376005.1 Doryteuthis pealeii | reverse complement strand
GAAAATGAGAAAAAAAAGAAAGAGATTAAACAAAAAGGGATATCTTGAAAAGAACAAAAGACAGGGAAGAAAAAGAAATATTACTTCAATAAAGAAAAAGAGGAAGAAAAAAAAAAAAGAAATGACGAAGAAAGAAAAGGAAAATTAAGATAAGAATGATCAGAAGAGAGCTCTCCAAACTGGAGGAAAAAAGAAAGGAAAAAGAAAAAGAAAGAAAGAATTAAGAAAAGAAAAAAAGTAAGGAAGGAAAGAAAGAAGGCAATTATTGCTTTAAAATGGGAAAATATGAAAAAAAAAAAAAAAAAAAGAAAAGAAAGAGAGAAGATTATTCAGAAACGAAAATACGAAGGAAAAAAAAAGGCAAATATTACTTAGAGAAAATAAGAAAAATACTGTTTAAAAGGAAGAAGTTATTATTAAAACAAAAGAAAAATGAAAGAAAGAAAGAACATAAGAGTTAATTAAAATTGACAACAGGGAAAAAAGAAAGTAAAATATAAGCATTTATGAATAGAAAAAAAAGAGAGAGAAGAAAGAAGAGATCTAATGAATGAAAAGGGCAAACGCTGAAAGACTGGAAGGAAACAAAAGAAAGAAAGAAAGAATGAAAGAAAAACAAGAAAGAAAAACAAACACATTGCCTAAACCATCGATTAAAAGAAAGATAGAAAGAGAAGAAATTCAAATACTGAAATACTGATGGAAAGAAAAAAAAAAAGAAAGAAAGAAAGAACGGACAGATTGACCAAAGGCGAAATAAAAAAGGTGAGGATAAAAATATTCATTACGATTGAGAATCATCAAAAGAATAAAAGAAAAAAAATAATGAGATAGACAAAAACATGAGAAGAATAACAGACAGATTAATGTTGCGCCAAAAAAAAAAAAAAAAAAAAAAGAAACTCATAAAATAAAAGAAGACAGAAAGAAGGAAAACATTTTGATACTCATGAAAAGAATACAGAGTGGGCGAGAAAATAAGCGGAGAGGAAAAAGAAGAAGAAGAAGAAGAAGAAGAAGAAGAAGAGAGAAGAAGAGAGAGAGAGGAGAGAGAGAGAGAGAGAGAGAGAGAGAGAGAGAGAGTATGGAAGAAAAACGAAAGAAAGACACGTCTGTAGGAGGAAGGACCAGATGAAAGAGAGAAAGAAAGACAGAAGAAAAGAAAGATACAAAGAGAAAGAAGGATTAAGATATATATATATATATATATATATATATATATATATTATAGAGAGAGAGAGAAGAAGAGAGAGAGAGAAAGAGAGAACAGAAGAAGAGAAAGAGGAGAGAGAGAGAGAGAGAGAGAGAGAGAGAGAGAAGAGAGGAGAGAGAAAGAGAGAGAGGGAGGGGGCAGGATAAAAGAAACACTAGAAGAGAAGAAAAATCTGTAATTGGCGTCGTAGTAGCAAAATAGACACCACCGACTCACTGCCCCCCCCGTATATCGATCAATCATAAAACCCACCAACAATAAATGTTTTTCTCTACCCATATAAACTGACACAAATTGTCTCAATATTTCTTCATTCGATTTTCCCCAAAAAAGAATGCGAAATTTAAAAATACAAATAGAAAAATAAAAAATATATAAAAAATGGTAGAAGGAATAAAACGAAATAGTTTTTATTCTTCTTCATTCTTTTTCTTTCCTTTCCTTTGATTCCCTTCCCGCGTCTTTCTCTCGCCTTGTTATCGGCCCCAGTCTTCAGTAGCGCCGCCTAGTGGCGCAATTTATCACCGTCATAAAAGGGGAGCTAAACGACGTCCAAGCCGCGGTTCGAACAAAATTGTATTTGTCAGCGAATACGAGCGGGTGTCAACAGTGTAGATGTAGCGCGAAGATGGATGGGGGCTTAACATGAAAGTGGCGGATAGGAGGAGCTTCGGGCGACCCACCGGACAAACCGCCCCTCCTCCCTCCATCAACGTTGAACGAATGATTGCTCTTCTGTAGGGGAACGCATTCTCTCTTTCTCTCTCTTTCTTTCTCTCTCTCTCGCCTCTCTCTCTCTCTCCTCACACATCACACACACAAAACACACTCTCTCTCATCACAATCTTCCTTACACCCCAACAACGATGAACAAATGATTGCTTTTCTGCAGAGGAACGCTCGCGCTCTCTCTCTCTCTCTTTTCTCTCTCTCTCTCTCTCTCTCTCTCTCACACACACACACACAACACAAATCTCTCTCTCTCAATCACAACTTTCACTTACACCCCAACAACATGAACAAATGATTGCTTTTCTGCAGAGGAACCTCTCTCTCTTTCCTTTCTCTCTCTCTCTCTTCTCTCTCTCTCTCTCTCTCTCTCTCACACACACACACACAAAACACTCTCTCTCTCAATCACAATCTTTCACTTACACCCAAAACCATGAACAATGATTGCTTTTCTGCAGAGAACACCTCTCTCTTTTTTCTTTCTCTCTCTTCTCTCTTCTCTCTTTTCCCCTCTCTTCTTTCTCTCTCTCCTCTCTCTCTCTTTCTTTTCTCTCTCTCAACACAAGCTTTCACTTTACACTACTCCAATCAAGGATGAACAAAGATTGCTCTTCTGCAGAAGAAACGCTATCTCCTCTCTCTCTCTCTCTCTCTCTCTCCTCTCTCCTCTCAATCCAAGGCTTCACTACAGAACTGTATCTGCGCACGGCATATTTGTTTCCACACTAAAATTGGGCGGGAACTGGTCTTCGTTTTTTGTTATTTATTTGTAAAAAATTCCATCCACGAGCTTTGTTTTTTTTCTCTTTCTGTTCCGATCGCTTGTAAGGCGAGTCTGCCCAGGGAGAATACAAATCGGCCATTTCTTACAAGAGGAAAATAAAAAGACAGAACCGAAAAAGTAACTAATAGCAGACAGCAGGCTGCTATTCTCCTTTTAATGACCTCACGGAAACAAATCACAAACAGGATGATGTCGTTGTTAGAGTATTGACTGGACATCAGAGAGGCCAGTTGTTTAGTCCATAAGACCCTACACAGTAAAATCATTCTAAAAAAAAAATAAACAACTTTCAATGTTACTTTCCGTCCTTTAGATCACTGGTTCTCCACCGGGGGTCATATTGCACCCATGGGACCATATAAGTATTTTTATGACATCCAGAGGAGAATACCACAGAAGCGATTCTTATGGACCGGACACTAGCTCTAGGTCGATTTCACTTTAAAAATATCAAATTGTCCATCTATGCGGTTTGTATTAAGTACTTAGTAGGCTAAATTTACGAGGATTAGTGCATTTTAGTAACGACTTTGATGCTATTTCCTCAAACATGCGAGTAATTGGTTACACGTATACTGCCCTTTCGCAGATGCATTTGAATATTATTAAAAAGTGAATCACTTATCTACTGGACACAGAGAGGCACCGGTTTTTTTATCATTTTTATAATTAACAAACTTTAATGTTTTTCTTTCTTTGAGGGAGCTACTACCATATTTGTATGTCCTCACGGAAACAAATACACAAAACGGAGGATGCCGTGTAGAATATTGGACTGAACACAGAGGACCGTTTTTTTATCGTTAGGGGCCATACGCCAGTTAAAATATTTTTTTAAAAATAGATAAACCGGGGAGTCATATGCCCTTTCTCCGGGACGGCTATAACATGTTTTTTGTGGTAATTGCATTTCACTTAGCACTAATACCATTGGAAAAGGTATGATCCTACATTCTGCTCCAGCTATGTAAATAAGTAGGGCAGACTGGGCTCTTTAACCTGGTAGGACGCGGTCTAGGAGAAAGAAAACTCTGATTTCAAACCTTTGAACTCGCTTAAGAAAATTGACCTTGTGTCACATCCTGCTCGTTGCGGAGGGGTTGGTAAATATAATATAAACATCGTTTTTTGTTTCAGGCAAGCAAAAAATATTTAATCAATAAAAATAGATTTGGACTTTTAAACATTGATGGCTATGGGTGGGTTTTACCAGAGTAAAAATAGGAACAAGGGGGTCCAAGGTAAAGGTTGAGATCCACTGCAAGGCTATAACCCAAAATAATCGTTACCACCGACGTTCCACAATTCCTACATAGTTATTTAAACAATATTAAAAAAGCAACCGTATACATGATTTTATGTAGAAATACTTTAAAAAAAATAAAAATAAAAGGTAACCTTTTTTATATTCGTTCTTATTTAGTCATATCTCTCTTATATATCTAATTTCATTACATATAAAATTTAAGTACTTGCGCAGGAGGGGGGGGGGGGGGGGGGGGGGTGGAGGTCACTCATTTTCTTTTGTATCAATATCGAGATTATAGATTTGGTCTGTAAACCGAAACTTCGTCACCCACCGGCGTCACAATTTCCATAGCTATTACATAAAAAGCAACCCTTTGAAAATGTTGATATAATATAAATAGAAAAGAGAATAAAAGTTTGTGTAATCTTTTTATAATAAGTTCTTATTAATTTCTTAGTCTTTCTAATTTAATATATTGTTTTATTAAAAAAAATATAATACTTAGCGCCCAGTAAGAGGCGTATATTTTATCTAGTAGTATAATGGAGATTATGTGCCTGCTTGTCTGTAACGAAACTAAGTCACCACGACGGGTCACAATTCCCGTTTGTTATTTAACGTTATAATTTGTAATGATTATTAAATGATCATTATGAAATAGTATGCAGCAATTTTATTTATTAACGATACTCTAATTAAAGTCGTAGCTGAGTTAGAATTGCCCCAAAACAACTCATAATTAAATCCCCCCAATGCGCGTTTAAAAAATCCTGCAATGTGTGTTATATATCACTAAAGAAATAAAAGTTTTACGTAGCATATGGTGTGGATAGTTTGCATACTATAATTTTTTTAACAAAAAATCGCGTTTAATAAATAATTACTTGGTAATTATTGATTTTTTTAAGTTATTTTAATTCAAAGGATGTAATAAAGCTAATCCTAGTAAATTTCAATATATGAGATCAATTAATATTACTAACAATATATCACCTCCACCACGGGTGCAAGTCTTTAAGTTTTAATATAATAAAATATATAAATTAGAAAAGCAAAATAAACTGACTAAGAATGCAGATAAAAAGATTTGAAACAAAGAGGGGTATAAAATCGAAAGCAATAGAAACAATCTTTGAAACTAACTCTTCCATCATTTTCCATTACTCCTGTCTTTCATTGGTAAATTTCCTAATTAACAATTTAGTTAAAATAGGAAGTAAAGAAATCATATTATAGTTTATTTTCTTCTTGTTAATGGATTTCTTTTAGAACTTATACCCGAGATATTTGCCCCATATTCAATTAAGATAAAACCAAATATTAGAAATCAATAATATAAGCAATATTCATTAAAACTCAAATTTTAATATCAATATGAAATTAGCCTTCCAATCACACTGTAAACCGCTATTTGTTGTATATATAAATACAATTGCATGTTCATTAGTATATAGATATTGGTCACAGTCTAATAATGTAAACAATTTTATTAATAATTGATGTTTAAATAAAAAATAAAAGGCATGGGAATGTAAACGTAAATAAACAAATGGGAATCGTGACTTGAGTAGTAAATAGTTTCGTTACAGACAGACCCACAATCCCATTCATAATAAGATACAAATTAGCGTAATATTTTTTTTATGCATTCTAATTTAGTGTTCGTTAATTTTTTGAATTTATCATATGTATAGATTAAAACTTAAATACTTGGCCCGACAAGGGCGAAATTTCTGCTAGTACTAATAAATTATACAAGATTATATGGTTTCATGGGGCCCGGTTTAGCTCAGTCGTAGAGTGTTCGGCTAGGAATCATAACAAAGTTCTTGTTCGATACCGCTCTCACCAACTCAGCGTATGAGTAGGCACATAACACACACACGTATATGATATATATATTATTTAAAAAAATGTTTTTTTTTTTAAATTGGGCGTTATTTAATGAAGCATTAAAAATGTATAATGAATGATACTCGATATTATGAGTATTGGATTCACTTATTTTTTAATTATTTTTTTGTCAATAAATTTCAGGTTGTTAGTACGCTTTGTCAAATGTATTCCATCTGATGATCGGGAAGAGTTAAGACAATTTGTCTAACTCTCCCGATTCCATCAGATGCGAATAACATTTGACAAAGGGTATCTAACGAACCTGAAAATTATGAAAAAATATTAAAAATAAGTGAATCATCATACTCCATAAATATCGAGTTCATTCTTATACATTTTTAATGGCTTCATAAAACGCCCAATTTAAAAAAAAACTTTTTTTAAATATATATTATAAATATAACGTGTGTGTGTTTTTTGTGCACCCTCAAATACGGCTGGGAGTTTTTGGTGAGAGCCGGTATCTGAACGCAAGAACTTTGTGATTCTAGCCGAAACTCTAACCGACTGAGCTAAACCGGCCCCATGAAACCATATAATCTTTGTAATAATTTATTAAGTATAGCAAAATATTCGCCCTTGGTCGGCGCAAGTATTAAGTCTTAAATCTAGTAACATATGATAAAATTCAAAAATTAACGAAACTAAATTAGAAATGCATAAAAAATATTTACGCTAATTGATATCTTATTAAATGGAGATTGATGTGTCTGTCTGTAACCGAAAACTATTTCACTACTCAAGTCACGATTCCCTTTGTTATTTACGTTAAATTCTCCATGCTTTTATTTTTTATTTAAAACATCCAATTTATTAATAAATTGTTTTACATTATTGAAGAACTGTTGACCATATCTAAATACTAATAACATCATTGTATTTATATATACAAAAAATAGCGTTACAGTGTGAATTGGGGAAAAGGCTTTTAAATTTGCATATTGATATTAAAATTTGATTTTAATGAAATATGCTTAGTATTATTGATTTCTATTATTTTGGTTTGTATCTTAATTGAAATATGGGCAAGTATCTCGGGTATAAGTCTAAAAGAAATCCATTAAACAGAAGAAATAACTATATATTATCTTTAACTTCCTATTTTACTAAATTGTTAAATTAGGAAAAATTTACCAATGAGACAGGAAGTAAGGAAAATGAATGGAAGAGTTTAGTTTCAAAGTTGTTTCTATTTTTCGATTAATACCCCCTTTTTCAAATCTTTTTTATCTGCATTCTTATTCAGTTTCATTTGCTTTTCTAATTTAATATATTTTATTATATTAAAACTTAAATACTTGCACCCGGTGGAGGGTGCATATATTTGCTAGTAATATTAATTGATCTCTATAATGAAATATACATAGGATTGCTTTTATACCTTTGAATATAAACATTAAAAATCAATAATACAAGTAATTATTTATTAAACGCGATTTTGTTAAAAAAAATATATAGTATGCAACTATCCACACCATATGCTACGTAAACTTTTTATTTCTTAGTGATATATAACACACATTGCAGGATTTTAAACGCATGGAATATTAAATGTTGTTTTGGGGCAATTCTAACTCAGCTAGACTTTAATAGAAGTATCGTTAATAAATAAAATGCTGATTACTATTCAATAATGATCATTTAATAATCATTACAAATATAACGTAAATAACAACGGGAATTGTGACGTCGGTGGTGACTTAGTTTCGGTTACAGACAAGCAGGCACATAATCTCATTATAATCTACTAGATAAAATATACGCCTCTTACTGGCGCTAGTATTTAATATTTTGTTTTAATAAAACATATATTTAATTAGAAAACTAAAGAAAATTAAATAAGAACGTATATAAAAAGATTACACAAACTTTATTCTCTTTTTATTTATATCTATATCACATTTTCAAAGGGTTGCTTTTATGTAAATAGCATGGAAATTGTGACGCCGTGTGACGAAGTTTCGGTTACAGACAAATCTATAATCTCGATTATGATACGAAAATGAGTGACCTCCACCTTGCGCAAGTACTTAAATTTATATGTAATGAAATAGTAATTAAGAGAGATAATGAAACTAAATAAGAACGAATATAAAAAAGGTTACACTTTTATTTTTTATTTTTTTTTAAAGTATTATTTCTACATAAAATCATGTATAGGATTGCTTTTAATATGTAAAAAACTTATAGGAATTGTGACGTCGGTGGTAACGTATTTTTGGTTATAGCCATGCAGTGGATCTCAAACCTTTTACCTATGGACCCCTTTGATTCCTATTTTACTTCTGGTAAACCCACCCATAGCCATTCCCAATGTTTAAAAGTCCAATTCTATTTTTATGATTAAATATTTTTTGCTTGCTGAACAAAAAACATGTTATATATATTTACCAACCCCTCGCACGAGCAGGATGTGACACAAGGTCAATTTTTCTTAAGCGGAGTTCAACAGGTTTGAATTCAGAGTTTTCCTTTTTCCTAGACCGGTTGCCTACCAAAGGTTAAAGAGCCCAGTTGCCCCCTGCCCCTACTATTTACCCATAGCTGGAGGGAAGAAGTAGGATTCATACCTTTCCAAAGGGTATAGTGCTAAGTGAAATGCAATTACCCAAAAACATGTTATATGGTCCCGGGAGAAAGGGGCATATGACTCCCGGTTTATCTATTTTAAAAAAATGATTTTAACTGGCGAGGCCCTAACGACTAAAAAAACCGGTCTCTCTGTGTTCAGTCCAATATTCTAACAACGGCATCCTCCTTGTTTTGTGGTATTTGTTTCCGTGAGGACATAACAATATTATATGGGTCCCCAGGGGTTTATGGCCCCGGTTGAGAAAAGAGTGATCTAAAGAGGAAAGTAACATTAAAAGTTTGTCTATTTAAAAAAATGATTTTTAATACTGGTGTAGGCTCTAATGATAAGCAACCGCCTCTCTGTGTCCCAGTAGGATAAGTTTGATTTTTACTTTTTAAAAAATATCAAATTGTCCATCTATGCGAAAGTTGTGCGTTAGTATACTATACTGATACCAAAAATTACATCTTTTACTTGCACCAATTGTTTGAGGAAATAGCATCAAAAGATCGTCTCTAAAATGCCTAAAATCCTCGTTTTCACAAAATTTAGCCTTTCACTATTCAGTATACTAAGACACAACTTTCGCATAGATGGACAATTTGATATTTTTAAAAGTGAAAATCGACCTAAGCTGTGTCCGGTCCAATAATCTAACAACGGCATGATCCCTGTTTTTGTATTTGTTCCGCGATGTCATAAAAAATACTATATGGTCCCATGGGGTGCATATGACCCCGGTGAGACCAGTGATCTAAAGGAGGAAGTAACATTGAAAGTTTGTCTTTTTTTTTTTTAGAATGTTTTAACTGGTGTAGGGTCTTTAATGACTAAACAACTGGCCTCTCTGTGTCCAGTCCAATACTCTAACAACGACATCATCCTGTTTTGTGTATTTGTTTCCGTGAAGGTCATAAAAAGGAGAATAGCAGCCTGCTGTCTGCTATTAGTTACTTTTTCGGTTCTGTCTTTTTTTATTTTTTTCCTCTTGTTAAAGAAATGGCCGATTTTGAGTATTCTCCTGGGCAGACTCGCCTTACAAAGCGATCACATGAACAGAAAGAGAAAAAACAAAGCTCGTGATGAAATTTTTAACAAAATAATAACAAAAACGAAAAGACCAAGTTCCCGCCAAAATTTTAGTGTGGAACAATATGGCCGTGCGCAAAGATACAGGTTCTGTAAGTGAATGGCTTGTGATGAGAGAGAGAGAGAGAGAGAGAGGAGAGAGAGAGAGATAGCGTTCTTCTGCAGAAGAAGCAATCGTTTGTTCATCCTTGTGGGTGTAAGTGAAAGCCTTGTGATTGAGAGAGAGAAAGAACAGAGAGAGAGAGAGAGAGAGAAGAAAGAAAGAGAGGGGAGAAAGAGAGGAGAGAGAGAGAGAAAGAAGAGAGAGAGTGGTTCTACTGCAGAAAACAATCATTTGTTCATGGTTGTTGGGGTGTAAGTGAAAGATTGTGATTGAAGAGAGAGAGTGTTTGTGTGTGTGTGTAGTGTGAGAGAGAGAGTAGAGAGAGAGAGAGAAGAGAGAGAGAGAGAGAAAGAAAAGGA
>CM042138.1:80917666-80933000 GCA_023376005.1 Doryteuthis pealeii | reverse complement strand
CCAAACAACAACAAGAGAGCAGACTCCTGGGAGAAGGAAACTCTGACCTTTAAATGTTTAGATATATATTACCTATATATGTGTCGGCGATCCTGTGCGTGCCTGAGAGGTTGGTAAATATTATATATATTGCTATATAGATAAATTAATTGAAGAATAGTCCTTTTATTTATTATTATGTTTTACAACTTGTAAACTATTCCAGTTAACCGTATCTTATCTTAAATTCAAAAGCATACATTGTTGCATATTTTTTTAACCGGAAGTAGAACAGACACATTAGATTAGAATAAACATTTTTTTAAAATCATATTCTCAACAGAACTCACAAAGGTAAGACGCAAATTTTATCCTGCCCAATATCTTATATAATAATTAAATTAATTCAGCGTAGTTTCTCGCGTGGGGCATATCTACATAATGAGTAGGTCTAGTTACGAAAAGGAGAATGAACGAGAGGCTTTTCGCCATTTGGGACTCTCTAAAAATTTACTTAAATCTTTTAAGAGAGTCCTTTGGAAAAGATTTTTTCATTATTCCTTCATATTTATACATCCATGTATTAATGTTATATATTGTATATCGTATATATATATATATAGTATATTATATATTATACTATATACTTATATATATTAGAAGGTAAATCTGGCAGAAGTCGTGCGGGGCGGCTAAAGCCAAGAGATTGGTTTGATGGGCGTTCTGACGTGGAACGCCTACCTGACCTATCAGCTTCCTTACCTTACGGCATCAGAATTTTTCATTTATTCCATTCATATTTGTATTCCATTTCATCATATATATATATATATGGAATAAATGAACAAATCTTCCTCGCCAACTAACGCGTATTGAGTAGGCACAGGGAATCTGTGCGGTAAGTAAGGAGTCTGGTGGTAGGTATGGCGGCTCCACGTCGACGCCAAAACAATCTCTTGGTTAGTGCTAATTGAAAAGGGTAGACTCCTCGCTGACTGGCTGATCACCGCGACGCTTTAGGCCGCCACGACGGATTTACTTACTTTTTTATTATACATATATTAAATACATATATATATATTATAGTAACTGTCCTATAGTTGGCTTCCGGTTTATAGAAAGTCATAGAAGTATCAGCTACGGAACAGTTACTATACAATAATCTCTCTTAGAACAAGTATAATTACACAATGAATCCAAAACGAAAAGTCGTTTAGTAGTGTAAGTCAGCCATATATTTCTTTGAATATAGCACAATATATGATATATATATATATCTATATATATATATCATGTATATACTGATTGGGAAAGAAAGTCTTGTCCAATACATAATCGGTATTTATTAAGCGAATAAAAGAAGAACTGTATAGTTCAACATTTCTTGTTTTATTTAAACAGAGAACATGTTATATATGATTAAGGAAGTGTAAGCAAATAACCGTAAACTTTTCCTTGCGACTGCAAGCGGTCTTCGAGATATTCTTTGGCCATCTATTGCCAAAGATATATTGACTATATAGATATATGTAGTAGACAGCGAGATGGTAATAGGGAAAACTCTGTAAAATTACGCTTATGAAAAATAAATAAGTTTTTCCCAATGTTTTGGGTTTTATATACTATATATATATATAGTATATATATATATTTATATATATATATTAATCATCATGCGGTGTTATATCATGGAGGCGAATATCATAAAGATCCTTTAAAAAATGGTAAAAAAGTCACACATTTTAAAGAATATACCAACTTATTTTTTTACATGTTTGTTTACAGTTTTTTGAAGAAGCTTTTTCATTTTTCCATACTTACATTTCGTCGGATTTATTTCCATTTTTTCCATTAGTTTGTGTATAGCCACACTGAAGAAGGCAGTTGATATTGCCGAAACATCGTCGTCTGTGGATGACTTTATTAATATAATGCCTCCATAAATTTGTAATTGAGCTCTCTAATGGGTAATTTAATTAACTCTCACTTACTAAAGCAAACTAAGCAATGATCATTTCTCCGGAAATTGATCTCTCAGTGACTGAAAGATACATACATCCTATGTTTTCTTAATAGTTTTTAAAAACGCCAGTCCCCTGCATCAGCTGGTCATTGCCGAGGGGATAGATATCGGACTCCTGCGGTCATCCTGAGTCGACACTACCAAGGCATAGTTGTGTCTAGCACACTGAACGAGGCATGATATGCCCGAAAACGTGCCTGTGGATGACTTATTATAATATGATATATATATAAGTATATATATATATATATATATATTATATATAGAGAGAGAGAGAGAGAGAGGGGGGGTTCCTCTGGCTACCGGTGGTACTCAAGAGATTTCGTGGTCTCTCCGGACCGTTATACAGCCCTGGGAAAATCACTCGTTTACCCTGACGGAAATACATAAACACATTTTCTTGGGCGAATTTGTTTTTGATGCTGCCGGTTTGGCGCACTAAGTTGTTCTAAATTTGCCTTGCATGGTGTACTGCTTGTATATATCTATATATCTATATATCTTACAACACCCAGCTGCATAACAGATACACACTACTCTCTCTCCCCCCCTCTCTCTCTCCATATCTCTCTCTCTCGTCTCTCTCTCTCTCTAATATATATATATATATTGAAACACACATAAATACTCACCTACAAACACACACACACACGCACACACCACACACATATATATATATATATATATATATTATATATATTATATATATAATATATATCTAATAAACACATATACGCCACGCATAGTGAAAATACAGTCACAAGCGTAACTACACATATTTTTGTCGGTTATTTCACACCACACAACCACGCATATATATATATATATTTGTAGATATATGAAATACACAGACACAAACATCTACACACACGCACACGCACACAATACTAACACGCACGCGAGCGCGTGCACACGCACACACGCACACACACGCACACACACACATATATATATATGAAATACACACGCACACATACATGCACATATTTATGAAATGTTCAACACATAAGTATATATATAATATATTATATAGATAGTGATAGATAGATAGATAGAGAGAGAGAGAGAGAGAGAGAGGGGAAAATATATTTATATATGAAATATACACACACAAACACATAAAACGTTCTAATTATATAAAAGTGGATCCAAATTTGGAAGCTTTTCTGTTTTTTTCTTTGAAATCTTTCTGTTTTTTTTTTGTCGACATTCTCAACAGAACATTAGAATGGCAATTCTTTTATTTTTTAATGAATAAAAAAAAATCATTGACGGACATTAGTTTTATTTATGTATTCATTTATTTTAATATTGACACATTATTTTTTGTATACAGTTCATAATCCATTTTTTATTTTCGTGGTGTGGGCGATATCACAGTTCACAGACGAAATTTGGCGCACCTGTTATAAATAATGGAAAATGCTTAAAATGAACCTAAGGTTCGTTTACAGCTGAAGAGCACAAGGTGCGCCATTTCTTTTAAAAAAAATCTGTAATAATTTTTTTAGTTGTTGTTTTGTTGTTGTTGTTGTTGTTGTTGTTTTTTTGTTGTTGTTGTTGTTCTTCTTCTTCTTTCTTGAGCGGTTCTTGTGGACACGGTGCTTGTTTGTCTCATGATGTTTTGCACAACATCGACGGGGGAACTGGCGGCATTTGGGTCGCTCCACATTACGTCAGAACCTAAAATCAGAAAGAAAAAGACAATGATAAATTGGCTAGAAAACAAACAAAAAAAAAAAAAAAAAAGAAAAAAAAAAAAAAGAAAAAGAAAAAAAAAGAAAAAAAAGAAAAAAGAAAATCCCAAAAACAAACAAAACAATGCAACAACAAAAAAAAACAAAAAAAAACAATCAATGGTACATATACTATGTTTCTTTTCGGGGTCAGAAACTCTTGAAATATATGTGGGTGAGTCCCCTTCCCGTAATGGCCAACATACTGGACTGCGATATCGTAATAAACAAGTTTGAACTCATGTCACACTATTGCGTTTACTTTTGCACTAATATCCTTGGTAAAGGTATGAACCTTCTCATACACCCAGCATTGGGTTTAAATAGTACCACTGCTGTTCTTCTATACGGATGGCTTTAGTTTTAAATAACCCACAAGTACTCTCGCTTCCATAAATTGGTAAAAAAATCTGGCAAATATGGTCTGCTGTACCCATCTTCAAGGAATTGTACCATTACTGTTCTTCTGCACGAATAGCTTTGGCATTAAATAATCCACGAATGTTGATATGTCATTAAACTAATAAACCGAAAGCTGAAATATATTCGTGGATATTAATTGTGCACTAAGCATGACTGCAGATGTGTGGGTCATGTTGAGAGTAAAGGACTCTACTTAGACTTTGCTGGATTAAAATGATAATTTAATCATTACAACGTTTGATATATTCACTTAAGAGCTATTACAATTGTTCAATATATAAAAAGTATAATAATCTTTAACTTTCTCTCAATTTTTTTTCTCTTTCTTCCTTCTTTTCATCTTTTTCATTATGTTCGATTGAAACGAATTACCGTTATTTCTTCCTGCTCGCCCTTTTTATTTCTTTCTTTTAATATTTTTCTGTGGAGCATGTCCTTTTCTTCCCTTTTTTCTTTATAATGAACTCCATATCTTGCACGTCACGTGATCACTTAGTACGCTCAACCACTACAATCACTACGATCGTCACCAACGGTCAGCGAGTGGCCGCATTGGGATGGTTTTACTCCTCTGCAGTGCTACAGTAGGAGCAATCTACAGCCGTAGCCGACTGAGCGGAAGTGACTATTCCTATTTAACTCTTTGTCTATCAAATTTCCCCCACGGCTGTACAAAATTTTAGGTTAAATTGAACTTAATGGACCTAAATTCGACCAACGCATGTCACCCCGTCGAAAGAAAAAAAATGCCAAAAATCATGGAATTAACAGAATTTAATGAAATTTTCAGTGTTGATATATTAGTGAATAAGAGATATAATGCACCAGTTATTTTATTTAAAAACTTTTACATTTTTCAGGTCAGTTACCTTTGAACCACGTATCTTTGAGGCGTAACAGATTCTCAAAGATACGTGGTTCAAAGTTAACTGACCTGAAAAATGTTAAATGATAAACTTAGCTTAAGAAATTGACCATGCATTACATCTTGCTGAAGCGGAGGGGTTGATATATATATATATATATATAATATATATATATATATATATTATGTGTGTGTGTGTGTGTGTGGTGTATGTGTTGTGTGTGTGTGTGTGTGTGTTAAACTCAGGTTGTTATTCTGTCTCTCTATCTCTCTTTGTCCAAAATATGTTCATATCTGTTTATATAATTGTGTTTAGACGTTTAAAAAGAAAGCACAAGACACACACACACAGACACACACACACACACACACACAGAGTGTATTTTTCCCCTTGTTTCACTACTTTGGTTTCTGTCCATTCAATAATGAATCGCTTTTTTTCCTCTCTCGCCTGATGATCGGCAAAAGTGGCAAAGACGCTGTCCCTTTCGCTGCGAAACCCCAGATGAACATCTTTCGCGCTTTGCTACAACGAACACAAATCGGCCGCAGAAGGTTGACAGCTGGCGAGGCTCGCAGTTCACAAATCATTTCTCTTTCAGAGTCAGACAGAAAGAACAGAAATAAAGGGGAGAAAGAAAGAAAAGGAGGAAAGGAAGAACAGAAATAAAGAAAGAAAGAAAGAAAGAAAGAAAGAAAGAAAAGAAAGAAAAAAAAGAAAGAAAGGAAATAAAGGAAAGGGAAAAAAATCAGAGATTAAATTAAAAAAGGGGTATCTTGAGACAGAAAGGAAGGAAGAAGGAAGGAGACAACAGAAAGAAAGAAAGAAAAACAGGAAATAAAAGAAAGAAAAAAAGAAAGAAAGGAAGAAAAGAAAGGGGAAAAAGATCAGATTAAATTAGAAAGGGGTATCTTGAAACAGAAAGGAAGGAAGAAGGAAGGAGACAACAAAAAGAAACAAAGAAAGAAAGAAAGAAAAAAAGAAAGAAAAAAAAAGAAAGAAAGGAAATAAAGGAAAGGGAAAAAAGATCAGAGATTAAATTAGAAAGGGGTATCTTGAGACAGAAAGGAAGGAAGAAGGAAGGAGACAATAGAAAGAAAGAAAGAAAAAACAGAAAAATCATAGATTAAATAAGAAGGTGATATTTTGTGACAGAAAGAAAGAAAGAAAGGAAAGGGCCAACAGAAAGAATAAAGCGAAGAAAATGAGAAAAAAAAGAAAGAGATTAAACAAAAAAGGGATATCTTGAAAAAGAACAAAAGACAGGAAGAAAGAAAGAAATATTACTTCATAAAGAAAAGAGGAGAAAAGAAAAAAAAAGAAATGACGAAAGAAAGAAAGGAATAATTAAGATAAGAATGGATCAGGAAGAGAGCTCTCCAAACTGGAGGAAAAAGAAAAAGAAAAAGAAAAAGAAAGAAAGAATTAAGAAAGAAAAAAAGTAGAGGAAGGAAAGAAAGAAGGCAATTATTGCTAAAATGGGAAAATATGAAAAAAAAAAAAAAAAAAAAAAAGAAAGAAAGAGAGAAGATTATTCAGAACGAAAAATACGAAGGAAAAAAAAAGGCAAATATTACTTAGAGAAAAATAAAGAAAAATACTGTTTAAAAGGAAGAAGTTATTATTTAAAACAAAAGAAAAATGAAAGAAAGAAAGAACATAAGAGTTATTAAAAAATTGACAACAGGGGAAAAAAGAAAGTAAAAATATAAGCATTTATGAATAGAAAAAAAAAAGAGAAGAGAAAGAAAGAAGAGATTCTAATGAATGAAAAGGGCAAACGCTGAAAGACTGGAAGGAACAAAAAAGAAAGAAAGAAAGAATGAAAGAAAACAAGAAAGAAAAACAAACACATTGCTAAACCATCGATTAAAAGAAAGATAGAAAGAGAAAGAAATTCAAATTACTGAAATACTGATGGAAAGAAAAAAAGAAAGAAAGAAAGAAAGAACGGACAGATTGACCAAAGGCGAAATGAAAAAAGGTGAGGATAAAAATATTCAATTACGATTGAGAATCATCAAAAGAATAAAAAGAAAAAAATAATGAGATAGACAAAAACATGAGAAGAATAAACAGACAGATTATGTTGCGCCAAAAAAAAAAAAAAAAAAAGAAACTCATAAAATAAAAGAAGACAGAAAGAAGGAAAACATTTTGATACTCATGAAAAGAATACAGAGTGGGCGAGAAAAATAAGCGGAGAGGAAAAAGAAGAGAAGAAGAAGAAGAAGAAGAAGAAGAAGAGAGAGAGAGAGAGAGAGAGAGAGAGAGAGAGAGAGAGAGAGAGAGAGAGAGAGAGAGAGAGTTGGAAGAAAAAAACGAAAAGAAAGACACGTCTGTAGGAGGAAGGGACAGATTGAAAGAGAGAAAGAAAGACAGAAAAAAGAAAGATACAAAGAGAAAGAAGGATGTAAGATATATATATATATATATATATATATATATATATATAGAGAGAGAGAGAGAGAGAGAGAGAGAAAGAGAGAGACAGAGAGAGAAAGAGAGAGAGAGAGAGAGAGAGAGAGAGAGAGAGAGAAAGAGAGAGAGAGAGAGAAAGAGAGAGAGGGAGGGGGCAGGATAAAAGAAACACTAGAAAGAGAAGAAAAATCTGTAATTGGCGTCGTAGTAGCAAAATAGACACCACCCCGACTCACTGCCCCCCCCCGTATATCGGATCAATCATAAAACCCCACCAAACAATAAAATGTTTTTCTCTACCCCATATAACACTGACACAAATTGTCTCAATATTTCTTCATTCGATTTTCGCCCCAAAAAGAATGCGAAATTTAAAAATACAAAAATAGAAAAATAAAAAAATATATAAAAAATGGTAGAAGGAATAACAAAAACGAAATAGTTTTTATTCTTCTTCATTCTTTTTCTTTCCTTTCCTTTGATTCCCTTTCCCGTCGTCTTTCTCTCCGCCTTGTTATCGGCCCAGTCTTCAGTAGCGCCGCCTAGTGGCGCATTTATCACCGGTCATAAAAGGGGAGCTAACGACGTCCAAGCCGCGGTTCGAACAAAATTGTATTTGTCAGCCGAATACGAGCGGGTGTCAACAGTGTAGATGTAGCGCGAAGATGGATGGGGGCTTAACATGAGTGGCGGATAGGAGGAGCTTCGGGCGACCCACCGGACAAACCTCGCCCCTCCCTTCCTCCCATCAACGTTGAACGAATGATTGCTCTTCTGTGACGATGAACGCATTCTCTCTCTCTCTCTCTCTCTTTTCTCTCTCTCTCTCTCTCTCTCTCTCTCTCACACACACACACACAAACACTCTCTCTCTCTCAATCACAATCTTTCACTTACACCCAACAACCATGAACAAATGATTGCTTTTCTGCAGAGGAACACTCTCTCTCTTTTTTCTTTTCTCTCTCTCTCTCTCTCTCTCTCTCTCTCTCTCTCTCTCTCTCACACACACACACACACACAAACACTCTCTCTCTCTCAATCACAATCTTTCACTTACACCCCAACAACCATGAACAAATGATTGCTTTTCTGCAGAGGAACATCTCTCTCTCTCTCTCTCTCTTCTTTCTTTCTTTCTCTCTCTCTCTCTCTCTCTCTCTTTCTCTCTCTCAATCACAAGGCTTTCACTTACACCCCAACAAGGATGAACAAACGATTGCTCTTCTGCAGAAGAACGCTATCTCTCTCTCTCTCTCTCTCTCTCTCTCTCTCTCTCTCTCAATCACAAGGCCTTCACTTACAGAACCTGTATCTTGCGCACGGCCATATTTGTTCCACACTAAAATTGGGCGGGAACTTGGTCTTTCGTTTTTTGTTATTTGATTTTGTTAAAAAATTCCATCCACGAGCTTTGTTTTTTTTCTTTTTCTGTTCCTGATCGCTTTGTAAGGCGAGTCTGCCCAGGAGAATACAAAATCGGCCATTTCTTTAACAAGAGGAAAAAATAAAAAAGACAGAACCGAAAAAGTAACTAATAGCAGACAGCAGGCTGCTATTCTCCTTTTTATGACCTCACGGAAACAAATACACAAAACAGGATGATGTCGTTGTTAGAGTATTGGACTGGACACAGAGAGGCCAGTTGTTTAGTCATTAAGACCTACACCAGTTAAAATCATTCTAAAAAAAAAATAGACAAACTTTCAATGTTACTTTCCTCCTTTAGATCACTGGTTCTCAACCGGGGGTCATATGCACCCCATGGGACCATATAGTATTTTTTTATGACATCGCGGAAACAAATACAAAAACAGGATCATGCCGTTGTTAGATTATTGGACCGGACACTAGCTTAGGTCGATTTTTCACTTTTAAAAAATATCAAATTGTCCATCTATGCGAAAGTTGTGTCTTAGTATACTGAATAGTGAAAGGCTAAATTTTGTGAAAACGAGGATTTTTAGTGCATTTTAGTAGACGATCTTTGATGCTATTTCCTCAAACAATGGTGCAAGTAAAAGATGTAATTTTTGGTATCAGTATTCAGTATACTAACGCACAACTTTCGCATAGATGGACAATTTGATATTTTAAAAAAGTGAAAAATCAACTTATCCTACTGGACACAGAGAGGCCGGTTGCTTAATCATTAGAGCCTACACCAGTTAAAATCATTTTTTTTTAAATAGACAAACTTTTAATGTTACTTTCCTTCTTTAGATCACTCTTTCTCAACCGGGGGCCATAAACCCCCCTGGGACCATATAATATTGTTATGTCCTCACGGAAACAAATACACAAAACAGGAGGATGCCGTTGTTAGAATATTGGACTGAACACAGAGAGACCGGTTTTTTTAGTCGTTAGGGCCTACGCCAGTTAAAATCATTTTTTAAAATAGATAAACCGGGGAGTCATATGCCCCTTTCTCCCGGGACCATATAACATGTTTTTTGTGGTAATTGCATTTCACTTAGCACTAATACCCTTTGGAAAGGTATGAATCCTACTCTCCCTCCAGCTATGGGTAAATAGTAGGGCAGACTGGGCTCTTTAACCTTGGTTAGGCAACCGGTCTAGGAGAAGGAAAACTCTGAATTCAAACCTGTTGAACTCCGCTTAAGAAATTGACCTTGTGTCACATCCTGCTCGTGCGGAGGGGTTGGTAAATATATATAACATGTTTTTTGTTCAGGCAAGCAAAAAATATTTAATCATAAAAATAGAATTGGACTTTTAAACATTGAATGGCTATGGGTGGGTTTACCAGAGTAAAATAGGAATCAAAGGGGGTCCATAGGTAAAAGGTTGAGATCCACTGCATGGCTATAACCAAAAATACGTTACCACCGACGTCACAATTCCTATAGTTATTTACATATTAAAAGCAATCCTATACATGATTTTATGTAGAAATTAATCTTTAAAAAAAATAAAAAATAAAAGTGTAACCTTTTTTATATTCGTTCTTATTTAGTTTCATTATCTCTCTTAATATACTATTTCATTACATATAAAATTTAAGTACTTGCGCAAGGTGGAGGTCACTCATTTTTTCTTGTATCATAATCGAGATTATAGATTTGTCTGTAACCGAAACTTCGTCACCACCGGCGTCACAATTTCCATAGCTATTTACATAAAAGCAACCCTTTGAAAATGTGATATAGATATAAATAAAAAGAGAATAAAAGTTTGTGTAATCTTTTTATATACGTTCTTATTTAATTTCTTTAGTCTTTCTAATTAAATATATGTTTTATTAAAACAAAATATAAATACTAGCGCCCAGTAAGAGGCGTATATTTTATCTAGTAGTATAATGGAGATTATGTGCCTGCTTGTCTGTAACCGAAACTAAGTCACCACCGACGTCACAATTCCCGTTGTTATTTACGTTATATTTGTAATGATTATTAAATGATCATTATTGAATAGTAATCAGCATTTTATTTATTAACGATACTTCTATTAAAGTCTAGCTGAGTTAGAATTGCCCCAAAACAACTCATAATATCCATGCGTTTAAAATCCTGCAATGTGTGTTATATATCACTAAGAAATAAAAAGTTTACGTAGCATATGGTGTGGATAGTTTGCATACTATATATTTTTTTTTAACAAAATCGCGTTTAATAAATAATTACTTGGTATTATTGATTTTTAATGTTTTATATTCAAAGGTAATAAAAGCAATCCTATGTATAATTTCATATAGAGATCAATTAATATTACTAGCAAATATATGCACCCTCCACCGGGTGCAAGTATTTAAGTTTTAATATAATAAAATATATTAAATTAGAAAAGCAAATGAAACTGAATAAGAATGCAGATAAAAAGATTTGAAACAGAGGGGGTATAATCGAAAAATAGAACAACTTTGAAACTAACTCTTCCATCATTTTCCATTACTCCTGTCTTTCATTGGTAAATTTTCCTAATTTAACAATTTAGTTAAAATAGGAAGTAAAGAATAATATTATAGTTATTTCTTCTTGTTAATGGATTTCTTTTAAGACTTATACCCGAGATATTTGCCCATATTCAATAAGATAAAACCAAATAATTAGAAATCAATAATACTAAGCATATATTCATTAAAATCAAATTTTTAATATCAATATGCAAATTAGCCTTCCAATTCACACTGTAAACCGCTATTTTGTTGTATATATAAATACAATTGCATGTTATTAGTATATAGATATGGTCAACAGTCTTAATAATGTAAAACAATTTTATTAATAATTGATGTTTAAATAAAAATAAAAGCATGGAGAATGTAACGTAAATAACAAAGGGAATCGTGACTTGAGTAGTGAAATAGTTTCGGTTACAGACAGACACACAATCTCCATTATAATAAGATATCAAATTAGCGTAATATTTTTTTTATGCATTCTAATTTAGTTTCGTTAATTTTTTGAATTTATCATATGTTACTAGATTAAAACTTAAATACTTGCGCCCGACCAAGGGCGAATATTTCTGCTAGTACTAATAAATTATACAAGATTATATGGTTTCATGGGGCCGGTTTAGCTCAGTCGGTAGAGTGTTCGGCTAGGAATCACAAGGTTCTTGGTTCGATACCGGCTCTCACCAACTCAGCGTATGAGTAGCACAATAACACACACACGTATATATATATATATATATTTAAAAAATGTTTTTTTTTTAAATTGGGCGTTATTATGAAGCATTAAAAATGTATAAATGAATGAACTCGATATTATGGAGTATTGGATTCACTTTTTTTAATTATTTTTTGTCATAAATTTTCAGGTTCGTTAGATACCCTTTGTCAAATGTTATTCGCATCTGATGAATCGGGAGAGTTAGACAATTTGTCTAAGCTCCCTGAAATAGACTATAATGCTAAATCTCTAAGCCTTTTGTTATTTCTTTACTTATATATATATATATATATATATATATATATATATATATATATATATACCAACACCTCTGCACGGCCAGGATACGGCACAAGGTCTTAAGCGGAGTTTAACAGGTTTAGATTCAGAGTTTTCCTTCTCCTGGACTAGTTACCTAGCTAAGGTTAAAGAGCCCAGTCTGCCCTACTATTTGCCCATAGGTAGAGGGGGAGTAGGTGGGTGCATACCATTCCTAAGGGCATTAGTGCTATGTGAAATGTATACATCCCCGTCCAGGTTTTGAACTCGGGTCGATAAATCCATTTCCTACGATTCTAACCATTATATCAAGCGCCTTATCAAGTTAAAGTAGCGTGAACATGGAGTCAACAGCGCCTGGTTACTGACAGTTTCTTGCTTATGCGATTTTCAGACTACACAGCATATGTCCACGCTACCATAACGTATCAGTCTTTTTCTCGCTCCAACGCACAACCCAGGCTTCCAAATGGTCGTATGACATCTGTATATTAATACTCTTCGTTTCTTAATCTTCGGACCATTATCATCTAGCAACTTCCCCTGGTTAAAAATTAGACCGTCCAAATCGTTCAAGATGAAATGAAAAAAAATATAAATCCTGACTATCTAGTGTCACATCCGCCGAATTCTTTTTTCTCGTGAGTGTCGTCACCATAGCTAAATAATGGACCATTCCGTTTTTATTATAAAGAAAGAAATGGAAGAAAAATGAATGCTACACAGAAAAGTATAATAAAAAGGAAATAAATAGATGGAGTAGGAGAAAGATAGAAAGAGGTGCGAGCATGCGGAAGTGATAACGCTAATCTATTTAAATCGAACATAATGAAAAGATGAAAAAAAAAGGAGTTAAATTAAGATAGGTAAGGTAAGTCGACGGGGCGGCCTAAAGTCGGTATCAGCCAGACAGCGAGGGAGTCTATCCCCTTTTCAATAGCGCTAGACCAAGGAGATTGTTTTTAGCATCTGAGGTGGAGCGCCACACCTACCATCAGCTCCTTACTTTACCGCACAGATCCCTATGCTACTCATACTGAGTTGGCGAGGACCGGTATCGAACTAGGAACCTTGTGGTTTCTAGCCGGACGCTCTACCGACTGAATCAAACATTGTAATAATCAAATTATCATACTGTGATATATCCACAGGTCCTGCTCGTAAAGATTAAAGCGCTTTACTCTCCGCTACTGACTCAAGGTATGTTGGCATTTTTTATATACAGAATATTATTTCTCCTAGACTGGTTTCCCTACCAAGGCTAGAAAGCCCAGTCTACTTTCCAATTTGACCCTTAGCTGGAGGAAGAGATGAATTTATGTCTTTTGCATGGGCATTTTGCTACAAAAAGGGGGGGGGCGTACACATGAGATCAATTGTTTCGACAATTTCTTTTCTCAATAAACAAACAAATAAATAAATGTAAGTCAGGTTATATTTTTGACTTGTTTGTTAAAGAAGCGATGAAAAAAATGGGGGATTGGATGGGAAACGAGACAACGTGATTTCTCGTTGAGTGCGCGAGAATAGTTTCTTTTCTTGTTTTCATCTTATTATTTTTTTTTCTTCTGCCAATCGCCAGCTTTGATTTATGGCGAGAAAAGGCGAAGCAGTGTTTAAAGCGGGAAAACAAAAACACTTTAAAAACGAAACATCCCCCCCAAAGACAAAAACAAATAGGAACAGGAAATGAGAAATAGAATAATTTAAAACAAAGAAAACCAAAGAAAGAAAGAAAGAAACAAACAAACAAACAAACAAACAAACAACGTATTTAAATAATTGTTTGTTTCAAAGAAATAACGGCTGTACAAAATGTCTCGCTTTCCAGCCTCGGAAGTTTTAAGGTTTACGATCTTTTTTGTCTTTTCCGGAAAATGTATTCACAATTTTTGTTTTTTTGTTTTTACTGTTGTACATTCTGTCTACCTTATTTTACGCTTCATTCTACTTGGTGGCAGAAAGAGTTGCGCATTTTTTACTGTTGGATTGGTACATAATTATTGCAGCTTGTTGGAATATTTTTGATATAAGGTGTGCTGTAGGCCACCACTTAAACTTATAGACTCTGCATGGGCGCATTGATCGGCTGATTGAATCCACGCTCTAATACGTGGTTAGTTGACTATTTAATAGCCGGTATTGAAATCTCAAATATATATATATATATATAGATATAGAGGTATCCAAAACTTGGTAGTGAAGGATGATTCTATATGTGATTTCTAAGACACTGTATTATTATTGTATGATCCAGTATGTATAAATACAGTGAATCTTTAAATCACTAAAGAGAGCTCAATGTATAATACACTTTTTAGATTATATACAGAGCAATATTTATCTTTGAAAGGAAGGAAAAACTCAACACCGTAATTCCATAATAAATTTATTTCGACCAAAAATGGGGCCTATATAAATCTAAGTTGATTTAATATACCTCCCCAAAATCCAGTCTCATCAGATGGGAGAATCAAGTTATCTGAATTGCAAAATTTTTTTGCTTCTCAAAAACTAAAATAAAAAATAAAAAAGTAAAAAAATAAATTAAACAGGGGTGTTGAGTTTTTCCTTCCTTTCTATGATCTCTCTCTCTCTCTCTCTCTCTCTCTCTATCTATCTATCTATCTATATATATATATATATATATATATATATATATATATATATATATATATAGGGATCTACTTTCCTCTTTTTATTAAAGGAATATTCGAGCTTGAACATACCTGAAAATCAGTTTCGATATAGAACGTTGTGGACGTTCTAGAAATTATAACAAAAAAAAGGCTCATATTCTTTTTCATAAAACGATATCGTTTCAAATTAAGCTGAAAGTGCCAGGTCTCATCAGCTCAATGAAGTTAAGCATTAAACAATCTGTTCACTATCAAGATGGGTAACCACTTAAGTTAACAGTAGGTAATGTAATCGACATGAGGCCTGTGTAAATAAAAAAAATAA
>CM042138.1:80907666-80912666 GCA_023376005.1 Doryteuthis pealeii | reverse complement strand
AGAAAAGAAACAAAGATTCATCTGTAATAATTTCTGTATTTCTGAGTCTCTATCATCAGTACCTCCTCTTTCGGTCATGACTAGTCTCTATCTCTCTCTCTCTCTCTCTCTCTCTCTCTCTCTCTCTTTCTCTCTCTCTCTCTCTCTCTCTATAATATATATTATATATATATATATATATATTATATACACTAAGAAGAAAACGGAATGAATAAAATAAAATAGAAAGACAAAAGAAAGAAAAAAAAGAAAAATAGATAGAAGAAAGAAAGAAAGAAAGAAAGAAAAGAAAAGAAAATAAAGGAATGAAAGAAATGAATAAATGAATGAAAAACTGAAAAATAGGAAGGAAAGAAATAAAGATAAAAGTAGAAAAAGAAAAGAAAGAAAGAAAGAAAGAAAAAAGAAAGAAAATAATCTGGGAGAAATGAAAAAAAAACTTATAAGATAACAATGAAAAAAAGAGAAAACATCAAGTAAACGGAAAGAAGAAAAATGAGGAACGCGTCAAAAGAAAATAGAAATGAACGAAAAATGGCGTCAGGGGAAGGTAGGTGGGGCTGGCTAGCAACTTGTTTCCATTTCCTTGTACTTATGTCAAACAACTACAGACAAATTTGTTAATAGCTTGTAAACATAAAAGTATTTCTTTTAGTAGATATCGTTTTTTTTTGTGTTACTCAGTTCCCGCCCTTTTCCCTCTTTCCCGCCTATTCCTGTTACTTCACCTTTCAATGTTCTCCTTCCAGCGTTCTTAATGTCTGAAAGTAAACCTAATATAAGTGAATAGCCTTTTAACACTGCAGATGATTCAAACGATGTTCGTCGTCTACTCTCGTTTGCATAGTTGTCTGTAGACAATGAAGTAGTTTAGTAGTCGTAGATTCACCCGTTCCAATTATTATGGCTCAGCCTGTAAAGATGCTGGACAGCACTTATTTTAAAATCAAGTCAGAGATTCAATTATTATTCTCAGTCTTCAGTGCTGTACCTATTCAACCACATTACCCGGGGGTCCAGTATGTGATATATGGTCAATTTAACGACGGGGTCTCACGCGTATACACATGGGTCAAATATAGTCCCAGAACACCCACCCTGGCGTTGGACTATTCCGACTCTACTCTGTACAATAGGGGAGGCACTGCACAAGATCGGAATCTCCGGGAACAAGTTAGACTCTATTTTACAGCGTTCTGTTAAAAAAAAACAAGACTACGGCTGAGGGAAATGAACTGATAATACGCTTTAATCACAGGTCTGCTACAAGGTTTGTAAACATGGGGGCAGTAGCGTATCTGGCAAACGTGCCACCCAGTGCGGATGTTTATTTGGCTGTCCATTAAAAGTTCTAATAAAACTTCAAAAGCTAAAAATGGAATAATACATTTATATAAGTATGCACGATAAGAAAACAAACTGTACCAACTATTTATTTTCCCACAATTTAACTTTATAATGCTTATACACACACACAAAAAAGTAAAGATGTGTTTAAGAACAGATGAATGAGTTACAAAAATAGCCTCTAAAATTAATTGTAAGCCTCTGAAATTAGTAGACAGACCACAAAAAATAGCTGTACAACCAAGTAAGACGATCAAGACACGCTGGACACTCCTGGAAAGAAAGAACGAACTTATGTGACGTTTTCTGACAGCTACTCATGGACACTTAGGCCGACAAGCAAAAAAACCAACACAAATTATGACTGAGCAGATTCTGGGTGTCATGTGGAGGATAGGCCATCAAGTGGTTAAATTATGAATTACAAAAATAGACGATTTAGAAATGGACTTCACGTGCATTACACTTCGCGAAATCTTGAATGACTTAATCAAAATCCTTTTACCGTAATGTGATGATCTATGGATAATATTGCTAAAATTATATGTTACTGGATAGGACAGAGTAATTTCTCGGAGAGAGATGGGACAGTTGTAAAGTTAACAATTTTTACTTTTACCAAATGTTTATGTAGCACTGCGTCGAATTTTCCAATCAGTTCAACAAGCCCCAGAAAATTTCCGTTATTTTCATTTACGAATGTACCACCTGGGTACTTCCATGGCAATTCATCCAGGCCATGTCAAAAAGCCCCTTCAATTTTTCTGAAATTTTGTTCAGGTGCGGACTATGTTAAAGTTAGACAATCTCCAAAATTTGAGTTATAGAAAAAATGCTATAAAAAACATCTTAAAGTTAACCAATTATAAGTTATTATAATGATTTTGATTTGCAAAATTTAACTGATGATGTAGCTTTGATTCTGAGCAAAAATCAAACTACTTTTTTGGTACAAATAATGTTCAATATATGTGAAATAATATAGAAAATATTTTTTGTCATAGATGCAGTGTCACATCGGGATATTGATCTTGCTATGAAAAAATCAGAAGTCATCAATAACTTAAATTGGTTGATTTGAAGATTTTTTTTTTTATAGCAGTTTGGATCCATTGGACAAAAATGCTTTTATAACCCAATTTTTAGTAGTAGTGAAGCTCTAGAACTCATTTTACAGACAAAAATAGATTTAAAATGTCACCGTTTTTCGCGAAACCCAGCAAATTTGGAGAGCTAAAAATCGACATAACTCAGCCAATTTTTGGAATTGGAAGCTCAAATTTTGGGATTGTTTAATGTTAACATAGTCCACACATGGAAAATTCAGCAAAATTGAAGGGGGGGGACAATTTTACTTTTTTCTGGATGATTTGACGTGGAATTACCCACCCGTAAATTGTACCGCTCGGGGACTGCCTCTCCACTCTTTTTTGGTACGCTACTGCGTGTAGAGTAATGAGCCTTATCCGGCCACGCAGGTCCATGATGTGTTGATAGGAGGGTTGATTTTAGACTGCTTGAACTCGGCTTACCAGTTTCCTTCTCCGTACCCTTACACAGCCTTAAGTTATCATTAATGGCGAATATCTAATGGTACAGAATCGACAAAAATAGAGGTAGAATTGGTTTATTGGATTCACTCAGAACTTTTCAGCCTCTCGCCTTCATATTTGATATACATTCTTCCAGGCTGTAGTTGTATCAGTGCTACTGTACAGATGCACGACTTGGACCTAAACGAGGCGCCAAGAAATAAGCTAGATGAGAGTTGCACAAGAATGCTGTGGAAGCAACACCCAACAAGAAAACAACTGTACGGCCACATTCCCCCTATCACACAAGCCATCCGAGAGAGACGAACAAGACATGCTGGACACTGGTGGAGAAGCGGGGACGAATTAATAAGTGACGTTCTCCTGTGGAAACTAGCATATGGGCACGTCAGTGTGGGCCATCCAGCAAAGACCTACATTGATACTGGATGCTGCGCAGAGGACCCCTCGAAGGCAATAATTGATAGGATGGTTGGCGAGAGATTGTCATTGATATCTATGCTACTAGCGCGATATGATGATGATGATGATGAAGTACGAGGACGAGAGATTGAAAAGTTCTCAGTCCAACTAATATGACAATGGCCTTTTTGTATGTGTGATTTTATCGAAATTTTTGAAATGTTAAAAAAATAATGTTGATCTGTGTTGATCGGAGGTTAACGGGTTTCAATTCAGAGTTTTCTTTCTCTTAGAGTAGGGGTTTCCGACCATGGGTGATGGCACCCTCAGGGGTGCGTGCATCATTCCAAGGGATGCAAGAAGCGTGCGTTCAAATTTAGATTAAATTTCTTTTTTTTGTAATTAATATTATTTATATTTTTATTTCTATATTTCAGATTATTATCATTACCTTTCATCATGTCGAAGAACATATTACATATTATATTAGATTAGAGAATGAAATATATATGATCGTTTGATAAAAACTGTAGTATGGATTCACATTCTATATTTTTGAACAAAAGTATAAATTGTAGCGGTGCGGGAATAGAAAAAGGTTGGGAACCACTGTCTTAGATCGTTTGCCTAACCAAGGTTAAAGAGCCCAGTCTGCCCTACTATTTACCGATAGCTGGATGGAGATCAGTTGAATGCATACCTTTCGCAAAAGTATTAGCACTATGTGAAATATAAAAAGCCGTGTCCATGATTCGGATTCGTCTCGCCGTGTCCATTTCCTACGACTATAACCGTTACACGATGCGCATCCGTCTAATTGATCTCTCACTCGCTGCGGTTCTGTATGTTTCAGTGACAGTGTGCAAATAACTTTTTTGTGTTTGTTTATTGTTTTTTTTTTTTAATTTGTTTTGCTTTCCGAAACTCAATTTTCCCACCTTTTCTATCAATGTCGACCAACGTCTCACACTTTGACATCTCCAACGCCTCGTTCACAGGAAGCTTCGATTTGGTCTTTATTTATTCATTAGTTCCTTTTTCTATTTAGTTTTATTCAATTTCTTTATTTCTTTTTAAAGATTTGCCTCCTTTCATTTATCCATATGACAATGGCTGTCATTTCTTTCTCTTTCAATATCAATCGATGTACGGGCGCCGTTTGTTGGTTTGAAAAGAACATCACCCATATATATCTTCTTATTATAATGGAGATTGTGGGTTTGTCTGTCTGTAACCGAAACTATATTACTATACGAGTCACAATTCCGTTGTATTTTACACACATTCTCCATGATTTTTTTTTATTCAAACCTCAATTATTAAAAAAATTGTTTACATTATCAATACTGTTCACAATATCTACAAACTAATAACATTCAATTGTATTTATATATACAACAAAATAGCGGATTACAGTGTGAATGGAAGGCTAATTTGCATATTGATCTTAAAATTGATTTTAATAAATATACGCTTAGTATTATTGATTTCTAATTGTTTGGTTTTATCTTATTGAATATGAGCAAAAATCTCTGTGATAAATCTTAAAAGAAATCCATTAACAAGAAGAAATAACTGTAATATTATTCTTTAATTCCTATTTTAACTAAATAGTTAAATTAAGAAAAATTTACCAATGAAAGACGGAGTAATGGAAAATGATGGAAGAGTTAATTTCAAAGTTGTTCTATTTTTCAA
>CM042138.1:80895166-80900166 GCA_023376005.1 Doryteuthis pealeii | reverse complement strand
CAGTCACAGGAGGCGCTGTAACTTCAAGGGCTCAAGAACTATATTATAGTCTTCCGAGACTGCAATGCCAATGAATGATGGGAAACGGCCTTAGGTTGATTACACTACCTGCTCTAGCTTAGGTGGTCACCCAACCGTTATGAACAGGCTCATCGTTGCTTAACTTCTAGCAGTAACCGATTCTTCTAGCGTGACGTGACTGTAATTTTTTATTGTCATAGACAATATAACAAACAAATGAATAGAAATGATATTTTTTGTAGTTGGATGCTTTCATAGATAAGAAACCGCCCTGTAGGTGGTGCCTAGAATACGGTAACTGTATCCCCAGGGCGCCCCATTAATAACGAGTTCGA
Source organism: Doryteuthis pealeii (assembly GCA_023376005.1). Classification (NCBI taxonomy): domain Eukaryota; kingdom Metazoa; phylum Mollusca; class Cephalopoda; order Myopsida; family Loliginidae; genus Doryteuthis; species Doryteuthis pealeii. Next base: position 80,899,810 of record CM042138.1, on the reverse strand, counting down.
TCTTCGCTGAATGTTTCATACTGGTGACTTTGTGTCACATCCTCCACTTAGTGAACAGGTTGGGTAAATATCTATGCTAACTGTATCCCCTGCAGAGGTTAATCCCCCCCCCCAAGGGTGTTGCGAGTATGACACTAAAAATCAATCAATCAATCAATCAATCAATTAACCGGAAGGGTAGTACCTGTTAGGGTCCCCTATATCGGTTAAATAGATTTGTTTAAAAATTTTGACCTATTCGATAAAACCGCGTGCAAAAATGTAAATATGAATGTAAAATGAACGGGATTCCCTAACCCCTAGACATAAGATAACCATAGACAAGTTGACAAAATTATTAGTATTCGATAGGACCATGTGCAAAAAAAAAACACAAAAAAAGAAACAATTACATGGAATATAAAAATAATTGTACAATGAAGCGTAGTGGCTAAGTGCTGGTCTACGACATCGTAGGAAACGCGTTCGAACTTCAGTCGAACTATCACTTACAGTCTAATATCCGTATGAAAGTTATGAAGTAACTAATTCCTCAATTATGGGTTAAATAGTACCACTACTGCTCTTCTATGAGGATGGCTTTGGCATTAGATAACCTACGAAGGTTGATATGCCATTAAACAGAAAAAAACTGTAGTTTGTTCCTAATTGGCCACCCATCTAAATACTAAGCATGCTCAACGTTGCTTAACTTCGGTGATCGAGCGGGAATCAGTGCTCTAATCGTGACTTGAATGTGAGTCAAGTATTTGGCAAATTGCCAGGAAACAAACCTCAACCTTGCCAAGAATCTTGGAGCCACCATGATAGCCTCTTGGAAGTCTCTGCCATTCCCTGGATTTACCCAAAAGAGCAGCAGAATTCACGGCAGCATTTGATGCAAAGGTTTGGCGAAGTTTTGGAGCAATTAAAAGTCGAACAACAAATTTCGGAAATCTTTTTCATTCGTTTAAAATTCGCTTGGTTTTCGGGAAGAATAAAACCAATAAAAAAATGAGTTCTGAAAAGGCTAAACTATCAAAAAAAAAAAAAAAATTAATATTATGAATTTGATAACCTTCTGGAATAAAAACTGATCTTCAAAAACCTGTATTAACTTATTAAATGTTTTTGTTTCGTTTCTTTAGATTTAAGAGGATTTTTATCTTTTGTTCAATTTTTAACACCTATAATAACTTCTGGAATAAAAACTGATCTTCAAAAACCTGTATTAACTTATTAAATGTTTTTGTTTCGTTTCTTTAGATTTAAGAAGATTTTTATCTTTTGTTCAATTTTTGTTAGTGGAAAAAGAATGTAAGAAAAAGAAGACGCACAATTAATAGAAAAGACAGAGACAGAAATAAAAGGAGAGAGTGAAATGAAATTTTGTTGCTTACCTTAAAAGGTCTTTCACCAGAATGTTGGCGTATGTGTGTGCGCAGGATGCTCGAAGCAGTGAAAGCTTTGCTACAGTAGACACATTTATAGGGACGTTCTCCACTGTGAACCTTCAAAGAAAAACAAACATTGTGACCCTCGACAGCTACAAAAACAGGGTAAACGCATTATATCAATACAATGATTTCTAATAGTTTCTATTTTTTCCTCTTTTTTAGGACCGACTGTTACATAATTGATGGGTTGTCTATAAATTATGTATGTTAGTGTAGAAATTGAAAATAACGGTAATTTCTGAATCATGGAAAAAAGCAGCATAAGTGATTGACAGAACTGAATCTTTAACAGACATTTGCTCACATTGACCAGAGCTGACCGTAAGAATTGAAAAATAGAAAGTTAGTTTTAGCTGGGTGACAGAACGGGACTGACGCAAAATGGCGTCTGTCGCGTGTTTACTATACTTTGGTTTAATAAAATAAATACGTCTAAAGAAAAACAACATCGCCTTGAGTTCGTTATTAACCATATAATTGTGTATAAATTATTAGTATTAGATAGAAATACGATCGGTTACATGTTGTTTTTTTCACGCCCAGGCTCGTCATGAAAACGTACGGCTTTAACTCAATCAACTCTGGGTAGCGTAGTCGGGATTATGTTAAGATATACTGTTTCGTTGCAGAAAACGCGCTCTATTTTATGTTGTTATTGTTCTTCCTAGATCTGTTGTAGTTTCTGGACCAATAAATTGAAGGCTTTATTTTCGGAGCGTTTTTCTTTTCGTACTTGAATTATTCTTCAATATTTTCTTTTTAAATTCAATTCTTTGCTTACGGTATACCGCTCACAGTGCCTCTTCCACCACTGTGATTCTACCATAAGCCTCTGATGGTTAGTTCATTTTAAATGAGCAGAAAGCCTGAGATTACAATAATAATAGGACTTTATTTGAATAGAATGAGTTCTGAGATGAATAGTGAAATTTGAAATATCCCATTATACAGGTAAAAAATACCAAGAAAATTTAGTACAGCCGTAGAGGAAATTTGGTAGGCAAATAGTTCTGGTTTTGAATTACGACCCCCACGAATGTGCGCAATGGAACTTCGTGAATAGATAGTGAAACTTTGAAATATCATATCACACAGGGAAAAAATACCAAGAAAATTTTGTACAGCTATGGGGGAAATTTGGTAGGCAAAGAGTTATGGTTTTGAATTACGACCCCCACGAGTATGCGCGATGGAACTTCATGAATAGATAGTGAATATATGAAATATCCCATCACACAGGGGAAAAAAAAAATAACAAGAAATTTTGGTACAGCTGGGAGGGAAATTTGGTAGGCAAAGAGTTAACTTGGAAATTTTCCTCGGTTACTCGGTCGATTTTTTATTATTTTGAATCCAACTTACCCGCATATGTTTATTGAGGCTGGAAGACTGGCTGAAACTCTTTCCGCAAACAGCACACTTGTGGGGACGATGCTTTTCGTGGACGTGAAGAACGTGGATTCTCAGGCGATCGCGTTTTTCAAAAGACCTGCGAGGAAAATAGATAAATATGAATGGAAATAAAGAAAAGAAATAAAAACGGCAATAATTGAATACAGAAATGAATGTGCTATGAAATTAATGTAAATTAGTCTCTGAATTTCTTAGAAGATGCAATATTATTATTATTATTATTATTATTATTATTATTATTATTATTATTATTATTGCTTTTCATAATGAAAGCCTTATGGTCTATCCTTTATTTTTATTTCCCTTTCCGAAACTGAACATTTTTTTTTGATAACTTTTCTTCTTACCTGCTGCAAAGATGGCAGGGGAATTTCCGGTCTCCTTGATCAACGCATTTGGTGTATTTCAAATGTTTGTCTCTATAATATTTGTAGGCAAACACCTTACCGCACCGTTCGCACTGGTATCCATCGCTGTCTGAAAAAATTCAAATGAAGACAAACAACTTAATTTTTTTTTACTATAAAAATGCATTGGACAATGATTTTTACTATAAAAATGTATTGGAAATGATTTTTACTATAAAAATGCATTGGAAATGATTTTTACTATAAAAATGTATTGGAAATGATTTTTACTATAAAAATGCATTGGAAAGGACTTTTACAATAAAAAATGCATTGGAAAGGACTTTTACAATAAAAATGCATTGGAAATGATTTTTACTATAAAAATGTATTGGAAAGGACTTTTACAATAAAAATGCATTGGAAATGATTTTTACTATAAAAATGTATTGGAAATGATTTTTACTATAAAACTGCACCGGGAATGATTTTTACTATAAAAATGCATTAGAATTGATTTTTATTATAAAAATGCATTGGACAATGATTTTTACTATAAAAATGCATTTTTGCAAATTTTCTGAAAATAATTTGCCGACTCTACAAGGATTAAAAATGCATCAAATGAGAAAGAAGGATCGGACAGGTGAAAGAGAGGGATGAGCATTCTTACTCGCGTTTAATATTTACTTCAAATACACCTGGGTAAAAATGTCATTTAAATCAGGATTTCACAACGGGGCCGATATCAATAGAACAATGCTTTTTTTGGGATGGTCTTGATTCTTCCTTTGATTTCCATTTCCCCCAGACTCTTTTTCAAACACTTGGAGACCGTTCCAATGGCACCAGTAACAATTGGTACCACTTTTACCTTCCTGTTCCACAGTTTTTTCCGTTATCTGGCAAGGTCCAAATATTTGTCTATCTTTTCGTTTTCTTTCATTTGGAGCAATGAGAATTTTTTTGTTGTGAGGGACAACAAGGTCAATTTAAAAAAAAATGGCAGACAACAATGTGCCGAGAGAGGGCTATCGAAAATTTAGAACCCACAATAATATATATATATATATTGGAGTATTTTGTAACTAATAATTGTTATTAGTTAGGGAAAATAGATCACTAATTAGGACTGAGCCTATTCTAGTAGGGACCACTCCAAGAGGAATTTAACAGGTTTGAATTCAGAGTTTTCCTTCTATATTGGTTGCCTAACCAAGGTTAAAGAACCCAGTTTGCCCTACAATTTGCCCATAGCTGGAGGAAAGGAGTTGGATTCATACATTTCCCAAGGGTATTAGCGCTGTAGCTTCGCCCAGGATTTGAACTCGGGTCGACGAGTCCATTTCCTACGATATTACACCACGGCCTAACTATTTAAAATAAGATATTAAACTTATTATTTAGTTAAAATGTTAAATAAATCTTAGCCATTTTGTTGACATGAA
>CM042138.1:80870166-80890166 GCA_023376005.1 Doryteuthis pealeii | reverse complement strand
GCCCTTGAAACGGTCCCAAGGGTCTGGAAAAGAGTTTGTGGGGAATTGGAAATCAAAGGAAGAATAGGGACTATCCAAATAACACCATTGCTGATATCGGCTAGAATACTCAGAAGAGTCCTGGAGACCTGAGGAGACTTACTGTCATCCAGCCTGCAGTAAACCACCGGCTACGGCAGGTGTGAAAACCTCATAATAATAATAATAATAATAATAATAATACTCAGAAGAGTCCTGGAGACCCGAGGAGACTTATTGCCACTCATACTCAAGTGAAAGGCCATCAGCTGACGCTGATGTGAAAAACTCAAAAAGAGTGAATAATAATAATAATAATAATAATAATAATAATAATAATAATAATAATGCTCTCTTGTTATTCATTGACAAACTAATATGATTGCGTTTAATTTTAGTATTATTTGTATTCGATAGTACCGTGCTTAACCCCGCCCCACCAAAAAAAAAACAACTTATAAGAAACTACGCAAGAATGTAAACATAAACGTACAATAAAGCAAATTCCCTAATCTCTAGGCATAAAATGGGTTGACATACCGTTGAAATCAATCAAACATGGTATGTTTTATTTTTGGCTATATTCAGGACCATTTTGACCAACAGGGTGTATGGCAACAAGTCATGTCAACAAATAGGTTATCAGTAAATCATGGTGATTTCTTTTTAACGATCTTTACTTTTTTTACGGATCCGTTGCACTTAGCGAGATCCTCTCCGGGTTGACAATATGTGTAACAACTTACATATATTTACCAACCCGGCTATAATGTGACTCAAGGTCAATTTCTTACACGGGGTTTAACAGGTTTGAATTCAGACTTTTCCTTCTCCTAAACTGTTTGCATAAACAAGGTTAAAATTGACCTTGTGTTGCATCCTACTTGTGTGAGTGGAGGTAAATACATACTACAACACCATAAGCCCATATGTTACTCACTTGCTAAATATATTCTTTATCTAATCGGAAAATCAGCTATAAAAATGAAACAAATATTTCAGCAGTCATATGAACAAAACTTGTATTTATTAATTTGAGTTTTCTCCTCGCGATAGGAATATGCAGATTTTGAGGATATCTATATTAATTTTTCTTAATTAATGAAACTTTTGTTGATAGTGCTAAACACGGATAAATGAAATTGCAGTTAAAATGTTAAAGAGCCCAGGTTGCCTTACGATTTGCCCATATCTGGATTGAGAATAGTTGGATAAATAGTTTTCTCGAGAGTATTAGAGCTATTTAAAATGCAAACAGCTTAGTCCAGGATTTGAACTCGGTTCCGATTGTCCATTTCCTACGACGATGACCATTACACAACGAGCGCTTCCTCTACCATGTAACACAGTATAACCTATTGGAAGTTAATTGTATAGGGTATGGACACTATTAAGAAACTTCAATTGCGTTGAGTTCCTGAAATGTTACCCCGGTGATCTAGTAGATCATGGGACAATTAGAGATTGATAACACGAAAGTGTCGATAATAAAACATTGAGTGTACAATAACGTCGAGCAATCGGTCAATCAATCTTTGTATAAGTTCTTAGGATTTGTGACAGCAAGAAGTTAAACCCTTTTTCTTCATTTTGAACATAAACGTAATCTATCTCCGTCGGTTCAGTCTATCGATCTAAATCTGTTAAACCTGTCAGTCATTCAATCAATCTCTAGTTGTAAATCTATTCATAACGAACTGACGTTGTAGATACGTCGCCATTAAAGCCACATGGCTGTCTCGATTTCTTTTCGTCTTTGGTCTTTGAATAGTAGAGACATTGTCTCTGACCCTGACAAGGAACAGTAGCGCCACATGGCTGTCTCGATTTCTTTTCGCCTTTGGTCTTTGAATAGTAGAGACATTGTCTCTGACCATGACAAGGAACAGTAACGCTACATGGCTGTCTCGATTTCTTTTCGCCTTTGGTCTTTGAATAGTAGAGACATTGTCTCTGACCCTTACAAGGAACAGTAGCGCCACAGGGTTATCTCGATTTCTTTTTGTCTTTGAACAGTAGAGACGTTGTCTCTGACCCTTACAAGGAACAGTAACAAACATTATCAAGTAAGCCTTTTTTTATTCTGGACCTTTTCAATATACATATTCAGTTTATGCTACGAACGTGGAAAAAGCTTGGAGTCTTTTTTTTTTACGTTGACAAATGGATTTATCTGTTTATTTGTTTGAGCATTCGATAAAATGCATGCTCAAATTTTACGAGCAAGAAGGTTATTGCGCTCTTCGAGGTGTTTCTTTCTAATGGCACCGGATTTCTCCTGACAGGAAATAAAAACGCCATTGATGGCTTCAGTCAGAAGAAAGAAAGCAAGAAAGAATGAAAGACAAAAGAAGAAAAAAAAAAAGAGAAAAGAAAAGACATAATTATATTTTGTAAGTGGAGTTAAGTTCACAGAATTATTTCGAAGATTGGTGGTCATAAAAAATTAAGGTTAATTAAAATTTGGTCAGTAGTTTACGAGTCTGAGATATACTGTCATTTTTAATGACTTACACATTTTGAAGAAAAAAAAAAAAAGATTGGTTTATTCGTATGTCAGAGGTTGGAATATGTCACTTTTCTATGACGAAATTTGTCCTCTTTCTCTGTTGAGGTTGTTGAAGAAAACAAAGAAAAGAGCGTAGAAAAGAAAAGAAAAGAAAAAAGAAAAGAAAAGAAAAAAGAAAAGAAAAGAAAAGAAAAGAAAAGAAAAAGAGCCTTGTTTTGAGATAAAATGTCACTTTTCTATGACGTCATTTTTCCTCTTTCTCTGCTGAGGAAAACAAGAACAAGAGCGTAGAAAAGGAAAGAAAAAAAAGAAAAGAAAAAGAACCTCTATGACGCCATTTTCCCTCTTTCTCTGTTGAGGTGGTTGAAGAAAACAAGGAGAAGAGCGTAGAAAAAGAAAGAAAAAGAAAAAAAAAAGAAAAGAAAAAGGAAAAAAGCCTCGTTTTGAGATGAAATATCCATGAATGGTCGGAAATCGTGGAAAATGGCTGCCAGCACGCATAGAAATTCGGCTTGGGCAGGAATGATGTGCGATTTACCTTCACTGGTTGACTGAATTAAAATTCGTTCTTTTATATATTTTTATTTCAAAATTTATTTTATTTTATTTTATGAGTATTTTCGGTTTTGCGCCCGCTCATCTATAAAATCAGTGAGCGCGTGACTTTGACACTCGAATTTTGTCATTTTTGTTGAGCGAAGTAAAATGTACTGAGAGATTACAGATTCTAAAATGCCTCTGAGGAAGGACGAAGCACATAACGGTCAAATGTTGATTAAAAAACAACAACAACAACAAAGACAAAGATAAGAATACGAATAAGCAAGGAATATAGAAAATATTGGACTAAGTATCCAATAGGCACCCCAAATCATCGCCTTAATGAAAGGTTCACATTTTAACACGTCACCGGTAACTTCCGCTTCCATTTTTTGTAAACAAATGATTTTAATCAGAAGTTTATGGAGATGTTGAACTTACGATAAATTAAATAAATAGATGGTTGGTACAAGTAATTAAATTAAAATTCAATAGCAAAATCTTCTTTTGAATAAATACTTTTTAATTAGAAGTTTATGAGTATTTTTCAACACTTACGATAAATTAAAAAAAGACGAAATACGTTTTTATACTATAATAGTTTTTACTTAATCAGAAGAGAAATGCAATTATGTTTATTTAAATAAAAATACAGTTTTTATTTGCAAAATATTTTTATGATTATTTAAATAAAAGGATGCTGTTCAGAAATGGTATCACAAAATTTGTAAAATTTGTTTTTGTCAGATACAATATAAATTCAAAAAAAAAAAAAATCTGTTCGTTTATTTTCAAATATTTGAAAGTCGAAGTTACTGGTGATGAGTTAAAATATGAACCTTTCATTAAGTTGATGATTCGGGGTACCTATTGGATACTTGGTCCCAAATATTTAATCATAAAACAATATTTTCTTCTCCAGCAGTGTCCAGCATGTCTTGTTCATCTTACTTGAATGGTTTGTGTGCTAGTGGACAAATGACCGTACAGCTATCTTGTAGGGTGCAGTTTCCACGCTATAACACGGCGAGTTCATTTTATTGGCGTCAACTAATTCTTAACGAAAGAAGAAAGTGTAGATGTTATTTTGGTTAGTTAAAGGAAATGGTTTTGTTAAAATAGGGAAATCAAAATATTGTATAATTTTTTATTTTACTTATTGTGTTTACAGATACATGCAAAGGTCACTGTATGACCAGCAGTGACTTAAGTTGATATGTTTATCAAGCTATCAGAAATCAAGGGTTAGACTTATTTTGGGGGCTGGTGGATAGCACTCGTTGACCCTGTCACGTTAGCAGAATAGCTATATTTTCTCTATATAAAAGGTACTCTGAATTGTTAATAATTCAGTTAGACCGGAAAACTAGAAGGAATCTTGTCAGAGGGACATGAGACTTCTTCAATAAATGAAATAAGAAAATACGAGCGCAACACCTACCATCAGCTCCTTACTTTACCACACAGACCCCTGTGCTACTCATACGCTGAGTTGGCGAGGGCAGGTATCGAACTAGGAACCTTGTGGTTTCTAGCCAAACGCTCTACCGACAGAGCTAAAGGTATTCAAAACTGGTAGTAAGGGATGATTCTAAAGGGATCTTCAAAATCTCACTGTATAATATATTGCATGTTTTAGTAGGTGCAAATACACTGATTTTAATATCCCTAGAGAGAGCTCAATGCATAATAATCATATATTAAGTACAAAGCAATATTTACCTTTGAAAGAAAGGAAAAACTCAATAAACCGTCATTCTGTAATAAATTTATTTCGACCAAAACTTAAGGGGCTTTTAGAAATTTAAAGCAATTTCCAAAATCCCCAGTTCAGTCTCATCAGACAGTCACAGTTAAAATCTAACTGTGATTAATCGAACTGATTCTAACTGTGACTGTTGATGAGACTGAACTGGGGAGTTTTAGAAATTTCTTTAAATTTCTAAAACCCCTTAAATTTTGGTCGAAATAAATTTATTAATAGCATGACGGCTTATTGAGTTTTTCCTTTCTTTCAAAGGTATAATAGTCGTTTCCCACTATTTATACACGTATTCGCTACGTACACAAACACGACAAATGTAAGCATGACTACACAGACATATAGAGCAAGGTACAACAACAACGACAAAAACAATAAAAATATCCCTTTGCATTGTAATAATTACCATTAAAATTAACTTACTTTCGTTTTCTTCGGTTGGCAAACTGCTCTCAGAACTTGTGACGTCGTGTAACGTGACTGGAATGCCCATGAATTGCAAATATGTCTCGCCATACCATACAAGCAGCTCACATCCATTGTGGATATCTCGCGAGACTTCATAGAAAATCTCGTCATCCTGCTGTACGACGACTAAATTCTGTTCTGATTTGTGGCGGGCACAATTCACATACGACATCCAACTTCCCAGGGCGCCGCGGCCGTCGACGAAGTGACTGAGCCGGCCATTCTTGAATATCTGCGATTAATAATAATAATAATAATTATAATAATAATAATAAATCAGAAAACATGGACATGGCTAAGAAGAGGAAACCTCAAAGAGAAACCGAATCTCTTATAATCACAGCACAAGACAATGCCATAAGAACAAACTATATAAAGGCAAAACCCACCCTTTAACACACACACACACACACACACACACACACACACATATATATATATATATATATATATATAATGACGTTTAGAGATATCAGGGTCGGTTTAGCACATTCGGTAGAAAAACCGCCGAGGAATCGCAAGTTTCCGGGTTCGATACCAATCCTCGCCAAATCAGTGCATGAGAGCACAGCTTGGGTAATCTGATATGTGCGGTAATGTGGGGAGCCTACGGTAGGTGTGGCGCTCCACCTCAGCAGAAATCAATATCCATGGTCTAGCGCAACCGAAAAGGGATAGATTCCCTCTGGCTGATACCGACAATAGGCCACCCCAACAAGTTTACTTTTATAGAAATTATGCAGTTTAATCAGTAAAAATCAGATTTACAAATTTGAGAAGATAGATAGCCATTTGCCCGATCCACCAATGGTGCAACAATAAAAAATTCTATTTCTCTGAATTTTTTTAGATGAGGCTTGATAATTAGTATTATTTGGATTATTCAGACTATTATCCTCATCTTTATTGTTATCTGTACAACATTTCGGCCAATGTACCTCCGGCCTTCTTCAGGTATTTCTTGTCGGACTCAGGAGCCTTCTTGAACTCGGGAACCAATTAGACACATAGCGTCGTGGATAAAGGCGTTGGGTTAAGACAGTTCTAAATGACAGTTATCTCTAGGCTGCGGGTTCAATCATGGCCAAGGGTGACAGTAACATAGAATAATAATTAACACTGCTTAACACCTGCACCCTAGCTATGGTTAGCAGAATAAGAACAGGATACCCCTGTGGATTGAATAAAGGGTTGGGTTCAAAGTTCCGTGATGGCTCCCAATTTCGAAAAGAAGGTTCCCGTGTTCAAGAAGGCTCTCGAGTCCGACAAGAAATACCTGAAGAAGGCCGGAGGGAAGGCACATTGGCCGAAACGTTGTACATATAACAATAAAGATGAGGACAATAGTCCGAATAATCCAAATAATACTAAAGAATTCTATCGTAAACAAATACAATGTAGACCTACCTCCCACATGTGTGTGTTATCATCAAACGTTTTTATTTCACTTGTGTTGACAATTTTGCCTTTAAAAGGTCCGTATCGAGTCCCTGTCGGAATGACTTCTTTGCGACAGAACACCCCATAATGCACAACACCAGCAAACATAGTTGGGTAAATACATAATTCTGAAAAGAGAACAAGAAATTTAATGAAAATAAAAACGGTTAGAATCCGAAGGATATTCCGAGATTTTATATGATTTCTGATAAAATCAAGGTTTTCATATCTTTATTCATAATATAATCCATATATGTAAAAACATACAAGGTGTGTCATAAAAGTACCAAGTTTAAAGTTGTATTTACCAGGATAGAAATAAACAATGAATAGAACTTAATTTTTTTCAGAATACAAGGTGTGTCAAAAAAGTGACGAGATTGAAGCTGTATTTACCGAGATAGAAATGAACAATGATTTTTTTTTTTTCAGAATACAAGGTGTATCATAAAAGTGCCTAGTTTGAAGCTGTATTTACCAAGATAGAAATGAACAATGAATGGAACTTAATTTTTTTTCAGAATACATGATGTGTCATAAAAGTGTCTAATTTGAAGCTGTATTAACCAAGGTAGAAATTAACAATGAATGGAACGTTAATTTTTTTCAGAATACAAGGTGTGTCATAAAAGTGACGAGAGTGGAGCTGTATTTACCAAGATAGAAATGAACAATGAATTATTTTTTAGTTAATTTTTTTTTTTTCAGAATTCATATCACAATTATGTGTGTCATAAAAATATCTAGTTTGAAGCTGTATTTACCAAGATAGAACTGAACAATGAATGGAATTTAATTTTTTTTCAGAATACATGATGTGTCATAAAAGTGTCTAGTTTGAAGCTGTATTAACCAAGATAGAAATGAACAATGAATGGAACGTTAATTTTTTTCAGAATATAAGGTGTGTCAAAAAGTACAAAAATATCGATACTTTTTTGACACACTTGTACACATACACTGATATTTATATGTACTTGCAAGAATATGCACCCTCCGGGCGTAAGTATCTAAGTTTTAATGTAATGAAATATATTGAATTAGAAAGACCAATGAAATCAGATAAGAACGCATATTACACGTATTCTAATTATATTTTAATTGGTTTCTATATAAAATAATTCATAGGATTGATTTTAATACATTAGAGAATAAAATGATAATATCAGAGACCAATAACACCAAATAATTATTTATCAAATCCGGGTTTGTTAAAACCAGTATGCAAATTAACCACACCATATATTATATAAACGTTTATTTTTTAGTGATATATAAGACATATTGCAGGACTTTAAACGTACTAATAACAGGGGTTGTTTTGAGGCAAATCCAACTCAGATTTTCTTAGAGACATCGTAAGTCGATGAAATTTATTCTATGCATTAATAATTTTGACTATGAATTAAATACTCATTGATAAACTAACGCAATTCCTGAGGATATTGAGACGTACGTAGTGACGTAGTTTCGGTTACAGACAGACAGACTCCAAATCTCCATTATAATAAGAAGATATAGACGAAATCTTTATATTTACGTTTGAGTTTTCAATTTGTTTGAATGCTCTCACGGAAGCTCTATGGACAGTGTCGGGGCGTGGCTTTTAAGCACCCGGACAATTTAAACTATTGCGTCTCCTCTTAAACTATAAACTGTTGTGAAATTCTCGTTTCCAAAAGTTTCCTACGTATTTCACAACCTTGCGCTAGTGAAAGGGGGATAGACTTCCTCGCTGATTGGCTGATACCGACTTTAGGCTACACCCGACGACTTTACTTTACTTTTAATTACGCATACATTAAATTTATTTATTTATAAAATAGAATTGTCTCTTTGCAGCTATCAAAATTTACATCAAAATTATTATAGAATTTGATTATCAAAATTATTAAAGAATTTGATTATCAAAATTATTATAGAATTTGATTATCAAAATTATTAAAGAATTTGATTATCAAAATTATTAGAAGTTGATTATCAAATTATTATAGAATTTGATTATCAAAATATTAAAGAAGTTGATTATCAAATTATTATAGAATTTGATTATCAAAATTATTATAGAATTTGATCATCAAAATATTATAGAATTTGATCATCAAAATTATTATAGAATTTGATTATCAAAATTATTATAGAATTTGATTATCAAAATTATTATAGAATTTGATTATCAAAATTATTATATCATCAAAATTATTATAGAATTTGATTATCAAAATTATTAAAGAATTTGATCTACTTATACATGAGAATAAAAAAAAATTGAATAGAAGCATGGAAAAAGATTTTAACGAAATCATTTTAAAAACTTGTTGTTTTCTCACCTTCTGGTAATACGTGAGGCGGTGGATCTAGTCTAGATGTTCTCCATGGTGGATAGAGAGGAAGAGTAGCCATGTTGCCTTTGTTCCACATTCGGCCCATTTCTGAAAGAGAAGGTAGACCATATTTGAAAGAAAGAATTATTATTTTCACTCTTTCAAACACACACACACACACACACACACACACACACACACACACAATATATATATATATATATATATATAGTTATTTACTAAGCTTAGATGTGGTAACAAGGCGCCCAATAAGAATCGATACTCACTAATGATGATTTGTGAAACCACTTGCTAACCATTACACCTCATAAGGTATATATATATATATATATATATATATATATATATATATATATATATATATATATATATATATATATGAGGAAAAATGAGTAAAGAAAAGAAATGTAAATGGATAAAATGAATTTAATCGATATCACATTAATCGATATCACTTACACATGTGTTTCGGTCAGTTTATGTGTGAGAAAATATTTCGCACACATACAAGAATCGACCTTCATCAGAGTGAACATTTATTTTTATATGAAAAAATACATATACATATATATATATATATATATATATATATATATATATATATATATATATAAGCACACAGGAACACACACACACACACACACACACACACACACACACACATATATATATATATATATATGTGTGTATATTGGAGGAGTCGATGTTTATATCGTTTTCGTTTATTTAGTAGAAGCTGAAACACACAAAACCCCCATACAATCCACTGTTTTTAAAAATGTTTTTTCCTCATATAAATGAATACCATGTCGATGGTTTTCTAAACAAACTGAAACGTTATAACATCAGCTCCTATAATAGAATATAATCTATTTGAAGACCATACAAGTCTTGTGCTTATTACTAAGAAAAACAACGGACACAATGATGAAGAAGACCCAAAAAAACAGACCAGAAGAACTGACAGAGAGAGAGAGAGAGAGAGAGGAGAGAGAGAGAGAGAGAGAGAGAGAGAGAGAGAGAGAGAGAGACCAGCATAGAAGAAATAGCATAGCAGAATAGATGTTAAGAAGCGAAGAAAGGGGTTATACAAAACACCTAGTGGTTGGTGTATAAACTAAGGAAAGGTAATTAGTCTCTCTCTCTCTCCCCCCTCTCTCTCTCTCTCTCTCTCTCTCTCTCTCACACACACACACACACACACGATACCGGCCCTCACTAACTCAGCGTGTGAGTACCACAAGGATCTGTGCAGTAAAGTGAGGAGCTGATGGTAGGTTTGGCGCTCCACCCCAGAAGCTAAAAAAAACAATCTCCTTGGTCTAGCGCTAGACAACCTCGTTGTGTGGCTTATACCGACTTTAGGCCACCCCAACGATTTTACTTATATATATATATATATATATATATATATATTATATATATATATATATATATATATATATTAGGCATGTGCTATTGAATAACAAGGAGTACTCTTTTTTCATTTTTTGGATCTGTATTTTTTCCAGTCGTCTGGCGATCTTTTTGATGTTTGGATCCAATTGATATAGAATATTTCCCATACTATTATCCCGAGCGCTTTCGACTGTTTCTCCAGTCGTCATCATGGGGTATATAAGTTGGTTTCAGTTCATTTTTTTTAGTTCTTTTATCTATGTTTTTATTAAATTTGGAGAGTCTATTTTTTTTTAAGAAGATATATATATATATATATATGATTGAAAAGAGATAGAAAAATAAATGTTTTTAACATTTGTTTTTCTATCTCTTTTCAATCATACTGTCGGATTTATTTCCATTATATATATATATATATATATATATATATATATATATATATTGAATTTATACATATTTATATATTCACCATCCCCTCCGCACGGTTAGGATGTGGCATAAGGTCAATTTCTTAAACGGAGTTTAACAGGTCTGAATTCAGAGTTTTCCTTCTCCTAGACTGGTTACCCAACAAAATTTAAACAACCCAGTCTGCTCTACTATTTATCCCTAGCTGGAGGGAGAATATTTGTATTCATACCTTTTCCAAGGGTATTAGCGCTATGCGAAATGTAAACAGCCTTTTCCAGGATTTAAACTCGTCTCGCTGTGTTCATTTCCTACGACGGTAACCATTACACTACGTGCCCCTATATTGCATTTATATACTAGGGGGCGTGGACACCCCACGTGGTGTAATGGTTAGAAAATTCGCTTCGCAGACCATTGTGAGTGAGTTCAATTCTCATTGGGCGCCCCATACTTCTGACTTTGTGCCACATCTAAGCTAAGCTTAGTAAATAACTATATACTAGAAGGTGTTGTTATGATAACTGTGGAGCCTGTATACAAACTAAAAGAAGATAATCCTACTATACTCCCGTTACATAATTGATAAGTTGCCTATAAATTATGCACGGTAGAGTAGAAATTAAAAATAACGGTAATTCTGAATGATGAAAAAAATCACTGTAAAAGTAAATTGACAGGATTTGGCTTTTCACTGGTTTTGTAACTGATTAGCCAGTTCGATGCGTGAAACTCAAAGTCTAATATGAATAAAAGTGTATGGAAGCGCGTAGTGTAATAATTAAAGTCATGGGAAATGGACTCGTCGTCCCGAGTTCAAATCCTGGATGTGGTAATTGCATTTCACATAGCGCTAATACCCTCGGGAAAGGTATGAATCCTACTCTCCCTCCAGCTATTGATAAATAGTAGGGCAGACTGGGCTCTTTAACCTTGGATAGGCAACCTATTGAATACACACACACACACACACACACACACACCACACATATATATATATATATATTATAAGAATTTAAGAAATTGACCTTGTGTCACATCCTGGTTAGTAAATATAAAAATAAATAAATAAATAAATAAAAGTGTTAATGATTACTTACCATTGGCCATGTCACTGAGTCGTAGTCCACTGAGAGCGTGACGCGGATATGTCTGACGTGGTGTGTTCGAAATGCATCCGTAAAGGACATAGTCGAGTTCTTCTTGGGAAAAGCACATTGTACTCGGTGTTGGCAGGGAACATAATGAGAGTCGGTTGGACAGTTCGGTCAGGGCCTTAAATGGCATAACAGGCGGGCGAAACACTTGGAGGCAGTCGAGCATTCCTCGGGGTCCGAGTGTCCTGTTGGGGTAGAGACTGAAAACATACAGACAAGGATGAAACATTTACAGAATGTATCAGTTGATACATTAATTAAAAAAAAAAAGAGTCACATTGTCGACATTTCATAATGGTTGTCTTGGTTTGATTTGGTTTGGTTTAATGGTATGTTAACCCAGTGGGTTATTTAAATCCAAATCTTTTTTTTTGTATATATGATTTGTATGGGAATAGTTTGTAGGTAAATAGTTTATGTTTAGATAAATTGTTAGAGTGCAAAACAACAGTTAGTAATCAATTTTGCTTTACAGGTGCATTTTTGTAGAACTCATTTTTGACCAATTTAACCTATAGGTGGTACCCTAATAGGTACTACCAATCTGAGTCAGAGTGGACCTGAGAGCAATGGCGATGAAGGGGTACTCCACACTCCTCAGAATTGGAAATTCGCCACTAAATACAGTTTAAAGTCATAGCCAGGACAATACGACTCTCAGCCACCACCTTCTAACACATATATATATTTACCAACTCCTTCGCACGAGCAGGATGCGACACAAGGTCAATTTTTTAAACGAAGTTTAACAGGTTTGAATTCAGTGTTTTCCTTCTCCTAGACTAGTTACCTAGCCATGGTTAAAGAGTCCAGTCTACCCTGCTATTTACCCATAGCTGGAAGGAGAATTGGATTCATACCTTTCCCAAGGGTATTAGCGACAGGTGAAATTCAAACAGTTTCGTCCAGGAATTGAACTCGGGTCGACGAGTCCATTTCCCACGACTCTAACCATTAGACCACGCGCCTCCATAAACACATATATGACAATAAGGTTGGGACAATCATACAGGTGCTTAAGCATCACGGGTCGACACTTACGGCCACTAGGTGGCCCCCATTGGAGGGATTTTACCCATATTCAGAAGTGTAGTCGGTGTATTCTACTATCTCAGGCGACAGGGCGGGGTTGCCTTGGAAGTGAGCGGGTCAGAGGTCACACTCCGATAATTTCCTTACTGCCCTCTTGTAAAAGGCTGTTACACTAATTGTCAAACTTAATAAGACTGAGGTAAACTGATAATTACTATTATCAGGATTTAATCTATAAGGCATCACCGTTTTTTTTTTCGTTTTTTCTTTTCTTTTTCTTTTTTTGTATCTGTGATGATTAGTTTGACGTCAGAGGTTTCTTTCTACTACACTCTTTGCTGTACCATGGCGAGAGAACCCAGTCTGGTCATAAAAAAAGTAAAGTCGACGAAATTGGCTTATTGTCGATATCAGCTAGATAGTGAGGGAGTATATCCCCTTTTTGTTAGCGCAAGGAGATTTTTTATCGTCTGAGGTGGAACGCCATGCCTACCATCAGCTCCCTACTTTACCACACAAAACCAAGCTGTGCTACAACTGTGCTTAGTTGGAAAGGGTCGGTATCGAACCAGGAACCTTGTAGTTTCTTGGTGGATGTTTTACCGACTGAGCTAAACATGGGGAAATATCTACTATAAGAGGAACGAGTCTAACCGATAGATGTATTTGGTCCGGTGGCACTTCTGCACCAGTTCCGAAATACAACGTCAAACGACAGTTTTTATGCCGGTAGCAGATACAGAAGTGCGGCTTGGGACTAAGCATATATGTATTTATTTAGGAGGCGCGTGGTCTAATGGTTAGAGTCGTTAGAAATGGCCTCGTCAACGCGAGTTCAATTCCTGGACGAAGCTGTTGACATTTCACATGGCGCTAATACCCTTGGGAAAGGTATGAATTCGATTCTCCCTCCAGCTATGGGTAAATATAAGAGCAGACTGGACTCTTTAACCATGGCTAGGTAACCAGTCTAGGAGAAGGAAAACTCTTAAGAAATTGACCTTGTGTCGCATCCTGCTCGTGCAGAGGGGTTGGTAAATATATATATGTATTTACCCAAACCCTCCGCATAAGCAGGAAGTGACACATAATGTCTATGGCGAACGGGTTGGGTAAATACCTACTTTTCCCAAGGGCAATAGCGCCATGGGAAGTGCAAACAGCCTCGGTCAGGATTTGAATTCGGATATCCGAGTTCACTTCCTACGACGATAACCGTTACACGCGAGCGCTCTCGTCGTACAAAATCAAATAAAGTCAAATCGGACCATATTACCTTTAGGCACCCCTTTCTGATCTCGATTAAGAAAAGACATGTTTTTCATTTACACCGTTAATACCTAGTTGTTTGTTAGGGGTTAGGGTTAGGGGTTAGGGGTTAGGGTTAGGGTTTAGTTTTATAATTGAAAAAAAATCTAAAAATCATCTGTTAAAACAACCGGATATTGACGGTGTAAATGAAAAACATGTCCTTTCTTAATCGAGATCAAAAAGAGGTGCCTAAAGGTAATATGGGCCCGTCAAATCTTTATCAAAAAATGAATGAATAAAATGTATTTCCACTACTCTAAGTAATTAAATAACCATTTCATTTATCTCATCAGCGATAATATCAAACCCTAAGGGAATATTGTTTGAGTTCAGCCACACAATTCACCAAACTAAGGTCTCCGAGTTTCCTATGATTGAATATATAAAATAGGTTTGATTAAAAAATAATTCCTATATTAAAAATCATAAAAAAACACCACCAAACCTCCCTCTTCCCTTTTTTTTTGTTGTTCTATGCCTCGCTTCAAAGCCTCGTTTCGTCTCTCTTTTGTACTATATTCCGTGGTTCATTATTTATGTGGAAAAAGAAAGAATCTTTTCAGTTGCCAGGGGAGATAAGCCATGTATGACACACGACGATTGACATAATCGCGGCTAAAGAAAGTCAATTAAACTTTTGCTAGCGTGACAGGCGATTACCCCTTTTTACATATTCATGAAAATAGAAAATAGAGCAACAAAGAATAGAAGCATCTTCGTTGTGAAAGTTACTGCTCGTACACGGCCAATTAATGCTAATTGCAGGTTTTTGGAGAGCGGGAAAATTGGCTGTTAATTTATTAGTGATATAACAAGCGCGCTCACTCTGTGTATATGTAGATTTGCCTGAAGCCGCGTGTGTAGACTAATAATGAAGAGGAAAGAGGAAGAACTAATATAAGAGACAAAGAAGAAAAGAAGGAAGGAATAGATACAAAACAAAAGAAAAGAAAGTAAAGGAGAAAGAAAGAAGAAAAAAGAAAGAAAGAAAAAAGAAAGAAAGAAAAAAAAGAAAGGAAAGATGGAATGAATAAAGACAGAAAATACAAATGAAATGAAAGATGAAAAATAAAAAGATAACAAAGAAGAAAAGAAAGAAGGAATGAATAGAAAGCAAAAGAAAAGAAAGTAAAGAAGAAAGAAAGAAGAAAAAAGAAAGAAAGAAAGAAAAAAAAAGAAAGGAAAGATGGAATGAATAAAGACAGAAAATACAAATGAAATGAAAAATGAAAAGAAAAAGATAACAAAGAGAAAAGAAAGAAGGAATGAATAGAAAGCAAAGAGAAGAAAGAACCGGGAAAAGATAAGGACAGAAAAAAAAAACAAAGAAAGGAAAGATGGAATGAATAAAGAGAGAAAAAGGTGGAATGAAATGAAAATAAAAGGAAAGAGATAACGAAGAAGAAAAGAAAGAAGGAATAAATAGAAAGCAAAGAAAAGAAAAGGAGACAGAAAGGAAAAGGATAAAGAAAGGAAAGGAAAGGAAAGGAAAAGTAAAAAGAAAGAAAAAAGAAAGAAAGGAAAGATGAAAGGAATAAGAGAGAAAAAGCGAAATAAAGGAAAAAGAAAAAAGAAAAAAAGAGGAAGGAGGAATGAAAGGTAAAAAAAGGAAAGGAGAAACAAAAGGGAAGAAAAGAGAAAGGAAAAGAAAGAAAAAGAAAGAGATAAAGAAGAAAAGAATCAAATGAAATGAAGAAATAAAATGAAGGGGAAAGGAAGATGGAATAAAGAAAAAACAAACACAAAAAAACCAAAAAAACCCCAAAACAAAAAACAAAACAGAAAAATGAAAAAGAAAAGAAAGGAAAGAAACATGGAATAAAGAAAGAAAACGAAGAAAGAAAAGAAAAAAGAGAAGATAGAATAAAAAACCCTGCTAGAAGTAAATGAAAGAAAATAGAAAACGAGAAATACAAAGAAAAATACAAAGAATGAGTAAATGAAAGGAGAAAATGAAAAAAAAAAAAAAAAAGAAAAAGAAAAGAAGAAAGTGAGTATGGAATGAAGAAAGAACGAGGCAAAGAAATGTAAATAAAAGAAAAACGATTAAACAGAGAAAAGAAAGGAAGAAAGAAAAAAAGAAAGAAAGAAAGAAAGAAAGAGGGATGATTGAAAGATTAAATGAAGAAAAACAGAAAGAAGAAAAAGAAAAAGAAAAGTAGAAAGGAATGATAAAATGAAGAAAGGAAATGAAAAGAAAAGAAAAAAGAAGAAAGGCAATCATCATCATCATCATCATCACCACCATCATCATCAAGTCCTACCATCAGCACGAATCTCCAAGACTCTACCTCACCACTGGTGAGGTAGAGTCTTGGAGATTCGTGCTGATGGTAGGACTTGATGATGATGGTGGTGATGATGATGATGATGATGATTGCCTTTCTTCTTTTTTCTTTTCTTTTCATTTCTTTCTTCATTTATCATTCCTTTCTACTTTTCTTTTTTCTTTTCTCTTTCTGTTTTTCTTCATTTAATCTTTCTACCGGTTATCGTCCTGGAAGGTCCCATATCCGCACAGTACTAATCACTTTTTTTTCTTTTCTTTTCTGGTCGACCCACATGGGTTTTGTCCATAGAGGTAACGTCACTGATGAGCTCGTCCTTGCTTTCTCCAGCAGTGTCCAGCATGTCTTTGTGAGAGAAGAGGCAAATGTATGTACAGCTATTCGTTTGTGGGGTGCTGCTTCGAAGATATTTGTTCAAGACAGCATGCAGCATCATTGGGAAGTTCCCACCTAACCTTCTCCATGAGTTTCATTGGAGAATGGAATTAAAAAAAAAAAACAGTGAAAGAAGGAAATGAAAGGGATACTAAACTCGGAATCTAAACAGAAATTCCGGGGAGTGACACTTTGATCCGATGCTGGCTATCATCTCTTTCGAGTCCCATGAAACTGGGTTTGAGAATCAAACGTTATTCTAGTGACGAGGAAGTGATATCTGTAGTGAAGAAGTGGCTCAAAGAACAGTAAACAGAATTTTACGGGGCAGGGATACATGCCTTTCATTGGAAGGTGGAACATTGCTCTTGAGAGAGTCGGTGACAGTGTGGAGAAGTAGGGATGTTATCCACAGAGGACCAGCTTCATTTTGATGCATGATACACGTTCCTGTGTTGGTAATTTATCCTATGCTAAACAAAATGGCATTACTTTTTTACTCATCCTCGTATATATATATATATATATATATATATATATATATATATATGATATGAGTCTTCGTGTAATGCTTCTAAATCATTTAGTTAAGAATTAATGTAAAAATGAATTATGAATGAAATAAAAAATGAATGAAATGAATGGATAAATGAAAGGATCTCTCCTAAAAGAAAAAAAAGTTTTTTAAGAGAGGTCCTTAATGGAAAAACCTTCCTCACATCCCAGGACAATATATATATATATAATATATATATTATAAATTTGTTTTGGGATGAAACAAAGAAATCTCAGTGCTCAACCAACAAATTTGTAGGAGCTTTATTTATTTGTTGAATTTTTTTAAATATAAAAGTTTTTTCATAAGCACTACCCAGGTTTCAGGTTATTTCACCATCGTCAGGCTACTAAATCTCCTGGTGTTTTATTTGAAGACATTTTGTGTTGTTATGATAACAACACAAAATAAAAAGAATAAAACTGCATATATATATATATTATATATATATATATATATTATATATATATATATGCAGTTTTATTCTTGTTTACAGAGGTCTTGCTATTTTATTTCATTTATTGTCAGAGTAATACACGTATGAAAACTCAAAAGATACTTATCATGAATCCACGTAAACAGATTTTTTAAGAATAATTTTCTTTAAAAAATTCAAAAAATTCACAATCATTATTTCATAATGAATGTGCGAACGTTTTATTAAATGAATAAGAAACTTCACAATTTTGATTTTTCGCCCATCTCTTCTCTAACCTGCATGCGACAGGTTATATTGAGTTACATGGTGCTTTTGAACTAACCTGTCAAAAGAGATCAAATGATTTTTTGTTAGTGTCATTTTTACTTTGAGTTGAGTAAGTCAAGGTATAACTGTTTAAAAAAACCCCTCAAAACACATTTTATAATGGAGATTGTGTGTTTTTCTGTCTGTAACTGAAATTATATTACACACTCAAGTTACGATCCCTTAGTTATTTACATCACATTCCTCCATGATTTTCTATCTATTTTAAACCTCAAGTATTAATAAAATTGTTTTACATTATTAATACTGTCGGACATATCTTCATACTAACCATGCAATTGTATTTATATATACAACACAAAATACGGTTTACCTGTGAAGGGAAGGCTAATTTTGAATATTGATATTAAAAATTTGATTTTAATGTATATTATGCCTTAGTATTATTGATTTCTAAATGTTTGGTTTTTATTTTGAGGAATATGAGCAAAAATCTCGGGGATAATCTTTAAAAATCTAACAGGAAGAATAACTAATTTTTATTCTCTACTTCATGTTTTAAGTAAATAGTTAAATTAGGAAAATTTAGCATGAAATACGGGAGTGATGGAAGAGTAAAGTTTCAGGTGTTTTCTTTTTTCGTTATACCCGCTCTGTTTCCAATCATTTTTATCTGCATTCTTGTTTTAGTTTCATTAGCCTTTATGATTTAATATAATGTTCTATTACATTAAAACTTGAATACTTGCACCAAAGGGTGCATATATTTGCTAGTGCCATTAAAAATTAACTAACCAACCAACCAACCAAACAAAACACCAACCCAAAATACGAAAGAAAAGATTAGATTTGATGAATAGGAAAGAGGTGTGAATTTTTAACGTCTGGTTAGATGTTTCTTTTTTGTGTTTTCTTTTTTTGTGTGTGTGTTTATTTTCTTTCAAAAAGAACTGTCAGTATTTATAACTAGAGTTGGATTATTGCTCTGGGATGCAATCATAATTAAAAAAAAAGGAGAAGAGAGAGAGAGAGAGAGAGAGAGAGAGAGAGAGAGAAGAGAGAGAGAGAGAGAGAGAGAGAGAGAGAGAGAGAGAGAACGCAAACGGGAAAAAAAGAGAAAAGATAATTATATTTACAATACACCAAAACTGGAGGTTTTCGAGGAGCAACGAGTAATATAAGTATCGTCTGTCTGAATGGCCAAATCAATGACAACGTAAATTAACTTGGCTGGTCATTGAAGACTTGGCCACAAACACGTACGTTAGATCATTAATTTTAAATTTAGAGCGTGGCTAATTGTGACTTAGTGATTTTCCTTTTTTTTGACTAACTCCCATTTTTTTTTTCTTTTCGGCAAAAAAAACAAAAAACAACAACAAAAAACAAAAGAAGAGGTGTGAGCAAAATGGTACACAAAGAAAATGTCTGGGTATTGAATCATAGATAAACAATAAAATGAAAATAATAATCAAACCAAATAAAATAAAATATGAAAAACACAAAATAAAATAAATAGATGCAAAAAAAAAAAAATAACAATCTCCCATAGGCCCCTCTGACAGGAAGAACAATCTGGGCATGCTCGGAAAATAAAAATGGTATTCCTGGCACCAAAAAAAAAAAAAATAAAAAATAAAAAAAATAAAAAAAGAACTCGTGGTAAGTTTTAAGAAATGATTGG
>CM042138.1:80855166-80865166 GCA_023376005.1 Doryteuthis pealeii | reverse complement strand
GCAAGGTGCTTTACGACGTTCAGATTGATGAACCGTCTCACACCCAACAGCACTCTTTAATCTTCCACGTTTAAAAAAATTAGTGCCGTTGTTGCCCCATCATATCCACACGTAAATAAATGAATAAATTAAATAAAAATAATGGCCGGTTTTATTCTTGCGGGATATTCTCTTTGTTATTCCACATTCTTTGTTTCAACGAATCACGGTTCATTCTCTTCTGGCGGTTTTATTCAATTTATCTTTTATTTCTCGCTAAATACACTTCTTTCTCTTCTCTCCTTTTTTCTCTTGTTTTTCTTAAACAGCATATGTAATTAGTGCCATTCCAAGGCTAAGGAACCCATTCTGCCTTACTATTTACCTTAAGTGAGTAGAGAAGGAGAGTTTCATACCTTTCTCCATAAATCTGTTAAGCTCTACTTAAGAAAGTTGCCATGTGTCACACCCTACTTGTGGAGGGAGGTAAATCTATCTATATCTATCTATACATATATAAAGGGCAGTTTTGTGTGTATGTATGTCCGTAGGAAACTATGAAAATAATACAATTAATGATAAAGTAATATATATAACACATTCACTATCACCGGATCTTGCTTTTTGAGCAAATATAATGAAGATTTGATTTATATTTGTGAAAATAATTAAAAACAAAATTTACATGATAGCAGCATAGAATTTCTTTGCATTTAATATTCTAAATAGTAGACATTCATTTTTCTTTCAGAGTTGCTGGATCAACGCAAGGTCTTTTTTACATAAGGATTTTAATGGGGCATACTGCAAGGATCTAACTTTTGATTCAGTAGTAATGGATCTGCGAGACTAAATTTTTGCTACCCCTCTAGCCACTTCTAGTATATATATATAACAAAAATGAGGATAACAGTCCAAAAAATCTAAATAACACAAAAACTAGTCTTACTACAGTAATAACTTCAATCCTCATTGTTTTTAAAAAAAGAAGAAAAGAAAAAAGAAAAAAGGAAGAATTTAAATTGGTTTGTTTTGTTTTACGGCATATCAACCTCAGTAGGTTATTTAATGCCGATAAAGTTTTGAAATAAATCAATTCTTAATGGATAATACAATTTTTTATAAAATACATTTTTTCTATTTAACCCATAGATGGGACCCTAACAGGTACTACCACTCCGGTCAGAGTGGACGCAGGGAGCAATGGTGATGAAAGGGGTGGCTCCACAATTCCCAAAACCTCCAAAAACTGGACCTCAAACCTATCAGATAGAGTTTAAACGTCATTCCCAGGAACATTGTAGACCCGCAGCCACCGCCTCTAGCACACCATATGATAAAAAGGGGCTTGGGGCTTGCCATAAGGGCAATAGGGTTGGGAAAAATCAGTATAGGTTTGCTAGGGCTTGACGTGACCAAAGCCGATTGATCCCGAAGGGGCTCTTCCGACCGCCGGTCTAGCCCAAGATAGGGACCAAAGTGGAGTAATGCATGTCATGAACTGCTCATCCACCGGACTCTATCCTTAAGCATCACGGGTCGCCACCCACGGCCAACAGGTGGCCCCATTGGGGGAGTCTTAACCCCTCTGCAAAGGTGCAGTCGTGGCATTCTAACGCCCCAACCGACAGGGCGGAAAAAAAGGAAGAAGAAAAGATGGAGAGATAATAGAAGTAAAGAGCTGGATAGTATATCTTTACTTTTCTTACTTTTCTTTTTCTTTATTTTTAAGAAAGAATAAAAAAAGACAGTGAGCAGCGAATAGAAGTAAGAACCTTTGATCGATATACATTGTCTTACAATTTTATTCCTTTCTTTTTGTTTCTGTTGGGGGGTCCCCGTTGTGGGTGTAATGGTTAGCCAAACTATCGCGCCAATAACATTATCAATAAATAGGCGAAGTTCGATCATCGCTGGATGCCTCATAAAAAAAAACTCCCCAACGGGAAAAAAAATGATCCTTGTGTTTTATCCGCCTGGTGAGATCAGGACCATATATTTCCACTAAATGTTGGTTAATCATTTTGTTTAATGGCACATCAACCCTTATGGTACTTAATACAAAATCAAGAATTTTTTCAAGTCGGCGCTTATTTACATTCCACTTTCCGTCTATACCCTTAGAGAAAGTTGAACCCCTCCTCGTTAAATTCGTAACACTACTGTTCTTCTACAAGAAGACTTTGGAATTAAATAGCCCCGAAAATATTTTTCTAATATTGTCATTTTACTAAGCTTAGCTTTAGTCTGCACAAGGCTGGTGAGATCTGTAATTTATTAAAATAATTTCAAGAAAAAATGATAAAAAAGAATAATTAAGTGGCATTTTTGAAAAAACATTCAGATGATTAATTAACAGAATTTTATCCTGTATATGGATATTTTATTGACAACAACAACGGAAGTCATTGGACCAACCTAATTGGAGGTTTGTATCTCAAGTAACAGTTTTAACAACTGTCACCATACAACTCTGAAACAACTTAGTTTTATTCATTTATCTATTTATAATTATTCTTCGCCGCGTGAACAATTTATATTCCATTATGTCTCTTTTCTTTCGATTTTAGCACCTTTTACACTGCACAGGGGTCCGTTTAGCTTCAGTGGGCAGAGCATCCACCTTGGAATCGCAAGGTTCCGGGATCGAATAACCCGTCCCCTCGCTAACCAAGCGCCAATGAGTAGCAAGCTTAGATAATCTGGTCTGAAGCGGTAAAGCATCTTAGAGCTGACGGTGGGTGTGGCCAACCCCACCTCAGCGAAAATTATCTTCCTGGTCTAGGCTAAGCAAAAGGGGATACTCCCTCGCCGTTCGCTGAATACAAGAAAAGTTTTTGAAATTACTGAAAACTTTTTCAAAAACAGAAAATGATCCAGACATCTTCTAATAATTTTTCTTAGGATTACCATAAATCAACTCGACTTGGTGAATTTTTATATAAATTTTTATAATAAACCAGACGAAGGAAAACACATTCGGTGCTTACTTCCGTACAAACATTCGGTGAAATGGTCAAATTTTTAATTTTAAATTCTTGTACATTTCTCAATGAATCACCTTCCACACCTGTCAGCCTAGTTTAGTACTTGTTGTAAATATTTTGATATTTTATAAGGTGTACTACAATCACCATTAAATCTATAGACCTAGGCCAAAGTCACGTGGTTTAAACCTCAAACCAATCAACAACCCTAATGCGTGGCTGGTTGACTACTTAATCACTGATACTCTGGAGAGACGGTCCATTTGCAATCATAAAATGATTTACGCACTGCCAGCAGTGATGGGGTATAGAGTATTTCTTTCTTGCCATTACTCCCAGGTCCACTTTGACCCGGGTGTGGAAGTACCTGTTCTCAATTTATGGGTCAAAATTTGATATGTTTTTTAAAAAAAATGTGTCTTTCAAATATCACGCCTACAGAGGAAGTGTGAAACGTAAAGGCCCCATTAACATGAAGGTGCTATATGCTAGCAATTGTTAAGGTGAAATGAGGCCTGTCACAAGAATTAGTGTAATAAACGAAGGTGAACAATTAATGTATGATAAATAATCATTACTGGCTAAAATTGAAAGAGGAAAGTCAGAAAAAAATAGCGAATGGAAGCAAGTAAAAGAAGAAATGGAAACGACACAAAAAAAAACATGTTTTCAATAATATCGTTGTAATGAATGAATAAAGACGTCAACAGCCCTTCAGTTGGGCTTGTAGAATAACCCGCTGACGCTCCCGCAGAGGATAAGAACTCCCTGTCGGCTTGAGGCTGTAGATATGTGACTGCGCCCCTGCAGAGGAGTAAGTCACTCTGTAGCTGGGCTTAGAATATGGCCGTTTGACAGCACCTCCTGCAGAGGAGTAAAAGACCCGCCTGTTTCGACTGGGGCCGTAGAATCGCCCGACTGTATCCCTGCAGAACAGTAGAACTCACTGTACTGAGGCTGTAGATTTGCTGACTGCAGACCCTGCGAGGAGTAAAGACCTGTCACCCTCTTCCTATCGCACCCCTCTCTTTCTCTCTCTCTTCTCTCTCTCTCTCTCATCTCTCTCTCTCTATATAATATATTATATATATATATATAGTATATATATATAATTTTATTTTATTTATTTATAATTCACAAGTCGCTCACTAACCCAAATTGGTTTCTGAATAACACTTTTTTTAGTGTTATTCGTCTTCAGAGGCGTTGACTTTTGACAAAATTTGGACAATTTTTTTCAAAAAAGTCAAACCCTCTGACGACGAATAACACTAAAAAAAGTGTTTATTCAGAAAACGAATGGTAGGGCGACTTTTGTAATTAATAAATAAATATAAAATATATATATTATATATATATATATATATATATAATATATATATAGAGAGAGAAAGAGAGAAGAGAGAGAGGAGAGAGGAAGAGAGAGAGAGAGGGGCGATAGAGAGGGTGACAGGTCTTACTCCTCTGCAGGGGTGGCAGTCAGCAAATTTACAGCCTCAGTTGAACAGTGAGTTCTTACTGTTCTGCAAGGGATACAAGTCGGCGTATTCTACGGCCCAGTCGACAGGCGGTTTATCTCTCTGACAGAGGTGCTGTCGGCATATTCTACAGCCCCACTGACAGAGTGGACTTTAACTCCTCTGCAGGGGCGCAGTCAGCATATTCTAACAGCCTCAGCCGACAGGGAGTTCTTAGTCTCTGCGGGGCGTGCAGTCGGCGTATCTACAGCCCCAACTGACAGGGCTGTTGACGTTTTATTCATTCATCTACAACGATATATTGTAAACATGTCTTTTTTTTGTGTCGTTTCCATTTCTTCTTTTACTTGTTCCATTCGCTATTTTTTCTGAAACTCCCTTTCAATTTTTAAGCCAGTAATGATTATTTATCATACATTAATTTGTCACCCTCGTTTTAACACTAATTCCTTGTGACAGGCTCATTCACCTTAACAATTGCTAGAATATAGCACCTTCATGTTAATGGCTTTACGTTTCACACTTCCTCTGTTAGCGTGATAATTTGAAAGACACATTTTAAACATATCAATTTGACCCATAAATGAGAACAGGTACTTCCACACCGGGGGTCAAAGTGGACCTGGAGTAAATGGCAAGAAGAAAATACTCTATACCCATCACTGCTGGCAGTGCGTAAAATCATTTTGATTGCAAATGGACGTCTCTCAGTTCAGTGATTAAGTAGTCAACCAGCCACGCATTTAGGGTTGTTGATTGGTTGAGGTTTAACCACGTGACTTTGCCTGTCATAGATTTAAGTTGGTGTATTGTAGTACACTTATAAAATACAAAAATATTAAACAAAGTACTAACTAGGCAATGACAGGGTGTGAAGGTGAATTCATTGAGAAATGTACAAGAATTTTAAAATTAAAATTGACCATTTTCACCGAATGTTATGTACGGTAGTAAGCACCGATGTGTTTTCCTCGTCTGTTTATATAAAAATTTATATAAAAATTCACCAATCGAGTTGATTATGGTATCCTAAAAGAAAATATTAGAGCTGTCTGGATCATTTTCTGTTTTTTGAAAAAGTTCAGTAATTTCAAAAACTTTTTTTCTTGTATCAGTCGAACGGCGAGGGAGTATCCCCTTTTGCTTTAGCGCTAGACCAGGAAGATAATTTTCGCTGAGTGGGGGTGCCACACCCACCGTCAGCTCTAAGATGCTTTACCGCTCAGACCAGATTATCTTTAGCTGTGCTACTCATGCGCTGGGTTAGCGAGGACCGGTATCGAATCCGGACCTTGCGATCCAAGGTGATGCTCTGCCACTGAGCTAAACGGACCCCTGTGCAGGTAAAAGGTGCTAAAATCGAAAGAAAGAACACTAAATGAATAAATTGTTCACGGGCCGAAGATATATAAATAGATAAATTGAATAAAACTAAGTTGTTCAGAGTTTGGTTAATGTGACTAGTTTTAAAACTGATACTTGAGATACAAACCTCCAATTAGTTGTCCAATGACTTCCGGTTGTTGTTGTTCAATAAAATATCCATATACAGATAAAATTCTGTTAATTAATTCATCTGAATGTTTTCAAAAATGCCACTTTAATTATTCTTTTATCATTTTTTTCTGAAATTATTTTTAATAAATTCAAGATTCTCACCAGCCCTTGTGCCAGACTAAGCTAAGCTTAGTAAATGACAAATAATAGAAAAATATTTTCGGGCCTATTTTAATTCCAAATCATTCTTGTAGAGAACATAGTGGTACAATTTAACGAGGAGGTTCATACTTCTCTAAGGTATTAGACGGAAAGTGAATGTATAGCGCGACTTGAAAATCTTGATTTGTATTAAGTAGCCCATTAAGGGTGATGTGCCATTAAACAAATGATTAACCAACATTTAGTGGAAATATATTCCTGATCTCCCACCACCGGGGATAACAACAAGGGTCATTTTTTTTTCCGTGGGGGATTTTTTATGAGGCATCCAGCGATGATCGAACTCCGCTATTTTATTGATAATGTATTGGCGAGACTAGTTTTGCTAACCATTACAACCACAACGGTGACGCCCAACAGAACAAAGAGAAAGAATAAAAATTGTAAGACAATGATATTCCGATCACGGTTTCTTACTTCTATTCGTCTACTGTCTTTTTTTATTTCTTCTTAAAATAAAGAAAAAGAAAAGTAAGAAAAGTAAAGATATACTATCCCGCTCTTACTTCTATTATGTCTCTCCATCTTTTCTTCTTCCTTTTTCCGCCCTGTCGGTGGGGCGTTAGAATGCACCGACTGCCCTTTGCAGAGGGGTAAGCTCCCCAATGGGGCCACCTGTTGGCCGTGGGTGGCGACCCGTGATGCTTAAGGATAGAGTCCGGGTGGATGAGCAGTTCATGACATGCAATACTCCACTTGGTCCTATCTTGGGCTAGACGGGCGGTCGGAGCAGGCCCCCTCGATCAATCGGCTGGTCACGTCAAGCCCTAAGCACTATATGATTTTCCCAAAAACCCTATTGCCCTATGGCAAGCCCCAAAGCCTTTTTATCATATGGGTGCTAGAAGGCGGTGGCTGCGGGTCTACATGTCCTGGGAATGACGTTAAACTCTATCTGATGGTGAGGTTCCAGTTTTGAGGTTGGGGAATGTTGGAGCACCCCTTCATCACCATTGCTCCCTGGTCCACTCTGACCCGGAGTGGTAGTACCTGTTAGGTCCATCTATGGGTTAAATAGAAAAAATGTATTTATAAAAAAAATTGTATTATCCATTAAGAATTGATTTATTTCAAAACTTTATCGGCATTAAATAACCTACTGAGGTTGATATGCCGTAAAACAAAAACAAACAATTTAAATTCTTCCTTTTTTTCTTTTTCTTTTCTTCTTTTTTTAAACAATGAGGATTGAAGTTATTACTGTAGTAAGACTAGTTTTTGTGTTATTTAGATTTTTTGGACTGTTATCCTCATTTTTGTTATATATATACTAGAAGTGGCTAGAGGGGTAGCAAAAATTTAGTCTCGCAGATCCATTACTACTGAATCAAAAGTTAGATCCTTGCAGTATGCCCCATTAAAATCCTTATGTAAAAAGAAGACCTTGCGTTGATCCAGCAACTCTGAAAGAAAATGAATGTCTACTATTTAGAATATTAAATGCAAAAGAAATTCTATGCTGCTATCATGTAAATTTTGTTTTTTAATTATTTTCACAAATATAAATCAAATCTTCATTATATTTGCTCAAAAAGCAAGATCCGGTGATAGTGAATGTGTATATATATTTACTTTATCATTAATTGTATTATTTTCATAGTTTCCTACGGACATACATACACACAAACTGCCCTTTATATATGTATAGATAGATATAGATAGATTTACCTCCCTCCACAAGTAGGGTGTGACACATGGCAACTTTCTTAAGTAGAGCTTAACAGATTTATGGAGAAAGGTATGAAACTCTCCCTTCTCTACTCACTTAAGGTAAATAGTAAGGCAGAATGGGTTCCTTAGCCTTGGAATGGCACTAATTACATATGCTGTTTAAGAAAAACAAGAGAAAAAAGGAGAGAAGAGAAAGAAGTGTATTTAGCGAGAAATAAAAGATAAATTGAATAAAACCCGCCAGAAGAGAATGAACCGTGATTCGTTGAAACAAAGAATGTGGAATAACAAAGAGAATATCCCGCAAGAATAAAACCGGCCATTATTTTTATTTAATTTATTCATTTATTTACGTGTGGATATGATGGGGCAACAACGGCACTAATTTTTTTTAAACGTGGAAGATTAAAGAGTGCTGTTGGGTGTGAGACGGTTCATCAATCTGAACGTCGTAAAGCACCTTGCCAAAAGCTCTTAAAGGACACATCAATAATAATACAGACATGTGTCACATTCCATGAACAAGGAAACCTAATGATTGCTCCCTTAAAAAAAAAAAAAGAATATGAGGCGGTTTCTCGTCTCGACTGATTTTCGATTTTTTTAAAATTTTGTGGCCTTTTGTCTTTTTTATTTTCCTCTTATTTTGTTCTTTCACGTCTTCGTTGTTTTTTTTTTTGTTTTTTTTTGTTTTTTTTGTGGGGGTTCTTTTTTTGTGGGGGTCTTTTTTAAAATCGTAAACCTCTTCCTTTTGTGTCTTTTGCTCTTCTAATAACCGTTCTCTTTCTTAATTCTTCACTTCCCTCCCCTTTTTCTATCCATCTTCCCCTATCATCACCTCCCTTTTTTACTCCGTCTCCATCAACACCATCGGAATTATCAAATGAGGCATATTTATTTAATTCAATTGGCGGTTTTACTCCGTTTTATATTTGTTGCTTTTATTACCGGTTTTTTGTTTCTTTATTTAATGGCATATCAATCTTCGTGGGCTATTTAATGCCAAAGCCATCCTTGTAGAAGAACAGTAGTGGTACAATTTAACGAGGAGGGGTTTATGCCTTTCCAAAGGTATTAGTCCGAAAGTGAACGTAATAAAATCTTGATTTTGTATTGAAAAAGTCCACAAGAGTTGATATGCTATTAAACAAAATAACTAAACACCCTAACATTTTTGTTACGTTTTTTTTCATTACGCATTTGTGTATAAAAACATAATAAATAGAATGTAATAGATTATGTGCTGCAATTTGTTTATTTCATCGGCGGTTTATTCCGTTTTGTATTTGTTGCTTTTTACTACTGGTTTCTGTTTCTTTGTTTAATGGCATATCAAACTTCGTGGCTATTTAATGCCAAAGTCATTCTTGTAGAAGAATAGTAGTGGTACAATTTTAACGAGGAGCGGTTCATACTTTCTCTAAGGGTATTAGACGGAAAGTGAATGTAATAGCGCGACTTGAAAAATCTTGAAATTACTGCATCATACATGAAAAATATTGCGCTAATACCCTTGGGAAAGGTATGAATCCAATACTCCCCCCAGTTATGGGCAAATAGCAGGGCAGACTGGGCTCTTTAACCATGGCTAGGTAATCAGTCTAGGAGAAGGAAAACTCTGAATTCAAACCTGTTAAACTCCCGCTTAAGAAATTGACCTTGTGTCACATCCTGCTCGTGCGGAGGGGTTGGTAAATATATGTATGAAAAATATTTACCAATGAATAACCCACAAAGGTTGATATGCCATTAAACATCAATCAGCCAACCAGTTTTATATGTTAATATTCCCGTCATTTTGACTGTTGGTTTTAAGCTTTTTTATACATATATACATATATATATATATATGTGTGTGTGCGTCCGTATATATATATATATATATATATATATATATATATATATATATATATATATAGTTTTGCCT
Source organism: Doryteuthis pealeii (assembly GCA_023376005.1). Classification (NCBI taxonomy): domain Eukaryota; kingdom Metazoa; phylum Mollusca; class Cephalopoda; order Myopsida; family Loliginidae; genus Doryteuthis; species Doryteuthis pealeii. Next base: position 80,855,405 of record CM042138.1, on the reverse strand, counting down.
TCTCTAGACTGGTTGCCCTAACAAGGTTAAAGAGTCCAGTCTACGCTGCTATTTACTCATATAATATATGGGACTAAAATGCGGAAATTCAATTCAATTCGAACGCTAATCTATAAATGGCTATGAACCTTTTCAATATATTTCAAACTCAACTCATTCACAAACATCCATCATCTTTTAACAACAAAATCTTTTTCCTTTACTTTTTTCATATTGCCCTGAAGAACGTTTCTTTATAA
>CM042138.1:80837666-80852666 GCA_023376005.1 Doryteuthis pealeii | reverse complement strand
TATATATATATATATATATATATATATTCCTTTGGTTACCTAGTGGCATCGACTTTATGTTTTTGCTATTCTAACTTATATGTATTCGCATTTTTGGTTACAGTCTCTCTGTGTGTGTGTGTGTGTGTGTGTGTGTGTGTGTGTGTGTGTGTGTGTGTGTGTGTGTGTGTGTGTCTACAGTAACTGTAACATAACTTTTGTTGGGCACTGATTTATTCTTTTTTTCGGCTAGACCCAGTTAAACGAGTCTGATATGTTCATTGTTTGCATAGAGTGCTCGCATTCATAAAGATAGGTCATATGTTAAAGAGAGTAAGCAGGTTTTTCTTTCGTCTCTCAACTACTCTCTGCCTTATAGACAGGTACAACACACACAATTTAGATACGTTTTTATTTATTAGCCATTATAACGTTGTTTTTTTTTTTTTCTCTTTTCCCTGCCGCATAAAAAATTCAAACCCAAATTATGAGTGGAATATCCTCCCTTTCAAATATCTGATTGCTCCGACGTGTACGAATTGAATAAGTCTAATTGTCGATAACGAGGCTGTTACGTATTGCAAGGCTTTTATGGTCTCGTAAAAATGGAAATACCAGCCGATAATTTATGGAGTTAGGTAGTTAGGTGTTTGTTTTTGGTAGTTGTTTGTTTTTCCTTTAATCCGAATACGCATGGTTCTTCCTTCCTTGTTAGTCATCAGGCTGAAAAGGAATGAATGAAGGGAAAAGAGACAAAGAGATAAGGGTTACTTTCAAATTCAACTTTATTTCCAGGTTCACACCTATTTCTTGGAGAGGAATTTTCTTCCTGAACCAGTAATAGTTTGTTCCCAATCATTTCTTAAAAACTACCACGAGGTTCTTTTTTTTATTTTTTTTTTTTTTTTATTTTTTTTTTTTTTTTTTTTTTTTGTGCCAGGAATACCATTTTTATTTTCCGAGCATGCCCAGATTGTTCTTCCTGTCAGAGGCCTCATGGGAGATTGTTATTTTTTTTTTTTTGCATCTATTTTTTTATTTTGTGTTTTCTATTTTATTTTATTTGTTTGATTTATTATTTTCATTTTATTGGTTTTATCTATTATTCAATACCCAGACATTTTCTTTGTGTACCATTTTGCTCACACCTCTTCTTTTGTTTTTTGTGTTGTTTTTTTTTTGTTTTTTTTGCCGAAAAGAAAAAAAATGGGAGTTAGTCAAAAAAAGGAAAATCACTAAGTCACAATTAGCCACGCTCTAAATTTAAAATTAATGATCTAACGTACGTGTTTGTGGCCAAGTCTTCAATTGACCAGCCAAGTTAATTTACGTTGTCATTGATTTGGCCATTCAGACAGACGATACTTATATTTACTCGTTGCTCCTCGAAAACCTCCAGTTTTTTGTGTTATTGTAAATATAATTATCTTTTCTTTTTTTCCGTTTGCGTTCTCTCTCTCTCTTCTCTCTCTCTCTCTCTCTCTCTCCTCTCTCTCTCTCTCTCTCTCTCTCTCTCTCTCTCTCTCCTCCTTTTTTTTTTAATTATGATTGCAGTCCCAGGAGCAATAATCCAACTCTAGTTATAAATACTGACAGTTCTTTTGAAAGAAAAATAAAAACACACACACAAAAAAGAACACAAAAAAGAAACATCTAACCAGACGTTAAAATTCATCACCTCTTTCCTATTCATCAAATCTAATTCTATTTTCTTCGTATTTTGGTTGGTTGTTTGTTTGGTTGGTTGGTTGGTTAGTTAATTTTTAATGGCACTAGCAAATATATGCACCCTTTTGGTGCAAGTATTCAAGTTTTAATGTAATAGAACATTATATTAAATCATAAAGGCTAATGAAACTAAACAAGAATGCAGATAAAATGATTTGAAACAGAGCGGGTATAATCGAAAAAAGAAAACACCTGAAACTTACTCTTCCATCACTCCCGTATTTCATTGCTAAATTTTCCTAATTTAACTATTTACTTAAAACATGAAGTAGAGAATAAAATTAGTTATTTCTCTTGTTAAGATTTTAAAGATTTATCCCCGAGATTTTTTGCTCATATTCCTCAAAAATAAAACCAAACATTTAGAAAATCAATAATACTAAGCATATATACATTAAAATCAAATTTTTAATATCAATATTCAAATTAGCCTTCCCGTTCACAGTGTAAACCGCTATTTTGTTGTATATATAAATACAATTGCATGGTAATAGTATGAAGATATGTCCGACAGTATTAATAATGTAAAACAATTTTATTAATACTTGAGGTTTTAAATAGATAGAAAATCATGGAGAATGTGATGTAAATAACTAAGGGAATCGTAACTTGAGTGGTAATATAATTTCAGTTACAGACAGAAAAACACAACAATCTCCATTATAAAATGTGTTTTGAGGGGTTTTTTAAACAGTTATACCTTGACTTACTCAACTCAAAGTAAAAATGACACTAACAAAAAATCATTTTGATCTCTTTTGACAGGTTAGTTCAAAGCACCATGTAACTCAATATAACCTGTCGCATGCAGGTTAGAGAAGAGATGGGCGAAAAATCAAAATTTGTTGAAGTTTCTTATTCATTTAATAAAACGTTTCGCACATTCATTATGAAATAATGATTTGGTAATTTTTGAATTTTTTAAAGAAAATTATTCTTAAAAAAATCTGTTTACGTGGATGTCATGATAAGTATCTTTTTGAGTTTTCATACGTGTATTACTCTGACAATAAATGAAATAAAATAGCAAGACCTCTGTAAACAAGAATAAAACTGCATATATATATATATATATATATATATATATATATATATATATATATATGCAGTTTTATTCTTTTTATTTGTGTTGTTATCATAACAACACAAAATGTCTTCAAATAAACACCAGGAGATTTAGTAGCCTGACGATGTGAAATAACCTGAAACCTGGGTAGTTGCTTATGAAAACTTTTATATTTAAAAAATTCAACAAATAAATAAAGCTCCTACAAATTTGTGGTTGAGCACTGAGATTTCTTTGTTTCATCCCAAAACAAATTTATATATATAATATATATTATATATATATGTCCTGTGGATGTGAGGAAGGTTTTTCCATTAAGGACCTCTCTTAAAAACTTTTTTTTTCTTTTAGGAGAGATCCTTTTCATTTATTCCATTCATTTCATTCATTTTTTATTTCATTCATTAATTCATTTTTACATTAATTCTTAACTAAATGATTTAGAAGCATACACGAAGACTCATATCATATATATATATATATATATATATTATATATTATATATATATATACGAGGATGAGTAAAAAAGTAATGCCATTTTGTTTAGCATAGGTATAATTACCAACACAGGAACGTGTATCATGCATCAAAATGAAGCTGGTCCTCTGTGGATAACACCTACTTCTCCACACTGTCCACGACTCTCTCAAGAGCAATGTTCCACCTTCCAATGAAAGCATGTATCCCTGCCCCGTAAAATTCTGTTTACTGTTCTTTGAGCCACTTCTTCACACAGATATCACTTCCTCGTCACTAGAATAACGTTTGATTCTCAAACCCAGTTTCATGGGACTCGAAGAGATGATAGCCAGCATCGGATCAAAGTGTCACCTCCCCGGAATTTCTGTTTAGATTCCGAGTTTAGTATCCCTTTCATTTCCTTCTTTCACACTGTTTTTTTTTTTAATTCCATTCTCCAATGAAACTCATGGAGAAGGTTAGGTGGGAACTTCCAATGAATGCTGCATGCTGTCTTGAATCTTTCGAAGCAGCACCCCACAAACGAATAGCTGTACATACATTTGCCTCTTCTCTCACAAAGACATGCTGGACACTCTGGAGAGCAAGGACGAGCTCATCAGTGACGTTTACCTCTATGGACAAACCCATGTGGGTCGACCAGAAAAGAAAAAGAAAAAACGTTGATTAGTACTGTGCGGATATGGACCTTCCAGGGACGATAACCGGTAGAAAGATTAAATGAGAAAAACAGAAAGAAGAAAAAGAAAAAGAAAAGTAGAAAGGAATGATAAAATGAAGAAAGAAATGAAAAGAAAAGAAAAAAGAAGAAAGGCAATCATCATCATCATCATCACCACCACCATCATCATCAAAGTCCTACCATGCAGCACGAATCTCCAAGACTCTACCTCACCAGTGGTGAGGTAGAGTCTTGGAGATTCGTGCTGATGGTAGGACTTGAATGATGATGTGGTGTGATGATGATGATGATGATGAATTGCCTTTCTTCTTTTTCTTTTCTTTTCATTTCCTTTCTTCATTTTATCATTCCTTCTACTTTTCTTTTCTTTTTCTTCTTTCTGTTTTTCTTCATTTAATCTTTCAATCATCCTCTTTCTTTTCTTTCTTTCTTTCTTTTTTTCTTTCTTCTTTCTTTTCTCTGTTTAATCGTTTTTCTTTTTATTTACATTTCTTTGCCTCGTTCTTTCTTCATTCCATACTCATTTTCTTCTTTTCTTTTTCTCTTTTCTTTTTTTTTTTTTTTTTTTTCTCCTTTCATTACTCATTCTTGTAATTTTTTTGTATTTCTCGTTTCTATTTTCTTCATTTACTTCTAGCAGGGTTTTTTTTTTTTATCTATCTTCTCTTTTTTCTTTCTTTCTTCGTTTTCTTTTTCTTTATTCCATGTTTCTTCCTTTTTCTTTTTTTTTCATTTTCTGTTTTGTTTTTTGTTTTTTGGGTTTTTTTTTTGGTTTTTTGTTGTTTGTTTTTTTCTTTTTTCATCTTTCCTTTCCCCTTCATTTTATTTTTCATTTCATTTTGATTCTTTTCTTCTTTATTCTCTTTCTTTTTCTTTCTTTCCTTTCTCTTTTCTTCCCTTTGTTTCTCCTTTTCCCTTTTTTTACCTTCATTCCTCCTTCCTTCTTTTTTTTCTTTGTTTCTTTTTTCCTTTTTATTCGCTTCTCTTTTTTCTTTCATCTTTCCTTTCTTCTTTTTTCTTTCTTTTTTTACTTTTTCCTTTCCTTTCCTTTCCTTTTCTTTATCCTTTTCCTTTCTGTCTCCTTTTTTTCTTTTCCTTTGCTTTCTATTTATTCCTTCTTTCTTTTCTTCTTCGTTATCTCTTTCCTTTTTTTTTCATTTCATTCCACCTTTTTCTCTCTTTATTCATTCCAACTTTCCTTTCTTTGTTTTTTTTTTCTGTCCTTATCTTTTCCCGGTTCTTTCTTCTCTTTGCTTTCTATTCATTCCTTCTTTCTTTTCTTCTTTGTTATCTTTTTCTTTTTCATTTTTCATTTCATTTGTATTTTCTGTCTTTATTCATTCCATCTTTCCTTTCTTTTTTTTTCTTTCTTTCTTTCTTTTTTCTTCTTTCTTTCTTCTTTACTTTCTTTTCTTTTGCTTTCTATTCATTCCTTCTTTCTTTTCTTTCTTGTTCTTTTTATTTTTCATCTTTTTTCATTTGTATTTTTCTGTCTTTATTCATTCCATCTTTTCCTTTCTTTTTTTTCTTCTTTTCTTTTCTTCTTTTCTTTTTTCTTCTTTTCTTTCTCCTTTACTTTCTTTTCTTTTGTTTTGTATCTATTCCTTCCTTCTTTTCTTCTTTGTCTCTTATAATTAGTTCTTCCTCTTTCCTCTTCATTATTAGTCTACACACGCGGCTTCAGGCAATCTACATAATACAGAGTGAGCGCGCTTGTTATATCACTAATAAATTAACAGCCAATTTTCCGCTCTCCAAAAACCTGCAATTGCATTAATTGGCCGTGTAACGAGCAGTAACTTTCAAACGAAAGATGCTTCTATTCTTTGTTGCTCTATTTTCTATTTTCATGAATATGTAAAAAGGGGTAATCGCCTGCACGCTAGCAAAAGTTTAATTGAACTTTCTTTAGCCGCGATTATGTCAAATCGTCGTGTGTCATACATGGCTTATCTCCCCTGGCAACTGAAAAGATTCTTTCTTTTTCCACATAAATAATGAACCACGGAATATAGTACAAAAGAGAGACGAACGAGGCTTTTGAAGCGAGGCCATAGAACACAAAAAAAAAGGGAAGAGGGGTTTGGTGGTGTTTTTTTTATGATTTTTAATATAGGAATTATATTTTTAATCAAACCTAATTTTATATATTTCAATCATAGGAAACTCGGAGACCTTAGTTTGGTGATTGTGTGGGCTGAACTCAAACAATATTCCCTTAGGGTTTTGATATTATCGCTGATGAGAATATAATGAAATGGTTATTTAATTACTTAGAGTAGTGGAAATACATTTTATTCATTCATTTTTTGATAAAGATTTGACGGGCCCATATTCCTTTAGGCACCTCTTTTTGATCTCGATTAAGAAAGGACATGTTTTTCATTTACACCGTCAATATCCGGTTGTTTTAACAGATGATTTTTAGATTTTTTTCAATTATAAAAACTAACCCTAACCCCTAACCCCTAACCCTACCCCTAACAAACAACTAGGTATTAAACGGTGTAAATGAAAACATGTTCTTTTCTTAATCGAGATCAGAAAGGGGTGCCTAGGTAATATGGTCCGATTTTGACTTTATTTGATTTTGTACGACGAGAGCGCTCGCGTGTACGGTTATCGTCGTAGGAAGTGGAAACTCGGATATCCGAATTCAAATCCCTGACCGAGCTGTTGCACTTCCCATGGCGCTATTGCCCTTGGGAAAAGTAGGTATTTACCCAACCCGTTCGCCATAGACATTATGTGTCACTTCCTGCTTATGCGGAGGGTTTGGGTAATACATATATATATTTACCAACCCCTCTGCACGAGCAGGATGCGACCAAGGTCAATTTCTTAAGAGTTTTCCTTCTCTAGACTGGTTACCTAGCCATGGTTAAAGAGTCCAGTCTGCTCTTATATTTTACCATAGCTGGAGGGAGAATCGAATTCATACCTTTCCCAAGGGTATTAGCGCCATGTGAATGTCAAACAGCTTCGTCCAGGAATTGAACTCGCGTTGACGAGGCCATTTCTAACGACTCTAACCATTAGAACCAACGCGCCTCCTAAATAAATACATATATGCTTAGTCCCAAGCGCACTTCTGTAATCTGCTACCGGCATAAAAACTGTCGTTTGACGTTGTTTTCGGAACTGGTGCAGAAGTGCCACCGGACCAAATACATCTATCGGTTAGACTCGTTCCTCTTATAGTAGATATTTCCCCATGTTTAGCTCAGTCGTAAACATCCACCAAGAAACTACGGTTCCTGGTTCGATACCGACCCTTTCCAACTAAGCACAGTTGTAGCACAGCTTGGTTTTGTGTGGTAAAGTAGGGAGCTTGGTAGGCATGGCGTTCCACCTCAGACGATAAAAAATCTCCTTGCGCTAAACAAAAAGGGGATATACTCCCTCACTATCTAGCTGATATCGACAATAAGCCAATTTCGTCGACTTTACTTTTTTTATGACCAGACTGGTTCTCTCGCCATGGTACAGCAAAGAGTGTGTAGAAAGAACCTCTGACGTCAAACTATCATCACAGAATACAAGAAAAAGAAAGAAAAAACGAAAAAAAAACGGTGATGCCTTATAGATTAAATCCTGATAATAGTAATTATCAGTTTACCTCAGTCTTATTAAGTTTGACAATTAGTGTACAGCCTTTTACAAGAGGGCAGTAGGAAATTAATCGGAGTGTGACCTCTGACCCGCTCACTTCCAAGGCAACCCCGCCCTGTCGCCTGAGATAGTAAGAATACACCGACTACACTTCTGAATATGGGTAAAATCCCTCCAATGGGGCCCCTAGTGGCCGTAAGTGTCGACCCGTGATGCTTAAGCACCTGTATGATTGTCCCAACCTTATGTCATATATGTGTTTATGGAGGCGCGGTGGTCTAATGGTTAGAGTCGTGGGAAATGGCTCGTCGACCCGAGTTCAATTCCTGGACGAAACTGTTTGAATTTCACTGTCGCTAAATACCCTTGGAAAGGTATGAATCCATTCTCCTTCCAGCTATGGGTAAATAGCAGGGTAAGACTGGTCTTTAACCAATGGCTAGGTAACTAGTCTAGGAGAAGGAAAACACTGAATTCAAACCTGTTAAACTTCGTTTAAAAAAATTGACCTTGTGTCGCATCCTGCTTCTGTGCGAAGGAGTTGGTAAATATATATAGTGTTAGAAGTGGTGGGCTGAGAGTCGTATTGTCCTGGCTATGACTTTAAACTGTATTTAGTGGCGAAATTTTCCATTCTGAGGAGTGTGGAGTACCCCTTCATCGCCATTGCTCTCAGGTCCACTCTGACTCAGATTGGTAAGTACCTATTAGGGTACCACCTATAGGTTAAATTGGTCAAAAATGAGTTCTAACAAAAAATGCAACCTGTAAAGCAAAATTGATTACTAACTGTTGTTTTGCACTCTAACAATTTATCTAAACATAAACTATTTACCTACAAACTATTCCCATAAAATCATATATACAAAAAAAAAGATTTGGATTTAAATAACCCACTGGGTTAACATACCATTAAACCAAACCAAATCAACCAAGACAACCATTATGAAATGTCGACAATGTGACTCTTTTTTTTTTTAATAATGTTATCAACTGATACATCTGTAATGTTTCATCCTTGTCTGTATGTTTTTCAGTCTCTACCCCACAGGACACTCGACCCCGAGGAATGCTCGAACTGCCTCCAAGTGTTTCGCCCGCCTGTTATGCCAATTTAAGGCCCTGACGAACTGTCCAACCGACTCTCATTATGTTCCCTGCCAACACCGAGTACAATGTGCTTTTCCCAAGAAGAAACTCGACTATGTCCTTTACGGATGCATTTCGAAACACACCACGTCAGACATATCCGCGTCACGCTCTCAAGTGGACTACGACTCAGTGACATGGCCAATGGTAAGTAATCATTAACACTTTTATTTATTTATTTATTTATTTTTATATTTACTAACCAGGATGTGACACAAGGTCAATTTCTAAATTCTTATATATATATAAATATATATGTTGTGTGTGTGTGTGTGTGTGTGTGTTGTGTGTATTCAATAGGTTGCCTATCCAAGGTTAAAAAAGCCCAGTCCCCCCAACCTATTTAATCAATAAGCTGGAGGGAGAGTAGGATTCATACCTTTCCCGAGGGTTATTAGCGCTATGTGAAATGCATTACGCACAATCCAGGATTTGAACCTCGGGACGACGAGTCCATTTCCCATGACTTTTAATTATTACACTACGCGCTTCCATACACTTTTATTCAATATAGACTTTGAGTTTCACGCATCGAACTGGCTAATCAGTTACAAAACCAGTGAAAAGCCAATCCTGTCAATTTACTTACAGTGATTTTTTTCATCAATTCAGAATTACCGTTATTTTTAATTTCTACTCTACCGTGCATAATTTATAGGCCTATCAATTATGTAACGGGAGTAATAGTAGGATTACTTCTTTTTAGTTTGTATACAGGCTCCACAGTTACATAACAACACCTTCTAGTATATAGTTATTTACTAAGCTTAGCTTAAGATGTGGCACACCAGTCAGAAGTATGGGGCGCCCATGAGAATTGAACTCACTCACAATGGTCTGCGAACGCGAATTTTTCTAACCATTACACCAGCGTGGGGTGTCCCACGCCCCCTAGTATATTAAATGCAATCTAGGGGCACGTAGTGGTATGGGTTCCGTGTAGGAAATGAACACAGCGAGACGAGTTTAAATCCTGGAAAAGGCTGTTTTACATTTCGCATAGCGCTAATACCCTTGGAAAAAGGTATGAATAAAATATTTCCTCCAGCTAGGGATAAATAGTCAGAGCAGACTGGTTGTTTAATTTTGTTGGGTAACCAGTCCTAGGAGAAGGAAAACTCTGAATTCAGACCTGTTAAACTCGTTTAAGAAATTGACCTTATGCCACATTCCTAAACCGTGCGGAGGGGATGGTGATATATACAATATGTATAAATTCAAATATATAATATATATATAATATATATATATATATATATATATGGAAATAAATCCGCAGTATGATTGAAGGATAGAAAACAATGTTAAAACATTTATTTTTCTATCTCTTTTCAATCATATATATATATTTTATCTCTTAAAAAAAATAGACCTCCTCCAAATTTAATAAAAAAATAGAAAAAGAACTAAAAAAAATGAACCTGAACCAAAACTTATATACCGCATGATGACGACTTGGAAGAACAGTCGAAAAGCGCTGCGGATAATAGTAATGGGAAAATCTATATCAATTGGAATCCAAACATCAAAAAGATCGCCAGACCGACTGAAAATACAGATCCAAAAAATGAAACAAGAGTAATCCTTGTTATTTCAATAGCACAATGCCAATTATATATATTATTTATATTATATTATATATATATATATATATTATAATATATATAAGTAATCGTTGGGTGCCTAAGTCGGTCTAAGCCACACACGAGGTTTGTCTAGCGCTAGACCAAGGAAGATTGTTTTTTTTTAGCTTCTGGGTGGAAGCGCCAAACCTACCATCAGCTCCTCACTTTACTGCACAGATCCTTGTGGTAACTCACACGCTGGAGTTAGTGAGGCCGTTTTATCGTGTGTGTGTGTGTGTGTGTGAGAGAGAGAGAGAGAGAGAGAGAGAGAGAGGGGGGGAGAGAGAGAGAGACCTATTACCTTTCCTTAGTTTATACACCAACCACTAGGTGTTTTGTATAACCCCTTTCTTCGCTTCTAACATCTAATTCTGCCTTGGCTATTTCTTCTATGCTGGTCTCTCTCTCTCTCTCTCTCTCTCTCTCTCTCTCTCTCTCTCTCTCTCTCTCTCTCTCTTCTCTGTCAGTTCTTCTGGTCTGTTTTTTTGGGTCTTTCTTCATCATTGTGTCCGTTGTTTTTTTCTTAAGTAATAGCACAAGACTTGGTATGGTCTTCAAATAGATTATAATTCTATTATAGGAGCTGATGTTAATAACGGTTTCAGTTTGTTTAGAAAAACCATCGCATGGTAATTCATTTATATGAGGAAAACACATTTTTAAAAACAGTGGATTGTATGGGGGTTTTTTGTTGTGTTTCAGCTCTACTAAATAAACGAAAACGATATAAACATCGACTCCTCCAATATACACACATATATATATATATATATATGTGTTGTGTGTGTGGTGTGTGTGTGTGTGTGTGTTCCTGTTGGTGCTTATATCTATATTATATATTATATATAATATATATTATTATATATGTATAAATGTATTTTTCCATATAAAAAATAAATGTTCACTCTGATGACGGTCGATTCTTGTATGTGTGCGAAATATTTTCTCCACAATAAAAACTGAACCGAAACCATGTGTAGTGAATATCGATTAATTGATATCGATTAATTCATTTTATCATTTAGCATTTCTTTTCTTACTATTTATCCTCATTATATTATATAAATAATATATATTATATATTATATATATATATATATATAATATATATAATATATATTACACCTTATGAGGTGTAATGGTTAGCAAGTTGGTTCCAAATCATCATTAGTGAGTATCGATTCTTATTGGGCGCCTTGTACCACATCTAAGCTTTGTAAGCTAACTATATATATATATATATTATATATGTGTGTGTGTGTGTGTGTGTGTGTGTGTGTGTGTGTGTTTGAAAGAGTGAAAATAATAATTCTTTCTTCAAATATGGTCTACCTTCTCTTTCAGAAATGGGCCGAATGTGGAACAAAGGCAACATGGCTACTCTTCTCTCTTCCACATGAGAACATCTAGACTAGATTCCACCGCTCACGTATTACCAGAAGTGAGAAAACAGCAAGTTTTAAAAATGATTTGTTAAAAATCTTTTCCCATGCTTCTATCAATTTTTTTTTTTCCATGTATAAGTAGATCAAATTCTTAATAATTTGATAATCAATTCTTAATAATTTGATGGATCAAATTCTATAATAATTTGATAATCAATTCTATAAATAATTTTGATAACAAATTCTATAATAATTTGATAATCAATTCTATAATATTTTGAATGATCAAATTCTATTAATAATTTTTGATGATCAAATTCTATAATATTTTGATAATCAAATTCCTATAATATTTTGATAAATCAACTCTTATAATTTTGATAATCAAAATTCTATAATAATTTGATAATCAACTTTTTATAATTTTGATATCAAATTTCTTAATAATTTTGAATAATCAAATTCTATAATAATTTTGATAATCAAATTCTTTTAATAATTGTGATAATCAGAATCTATAATAATTTTGATGTAAATTTTGATAAGCTGCAAAGAGACAAATTCTATTTATAAATAAATAATTTATGTATCGCGTAATTAAAAGTAAAGTAAAGTCGTCGGTGTAGCCTAAAGTCGGTATCAGCCAATCAGCGAGGAAGTCTATCCCCCTTTCCACTAGCGCAAGTTTGTGAAATACGTAGGAAACTTTTGGAAAACGAGATTTCACAACAAGTTTTTATAGTTTAAGAGGAGACCAATAGTTTAAATTGTCCGGGTGCTTAAAAGCCACGCCCGACAACTGTCCATAGAAGCTTCCGTGAGAGCAATCAAACAAATTGAAAACTGCAAACGTAAATATAAAGATTTCGTCTATATATTCTTATTATAATGGAGATTTGGAGTCTGGTCTGTCTGTAAGCGAACTACGTCACTAACGTACGTCTCATATCCCAGGATTGCGTTAGTTTATCATGAGTATTTAATATCTCATAGTCCAAATTTATTAATGCATAGAATATTTCAATCGACTTACGATGTCTCTAAGAAAATCTGAGTTGGATTTGCCTCAAACAAGCCCCTGTTATTATAGCGTTTTAAAGTCCTGCAATATGTCTTAATATAATCACTAAAAAATAAACGTTATATAATATATGGTGTGGTTAATTTGCATCTGGTTTTACAAACCGCGGATTTGATAAATAATTATTATGGTGTTATTGGTCTGCTGAGATATTTCAAATTTTATTCTCTAATGTTTAAAATCAATCTATGAATTATTTTATATAGAAACGAATTTAAAAATATAATTAGAATACGTGTAATATGCGTTCTTATCTGATTTCATTGGTCTTTCAATTAATATATTTTTATCATTACATTAAAACTTAGATACTTACGCCCCGGAGGGTGCATATTCCTTGCAAGACATATAAATAATCCTGTATGTGTCAAGGTGGTGTCAAAAAAAGTATCGATATTTTTGTACTTTTTGACACACCTTATATTTCTGAAAAATAACGTTCCATTCATTGTTCATTTCTATCTTGTTAATACAGCTTCAAACTAGACACTTTATGACACATCATGTATTCTGAAAAAAAAAATTTAAATTCCATTCATTGTTCAGTTCTATCTTGGTAAAAATACAGCTTCAAACTAGATATTTTATGACACACATAATTTGTGATATGAATTCTGAAAAAAAAAAATAAACTAAAAAATAATTCATTGTTCATTTCTATCTTGGTAAATACATTTGCTCCACTCTCGTCACTTTTATGACACACCTTGTATTCTGAACAAAAATTAACGTTCCATTCATTGTTAATTTCTACCTTGGTTAACATACAGCTTCTAATTAATGACACTTTTATGACACATCATTATCTGAAACAAAATTAGTTCCATCTTGTTCATTTCTATCTTGGGTAAAATACAGCTTCAAAAACTAGGCACTTTTATGAATACACCTTGTATCTGAAAAAAAAATCATTGTTCATTTCTATCTCGGTAAATACAGCTATCAATCTGTCACTTTTTTGACACACTTGTAATCTGAAAAAAATTAAGGTTCTATTCATTGTTCATTTCTACCTGGGTAAATACAACTTTTAAACTTGTACTTTTATGACACACCTTGTTATGTTTTTACATATATGGTTATATTATGAATAAAGATATGAAAACCTTGATTTTAATCAGAAATCATATAACCACTCGGAAAATCCTTTCGGATTCTAACCGTTTTTTATTTCATTAAATTTCTGTTCTCTTTTCAGAATTATGTATTTACCCAACTATGTTTGCTGGTGGTTGTGCATTATGGGGTTGTTTGTCGCAAAAGAAGTCATCCGACAGGGACTCGATAACGGACCTTTTAAAAGGCAAAATGTCACAATGATAAAAACGTTTGAATGATTAACACACATGTGGGAGGTAGGTCTACTTGTAATTTGTTTACGAATAGAATCTTAGTATTATTTGGATTATTCGGACCCTATTGGTCCTCATCTTTATTGTTTATATGTACAACGTTTCGGCAATGTGCCTTCCCTCCGGCCTTCTTCAGTATTTCTTGTCGGACTCGAGAGCCTTCTTGAACACGGGAACCTTCTTTTCGAATTGGGGAGCCATACGGAACTTTGAACGCCAACCTTTATTTCTCCAGGGGTATCCTGTCTTATTCTGCTAACATACTAGGGTGCAGGTGTTAAGCGTGTTTTATTTCTTGTTTTGTCACCCTTGGCATGAATTGAACCCGCAGCCTAGAGATAAATGTCATTTAGAACTGTCTTAACCCAACGCCTTTTCCACGACGCTATGTGTCTAATTGGTTCCCGATTCAAGAAGGCTCCTGAGTCGACAGAAATACCTGAAGAATGGCCGAGGGTACATTGGCCGAAAATGTTGTACAGATTAAAAATAAAGATGAAAGGGATAATGGCTGAATAATTCCAAATAATACAATATACTCATCTAAAAAATTCAGAGATAGAATTTGTTTATTGTTGCACCATTGTGGATCGGGCCAATGGCTATCTATCTTCTCAATTTGTATTGATTTTTACGGTTAAACTGCAATAATTTCTATAAAAGTAACTTGGTGGGGTGGCCTATTGTCGGTATCAGCCAGAGGGAATCTATCCTCCTTTTCGGTTGCGCTAGACCATGGATATTGATTTCTGCTTGAGGTAGAGCGCCACACCTACTGTAGGCTCCCCACATTACCGCACAGATCAGATTACCCAAGGCTGTGCTCTCATGCACTGATTTGGCGAGGACCGGTATCGAAC
>CM042138.1:80792204-80837566 GCA_023376005.1 Doryteuthis pealeii | reverse complement strand
GGTTTCTTTCTTCTCTTTTGCTTTTCTATTCATTCCTTCTTTTTTTCTTCTTTGTTATCTTTTCTTTTCATTTTTCATTTTTCATTTTTGTTATTTTTCTGTCTTTATTTCATTCATCTTTCTTTCTTTTTTTTCTTCTTTCTTCTTTTTTCTTCTTTCTTTCTTCTTTACTTTCTTTTCTTTTTGCTTTCTATTCATTCCTTTCCATCTTTCTTTCTTACTTTGTTATCTTTATTTTTCACTTTCATTTCATTTTATTTCTGTTCTTTATCATTCCATCTTTCCTCTTTTTTTTCTTTCTTTCTTTCTTTTCTTTCTTTTTCTTCTTTCTTTTCTCCTTTTACTTTCTCTTTTTTTTGTTATCTATTCCTTCCTTCTTTTCTTCTTGTCTCTTTATTAGTCTTCCTCTTTCCTCTTCATTATTAGTTTCTACACCACGCGCTCAGCAAATCTACATATTACACAGATTTGGCGCGCTTGTTAATCACTAATAAATTTAACAGCCAATTTTCCCCGCTCTCCAAAAACCTGCAATTAGCTTAATTGGCCGTGTACGAGCAGTAACTTTCACAACGAAGATGCTTCTATCTTTGTTGCTCTATTTTCATTTTCATGAATATGTAAAAAGGCGGTAATGCGCCTGCACGCTAAGCAAAAGTTTAATTGACATTTCTTTTAGCCGCGATTATGTCAATCGTCGTGTGTCATACATGCTTATCTCCCCTGGCAACTGAAAAATTCTTTCTTTTGTCCACATTAAAATAATGACCACGGAATATAGTACAAAAGGAGGAGACGAAAGAGGCTTGAAGCGATGCATAGAACAAACAAAAAAAAAGGGAAGAGGGAGGTTTTGGTGGTGTTTTTTATGATTTTTAATATAGGTTATTTTTAATCAAAACCTATTTATATATTTCAATCATAGGAACCGGAGCACCTTAGTTTTGGTGAAATTGTGTGGCTGAACTCAAACAATATTTTCCCTTAGCGTTTGATATTATCGCTGATCGAGATAAATTGGAAATGGTTATGTTTAATTACTTAGAGTAGGAAATACATTTTATTCATTCATTTTTGATAAAGATTTGCGGGCCATATTACCTTTTAGGCACCTCTTTTTTTGATCTCGATTAAGAAAGGACATGTTTTTCATTTACACCGTCAATATCCGCGTTGTTTAACAGATGATTTTTTAGATTTTTTTTCAATTATAAACTAAAACCCTAACCCCTAACCCCTAAACCCCTACCCTAACCCCTAACAAAACAATAGTATTAACGTGTAAATGAAAAACATGTCTTTCTTAATCGAGATCAGAAAGGGGTGTCCTAAATGGTAATATGGTCCGATTGACTTTATTTGATTTTGACGACGAGAGCGCTTCGCTGTGTAACGGTTATCGTCGTTAGGAAGTTGAACTCGGATATCGAATCAAATCCTGACGAGACTGTTTAGCACTTTCCCATGGCGCTATTGCCCTTGGGAAAAGTAGTATTTACCCAACCGTTCGCCATAGAATTATGTGTCACTCCGCTTTAATGCGGAGGGTTGGGTAAATACATATATATATTACCAACCCCTCTGCACGAGCAGGATGCGATACAAGTCAATTTCTTTAGATTTACCTTCTCTAGACTGGTTTAACCTAGCCATACCTACAAAGGTTAAGAGTCAGTCTGCTCTTATATTTACCCATAGCTGGATGGAGAATCGAATTCATACCTTTTTCCAAGGGTATTAGCGCCATGTGAAATTGTCAACAGCTTGTCAGGAATTGAACTCGCGTTGACGAGGCCATTTACTAACGACTCTAACCATTAGACCACGCGCCTTCCTAAATAAAACATATAGCTTAGTCCAAGCGCACTTTCTGTATCTGCTACGGCATAAAAAACTGTCGTTGACGTTGTATTTCGAACTGGTGCAGAAGTGCCACCGGACCAAATACATCTATCGGTTAGACTCGTCCTCTTATAGTAGATATTTCCCCATGTTTAGCTCAGTCGGAAAACATCCACAAGAAAAACTACAAGGTTTCCTGTTCGATACCGACCCTTCCAACTAAGCACAGTTGTAGCACAGCGGTTTGTGTGGTAAAGTAGGGAGCTTGATGGTAGGCATGGCGTCCACCTCAGACGATTAAAAATCTCCTTGCGCTAACAAAAAGGGGATATACTCCCTCACTATCTAGCTGATTATCGACAATAAGCCAATTTCGTCGACTTTACTTTTTTATGACCAGACTGGGGTTCTCTCGCCATGGTACAGCAAAGAGATGTAGTAGAAGAAACCTCTGAACGTCAAACTAATTCATCACAGATACAAAAAAAGAAAAAGAAAAAGAAAAAAACGAAAAAAAACGGTGATCCTTATAGATTAAATCCTTTGATAATAGTAATTATCAGTTTACTCAGTCTTAATTAAGTTTGACAATTAGTGTACAAGCCTTTTTACAAGAGGCCAGTAAGGAAATTATCGGAGTGTGACAACTCTGGACCCGCTCCTTCCAAGGCAACCCGCCCTGTCGCCTGAGATAGTAGAATACACCGACTACACTTTGAATATGGGTAAAATCCCTCCAATGGGGCCACCTAGTGGCCGTAAGTGTCGACCCGGATGCTTAAGCACCTGTATGTTGTCCCAACCTTATTGTTTCATAATGTGTTTATGGAGCGCGTGGTTAATTGGTTAGAGTCGTGGGAAATGGAACTTCGTCGACCCGAGTTCAATTCCTGGACGAAACTGTTTGAATTTCACCTGTCGCTAATACCCTTGGGAAAGTATGAATCCAATTCTCCTTCAGCTATGGTAAATAGCAGGGTAGACTGGATCTTTAAACCCATGCTAGTAACTAAGTCTAGGAGAGGAAAACACTGAATTCAAAACCTGTTAAAACTTTCGTTTAAAAAATTGACCTTGTGTCGCATCCTGTCTGTGCGAAGAGTGTAAATATATATATGTGTTAGAAGTGGTGGCTGAGAGTCGTATTGTCCTGGCTATGCTTTAAACTGTATTTAGTTGGCGGATTTCAATTCGAGGAGTGTGCAGTACCTTTTCATCGCCATTGCTCTCAGGTCCACTCTGACTTCAGATTGTAGTACCTATTAGGTACCAACCTATAGGTTAAATTGGTCAAAAATGAGTTCTACAAAAATGCCACCTGAAAGCCAAAATTGATTTAACTAACTGTTGTTTTGCCCCACTCTAACAATTTATCTAAACATAAACTATTTACCTACAAAACTATTCCCATACCAAATCATATATACAAAAAAAGATTTGGATTTAATAAACCCACTGGGTTAACATACCATTAAAAACCAAACCAAATCAACCAAGACACCATTATGAAATGTCGACAATGTGACTCTTTTTTTTTTTTAATTAATGTATCAACTGATACATTCTGTAAATGTTTCATCCTTGTCTGTATGTTTCAGTCTTCTACCCCACAGGACACTCGCGACCCCGAGGAATTTGCTCGACTGCCTCCAAGTGTTCGCCGCCTGTTATGCCCATTTTAAGGCCTGACCGAACTGTCCAACCGACTCTCATTATGTTCCCTTGCCAACACCGAGTACAATGTGCTTTTCCCAAGAAGAACTCGACTAGTCCTTTACGGGATGCATTTCGAACACACCACGTCAGACATATCCGCGTCACGCTCCCAGTGGACTACGACTCAGTGACATGGCCAATTGGTAAGTAATCATTAACACTTTATTTATTTATTTATTTATTTTTATTATTTACTAACCAGGATGTGACACAAGGTCAATTTCTTAAAATTCTTATATATATATATATATATATAGTGGTGTGTGTGTGTGTGTGTGTGTGTGTGTGTATTCAATAGGTTTGCCTATCCAAGGTAAGAGCCCAGTCTGCCTCTACTATTTATCAATAGCTGGAGGAGAGTAGGATTCATACCTTCCCGAGGGTATTTAGCGCTTATGTGAAATGCCAATTTACCACATTCAGGATTTTTGAAACTCGGGACGACGCAGTCCATTTTCCCATACTTTAATTTTACCACTTACGCCGCTTCATACATTTTTATTCATATTAGATTGAGTTTCACGCATCGAAAACTGTCTAATCAGTTACAAAACAGTGCAAAAGCCAAAATCCTGTCCAATTTACTTTACAGTGATTTTTTCAATCATCAGAATTACCGTTATTTTAATTCACTCTACCGTGCATAATTTATAGGCAAACTTATCAATTATGTTAACGGGGAGTATAGTAGGATTATCTTTTTTAGTTTGTTATAAGGCTCCACAGTTATCATAACAACACCTTCTAGTAATAGTTATACTAAGCTTAGCTTTAGATGTGCACAAAGTCAGAAGTATGGGCGCCAAATGAGAATGAACTCACTCACAAATGGTCTGCGAAGCGAATTTTCTAACCATTTACACCACGTGGGTGTCCACGCCCCTAGTATATAAAATGCAATATAGGGGCAGTAGTGTAATGGTTTACCGTCGTAAGGAATATGAACACGCGAGGACGAGTTTTAAAATCTGGAAAAGGCTGTTTACATTCGCATTAGCGCTAATACCCTATGGAAAAGGTATGAATACAAATATTTCTCCCTCCAGCTAGGGATAAATAGTAGAGCAGAACTGGGTTTGTTTAAATTTTGTTGGGTAACCAGTCTAGGAGAAGGAAAACTCTGAATCAGACCTGTTAAACTCCGTTTAGAAATGACCTATTGCCACATCCTAACCGTGCGGAGGGGATGGTGAATATATAAATTAGTATAAATTCAATATATATATATAGTATATATATATATGATATATATATATTATAAATGAAATAAATCACAGGTATGATGAAAAAAGATATGAAAAAAAATGTTAAAAAACAATTTATTTTTTCTATCTCTTTTCAATCATATATTATATATTTATATCTCTAAAAAATAGGACTCTCCAAATTTAATAAAACAAGATAAAAGAACTAAAAAAATGAACTGAAACCAACTTAATATACCCATGATGACGACTTGGAGAAAACAGCGGAAAGCGCTCGGGATAATAGTATGGGAATATTCTATATCAATTGGATCCCAAACATCAAAAAGATCGCCAGACGACTGGAAAAAATACAGATCAAAAAATGAAAAAAGAGTACTCCTTTTATTCAATAGGCACATGCCTAATATATATATATAATAATATATATATATATATATATATATATTATAAGTAAAATCGTTGGGTGGCCTAAAGTCGGATTATAAAGCCACCAACGAGGTTTGTCTAGCGCTAGACCAAGGAGATGGTTTTTTTAGCTTCTGGGGGGAGCGCCAAACTACCATCAGCTCCTCACTTTTACTGCACAATCCTTGTGGTACTCACACTCGCCTGAGTTAGCTGAGGGCCGGTATCGTTGTGTGTGTGTGTGTGTGAGAGAGAGAGAGAGAGAGAGAGAAGAGAGAGAGAGGGAGAGAGAGAAGACTTACATTACCTTTCCTTAGTTTATACACCAACCACTAGGTTGTTTTGATAACCCCTTCTTCGTTCTTAACAATCTATTCTGCTATGCTATTTCTTCTATGCTGGTTTCTCTCTTCTCTCTCTCCTCTCTTCTCTCTCTCTCTCTCTCTCTCTCTCTCTCATCTCTTCTCTCTGTCAGTTCTTCTGGTCTGTTTTTTGGGTCTTTCTTCACATTGTGTTCCGTGTTTTTCTTCGTAATAAGCACAAGACTTGTATGTCTTCAAATAGATTTATTCTATTATAGGAGCTGATGTTTTAAAATGTTTTTTTTCCTCATATAAAGAAATACCATGTCGATGTTTTCTAAACAAACGAAACGTTATAACATCAGCTCCTATAATAGAATATAATCTATTTGAAGACCATACAAGTCTTTGTGCTTATTACTTAAGAAAACAAGGACACAATGATGAAGAAAGACCAAAAAAACAGACCAGAAGAACTGACAGAGAGAGAGAGAGAGAGAGAGAGAGAGAGAAGAGAGAGAGAGAGAGAGAGAGAGAGAGAGAGACGAAACCAGCATAGAAGAAATAGCCATAGCAGAATTAGATGTTAGAAAGCGAAGAAAGGGTTATACAAACACCTAGTGGTTGGTGTATAAACTAAGGAAAGGTAATTAGTCTCTTCTCTCTCTCCCTCTCTCTATCTCTCTCTCTCTCTCTCCTCTCCTCTCTTCACACACCACACACACACACACGATACCGGCCCTACTAACTCAGCAGTGTGAGTACCACAAGGACTGTGCAGTTTAAAGTGAGGAAGCTGATGCGTAGGTTTGGGCGCTCCACCCCAGAAGCTAAAAAAAACAATCTCTTGGTCTAGCGCTAGACAAACTTCGTTGTTGTGGCTTATATCGACTTTAGGCCACCCAAACGATTTTTACTTATATATATATATATATAATATATATATATATATATATATATATATATTACGGCATGTGCTATGAATAACAAGGAGCTACTCTTTTTTCATTTTTTGGATCTGTATTTTTTCCAGTCGTCTGGCGATCTTTTTGATGTTTGGATCCAATTGATAATAAAGGAGGGGGGAAATTTAATTTTTTTTTTTTTCCCATACTATTATCCCGAGCGCTTTTCGCACTGATTTCTCCAGTCGTTCAATTCATTGGGGTATATAGTTGGTTTCAGTTCATTTTTTTAGTTCTTTTATTACTATGTTTTTATTAAATTTGGAGAGTCTATTTTTTTTTTAAGAGATATATAATATATATATGATTTGAAAAGAGATAGAAAAATAAATGTTTTTAACATTTGTTTTTTCTATCTTCTTTTCAATCATACTGTCGGATTTATTTCCATTATATATATTATATATATTATATTATATATAATAATATTGAATTTATACATAATTATATATTCACCATTCCCCTCCGCCACGGTTTAGGATTGTGGCATAAGGTCAATTTCTTAAAACGGAGTTTTAACAGGTCTGAATTCAGAGTTTTCCTTCTCTAGACTGGTTACCCAACAAATTTAAACAACCCAGTCTGCTCTACTATTTTATCCCTAGCTGGAGGGAGAATATTTGTATTCATACCTTTTCCAAGCGGTTATTACGCTATGCGAAATGTTAAACCAGCCTTTTCCAGGATTTAAACTCGTCTCGCTGTTTCATTTCTACGACGGTAACCATTACAACTTACGTGCCCCTATATTGCATTATATTTACTAGGGGGCCGTGGACACCCCACCGTGTGTAATTGGTTAGAAAAATCCGCTTCGCAGACCATTGTGAGTGAGTTTCATTCTCATTGGGCGCCCCATACTCTGACTTTGTGCCACATCTTAAGCTAAGCTTAGTAATTAACTATTATACTAGAAGGTGTTTTATGATAACGTTTGTGGAGGCCTGCTATACAAACTAAAGAAGAAATCCTACTATACTCCGTTACATATTGGAAAGTGCCTATAATATGCACGGTAGAGTAGAAATTAAAAATAACGTAATTCTGCAATGATGAAAAAAATCACTGTAAAAGTAAAATGACAGGATTTTTGGCTTTTCACTGGTTTGTAACTGATTAGCCAGTTCGATGCGTGGAAACCTCAAAGTTCTAATATGAAATAAAAGTGTATGGAGCGCGTAGTGTAATAATTAAAGTCATGGGAAATGACTCGTCGTCGAGTTCAAAATCCTGGATGTGGTAATTGATTTCACATAGCGCTAATACCTCGGAAAGGTTATGAATCCTACTCTCCCTCCAGCTATTGATAAATCAGTTAGGGCAGAACCTGGGCTCTTTAACCTGGATAGGCAACCTATTGAATACACACCACACACACACACACACACACAACACATTATATATATATATTATATATATAAGAATTTAAGAAATTGGACTTGTGTGCACATCCTGGTTAGTAAATATAAAAATAAATAAATAAATAAATAAAAGTGTTAATGATTATCTTACCATTGGGCCATGTCACTGAGTCGTAACCGTAGCACTGAGAGCGTGACGCGGATATGTCTGAGTGGTGTGTTCGAAATGGCATCCGTTAAGGACATTTAGTCGAGTTCTTCTTTGGAAAAGCACATTGTACTCGGTGTTGGCAGGGAACATTAATGAGAGGTCGGATTGGACTAGTTCTGGCCGTCAGGAGCCTTAAATGCCGATAACTATGCGCGGGGAAACTACTTGACGACGTGCAGACCGTGCTAGCATTTCCTCGAAACCCCGCCTGCGTGTCGAAGTGTCTACCACTTGTTGATGTAAGAGACTGAAAACTATACTAGAACAGGTAATGATAAACATTATACAGACATGTCATCATGTTTAGTATACATTAATTAAAAAAGTAATAGAGTTCACATTTGGTCTGCACATTCATAGATGTTGTGTTTTAGCCGTACTTTTGATCTTGGTTGTTTAATGGTATGTTAACCAGTGGGTTATTTAATCCAAATCTTTTTTTTTGTATATTGATTTGTATGGGAATAGTTTGTAGGTAAATAGCTTATGTTAGATAAATTGTTAGAGTGCAAAACAACAGTTAGTTAATCAATTTTGTGCTCTCTACAGGTGCATTTTTGTAGAACTCATTTTTGACCAATTAACCTATAGGTGTACCCTAATAGGTACTTACCAATCTGATGTCAGAGTGGACCTGAGAGCAATGGCGATGAAGGGGTACTCCACATCCTCAGAATTGAAAATTCGCCACTAAATACAGTTTAAACATAGCCAGGACAATACGGACTCTCAGCCACCACCTCAACACATATATATATTTACCAACTCCTTCGCACGAGCAGGTATGCGACACCAAGGTTCAATTTTTTTTAAACGAAGTTTACACGGTTTGAATTCAGTGTTTTCCTTTCTCTAGACTAGTTACCTAGCCATGGTTAAAAGGTCCAGTCTACCCTGCTATTTACCATAGCTGGAAGGAGAATTGGATTCATACCTTTTCCAAGGGTATTGCGACAGGTAAATTCAAACAGTTTCGTCCAGGAATTGAACTCGGGTCGACGAGTCCATTTCCACGACTCTAACCATTAGACCACGCGGCCTCCATAACACATATATGACAATAAGGTTGGGACAATCATACAGGTGCTTAAGCATCACGGGTCGACACTTACGGCCACTAGGTGGCCCCCATTGGAGGGATTTTACCCATATTCAGAAGTGTAGTCGGTGTATTCTACTATCTCAGGCGACAGGGGCCGGGGTTGCCTTTGGAAGTGAGCGGGTCAGAGGTCACACTCCGATAATTTCCTTACTGCCCTCTTGTTAAAAGGCTGTTACACTAATTGTCAAACTTAAAAGACTGAGGTAAACTGATAATTACTATTATCAGGGATTTAATCTATAAGGCATCACCGTTTTTTTTTTCGGTTTTTTTCTTTTTCTTTTTTTGTATCTGTGATGATTAGTTTGACGTCAGAGGTTTCTTTCTACTTACACTCTTTGCTGTACCATGGCGAGAGGAACCCAGTCTGGTCATAAAAAAAGTTTAAAGTTCGACGAAATTGGCTTATTGTCGATATCAGCTAGATAGTGGGAAGTAATCCCCTTTTTTGTTTTAGCGCAAGGAGATTTTTTATCGTCTGAAGTGGAACGCCATGCTACCATCACTCCCTACTTTACCACACAAAACCAAGCTGTGCTACAACTGTGCTTAGTTGGAAAGGGTCGGTATCGAACAGGAACCTTGTAGTTTCTTGGTGGATGTTTTACCGACTGAGCTAAACATGGGGAAATATTCTTACTTATAAGAGGAACGAGTCTAACCGATAGATGTATTTGGTCCGGGTGGCACTTCTGCCACCAGTTCCGAAATACAAACGTCAAACGACAGTTTTATGCCGGTAGCAGATACAGAAGTGCGGCTTGGGACTAAGCATATATGTATTTATTTAGGAGGCGCGTGGTCTAATGGTAGAGTCGTTAGAAAATGGCCCGTCAACGCGAGTTCAAATTCCTGGACGAAGCTGTTGACATTTCACATGGCGCTAATACCTTTGGAAGGTATGAATTTCGATTCTCCTCCAGCTTATGGGTAAATTAAGAAGCAGGACTGGACTCTTTAACCATGGCTATAACCAGTGCATAGGAGAAGTAAAACTCTTAAGAAATTGACCTTGTGTCGCATCCTGCTGTTTGCAGAGGGTTGGTAAATATATATATGTATTTACCCAAACCCTCCGCATAAAGCAGGAAGTGACACATAATGTCTATTGGCGAACGGGTTGGGTAAATACCTACTTTTCCCAAGGCAATAGCCGCCATGGGAAGTGCAAACAGCCTCGGTCAGGATTTTTGAATTCGGATATCCGAGTTCACTTCCTACGACGATAACCGTTTACACGCGAGCGCTCTCGTCGTACAAAATCAAATAAAGTCAAATCGGACCATATTACCTTTAGCACCCCTTATCTGATCTCGATTAAGAAAAGACATGTTTTTCATTTACACCGTTAATACCTAGTTGTTTGTTAGGGGTTAGGGTTAGGGTTAGGGGTTAGGGTTTAGGGTTTAGTTTTATAATTGAAAAAAAATCTAAAAATCATCTGTTAAAACAACCGGAATTGGACGTTGTAAAATGGAAAAAACATGTTCCTTTCTTAATCGAGATCAAAAAGAGGTGACCTTAAGGTAATATGGGCCCGCGTCAAATCTTTATCAAAAAATGAATGAATAAAATGTATTTCCACTACTCTAAGTAATTAAATAACCATTTCATTTATCTCATCAGCGATAATATCAAACCCTAAGGGAATATTGTTTGAGTTCAGCCACACAATTCACCAAACTAAGGTCTCCGAGTTTCCTATGATTGAATATATAAAATAGGTTTGATTAAAAAATAATTCCTATATTAAAAATCATAAAAAAACACCACCAAACCTCCCTCTTCCCTTTTTTTTTGTTGTTCTATGCCTCGCTTCAAAGCCTCGTTTCGTCTCTCTTTTGTACTATATTCCGTGGTTCATTATTTATGTGGAAAAAGAAAGAATCTTTTCAGTTGCCAGGGGAGATAAGCCATGTATGACACACGACGATTGACATAATCGCGGCTAAAGAAAGTCAATTAAACTTTTGCTAGCGTGAACAGGCGATTACCCCTTTTACATATTCATGAAAATAGAAAATAGAGCAAACAAAGAATAGAAGCATCTTCGTTGTGAAAGTTACTGCTCGTACACGGCCAATTAATGCTAATTGCAGGTTTTTGGAGAGCGGGAAAATTGGCTGTTAATTTATTAGTGATATAACAAGCGCGCTCCACTCTGTGTATATGTAGATTTGCCTGAAGCCGCGTTGTGTAGACTAATAATGAAGAGGAAAAGAGGAAGAACTAATATAAGAGACAAAGAAGAAAAGAAGGAAGGAATAGATTACAAAACAAAAAAGAAAAGAAAGTAAAGGAGAAAGAAAGAAGAAAAAAAAGAAGAAAGAAAAAAGAAAGAAAGAAAAAAAAGAAAGGAAAGATGGAATGAAATAAGACAGAAATACAAATGAAATGAAAGATGAAAATAAAAGATAACAAAGAAGAAAAGAAGAAGGAATGAATAGAAAGCAAAAGAAAAAAAAGTAAAGAGAAAGAAAGAAAAGAAAAAGAAAGAAAAGAAAGAAAAAAAAAAGAAAGGAAAGATGGAATGAATAAAGACAGAAAATACAAATGAAATGAAAAATGAAAAAGAAAAGATAACAAAAAGAAAAGAAGAAGGAATGAATAGAAAGCAAAAGGAAGAAGAACCGGGAAAGATAAGGACAGAAAAAAAAAAAAAAGAAAGGAAAGATGGAATGAATAAAAGAGAGAAAAAGGGTGGAATGAAATGAAAAATAAAAGGGAAGAGATAACGAAGAAGAAAGAAAGAAGGAATAAATAGAAAGCAAAGGAAAAAGGAAAAAAAAGAGACAGAAGGAAAGGATAAAGAAAGGAAAGGAAAGGAAAGGAAAAAGTAAAAAAGAAAGAAAAAAGAAAGAAAGGAAAGATGAAAGGAATAAAGAGAGAAAAAAGCGAAATAAAAGGAAAAAAGAAACAAAGAAAAAAAGAAGGAAGGAGGGAATAGAAGGTAAAAAAAGGAAAAGGAGAAACAAAAGGGAAGAAAAGAGAAAGGAAAAAGAAAGAAAAAAGAAAGAGATAAAGAAGAAAGAATCAAAATGAAATGAAAAATAAAATGAAGGGGAAAGGAAAGATGGAATAAAGAAAAAACAAACAACAAAAAAACCAAAAAAAACCCCAAAAAACAAAAAACAAAACAGAAAATGAAAAAGAAAGAAAAGGAAAGAAACATGGAATAAGAAAAAAGAAAACGAAGAAAGAAAAGAAAAGAGAAGATAGATAAAAAAAAACCCTGCTAGAAGTAAATGAAAGAAAATAGAAACGAGAAATACAAAGAAAATACAAAGAATGAGTAATGAAAGGAGAAATGAAAAAAAAAAAAAAAAGAAAAAGAAAAGAAGAAAGTGAGTATGGAATGAAGAAAGAACGAGGCAAAGAAATGTAAATAAAAGAAAAACGATTAAACAGAGAAAAGAAAGGAAGAAGAAAAAAGAAGAAAGAAAGAAAGAAAGAGGGATGATTGAAAGATTAAATGAAGAAAAACAGAAAGAAGAAAAGAAAAAAGAAAAGTAGAAGGAATGATAAAATGAAGAAAGGAAATGAAAAGAAAAGAAAAAGAAGAAAGGCAATCATCATCATCATCATCATCACACCATCATCATCAAGTCCTACCATCAGCACGAATCTCCAAGACTCTACCTCACCACTGGTGAGGTAGGAGTCTTGGAGATTCGTGCTGATGGTAGGACTTGATTGATGATGGTGGTTGTGATGATGATGATGATGATTGCCTCTTCTTTTTTTCTTTCTTTTCATTTCCTTTCTTCATTTTATCATTCCTTTCTACTTTTCTTTTTCTTTTTCTTCTTTCTGTTTTTCTTCATTTAATCTTTCTACCGGTTATCGTCCCTGGAAGGTCCCATATCCGCACAGTACTAATCAACGTTTTTTTCTTTTTCTTTTCTGGTCGACCCACATGGGTTTGTCCATAGAGGTAACGTCACTGATGAGCTCGTCCTTGCTTCTCCAGCAGTGTCCAGCATGTCTTTGTGAGAGAAGAGGCAAATGTATGTACAGCTATTCGTTTGTGGGGTGCTGCTTCGAAGATTTGTTCAAGACAGCATGCAGCATCATTGGGAAGTTCCCACCTAACCTTCTCCATGAGTTTCATTGGAGAATGGAATTAAAAAAAAAACAGTGAAAGAAGGAAATGAAAGGGATACTAAACTCGGAATCTAAACAGAAATTCCGGGGAGTGACACTTTGATCCGATGCTGGCTATCATCTCTTCGAGTCCCATGAAACTGGGTTTGAGAATCAAACGTTATTCTAGTGACGAGGAAGTGATATCTGTAGTGAAGAAGTGGCTCAAAGAACAGTAAACAGAATTTTACGGGGCAGGGATACATGCTTTCATTGGAAGGTGGAACATTGCTCTTGAGAGAGTCGGTGACAGTGTGGAGAAGTAGGGATGTTATCCACAGAGGACCAGCTTCATTTTGATGCATGATACACGTTCCTGTGTTGGTAATTATACCTATGCTAAACAAAATGGCATTACTTTTTTACTCATCCTCGTATATATATATATATATATATATAATATATATATATATATGATATGAGTCTTCGTGTATGCTTCTAAATCATTTAGTTAAGAATTAATGTAAAAATGAATTAATGAATGAAATAAAAAATGAATGAAATGAATGGAATAAATGAAAAGGATCTCTCCTAAAAGAAAAAAAAGTTTTTTTAAGAGAGGTCCTTAATGGAAAAACCTTCCTCACATCCACAGGACAATATATATATATATATATATATATATATAAATTTGTTTTGGGATGAAACAAAGAAATCTCAGTGCTCAACCACAAATTTGTAGGAGCTTTATTTATTTGTTGAATTTTTTAAATATAAAAGTTTTTCATAAGCAACTACCCAGGTTTCAGGTTATTTCACCATCGTCAGGCTACTAAATCTCCTGGTGTTTATTTGAAGACATTTTGTGTTGTTATGATAACAAACACAAAAAAAAGAATAAAACTGCATATATATATATATAATATATTATATATATATATATATATATATATATATGCAGTTTTTATTCTTGTTTACAGAGGTCTTGCTATTTTATTTCATTTATTGTCAGAGTAATACACGTATGAAACTCAAAAAAGATATTATCATGACATCCACGTAAACAGATTTTTTTTAAGAATAATTTTCTTTAAAAAATTCAAAAATTACCAAATCATTATTTCATAATGAATGTGCGAAACGTTTTATTAAATGAATAAGAAACTTCAACAAATTTTGATTTTTCGCCCATCTCTTCTCTAACCTGCATGCGACAGGTTATATTGAGTTACATGGTGCTTTTGAACTAACCTGTCAAAAGAGATCAAAATGATTTTTTGTTAGTGTCATTTTTACTTTGAGTTGAGTAAGTCAAGGTATAACTGTTTAAAAAAACCCCTCAAAACACATTTTATAATGGAGATTGTGTGTTTTTCTGTCTGTAACTGAAATTATATTACCACTCAAGTTACGATTCCCTTAGTTATTTACATCACATTCTCCATGATTTTCTATCTATTTAAAACCTCAAGTATTAATAAAATTGTTTTACATTATTAATACTGTCGGACATATCTTCATACTATTACCATGCAATTGTATTTATATATACAACAAAATAGCGGTTTACACTGTGAACGGGAAGGCTAATTTGAATATTGATATTAAAAATTTGATTTTAATGTATATATGCTTAGTATTATTGATTTCTAAATGTTTGGTTTTATTTTGAGGAATATGAGCAAAAATCTCGGGGATAAATCTTTAAAAATCTTAACAAGAAGAAATAACTAATTTTATTCTCTACTTCATGTTTTAAGTAAATAGTTAAATTAGGAAAATTTAGCAATGAAATACGGGAGTGATGGAAGAGTAAGTTTCAGGTGTTTTCTTTTTTCGATTATACCCCGCTCTGTTTCAAATCATTTTATCTGCATTCTTGTTTAGTTTCATTAGCCTTTATGATTTAATATAATGTTCTATTACATTAAAACTTGAATACTTGCACCAAAAGGGTGCATATATTTGCTAGTGCCATTAAAAATTAACTAACCAACCAACCAACCAAACAAACAACCAACCAAAATACGAAAGAAAATAGAATTAGATTTGATGAATAGGAAAGAGGTGATGAATTTTTAACGTCTGGTTAGATGTTTCTTTTTTGTGTTTCTTTTTTTGTGTGTGTGTTTATTTTTCTTTCAAAAAGAACTGTCAGTATTTATAACTAGAGTTGGATTATTGCTCCTGGGACTGCAATCATAATTAAAAAAAAAGGAGAGAGAGAGAGAGAGAGAGAGAGAGAGAGAGAGAGAGAGAGAGAGAGAGAGAGAGAGAGAGAGAGAGAGAGAGAGAACGCAAACGGGAAAAAAAAGAGAAAAGATAATTATATTTACAATAACACAAAAACTGGAGGTTTTCGAGGAGCAACGAGTAAATATAAGTATCGTCTGTCTGAATGGCCAAATCAATGACAACGTAAATTAACTTGGCTGGTCAATTGAAGACTTGGCCACAAACACGTACGTTAGATCATTAATTTTAAATTTAGAGCGTGGCTAATTGTGACTTAGTGATTTTCCTTTTATTTGACTAACTCCCATTTTTTTTTCTTTTCGGCAAAAAAAAACAAAAAACAACAACAAAAAACAAAAGAAGAGGTGTGAGCAAAATGGTACACAAAGAAAATGTCTGGGTATTGAATAATAGATAAAACCAAATAAAATGAAAATAATAAATCAAACCAAATAAAATAAAATAGAAAAACACAAAATAAAATAAATAGATGCAAAAAAAAAAAAAAAAATAACAATCTCCCATGAGGCCTCTGACAGGAAGAACAATCTGGGCATGCTCGGAAAATAAAATGGTATTCCTGGCACAAAAAAAAAAAAAAAATAAAAAAAATAAAAAAAAATAAAAAAAAGAACCTCGTGGTAGTTTTAAGAAATGATTGGGAACAAACTATTACTGGTTCAGGAAGAAAATTCCTCTCCAAGAAATAGGTGTGAACCTGGAAATAAAAGTTGAATTTTGAAAGTAACCCTTATCTCTTTGTCTCTTTTCCCTTCATTCATTCCTTTTCAGCCTGATGACTAACAAGGAAGGAAGAACCATGCGTATTCGGATTAAAGGAAAAACAAACAACTACCAAAAACAAACACCTAACTACCTAACTCCATAAATTATCGGCTGGTATTTCCATTTTTACGAGACCATAAAAGCCTTGCAATACGTAACAGCCTCGTTATCGACAATTAGACTTATTCAATTCGTACACGTCGGAGCAATCAGATATTTGAAAGGGAGGATATTCCACTCATAATTTGGGTTTGAATTTTTTATGCGGCAGGGAAAAGAGAAAAAAAAACAAACAACGTTATAATGGCTAATAAATAAAAAACGTATCTAAATTGTGTGTGTTGTACCTGTCTATAAGGCAGAGAGTAGTTGAGAGACGAAAGAAAAACCTGCTTACTCTCTTAACATATGACCTATCTATTATGAATGCGAGCACTCTATGCAACAATGAACATATCAGACTCGTTTAACTGGGTCTAGCCGAAAAAAAGAATAAATCAGTGCCCAACAAAAGTTATGTTACAGTTACTGTAGACACACACACACACACACACACACACACACACACACACACACACACACACACACACACACACACACACAGAGACTGTAACCAAAAATGCGAATACATATAAGTTAGAATAGCAAAAACATAAAGTCGATGCCACTAGGTAACCAAAGGAATATATATATATATATATATATATATATATATATATATATATATATATATATATATATATATATATTCCTTTGGTTATCATTGCAGGTTATCAGTTTAAAAATTAGTCGTTTGAACTTGAACTACATAGTACGTCATATCGACTTTCCAATGACGTTATCAATGAGGTAATATATATATATATATATATATATATATATAAATTTTTTTCTTCCTGGTTGATGTTTGGTAGTATATTTTTACAATCAAACTTTCTGCTGTTTTTTTCTCTCCGCAAGGATCTACCAACACGCTTGGTATATATATATATATATATATATATATATATATATATATATATATATAAATTCGAAGGCAATACAATGCGTAAAAAATAAAGACAAAAAGATGTTTTATATGTCTAGACATATAAAAAATCTTTTTGTCTTTATTTTTTAAGCATTGTATTGCCTTCGAATTTTATTATTTTATAACATACTTAACAATGCTTCAAGCAAATTACCAATTACTTATATATATATATATATATATATATATATATATATATATATTATATATATATATATATATATATATATATATAGCAATAGCTTTCCGTTACGCACGACGTATAAGTGGCAAAAACTAAAGAATGGAAGTAACCGAATTGACTATTCAAATAAATAAATCCACTGATGACAATAATAGTTTACTCATTAACGATGAGTAATATTCTTCGTAAAATAAAATCCTCTTTTCGAGTTCGCTCTTTCTGTATCGCTTAGATTCCGTATAACTTTTGCTTTATCATTGTGGTGTGAGTGGAAAAGGTGGGAAAGGCTGGAAGACAGATGTGTCATTTTTTGTTGTCTTTCCCCTTTTATTTTTATGTATACTAGCACCCCCCCCCCAAAAAAAAACAACAAAAAACAAAAAAACAAAACAAAAAAACAACAACAAATAACAAAGGAAAAAAACGTCCTTCGGGCGGTGTAAACATTTACTTTTGAAAGATATTGACTGAATTGGGTGAAGTTAAAAATTCAATGTCAGAGGGTTTTTATCAGAAGTAAGTAAAATCATCAAATTTATTAAAGGAGTAAAAATAAATAAATAAATAAATAAATAAATAAATAAAATAAAATAAAACAATTTGAAATGAAACTTAGTTCTTTCCTCCTCAAATAAAATGTTACACGCATCTATTAATTATTAGATTATTTTTTGACGCATAAATTTTACACAATAAATGAGTAAAATTATTATTTTACACATAAATTTTACTCAAAATTGTAAATATTTATTGATTTGTAAACCTTTTTGTTAACTTCTTGTTACTGAAAAAGTGTCGAGAGTAAAAAATAATTTAAAAAATTGATTACGAATTTCGCAAATAATTTTTCCATATAAAGTAATACAATTTTTAAAATTAAACTAATAGTTTATATACTTTATTTGTTTAAATAGTATATAGTGTATTTATTACAATGGAAAATATTCTAACGTTGAATTATAAGGAACAGCTTTTGTTTATTTTATCAATATTAATTGTTCTTTATTCTATGTATTGACGATTTTGCTAATTGTGACGTAAACAGTGACGTATTTTGGTTGTGTTTGTACACACACACACACACACACACACACACACACACACACACACACACACATATATATATATATATATATATATTGATGATGTAATTTCCTATATTTATAAGTAAAGATTGCTAAATATCATTGAGCATTGGTAACTGACTGTTTCACGCCTTTTGCAATTTTGAAATCAAGAATTTTCATTTAGTCTGAAAATCGCATATATATATATATATATATATATATATATATATAATATATATATATATATGTGTGATATATATGTATCCTGAGGAGGAAGTGCCAGAGTACACTCCCCCTTTAGCGCAATAAGGGAGAATCCATGATTGGAATCCCTGGAACCTGGCTTATCTCAAGTTTTGTCGCGCCTTGCTTTAAGACAATAATCCTGTTGAGATAGAGGAACTTTAATCCTAGTCTAAAGGCCGTGGATATACTCTCTACGCAGACGGATAAGCCCCTCTCTCAATGGGGTAACCAGTTGGACATGTTTTAAGTGGTCCCCTGATATACAACAATCCACCCTGGCTTTTAATTTTAACGGGCGGTCTAAGAGGCTCGATCCATCAATCAACTGGTCATGTAAAGCTCGAGCACTTATATGTTTCTCTATCGACCGTATTCACCAATTATGTATATATATATGAAGTCGCCTGGTATGATGGTTACTGTCGTAGGAAGTGGACACAGCGAAATGAGTTCAAATCCTGGACAAGGCTGTTTGCATTCCACATAGCGCTAATACCCTTTGTAAAGGTATGCATCCGACTATTCTTCCTCCATGTATGGGTAAATAGCAGGGTAGAATGGGCTCATATATATATATATATATATATATATATATATATATATATATATACATATACATATATATATATATTGGAAGAAATGCACACAAACACGGGATGTTACATTGAATGGAACTTTATTATTAGTCGAAGGTCGAACATTTCGGTTTATAAAGAAACGTTCTTCAGGGCAATATGAAAAAAGTAAAGGAAAAAGATTTTGTTGTTAAAAAGATGATGGATGTTTGTGAATGAGTTGAGTTTGGAAATATATTGAAAAGGTTCATAGCCATTTATAGATTAGCGTTCGAATTGAATTGAATTTCCGCATTTTAGTCCCATATATTATATGAGTAAATAGCAGCGTAGACTGGACTCTTTAACCTTGTTAGGGCAACCAGTCTAGGAGAAGGCAAACTATATATATATATATATATATATATATATATATATATATATATATATATATACGGACGCACACACACATATATATATATATATGTATATATGTATAAAAAAGCTTAAAACCAACAGTCAAAATGACGGGAATATTAACATATAAACTGGTTGGCTGATTGATGTTTAATGGCATATCAACCTTTGTGGGTTATTCATTGGTAAATATTTTTCATACATATATTTACCAACCCCTCCGCACGAGCAGGATGTGACACAAGGTCAATTTCTTAAGCGGAGTTTAACAGGTTTGAATTCAGAGTTTTCCTTCTCCTAGACTGATTACCTAGCCATGGTTAAAGAGCCCAGTCTGCCCTGCTATTTGCCCATAACTGGGGGGAGTATTGGATTCATACCTTTCCCAAGGGTATTAGCGCAATATTTTTCATGTATGATGCAGTAATTTCAAGATTTTTCAAGTCGCGCTATTACATTCACTTTCCGTCTAATACCCTTAGAGAAAGTATGAACCGCTCCTCGTTAAATTGTACCACTACTATTCTTCTACAAGAATGACTTTGGCATTAAATAGCCCACGAAGTTTGATATGCCATTAAACAAAGAAACAGAAACCAGTAGTAAAAAGCAACAAATACAAAACGGAATAAAACCGCCGATGAAATAAACAAATTGCAGCACATAATCTATTACATTCTATTTTATTATGTTTTATACACAAATGCGTAATGAAAAAAAAGCGTAACAAAAATGTTAGGGTGTTTAGTTATTTTGTTTAATAGCATATCAACTCTTGTGGACTTTTCAATACAAAATCAAGATTTTATTACGTTCACTTTCGGACTAATACCTTTGGGAAAGGCATAAACCCCTCCTCGTTAAATTGTACCACTACTGTTCTTCTACAAGGATGGCTTTGGCATTAAATAGCCCACGAAGATTGATATGCCATTAAATAAAGAAACAAAAAACCGGTAATAAAAAGCAACAAATATAAAACGGAGTAAAACCGCCAATTGAATTAAATAAATATGCCTCATTTGATAATTCCGATGGTGTTGATGGAGACGGAGTAAAAAAGGGGAGGTGATGATAGGGGAAGATGGATAGAAAAAGGGGAGGGAAGTGAAGAATTAAGAAAGAGAACGGTTATTAGAAGAGCAAAAGACACAAAAGGAAGAGGTTTACGATTTTAAAAAAGAACCCCCCACAAAAAAAGAACCCCCCACAAAAAAAAACAAAAAAACAAAACAAAAAAAAACAACGAAGACGTGAAAGAACAAAATAAGAGGAAAATAAAAGACAAAAGGCCACAAAATTTTAAAAAAAATCGAAAATCAGTCGAGACGAGAAACCGCCTCATATTCTTTTTTTTTTTTAAGGGAGCAATCATTAGGTTTCCTTGTTCATGGAATGTGACACATGTCTGTATTATTATTGATGTGTCCTTTAAGAGCTTTTGGCAAGGTGCTTTACGACGTTCAGATTGATGAACCGTCTCACACCCAACAGCACTCTTTAATCTTCCACGTTTAAAAAAATTAGTGCCGTTGTTGCCCCATCATATCCACACGTAAATAAATGAATAAATTAAATAAAAATAATGGCCGGTTTTATTCTTGCGGGATATTCTCTTTGTTATTCCACATTCTTTGTTTCAACGAATCACGGTTCATTCTCTTCTGGCGGGTTTTATTCAATTTATCTTTTATTTCTCGCTAAATACACTTCTTTCTCTTCTCTCCTTTTTTCTCTTGTTTTTCTTAAACAGCATATGTAATTAGTGCCATTCCAAGGCTAAGGAACCCATTCTGCCTTACTATTTACCTTAAGTGAGTAGAGAAGGGAGAGTTTCATACCTTTCTCCATAAATCTGTTAAGCTCTGCTTAAGAAATTTGCCATGTGTCACATCCTACTTGTGGAGGGAGGTAAATCTATCTATATCTATCTATACATATATAAAGGGCAGTTTGTGTGTATGTATGTCCGGTGGAAACTATGAAAATAATACAATTAATGATAAAGTAAATATATATACACATTCACTATCACCGGATCTTGCTTTTTGAGCAAATATAATGAAGATTTGATTTATATTTGTGAAAATAATTAAAAAACAAAATTTACATGATAGCAGCATAGAATTTCTTTTGCATTTAATATTCTAAATAGTAGACATTCATTTTTCTTTTCAGAGTTGCTGGATCAACGCAAGGTCTTCTTTTTACATAAGGATTTTAATGGGGCATACTGCAAGGATCTAACTTTTGATTCAGTAGTAATGGATCTGCGAGACTAAATTTTTTTGCTACCCATTCTAGCCACTTCTAGTATATATATAACAAAAATGAGGATAACAGTCCCAAAAATCTAAATAACACAAAAACTAGTCTTACTACAGTAATAACTTCAATCCCCATTGTTTTTAGAAAAAGAAGAAAAGAAAAAAGAAAAAAGGAAGAATTTAAATTGTTTTGTTTTGTTTTACGGCATATCAACCTCAGTGGGTTATTTAATGCCGATAAAGTTTTGAAATAAATCAATTCTTAATGGATAATACAATTTTTTTATAAATACATTTTTTCTATTTAACCCATAGATGGGACCCTAACAGGTACTACCACTCCGGGTCAGAGTGGACCAGGGAGCAATGGTGATGAAGGGGTGCTCCACATTCCCCAAACCTCTAAAACTGGAACCTCACCATCAGATAGAGTTTAACGTCATTCCCAGGACATGTAGACCCGCAACCACCGCCTTCTAGCACCCATATGATAAAAAGGGGTTGGGGCTTGCCATAAGGGCAATAGGGTTGGGAAAATCATATAGGTGCTAGGGCTTGACGTGACCAGCCGATTGATCGGAGGGGGCCTCTCCGACCGCCCGTCTAGCCCAAAATAGGACCAAAGTGGAGTATTGCAGGGCATGAACTGCTCATCCACCCGGGCTCTATCCTTAAGCATCACGGGTCGCCACCCACGGCCAACAGGTGGCCCCATTGGGGGAGTCTTACCCCTCTGCAGAGGTGCAGTCGGTGCATTCTAACGCCCCAGCCGACAGGGCGGAAAAAAGGAAGAAGAAAAGATGGAGAGACTAATAGAAGTAAGAGCTGGATCAGTATATCTTTACTTTTCTTTCTTTTTTTTTCTTTCTTTTTAAGAAAGAATAAAAAAAAACAGAGAGACGAATAAAAGTAAGAGCCTGATCGGTATATCGTTGTCTTACAATTTTTATTCTTTCTTTTTTTTCTGTTGGGGTGTCCCGTTGTGGTGTAATGGTTAGCAAGCTAGTCACGCCAATACATTATCAATAAATAGCGAGTTCGATCATCGCTGGATGCCTCATAAAAATCCCCACGAAAAAAAAAAGACCTTGTGTTAGTGGGAGATCAGGAAAATATTTCCACTAAATGTTGGTTAGTCATTTTGTTTAATGGCACATCAACCCTTATGGGCTACTTAATACAAAATCAAGATTTTTCAAGTCGCGCTATTACATTCACTTTCCGTCTAATACCCTTAGAGAAAGTATGAACCCCTCCTCGTTAAATTGTACCACTACTGTTCTTCTACAAGAATGATTTTGGCATTAAATAGGCCCCGAAAATATTTTTCTATATTGTCATTTACTAAGCTTAGCTTAGTCTGGCACAAGGCTGGTGAGATCTGAATTTATTAAAAATAATTTCAGGAAAAATGGTAAAAAGAATAATTTAAGTGGGCATTTTTGAAAACATTCAGATGAATTAATTAACAGAATTTTATTTGTATATAGATATTTTATTGAACAACAACAACCGGAAGTCATTGGACCAACTAATTGGCGGTTTGTATCTCAAGTGTCAGTTTTAAAACACATTACCGACCCTGAACAACTTAGTTTTATTTATTTATCTATTTATATATCTTAGACCCGTGAACAATTTATTTCCTTAGTGTCTCTTTTCTTTCGATTTTAGCACCTTTTACACTATACATGGGTTGGTTTAGCTCAGTAGGCAGAGCATCCACCTTGGAATCGCAAGGTTCCGGATTCGATACCGGTCCTCGCTAACCCAGCGCATGAGTAGCACAGCTTAGATAATCTGGTTGAGCGGTAAAGCATCTTAGAGCTGACGGTGGGTGTGACACCCCACCTCAGCGAAAATTATCTTCCTGGTCTAGCGCTAGCAAAAAGGGGATAGACTCCCTCGCCGTTCGACTGATACAAGAAAAAAAGTTTTTGAAATTACTGAAACTTTTTCAAAAACAGAAAATGATCCAGACAGCTCTAATATTTTCTTAGGATACCATAATCAACTCGATTGGTGAATTTTTATATAAATTTTTACATAAACCAGACGAGGAAAACACATTCGGTGCTTACTTCCGTACATAACATTCGGTGAAATGGTCAAATTTTAATTTTAAATTCTTGTACATTTCTCAATGAATCACCTTCACACCCTGTCATGCCTAGTTTAGTACTTGTTGTAATATTTTGATATTTATAAGGTGTACTACAATACACCACTTAAATCTATAGACTAGGCAAAGTCACGTGGTTTAAACCTCAACCAATCAACAACCCTAATGCGTGGCTGGTTGACTACTTAATCACTAATACTGAGAGACATCCATTTGCAATCATAAAATGATTTTACGCACTGCCAGCAGTGATGGGTATAGAGTATTTCTTTCTTGCCATTACTCCCAGGTCCACTTTGACCCGGTGTGGAAGTACCTGTTCTCATTTATGGGTCAAATTGATATGTTTAAAAATGTGTCTTTCAAATATCACGCTAACAGAGGAAGTGTGAAACGTAAAGGCCCATTAACATGAAGGTGCTATATGCTAGCAATTGTTAAGGTGAATGAGCCTGTCACAAGAATTAGTGTATAAACGAGAGGTGAACAATTAATGTATGATAAATAATCATTACTGGCTAAAAATTGAAAGGGAAGTCAGAAAAAATAGCGAATGGAACAAGTAAAAGAAGAAATGGAAACGATACAAAAAAAGACATGTTTTACAATATATCGTTGTAGATGAATGAATAAAGACGTCAACAGCCCTGTCAGTTGGGGCTGTAGAATACGCCGACTGCACGCCCCGCAGAGGTCTAAGAACTCCCTGTCGGCTGAGGCTGTAGAATATGCTGACTGCGCCCCTGCAGAGGAGTAAGTCCACTATGTCAGCTGGGGCTGTAGAATATGCCGACAGCACCTCTGCAGAGGAATAAAACCGCCCTGTCGGCTGGGGCCGTAGAATACGCCGACTGTATCCCTGCAGAGCAGTAAGAACTCACTGTCAACTGAGGCTGTAGAATTTGCTGACTGCACCCCTGCAGAGGAGTAAGACCTGTCACCCTCTCTATCGCACCTCTCTCTCTCTCTCTCTCTCTCTCTCTCTCTATATATATATATATATATAATATATATATATATATATTTATTTATAATTACAAAGTTGCTCCTACCATTGGTTTCTGAATAACACTTTTTTTAGTGTTATTCGTCTTTTTGAAAAAAAATTGTGTTATTCGTCTTTTTGAAAAAAAATTGTCCAAATTTTTTTCAAAAGTCAAACGCCTCTGAAGACGAATAACACTAAAAAAAAAGTGTTATTCAGAAACCAATGGTAGGAGCGACTTTGTAATTATAAATAAATAAATAAATAAAGCTCTTATATAAGTAATTGAGCCCTCTATAATCAATTCTCCAACAATAATAATAATTTAACCTATATATATATATATATATATATATATATATATATATATATATATTATTTGTTTGTTTATATATATATATATTAGAATGTTCGGTAAATAATTACGTTTTACCAGAGGGTATATAAAAACTAATGTAAATAAAATCTATTACAAAATTATCATAGATAAATGTTAACCTAACGCGCAAGCGCGCAATAATGGTGGACCGTCTCGATGAGCGACATGCTCAAGCATAACATTTCACATCACGTTTTAAAGGAAATCATTCTTTATCTTTCATTTTGCGATCAGGCACATGACGATGACTTTTTATGTAATATTTATTTTTACCCGGCATGACGCGAATTCGGTGACTCATTTGATTTGGTTGTTTTGTTTTGTTTTACGGCATATCAACCTCAGTGGGTCATTTAATGCCGATAAAGTTTTGAAATGAATTCATTCTTAATGGATACTCAATTGTTTCATAAACACATTTTTCTATTTAACCCATAAAGGGGACCCTAGCTAGCACGACCATTCCGGGCCAGAGTGGACTTGGAAGCAATGGTGATGGAAACCTCCAGTACTGGAACCTCACCATCAGATAGTTTAACGTTATTATCAGGACATGAAGACCCTCAGCCACCGCCTTCTAGCACCCATACGATAAAAAGGGCTGGGGCTTGCCATAAGGGCAACAGGGTTGGGGCAATCATATAGGTACTAGGGCTTGACGCAACTAGCCGATTAAATAGGGATCTAAACATGATGGAAATTTGAATTACAAATGGGAAAAGATCGAAGAGTTTCTTTGGGAGGTTATGTAATTTAAAGAAAGTAAAAAAAAAAAAAAAAAAAGAAAAAGAAAAAGAAAACGAGATTTGGGGCTAGTCTGACACAAGGCCACAAAAGCACTCAGAAAGGATCGAACATACATTTAATTGCCCCCCTCCAAAAAAAGTTGTTTTGTGGGACGTGGACAGTTTTATACAAAACTACACGTTGTTATTTACTAAGCTTAGCTTAGCTTAGTTTGGCATAAGGCTAGAAATATAGAGCACCAAGTAAGAATCGAACTCATTAACGACTGTCAG
Source organism: Doryteuthis pealeii (assembly GCA_023376005.1). NCBI lineage: Eukaryota > Metazoa > Mollusca > Cephalopoda > Myopsida > Loliginidae > Doryteuthis > Doryteuthis pealeii. The sequence continues at coordinate 80,811,080 of CM042138.1, read as the reverse complement.
TGTGCCAGGCTCGCTAACTACTGCACCATGTGCGGTGCACTTTATACTACACTTTGGGATAAAAATAAAAAGAAGCTAAAATAATACAGGAGAGAGAGAGAGAGAGAGAGAGAGAGAGAGAGAGAGAGAGAGAGAGAGAGAGAGAGGAGACCACACAAAGGTTAAAGAGCCGAATCTGCCCTACTGTTTACTCATATCTACTGAAGGGAGAATAGTTGGATTCGTACCTTTCCCAAGGGTATTAGCGCTATGTGAAATGCAAACAGTCTCGTTCAGGATTTGAACTAGTCTCGCAATATCCATTTTCTACGACGGTAACCATTACACCACGGGCCTCCAGTTTCAGTTGTTTTTCTTCCACTCATTGCACTAATAAAAGAAAGGTCAAGTTTAATCCCTGAGAGGAAGTCACATATCACATCCTGTTCAAACCGGATGTGTTGATACCGTTAAATTCCAATTGTTGTTTTTTGTTTTTTTTTCAAATAGATTGCTTTCGATTATGTTAGTTGTCCGACAAAAACCTCACAGTCAACTTTTTTAAGAGAAAGAAAAAGAAATCTAGGATGGTGACTGGGCTGGTGCGGTATGATTAGGCTCCTGGGCAAGGCTTTAGAAGAACGCCCCTTGAATGTTTTGATAGGTACAGTAAAAAAAAATATTTTGCCAAATCCGTTCATTACGGTTATGATTTGACACAAGGTCACAAATATGTAGCATTCGACGAGGTTCGAACTCGCTCATCCTCCATAATAGTTATAATAGAACCACAACTATTCTTCTCCAAGGATGACTTTGGCATTAAATAATCCAAGAAGGTTGATATGCCATTAAACAAAGAAACCAAACCAAACTAAAACACCGAATGATTGTCCCAACCTTATTACCCTTATGGCAAGCCTCCAACTCTCTTATCATATCCGCCCTGTCGGCTGGGGCGTTAGAATGCACCGACTGCACCTCTGCAGAGGGGTAAGACTCCCCCAATGGGGCCACCTGTTGGCCATGGGTGGCGACCCGTGATGCTTAAGGATAAAGCCCAGGTGGATGAGCAATTCATGACATGCAATACTCCACTTTGGCCCTATCTTGGGCTAGACGGGCGGTCGGAGAGCCCCCCTCCGATCAATCGGCTGGTCACGTCAAGCCCTAGCACCTATATGATTTTCCCAACCCTATTGCCCTTATGGCAAGCCCCAACCCCTTTTATCATAAGGGTGCTAGAAGGCGGTGGCTGCGGGTCTACATGTCCTGGGAATGACGTTAAACTCTATGTGATGGTGAGGTTCCAGTTTTGGAGGTTTGGGGAATGTGGAGCACCCCTTCATCACCATTGCTCCCTGGTCCACTCTGACCCGGAGTGGTAGTACCTGTTAGGGTCCCATCTATGGGTTAAATAGAAAAATGTATTTGTGGAGGAAATGTATTATCCATTAAGAATTGATTTATTTCAAAACTTTATCGGCATTAAATAACCCACTGAGGTTGATATGCCGTAAAACAAAACAAAACCAACCAACCAAAAAAAAAAAAAAATCTCTTATCATATATGTGCTAGAATGCGGTGGTTGAGGGTCTTAGTTTCCTGGGTATGACGTTAAACTGCATCTAATGGTGAGGTTCCAATTCTAGAGATCTTAGGAAAGTGGAGTACCACTTCATCACCATTACTCCCAGTTCAACTCTGACCTTGAGTGGTAGTACCTGTTAGGGTTCCATATATGGGTTAAATAGATAAAAAAGTTAGTTTAAAAAAGTGTTTAAAAAATTGAGTTAGAAAAAACAACTTTGAATACGCAACAAGAATGAATAAAACAAAACGTTTTCGGCATAAAATACTCCAACAAGGGTTGACATGCCGTAAAATCCAATCAACCAATCAAACCAAACCAAACCTTCTGGCTTTTCAGAGGCGAACTGAATGAGACAAGTTCAAATCCATTTTTAGGATTATATATAGAATTGTAAAATAACGCTAGATTTAAGCTTCGCTTATCCTCCCCCACACCACACTCCGCTCTATAGACGTCTACTTTGTCCCCTTCAAATAAAGCGATTGTGATAATTAAGGCTGATTGACTGATAGACAGACTGATAGACAGACAGATTGACGGATGTCTTTGTGTATGCGGGCAATAGACCGTTATTTCATTTTTGCCACGTGTGACCCTTTGTTAGATCCAGCTTGGTATAAATCATGAATGGACAGTTTTTTCATGAAGTGAAAGTTACAGCAAATGTGGGCTATGTATTGATACATAAATTATATATACTAGCAAAATAAAAACGCCTTCCAGGCGATGTAAAAATAGATTTTTGAAACATATTGCCTGAGGGGTAGGAGTTAAAAATTCAATGTCAACGAGTTTGTACCCTAAGTAAGTAAAATCATCAAATTCATCAAAGGATTAAAAAATAAAACAATTTGAAATGTAAACTTTAGATATGTATTAAAATAAAACAAACTATATATAGATATATGATACCAGTCATGTATTAAAACTTATTTTAAAAAACAACGAGGACTGTCTAATGCTGCATGTTCAAATTTTGAGTGTATGTTATGACGATTTCAAGTAATGTGACGTAAGCAGTGACGTAATTTTTGTTACAGAAAAAAACGGTAGCGAATCTCCATTATATATACTAGCAAATATATGCACCCTCCGGGTGCAAGTATTTAAGTTTTAATGTAATAAAATATTGTATTAAATTAGAAAGGCTAATGAAACTGAATAAGAATGCAGATAAAAAGATTTGAAACAGGGGAGTATAATCGAAAAATAGAACAACTGAAACTTACTCTTCCATCACTCCTGTCTTTCATTGTTATTTTTTAAATTTAAGTATTTAGTTAAAAGAGGAAGTAAAGAATAAAATGACAGTTATTTTTTCTTGTTAATGGATTTCATTTAAGGTTTATTGAAGAGATTTTTGCTTATATTCATTAAAATAAAACCAAACAGTTAGAAATCAATAATACTTAGCACATATTTATTAAAATCACATTTTTAATATCAATATGCAAATTAGCCTTCCCGTTCACACTGTAAACCGCTATTTTGTTGTATATATAAATATAATTACATGTTATTAGTATGTAGATATGGTCAACAGTATTAATAATGTAAAACAATTTTATTGATAATCGAGATTAAAATAAGGATAAATTCATAGTGAATGTGATGTTAATAACTAAGGGAATTGTGACTTGAGTAGTGATTTAGTTTCGGTTACAGACAGACAAACACATAATCTACATTATAATAATATATATATATATATATATATATATATATATGTATGTGTATGTGTTCAAAGTTTATATATATATAAGTGAATGGTGTCAAGTATGGCGGTGATAGGATTCAACCTTAATTGAGTACATATAAAGATTTTGATGACATACATATAAATATCAGTATGCGTGCATATTTTTTCACATTTACTGAGTATATGTAAAATAAATAAATAAATGAATATATTAAACATATATATATATGTAAAATAAATGAATATCATCATTCATAATTCATCAGAAATAAATCTATTTCGGCTATCTTTACCTCTTCAAGTCTGATTTTTTAATGGACAAAAATGAAATATCATGTCTATTTAATATGATTAATTATCTATTAATAATGGAGATTCGGTCTCAATTTGTCTGTAACCAAAATTACGTCACTGCTACGTCACCTTACCCAAAATCGTCATAACATAGAATAAATACACTAAAAATGTGAGCTCGCAATGTCAGACGGTGCTCATTGTATTTTAAAACAAGTTTTAATAAATACATGCCCGGTATTATATATTTATATATAGTTTGTTTTATTTTAACATATATTTAAAGTTATCAGAACTAAGTTTCCATTTCAAATTGTTTTATTTTCTTCGTCCTTTAATAAATTTGATGATCTTACTTACTTAAGGTACAAACTCTCTGACATTGAATTTTTAATTCCCACCCCCACAGGCAATATCTTTCAAAAATTAATTTTTACATCGCCCTGAAGGTGTTATATATTTTGCTAGTACTAGTAAAAAACTAAAAAAAAAAAAAGAAAAAAAAACTCTGGGTGATGTAAAGATTATTTTTGAACGATATAGCCTGAGGTGTGGAAGTTAAAAAATTAATGTCCGAAAATTTGTACCATATGTAAGTAAAATAATCAAATTTATTTAAGGAGTAAAAAAAATTAAACAATTTGAAATGGAAACTTAGTTCTAATAACTTTTAATATGTATTAAAATAAAACAAACTATATATATAAACAGGGCATGTATTTATCAATGTATTTCATCGTCTCATAAGAACTCTCTTTTCATATATATAATCAGAGTGGACGGCTATACTTACACGATGTTTTTAAACAAATAGATCGTTTTGGTTAGTTGTTCTGTTTTACTGTATATCAACACTTTTCAAGTCATTTAATGCCGAATCAACTTATTTTGATACGCGGTTACTTACAGTATCTGCTGTTGCTTAAATGGTCGCCAATCTAAGTATTGAATAAGCTCATCCCTGCTTAACTTTAGTGATTTAGCGGGAACCAGTGCTTTCAACGTGATTTGATTATAAGCTATATAGATCTTCGGAAAGAAAGAAATATATTCTCATATAGGTACTTACTAAGCTTTGCTTATTTGGGTCACAAAGCCTTATTTATAGGCCACCCAGTGAGACACGAACTCACTCATAATGGCTATCTATTCTAGTTTGCTAACCATTTCCCCACACGAGGTGCTCAGATGTACTCGTATATATGTACTCATGTAAACAATAAGGATATCGTCTAAGGTTGCATGGTCAAATATTCAGTGTATTTATTCTGTTATGACGATTTTGAGTAATGTGACGTAAGCAGTGACGTAGTTTCGTTTACAGACAAATAGAGACCGATAATTTATTATTTATAGATTAAATAACATGATATGTAAATTTTGTCCATTAAAAAATCAGACTTGAAATGTGAAGGTAGCCGAAATAAATTAATTTCTGGTAAACTAAGTTTCACACACATATACTCAGATACACACAGACGCGCACGTACACACACGCACACACGCGCACACACACAAACACTCACACACACACACACACACACATATATATATGTATATTATGAACAAATTACACAAATAAACTTTAATTAAATACAGATATTTTCATATATATAATATATATATATATATATATATATATGTGTGTGTGTGTGTGTGTGTGTCTGTGTGTGTATGTGTGAGAATGTGTATGTGTATGTATATGTGTGAAAAATAAACAATTGTTTCAATTAATATTTTTTCTTTATATATCAAAAGAATTGAGTAAATTGTTTGTGTTGGTTTATCTATCTTTCAATACATATTTTTCATATCATGTCGGATTCTTAATATATATATATATATATATATATATATATATATATATATATATATATATATATATATATATATATATTATCCTGAAGATCCTTTCGAATTTCTTTCAGGCCGTTGTCGTGTCAGTACTGCTGTATGGCTGCACCACCTGGACCCTAACGAAGCGACTAGAGAATAAACTAGATGGGAGCTGCACAAGAATGCTGCTTGTGATCCTAAACAAGACGTGGAAGCTACACCACACGAGAAAACAGCTGTACGGCCACCTGCCTCATATCACCCAAACCATCCGAGTAAGACGGACAAGACACGCAGGACACTGCTGGAGAAGCAAGGACGAACTCATAAGTGATGTCCTCCTGTGGAAGTCAGCACATGGGCACGCCAGTGTGGGCCGACCAACAAGGACGTACATTGACCAGCTCTGTGCGGATACAGGATGCTGCATAGAGGACCTCCCGAGAATGATGAGTGATAGGGACGGATGGAGAGAGATTGTCATGGATATCCGTGCTAACAGCGCGATATGATGATGATACCGGCTCTACAAGTATGTATTCAGCACTGTACAGTATTTATCATCTCGACTCATTCATTTATTTTCCTTTTTACAACAGTCAATATTGTAACTCGTTGTTTTTTCATTTTTGTTGTTTTTTCTTTTGTTATATATATATATATATATATATATATATATATATTATATATATATAATCCAAAAGTCCAGAGAATAAATCTTCCTTACGACACAATAGTTTTATTTAAAAAAAACTGTCGTAGTTTGAGAGCTCAATGTGTGATCTTAATGTTAGAGTCACAGAGCAAATATATAAGTAAAGAAATAACAAAAGACTTAGAGATTGAGCATTATAGTCTATTTCAGGGAGCTTAGACAAAGTGTCTAACTCTCCCAACTGAGTTGGGAGAGCTAGACACTTTGTCTAAGCTCCCTGAAATAGACTATAATTCTCAATCTCTAAGTCTTTTGTTATTTCTTTACTTATATATATATATATATATATATATATATATATATTTTGAAGGGTGATATGAATTTATCTATCTATCTATCCATCCATCCATATAAGTTTCTATATATATATATATATATATATATATATATATATATATATATATATAACAAAAGAAACTTATATGGATGGATGGATAGATAGATAGATAAATTCATATCACCCTTCAAAACAATTTTTTCACTATGAAATTGAGAGAAATAAAATTATACCATATAATATAGACATGAAACAAATCAATACCACACAACGTAATCCCCAATAATGCTAATACATTTTTAAAACCAATTACTAAAAAGTATAAATATAAATACACGATGTGTATAACTTCCTAACTGTTAGGTATGACATAACCCCAGACGGGTTGATATGCCGTCAAGATCAATACACAAACAAACAAACAAACACACAGTAAAAAAACAAAAAACAAACAGTATAAATGTTATATAATATCAGTAAAAAAATATAAATTTTAAATTAAATATTAGACACCAGAATTGTACTATTCCAAATGGAAAATAATTCAATCATAACGGAACTTATTAGGTATTATTTATTACCAAACTCGACATCATTGAAATTCTGTAACCTAAAATATGAATATGTAGCAATCCAAGAATAAATACACTTCTTTACATCTATGTATCTATTCAATTTTACTCCTCATATATATATATATATATATATATATATATATATATATATATATATTTATATATATATACTTTTTTTTTCTTTGGTGGGGTACCAAGTTTCTTGATATAAGGGTGATTCTAAGCTGGTCCTATTCTCTAACAGTAGTTTGTTGCAGAGTTGAGGTCCCGTATGAGAGCTCAATGTTTAATTTTAATAAACAGACCAAATTTATTTGTAAATAAAAAAATGCCTTGAAATGGTCCATAATCGCGATACCCCTGGTATATTTGTTGCAGAGTTGAGGTCCCGTATGAGAGCTCAATGTTTAATTTTAATAAACAGACCAAATTTATTTGTGAATAAAAATGCCTTGAAATGGTCCATAATCGCGATACCCCTGGTATGTTTGTTGCAGAGTTGAGGTCTCGTATGAGAGCTTAATGTTTAATTTTTAATAAACAGACCAAATTTATTTGTAAATAAAAAAATGCCTTGAAATGGTCCATAATCGCGATACCCCTGGTATATTTGTTGCAGAGTTGAGGTCCCGTATAAGAGCTCAATGTTTAATTTTAATAAACAGACCAAATTTATTTGTGAATAAAAATGCCTTGAAATGGTCCATAATCGCGATACCCCTGGTATGTTTGTTGCAGAGTTGAGGTCTCGTATGAGAGCTTAATGTTTAATTTTGATAAACAGACCAAATTTATTTGTGAATAAAAATGCCTTGAAATGGTCCATAATCGCGATACCCCTGGTATTTAAGGCCTTTTTATTCACACACACACACACACACACACACACACACACACACACACACATATATATATATATATATATTAAATTGTAAGGGTTTCGCGTATATATATATATATATATATATATATATATATATATATATTGCATGGGAATCTACACATATATAAATGTCAGTTGGTGTGTATATATGTATGTCTATGAAAATAAAACAACGAGAAAATAAATATATATATACATTAAATGTCATGGGTTCTTGCTTTTTGTGCAAAAATTGTGAAGATTTGATTTATATTCGAAGATATTCAAAAGTTGAAATATACATAGAAATAGCATTACTACTTAAAAATATCCGGCATTTGTAAATCTCAAAAGTAGACAAATCAAGTCATCAGAGTTCTTCCCACCACTCAGGCGTCGCTGGGTAGCCACTTCTAGTATATATATATATATATTACATGAGAATTTTTGTAACCCTGGCTTTGGTGCAGTAGTGCATTCGTCATATATATATATATATATAATATATATATATATATATATATATATATATATATATATATATATATATATACACTCACATTTTAGTACAAATAATTTTAAACAAAACTTGAACAATATCATACTTTATTTAAACTATGATCAGCTATTTATACGGGAGGTTTTAAAAGAGGCGAAGACAAAAAAAAGAAAATAGAGACTTAAAGGCCCTTTCGACCGGTGCATTTTCAAATGTTTACAACCGGTAGATCGTTTAAAAGTCAAAGAGTATAAATTGGGTAAAAGGAATATATATATATATATATATATATATATATATATATATATATATATATATATATATATATGTATATATATATATATATATATATGGTCCTCGGGGGCCATATGGACCCCAGTTGAGAAACACTTATCTTATCGTATTATTTGTACGGAGAAGTAAATTTTGAAAGTTAAAAGTTATAAAAAAACATCAACTGTTTAATAATAATTATTACTTTTGTTGATAGGTTTCACATCGCGAAATTTTTAACTGTGATATCATTTATCCGTGTTTCGTCCAATCAACAACAATTTCGTAAATTAAAAAAAACATCCGTTTAAATGTCTTCAAAATGTGCATCTTCATATCGTGAGGGGAAAAACTCAAATTAGTAAAAACAAGTTTTGCTCATATGACTACTGAAATATTTGTTTCATTTTTATATCTGATTTTCCAATTAAATAAAGAATGTGGGGAGAGTAACGTATGAACTTACGGTGTTATAGTATGTATTTATCCCCACTCGCACAAGCAGGATGCAATACAACGTCAATTTTAAGCTTTATTAAGCAAGCAGTCAAGGAGAAGGAAAACTCTGAATTCAAACCTATTAAACTCCGCTTAAGAAATTGACATTTTGTCATATCCTACTCGTGTGGAGGGGTTGGTAAATATGTATTATTGTAAGTAAAAAGTAAGTAATCTTTCAAACTTTCTTAAGAAATCATTAAACTGGCTAATGTTTGTCGAATCCTGCTTCTCTAAAGTAGTCGGGGTGGTCTAAAGTCGGTATCAGCCAGACAGCGAGGGAGTCTATCTCCTTTTCACTAGCGTTAGACTAAGAGGATTGTTTTTAGCGTCTGAGGTGGAGCGCCACACCTACCATCAGCTCCTCACTTTACCGCATATATTTCTGTGCAACTCATACGCTGAGTGGGCGAGGGCCGGTATCGAACCTTGAGGGCCCCAGCCACTCTACCGACTGAGCTAAACCGATTTGGAAGATTCTTAATTACAGGGTTTACATTTTTTTCCGTCAGGTCTCAATCATGTGTAATCGAAGCTAATTTTGGGTGTCAAAATATTAAATTAAAATCTAAAATCGTAATTAAGTATGAAAATGTAATTTTAAAGATAAATTTTATTTTATTTTATTGCAATTAACATCAAAATTAAATCTTTAAGAATATAATTAGATCATTGCAGGGGGCTGTAGAATATACCAACTGCACCTCTGTAGAGAGGTCAGACCCTCCACTCCACCCATAATAGGGTCAACTATTGGCCGTGCGGGGTGGTTACCTGTAATGTCTGAAGTCAGGATTGTGAGGGCTGAGCAGTCTGTGACCCGGGTACTAAGTGGTCCTGTGACTTCGGCCTTTACTCCGGCTACACGGGCGGTCATAGAGGCCCTATATAATCAATCTGGTCATATCAAGTCCTAGCAGCTATATGATTGTTCCGATTGTATTCTTCATATTGCTCTTATGGCAAACACCCATCCCTTTTTTATCATATGGGTGATAGAAGGCGGTGGGTTCGGGGGAATGACCGGTAATTTGTAATAGACATAAAGTCAATGAAAATTATTTCTCCAACAAATCACCTCACCCTCTCTCGCCCCCTCTCTCTCTCTCTCTCTCTCTCTCTCTCTCTCTCTCTCTCTATATATATATATATATATATATATATATATATATATATTAGTTGTAGAAAAGTTTCTCTCTCTACCACGGTTTCGGTATTCAAGGTACACCTTCCTCAGGAGAACTAAAAATTATAGGTAGCTAATATTATATATAATTGTCTGGTTCAGAATTATTTTTTATTTCTCTATGTCTTCTAAAATAAACTTTTAGTCTCTAAATCTAAACTTTTTTCCTTTGAAATTAATGATTAGTTTTGTATGTTCACCCGACAAAAGTAATATATATATATATATATATATATAATATATATATATATATATATATATAATTAAAGAAATAACAAAAGACTTAGAGATTTTGCATTATAGACTATTTCGGGAAGCTTAGACAAAGTTTCCAGGGAGAATTAGACACTTTGTCTAAGCTCCCCGAAATAGTCTATAATGCAAAATCTCTAAGTCTTTTGTTATTTATTTATTTATTTAATTATAAATTTGCTCTGTGACTCTAACAATAAGAGCACACATTGAGCTCTCAAACTGCGACAAGTTGTATTAAAAAAAAAACTCCTATGTCGTAAGGAAGATTTCTTCTCTGGACTTTTGGATTATATATATATATATATATATATATATATATATATATATATATATATATAAGAAAGAGTTTCTGAATGTCTTTCTGTCTCTCTGTCTGTTTGTCAAATGACTGAACGCACATCCTTTTATAAAGGAAAGTTGGTGGAGACTTCAATAAAGTTCACATCCCATTTTTCTCCGAGAGGAGGTTAGACAACTTTTTAGCTCTTATTTTCCAAAAGAAAAACTAAGTAAAAATATAATAAGAGTATAAATCAATGATATATTGCAAAAATATTAAAAAATTATTAAAAGATAAAACAAATGGATAAACGATAAAACATAAAAAAAAAAAAAGAACAAAAAAAAAAAAAGAAAAGACACAGAAATAAAAAAAAATTTACAAAGAAGAATAATAATGAAAATAAACATCTTAAAAAGAATAGTATATGAAGAATAGAAGACAATAAAACAAAATAGATAAGAGATTTATTTTAACTTTTAAATCCAGGGCAACACCGGATAGCTCTGCTAATATATAATCATAAAAAAACAAGATTTGACATTAGATAACTGACAAGAATTGATATGCCATTAGACCAAACGGACCATATTACCATAAGGCACCCCTTTTTGATCTCGATTAAGAAAGGACATGTTTTTCATTTACACCGCCAATATCCGGTTGTTTGTTAGGGGTTAGTTTTATAATTAAAAAAAATATCTAAAAATCGTCTATTAAAACAACCGGATATTGACGGTGTAAATAAAAAAACATGTCCTTTCTTAATCGAGATAAAAAAGGAGTGCCTTAAGGTAATATGGTCCAACCAAACAACCAAATAAAACCAAACCTAGATTATTGCAATACATTTTTTAAGATGCTTATTAAAATAATTTAGAGAATTCTTTATTTGATAACACTGAAGAACGACCCTCAACTTTATTGGTTCCCTACCTTATGTATTCACGCTCTTATCTGTGAAGAAGCTACTCATGTCACGTGACTTGGTTATGAATAGAATGTCTACAACCATTTGTGAGAATGGTTAGTTTTAAAGTGGGGGCCCGTTTTACAATTTAGGCATAAATTAGATCCTCCTTTTATGACCGTAATTTTGTTTTTTCGTCGACGATGATTAAAATCTGACGTTTTTATTTTAAAGTACCAAAGCCCCCCCAAAAAAAAAAAAAAAAAAAGAAGATATAAAACAACAAAAGGAGCCCCGACTTTAAACACTATTCTCACAAAATAAAAACTTTTAGAATATACACATTGAAGTGAATATTAAAATAAATAAATAAAATACATTTAGTATTGTAAAATAACGGGTGCAAGAAAAATAAAACATTTATTGCAAAAACACGGACATAAAATGAGGGTTCAGTTTATTTTATGTTAGGAATTTACGAGGAAATAGTTAAGGATTACCCAATTATCTGTAGCTTGTAGGTTCAATCCTGATCACGGGAGATAATAACATAGAATGCTTAACATAGCTTAACACTTGTACCCGGTCATAGTTAGCGGGATGAGAACAGTCTAACCCGGCGGATTGAATAAAGGATTCGGTCTCTTCAGGTGTTTCTGGTCGAACTCGGGAACCTTCTTGTCGAATTCAGGAACCTTTCGTCAAACCTGGGACTCTTCATGATTTTCAAACCGAACCCTTTATTCAGTCCGCCGGGGTAGACTGTTCTCATTCCGCTAGAACATGAGCGGGTACAAATTAAGTTGACAAGTTCGGCGAGAAGGTTCTCGAGTTCGACTAGAGACGCCTGAAGAAGGCCAGAGGCACATCGCCCGGAACGTTGTGTATATAACAATAAAAATGAGAACAATAGTCCGAAAAATCCAAATAACAAATTATGTAATTAGTTTTATTATTGAAAAATACAGGTCATTTTCTGGAAGCCGGAAAGCATTATAACATTTTATCGTATAATACAAACTGAAAAATATAGTAAAGCTTATTCTTAAACTCAATATAATTGAGACCAATCAAATCAAACATTTTCTTTAGAACCTAACTTATATATTCCTAATTCTTAATAAAGTAATTTTATGCATTTAAAAAAAAAAAAAACTTCTCATGTACTTAATTTTTATGTTGAAGTCTCTTGAAGGGCCTTTTAACTAGATTACCAATCAGAAGTCCCTCGGACCCCTAAGGTCTAAATCTTGCTATGTCTGCATGCACACTGAATGAAAATTTAAAAAATATATACTTGAGTTGATATATATATATATATATATAATTCCCTGGTATTACCGGTACTGCAGCTAGTCAATTAAATAAACGGCTGTCAATCTTATACGTGGAAATTCCATATATATATATATATATATATATATATATATATATATATATATATATATATATATATATAATTTCCACGTATAAGATTGAGAACCGTTTATTTAATTGACTAGCTGCAGTACCCGGTAATACCAGGGAATTATATATATATATATATATATATATATATATATATATATATATATATATATATATATATAAGTTATCTGTAGTATCATATTCAAATGAGGTACTGCAATAAAAGCCGTATCGCCTCAGCCCTATCCTTAACCACGTTGGATGAACCTGAATACATCGAAACTTGGATCAGATGTTTCGCAGCGTTGGCCAGGGTGAAGAAGTTGAAAGACCAGAAAGCCTCTCCGCGGGGGGTGGATAAAATTACCGATTTATTCTTATCTTAAGAAGGTCATTTAATTTACCTGTCGAGAAAATTGACGTCAACGAGGCTAACTACTCAAACATTGAAAAGGAACCATTGGCATCGCGTGGAGCACAGAAAGAACTCAAAATCTTTTGTTGGAACAAAAAAATAATTGTTGAAGTCAGATCACAGAGTTTTGGAGTTTCTACTTAACCCCCAGAAAGGAATTACCAAAAATCATATCTTCTATTATTTTAAGATGGGCAATAAACTCATGGCCTCTGGTTTCTACATCATATACGTAAAGAGAAACACTGTTCCTCACGTTGATCAGCTATCCCGATTAAATTTTGACTGTTAAATATTAGAAACGTCTGAAAATTCAGAATATAAAAAGTCGAATTTCAGACAGAATAAAAAAAACCTCACATGGAGCAATTGTTCAATGACAGAAAGAGCCTAAAAAGTATCAAGGCATAAGTTAATTGTAGAGAAAGTCAGAATGTCATGGAGATATCATAATACCCCACAAAGTTTTAGAAAAGAAGCACTAAAAGGTATACACGATGATATACATTGTGGTATAACAGTGACAAAAAGGAGATTAAAATTACAAGCGTGGTGGCCAGGATATTTTCGAGATGTAGAAGACTGTGTTCAAAGATTCACAAAATATGCTAAAATAATTAAAACAAAAACCTTTCGGTAAAAAAAATACACTCGTGACCAAAAAAAGAAAAAAAAAAAAAAGAAAAAAAGAAAAAAACAAGACCATGGGTACATATAGATCATGCCAATGTTAAGGCATGGGGCTATTTTTAATTTTTGTTGACTCATTTCCAGGATGGCGCGAAGTAATTAAGTTTGCCGACAGAAAAGCCACTGCTGTAAAACAAATTTTAAGAACTATTATTTCAAGGAATAGGGTCCCTAAAACTTTAATCTCAGCTAACGCGCCAGAAATTTGCGACGAAAGTTTGTGCTCATGACTAAAGTTTATTGGATGTATTCCATATAAAACGCCACTCTACCACCTACAATCGAATATAATCGCAGATAGAATGGTGTCGACTTTCAAAATGGGACTAAGAGCATTTTCCCCATTTAATGATAATATAGAGACTTACCAAGATTACTGTTAAGCTATAGAACAATTCCACTTGCCAGCAGAGTACAAAGTCCCTCTCACTAATGGGTAGACAGATTAAACTTTCATAACAATGTCATTTTCAACAAATGAAAGTGTATGTTATAAAAAAAGACGGACCATATGACCTTTAGGCACCCTTTTTGATCTCGATTAAGGAAGGGCATGTTTTTTTTATTTATACCGTCAATATCCAGTTGTTTTAATAGACGATTTTTAGATTTTTAAAAAATTATAAAACTAACCCTAACTCGAACCCCTAACCCTAACCCCTAACAAACAACTGGATATTGACGGTGTAAATGAAAAACATGTCCTTTCTTAATCGAGATCAAAAAGGGGTGCCTTAAGGTAATATGGTCCGTTTGGTTTAATGGCATATCAATTCTTGTGAGTTATCTAATGTCAAATCTTGTTTTTTTTTAAAATTATTATATATTAGCATAGCTATCCGGTGTTGCCCTGGATTTAAAAGTTAAAAATAAACCTCTTATCTATTTTGTTTTATTGTCTTCTATTCTTCATATACTATTCTTTTTAAGTTGTTTATTTTCATTATTATTCTTCTTTGTATTTTTTATTTTCTGTGTCTTTTTCTTTTCTTTTTTTTGTTTCATTTTTGCTTTTTATTATGTTTTTTTTTTAATTATAAAACTAACCCTTAACCCTAACCCCTAACAAACAACTGGATATTGACGGTGCAAATGAAAAACATATGGTAATATGGTCCAAAAAGACAAATGATTTAATTCAGAGAATGTGAAGTCTATAGTACAAAAAGGACACAATACAGAAATGAAAAATAGAAAATATATTTCGGTCCATGCAGATCAATTCAGGAGCAGATTTATTTAAGGATGCAACAGAAATTTGCATTTATGGTCTGAGGCAAAATCTGAAGAAATGGAAGGGGGGGGGGAGTTTTGTTCTTCTGTTAAGTATTGATTCTTTTCTGTGTTTTAATTTTGAAAAATAATGGAGTTATTCTTGCACAGTGTGATGCACTTGTGATTTTAATGACATTAAGCAAACCTTTTATTTGCAAAAAGGAGAGAAAAGACAAAATAAAAACATAGAAATAAAAAATAAACAATCTTTCAAAGGTATTTACAGTTGATTTGTATTTCTTTTAAAAATAATTTCTTGTGTATCATTGCGGTCATTTGGACCTAAAAATTGCCTATGTAATCACTTAAAAAAACTAAAAAAAACTTCATTTATTTCTAATACAAAACTTCAAAGTAAAAGGAGTTATTAATTTTTTTTACCTAATGTTTTTCCTTCTTATTTGTAGATTTTATTTATTTTTAAAATTCTTTTTTTGTTTGTTTTGAACTGAAGGAAGAATTGGACAGTGAGTAACATGAACCGAAGGAATGGATTAATGCAGTGGTTCTCAAACTTTATACAGTATTACAGTACTACAGATACTTGATAGCGCACTGTATACAAAATAGGACTAATGGACGTACATTAATGCCAAAACATTTATCACTTCGTATGGTTGTACGCCATCTGTCTGAGATACACGCTGTGAAATTACTGAAAACAATGCTGTAGAAGATGATGACAGTGATGATGACAGTGATGATGACAGTGATGAAGTGGCATTACCAGTGATCTCTCATATAAAAAAAACATTCATGATCTTATATTTTTATTAAGATTTTGTTATCTTTAACTTTCAATAAACTACCATAAATGATTTTCATTTTTCTCAATAAAATTGTTTAAAACCTGTGTTTTTATTTAGTTGCAAGAAAAGTAACTTATAACTATCATAATAATGTCGCAACGAAACAAGTAGAGTGTTCGTAAAGAAATGGTATAATATAGTAACTTAGTATACATTTGCTTTTCATATCTTGATAGATTTTTCAGGAATACTACGGAGCGCACTTAAAAAAGGTCTGTGTTTGTCGATCTGTGCCGAATTTCGAGTAGCCAATATTATTGAAAGTTTCATCCCCCGGAATAAATCGCCATGTCTGGACGCGGAAAAGGAAAAGGAGGTAAAGGTTTAGGAAAAGGCGGTGTAAAACGTCATCAAAAAGTTTCATCCCCCGGAATAAATCGCCATGTCTGGACGCGGAAAAGGAAAAGGAGGTAAAGGTTTAGGAAAAGGCGGTGTAAACGTCATCAAAAAGTATTACGCGATAACATCCAGGGTATCACTAAACCCGCCATTCGTCGTCTGGCTCGTCGAGGGGTAATGAAACGGATCTCTGGACTCATCTATGAAGAAAATCGTGGAGTACTTAAGGTCTTCTTGGAGAATATCATTCGTGATGCTGTAACCTACACCGAGCACGCCAAGAGAAAAACCGGGCGCACTTGAAAAAGAACCACTGGATTAATGAATCCAGTAGTGAAACTAAACAATTAAAGACTAGAAATCTGATAATGAGTCGGAAGAGAAAAAAAAGAGCTGAGCCCATAGGTCCCCAATCAGAAGAAGTCAAGAACCGCACCAGGAAAGACCGTTTAGATTCACACCTGAAGAAGTCAAAGACCAACGAAGTGCATGAAACTATTTCGGTTCAGGGAGGTGTAGTATCATATTTAAATGAGATACAGCTCTAAAAGCAGTTCATATCTATCGATCTATCTATCTATCTATCTATCTATCTATCTTTTATTCCAATAATAATAATAATAATAATGAATAACTTCAAAAATGAAATATGATGGTTGTGACTGGACCCAATATTATCGGCGCTCTTGGAAGAGTGTCAAAAAGCCTCGGGAAAAGGATGTGAAAATTGGAAATTCGAAGTAGAAACAAGACTATTCAAACAACATTATCTCAATAATGAAGAATACAAAGAAGTACTGATGAGACCTGTTGTCACTTGATCTTTATTGTCAGCCATGAGGTGGATGGTGTGAACTAGTTGCAAAAGATCACTTGATTACTTACGAAGAACTTCAAAAATGAAATATGAAGATGTTGAATGTACATTAAAAAATGATTGGAAAAATTGGAAATCAATCAATCAATCTATCTATCTATCTATCTATCTCATTCTGTCCCTGTCTGTTTCTATCTATCTATCTATCTATCTATCTATCTATCTATCTATCTCATTCTGTCCCTGTCTGTTCTTGTCTATCTATCTATCTATCTATCTATCTATCTATCTATCTATATATAATATATATATATATATATATATATATATATATATATATATATATATATATATCATTCTGTTCCTGTCTGTTCTTGTCTATCTATCTATCTATCTATCTATCTATCTCATTCTGTTCCTGCCTGTTCTTGTCTATCTATCTATCTATCTATCTATCTATCTATCTCAGTCTGTTCCTGTCTCTTCCTATCTATCTTTCATTCTATCTATCTCATTATGTTCTTGTCTGTTTCTATCTATCTATCTATCTCCGAGTGTTTATATCTACTTATATATCCGGTTATGACTAAAACAGTCAGGAAGAGTCCGGACTAGTGAGGAGCGGTGAGGTTCCGTGAGAATCTCACTGGTACCCACTATTAACACTGAAATATGATAAATTCCGACCTTAGTGCACTGAATGATACTAAAAATGTAACATTCAACTACGTAAATATGTTTAATTTCGATATTCAACCACCTTCACGCATTTTTGGCAAAAAAAGCGATTTGTGACCGAAAAATACCCCAAACTTATATATATCTATCTAGCTATCTATCATTTTATTCCCAGTTGTTTCTATCTATCTATCTATCTATCTATCTACCCCCCTCTCCTCTCTCTCTCTCTCTCTCTCTCTATATATATATATATATATATATATATATATATGTGTGTGTGTGTGTGTGTGTGTGTGTGTGTGTATACTCAGACACGCATACACACACACACACACACACATATATATATATATATATACAATTCTCAATTTGTTCGTATCTATCTATCTCTTATTTAGTTTTTTCCTATCTATCTATCTATCTATCTATCTATCTATCTATCTCGTATTCACAGTGTTTTCCTATCTGTCAATCTATCTATGTATCTATCTCTGTTCATATCTATCTTTTTACTTATTTTTTTATTCTCAGTGTGTTTCTATCTATCTATCTATCTATCTATCTATCTATCTATCTATCTCCTGATAATATCTATTCGTTTTGTATGAAAACTAGTCTATTATTCAAGCCCTTATATATTAAAATAAAATAAAAACTTTTCATTGATTATTGCACCAAGAAAACGAAGCGGATTCATAGCAATGACAAAA
>CM042138.1:80774704-80782204 GCA_023376005.1 Doryteuthis pealeii | reverse complement strand
AAAATGAATTCTACAAAAATACACCAGTAAAACACAATTGATTACTAATTTTTATCTCTCACTTTAACAATTTAAAAAAAAAATCGACTGCAATTAATCAATATCTTGATTAATCTAGTGGATTTAACCCTGAAGATCCCTATGGTGAAACTCGAGTAGGTTATTACTGTGTACCATTATTGTAATAAATTTGCTCTACTAACGTATTGAGCACTTTATATTTGTTATATCGCTGTCTTATCATTGTGAAACTTGCATCAACTAACCATTGTGACCATTTTCACCGGTAAGTCACCTTTTCCACAAATACCGTATATATATATATATATATATATATATATATATATATATATATATTATCTACAATCTATTTTCTTGCAAATCACATATACAAAAATATATGGCATTAAATAAGCACACAAAACAAACAAACAAAACAAAATATTATCTAATCTCTTCTTTTCTGTAAAAGATTTTGCCATTAAGAAGGTGTTCCAGTGGTTTTATTAGATAAAGATCTTAAAATATTAAGCCTGTTAATTTAGGAGAATGGTGAAAAATATTCCATTTCACGAATATGTTCTTTAATTGAATTACTTTTACTGAATATTGAGTTGCTGTGTTATAGGGAATGATGACACCTTTTTGTTTGATCCAAATTGGAGATTTCTTTAGGTGAGATACCCGTTGTGTTAGCGATGATTGACTGTATTCTAGAGTCTTTATTCATTCTTTGCTCATTCAGTCACTTGACAGGTCTTAAAACGGACCATATGACCATAAGGCACTCCTTTTTTATCTCGATTAAGAAAGGACATGTTTTTCATTTACACCGTTAGGGTTAGGGTTAGGGGTTAGTTTTATAATGAAAAAAAAATCTAAAAATCGTCTGTTAAAACAACAGGATATTGACGGTTTAAATGAAAAACATGTCCTTTCTTAATCGAGATCAAAAAGGGGTGCCTTAAGGTCATATGGTCCCTTAAAGCTCCCAGTTCTTAATTTGAAGCTACTCTATCCTTTCCTGTGTAAAGGTCCTTAGCTTCTCCTGTCGCTTGCCAGATCCCTAGATCTTCCAGTTCTTCTTCATTTGAAGCCACTATATCCTTTCTTTTGCGAGGGTCCTTAGATCCCCCAGTCGCTTGACAGATATTAGAGTCCCAGTCCTTCTTCATTTGAAACCACTCTTCCTTTTGCGAGGGTTCTTTGCTCCTTCAGTCACTCGACAGATCTTAAAGCTCCCAGTTCTTCATTTAAAGCCACTCTGTTCTTTCTTTTGCGAAGGTCCTCAGCTCCCTCAGTCGCTTGACATATCTTAGAGCTCTCGGTCCTTCATTTGAAGCCACTATATCCTTTCTTTTGCGAGGGTTCTTTGCTCCCCCCGTCGCTTGACAGATATTAGAGCTGCTAGTCCTTCTTCATTTAAAGCCACTCTGTTCTCTCTTTTGCGAAGGTCCTCAGCTCCCTCAGTCACTTGCCAGATCTTACAGATCTCAGCCCTTCATTTAAAGCCGCTCTACCCTTTCCTTTACAAAGATCCTTAGCTTCTTCTGTCGCTTGACAGATCCCTAGAGCTCCCGGTTCTTCTTTATTTGAAGCAACTCTATCCTTTCTTTTGCGAAGGTCCTTAGCTCCATCTGTCGCGTGACAGATCTTAGAGGTCCCAGCCTTGCATGACAATTTCAATGGGAGATGACATTGCCCGACTGCTATTCACACAGTGTCTTCGTTGAAGAAGAATGTACATTGTAGAGGGTAACATTAATAGTTGTGCTAGCAGGACAAAGTAAAGTAAAGTCGTCGGCGAAGCCTAAAGTCGGTATCAGCGAGACAGCGAGGGAGTATATACCTTTTTCACTAGCGCTAGACCAAGGAGATTGTTATTTTAGAGTCTGAAGAGGAGCACCATGCCAACTATCAGCTCCTCAATTTACCACAAACATCCCTGTGCTACTCATACGCTGAGTTTGCGAGAGCCGGTATCGAACTAGGAACCTTCAGGTTCCCAGCTGGACACTCTACCGCCAGAGTTAACCCGGACCTAAGCAGGATATCATATGATATGTCAACCAAATAATTTGATATTTAACTGAGTTGTATGGATTTGTGCCACAACTAAACGAATCCGTTTGAAACTGAATTATTTGACCCATTGATGTGACCCTGACAGGGATCGCGACTCTGGATTAGAATCCAGAGTGGTAGTGGAGTATTAGTAATGATGGGATATTTCACGCTCCCCGAATCTCCAGAACATAAGCCTTACCATAAAGATGTAGTTTAGCGTTTCTATTTATTCAAGTTGTTGGCAATAAAGATCTGCAATGTCTTTCTTGTCTCCTTTTTTGAGTAGTACATGACCTGAGTGTAATTTGACCTGAGTGTTAAAGCATCTGGGAGCTGATGGTAGGTGTGGTGCTCCACTTCAATAAAAAACAAACAAAAAATAATCTTCCTGATCTAGCACAAGCAAAAAGGGGATAGACTCCCTCGCTGTTCAGCTGATACCAACAATAGGCCACTCTGCCGACTTTATTTTTTTTTACTATAATTATAAAGCGAATACAAATAGTTTTGATCAGAATTTGAACTCTGCTTGCTGATTTCATTTTCCATGCCAAAAACCATTACCTCACCTGCATCGCCATTAAAAAAAATTATCAATTGTCATTACTCTCCCAAATTCCTCCTTACTCTCCTAAATTTGGTTTTACTCTCTTAAATTTGTTTTAATACAAATGTTTGTAAGTTAAAATTAGCGATCAAAATAGATTATTTAAGTACAGCTAAAAAAGGAAAAAACAAACAAAAAAGCCAACACCACCACCAAAAAACAAAACAAAACAACAACAACAAAAAACAAAAAACAAACAAAGGTAACAGTTTAAAATCAGATTGGAGGTGCACGGTGCACTTAGCGCAACGGATATCGTTCTATGGAATGGAATCAGCGACTTGAGTTCAAATCCAGGACAAAGCTATTTGAGTTTCATTTTTCACTAATGCCCTTCTGAAAAAGCAACAATCCATCTCTTACAACATACAACATACACAGCCAAGCACACACACACACACACACATATATATATATATATATATATATATATATATATGTGTGTGTGTGTGTGTGTGCTTGGCTGTGTATGTTGTATATTTGTAAATTTATGTACAAGAATTCTAAAAATATCCACATAACATTCTTTTGTGAGAAAGTCACTTGAAATATTAAAAAAAAACAAAAAAAACAAGTTTATGCAATATATATATATATATATATATATATATATAATTATATATATATATATATATATATACAGAGATACGGTAGGTACGCGTCCTGCGTCTCTGACGCACAAAAATCTAAAAGGACGCAGTAAAATCATATCCATGCTTCCCAGTGTTTTTCTTTTTTCTTCCTCCACCCTTTCAAGTTAACTGTAAATACATTTCAATAGTTTCTTAGAAACGAATTACACAGAATAGGTTACAAGGTAGGAGTTAGACGGTTTTAGCTGTTTCCTCAGATCGTAGATAAAAATCCTATAATCTGTTAAGAAACTTTAGATGGGATCCATAAATTCCCCGATGACTCATTCAAAGCAAATATGTATATATATATATATATATATATATATATATATATATATAATATATATACTTATGTAACTAGCCCCATACGACCTTCTTTTTTGTTTATTCACCAACTTGAAAGGTTGTCTGTTGAGATAAGATTTTTCAAAAATGAAAATTCTAGTTGAAATGAATTTATAACTGTTAACCAGACCGAGTTTTTTTCTTCTTTCAAGTTTACAAATATAATTTTAAGATTATCCTACATTGAGCTCACCAATGTGACTAAAAAAAAAATTAATGTATTTATATGGAAGAAAATGAGCTTATATATATATATATATATATATATATATATATAATATATATATATATATATATATATTCTTCCGCTTAAGAAATTGACCTTGTGTCACATCCTTCTCGTGCGGAGGGGTTGTATATATATATATATATATATATATATATATATATATATATATATAGAGAGAGAGAGAGAGAGAGCGAGAGAGAGGGGGGGGGTAAAGTTACCTGGCATTTAGAAATTGGTAATATCTTAAATGTAAAAGGCAAATGAATTTTTCTTTTAATTAAATTTTTTTTCACCCTTGAAAATTTCTTTTGAGATAATTGTGAAATATGAAAATAAAAGATGAATTAGATTATAAAGAACAAAAGTTCTTTACTTTTTAAAATTGAGACTTTTTCCTCCCCAATATATATATATGACTTCTAAACTTTACCGGTGTGGAACCCCCCCCCCCCGATAACTCAGTTTTTCAACAAAAAAAAAAATTTAAACTGTCATCTAGGGAAAAACATTTTTTAAAAGAAAAGACCGGCACACCCGTACTTTCTGAAAATAATCATCAGTATCGTATGTAGTGCGCAAAAGAAAGAAAAAAACCCAACGGAGGTATTTTCAAAGTTATATATGTAAAAAGTGCTCAATACGCTAAGTAGAGCATAATTATAGGGATCTACAGGAGTCAGACACTGTCTACCTAGGTTTCACCCGAATGGTTCTTCAGGATAATGTGTGTTTTGTGTTTTGGAATTTTTTCGGCGGGGTAGAAAATTATAAACGCTTTGAACAACATAATTTTATTCATTCAAATATTTAAAAAAAGATAAAAGTTGTTAAGAATTCCACGTATGCTTCCCAATAGAGATACGTGATGGATTTTGGGAAACTTTTTGGAAGCAGGGAAAATATAAGATAAGGAATAAAAACCAAAATTCAGAGTGATGGATATTGTATTGGGTCGTAGAACGCTTTGGTAAAAGGTGGAGGTCCACCTGAAATATTAGGATTGATAAATAAGATTAAAAACAGTACAATATTCATCACTTTGAATTTTGGTTATTATTCTTTGTCTTCGATTTTTCATGCTACCAATATAACCAAAGAAATATCCCAGCATCCATCACACACACACACACACACACACACACACACACACACACACACACACACTCATTCACTCACTCACTCACACAAATACATATATACATATATATATATATATGTATGCCTGTATATGTGTGTATGTGTGCGTGTGTGTGCGCGCCCGTGTGTGTGTGTGTGTGAGTGTGTGTTTGTGCGTGTGTGTGAGTGTGTGTGTGTGTGTGTGTATGTGTCTGCATGTATGTGAGAAAATGGAAATGAATCCGACAGATATATTTAAAAAAATGATAGGAAGAAAAATATATATACTTTGGTATGGATGAAATTTACTATGTAATTTGTCAACACGTGTTTCGATCAAAATTCGTTTACACATACAGTAAGTATTCTATTTAAATGTAAAATAAAATAAAATGATAGATATAAAATAACAGGCATGCAAAGAGATTATCTTCAGGGCAGGATGTTTTGATTTTTCTATAAACGGGTAAAGTAAAGTCGCCGGGATGGCCTAAAGTCAACATCAGCCAATCAGCGAGGGAGTCTATCCCCTTTTCACTAGCGCTAGTCTAAGGAGGTTGGTTTTGCGCCACACCTACCATCAGCTCCTTACTTTACCGCACAGGTCCCTGTGCTACTCATACGCTGAGTTGGCGCGGGCCGGTACCGAACTAGGAACCTTGTGGTTTCATAGCCGAACACTCTACCGACTGAGCTAAGCCGGCCATTCGAAACTGATTAGGTCATAAACGAGTTTTTTTTTTTAAATCTCAAAAGCGTTTCCGGGATTGAAAAAATATGAAATATTTTTAAAAGTTTGTTTTGAAAATTTTAAAAGAAAGTTTTCTTTTATTTTTGAAACAGGGGAGTTTAAAAAACTCTTTGAAAAAATGATTAGCCGAGTTGTTGTGTATTTTGCTGAAAAATATTTCTTTCTTTCTTATTATATTTTTTCTGTGTAGTATGTACTTTTCTTCCCTTTCTTTCTTTATAATAAAAACGGAATAGTCCATTATTCAGCTTAGGTGGCGACACTCATAAGAAATAAGAATTCGACATATAAAGCAACACCAGATAATCAGGATATTTGCATTTCAGCCTGGACGATTTGGTATTTGCTAAAGAAAAAGGCTTAAAGATCGGCCATTTTGCAGTTATAGATCTATTTCTGCCCACAGGTATCTGTGTATACCTATGAGTTTCATCAGACCGCTACATCCTTTCACGATTGACTGTGTACGTAACAACTTTTAATCTTATGATCATTTGGGTGATAATCTTAGAATTTCAAGTGAAGATTCTACTGCTATATTTTCTATTCATGTTTTGGCTTTTTTTTTTTTTTTTTTTTTTTTGTCTGAAGATGCTTGCTGTTAAAATAAATTATTACATGAAGCAAATTTAAAGTTTTTTTCCTTCATTTATTCATTGTATTGCTCTTCAGACATGTAACAAGGCACATCGAGCTCTCACCATGGACGAGCTGTATTATTACAGTTGAACCCCACATGGAATGATCCTCATCACCATAATATATATATATATATATATATATATATATATATTATAAAAAATGGATATAAAAGAAACCTACTCTTATTCAGTGAACACACGTGCAATCGGCTGCAATTAATCGGTACCTCGATTAATTCAGTGGAGTTAACCCTGAAGATCCTTATGGGAAACTCGAGTAGGTTTCTTTTATATCCATTTTTTATAATAAATTTGCTCTACTCCGTATTGGCACTTTGTATTTGTTAAATCGCTGACTTAACCCCTGAATTTTGCACCTTCAATGATCGTACCCATTTTCACCGGTAAGCAACCTTTATCCTTACAATATATAATATATATATATATATATATATATATATATATAATATAGTGTTGTTATGGATCCAACGGTAGTAAATCAAATATTTTATAAAAAAGAAGTCCGCAAAATGGATTATGTTTTTTTTATATTATCATTTTACACACACACACACACATATATCTTATTATAATGGAGATTGTGTGTTTTTCTGTCTGTAACCGAAACTATATTCCTACTCAAGTCACAATTCTCTTAGTTATTGACATCACATTCTCCATGATTTTATTTTTATCTAAACCTCAATTATTAATAAAATTGTCTTACATTATTAATACTGTTAACTATGTCTACATACTAACAACATGCAATTATATGTATATATACAACAAAATAGCGCTTTACAATGTGAACGAGAAGGCTAATTTGCATATTTATATTAAAAAATTGAATTTAATAAATATGTGCTTAGTATTATTGATTTCTAACTGTTTGGTTTTATTTTAATGAATATAAGCAAAAATCTCTTCAATGAATCTTAAATGAAATCCATTAACAAGATAAAATAACTGTTATTTTATTCTTTACTGCGTCTTATAACTAAATACTTAAATTAGAAAAAATAACAATGAAAGACGAGAGTGATGGAAGAGTAAGTTTCAGTTGTTCCATTTTTTATTATACTCCCTCTGTTTCAAATTTTTTATTA
>CM042138.1:80764704-80767204 GCA_023376005.1 Doryteuthis pealeii | reverse complement strand
ACGTTAATCTACATGGGGTAGATTTTTTTGTTGTGTTGGGATTATTTTTGTAGGCGCAGATTAACGAAGAAATAATCTTTCCAATGTCAAAGTGATTTTTTCATTCAGTCCCAAATATTTTTGTTCACAATTTGATAAACAATTCTTTAAAAATGTGTTTTAATGGGTACACCGAAAAATCTTAAATTGATAATAATAATAATAATAATAATAATAATAATAATAAGTTGTGCAATATGAGGGTCAAAGTGATACCAATTATAGTTGGCGCACTTGGAACGGTCCCCAAAAGCTCGGAAGAAAGATTGGAGGATCTGGAAATCAGAGGAAGAATTGAGACCATTCAAACTACTGCATTGCTACAATCGGTTAGAGTACTCAGAAGAGCCCTGGAGACCTGAGGAGACTTGTTGTCACTCAGAATCCAGGGAAATACCATCAGCTAACGCTGGTGTGAAAAACTCAAATGATAATAATATCCCAGCGAAAGAGAGAAACCAAGTATTGATTAACAATAAAGAGAGAACTTGTCAACTGGTAGATTTTGCAGCCCTAGCAGATCACAGGGTGAAGATGATAGAAAATGAGAATATTGACAAATACCTGTACTTTGCCAGAGAATTGAAAGAAACTGTAGAATATGAGGATGAAAGTGGTACCAATTATAATTGGTGCACTTGGAATGGTCCCCAAAAGTTTAGAAAACAGACTAGAGGAATGGGAAATCAGAGGAAGAATTGAGACCATCCAGACAACAGCATTGCTAAGATCAGCTAGAATACTCAGAAGAGTCCTGGAGACCCGAGGAGACTCCAGTGAAGAACCATCTGCTTACGCTGATGTAAATTCGAAATTTCTCGCAATGTATTTTCACACCAATTCGCAATATGAAACTTAAACATCAGTCCTTGCATGTACTTCTAAAATCTATGATACTCCACGCGCACAGATGTCTTTCCAAATAATTATATTTACGCATACACAAATACATATTTATACAATCAAAATAATAACGTTAAGTATATTGTTTCTAATGATGGAAAACTAAATATGGCTTAATATTACAAATATATGTGTTTATATTTACATGCATATAAATATAGATAGATAAATATATAGATATAAACGGACTGATATATAGATAGACAGATCGATAGACAAATAGATAGATAGATAGATAGATAGATAGATCATATAAGTGCAAAATCAACCAGGTGCTTCTGTAGATATATTTATCAATCCTATTATTTTGATATCTTAAAAACCTGTTAGCATTTAAAAAGAGTTGTTATTTGAAAAAAGGGGGAAGAAAAACACAGAAAAAAATTTTTAAAGTTTTTTTGTGCAAATTTTAACTAGCAGAGTAAATAATATTTATTATAATATTTTGCGTTCTTTTATAGAAAACAATAAGTAACTTTAGAGAATTGCAAGGTGCTGCTTTACAATAATAATAATAATAATAATTTTTATAATGATAATAATAATAATAATAAATAGAGACTTACTGTCACTGAAAATCCTGTGAGAAACCACCAGTTGAAACTGGTGTGAGAAACTCACAAGCAGTGGAATAATAATAATAATAATAATAATAATAATAATATAATAATAATAAATCACAGGAAATATCGAGACCATCCAAACAACAACATTGTTAAGATCGGCTAGAATACTCGGAAGAGTCCTGGAAATCTGAGGAGACTTGTTGTCACTCAGACTCCGGTGAAAGACAACCAGCTTAACGCTGGTGTGAAAAACTCGCAAGGAATGAAATAATAATAATAATAATAATAATAAAATAATAATAATAATAATAATAATAATAATTGACAATAAAAAAAACAATTAAAAAAAAAGAAAACAATGTGATGTTATTTCAAACAATTTGATGTGGTGACATTTCAATGTTATGAGGTTAAAAAATACCTCTAATTTTTATATTTTCTTTTTCTTTTTAATGTCTTTTCAATTTTCGTGAAATATTTTAAGCTCACAGATTTTCGTTTCTAGTGGATAACATTTCCTCGACTTTATGAAAATCAAAAGGGCGAAAAAATAAGAAAAAATGTTTCAAATTTTGAGATTCAATTTGAGAAAAAAAAATCCCTTTTTTCTTTTTTTTTTTAAAGTTCGATTTTCAAATTCCTTTGCTTCGCTTCAATTCAACTGTCCTCATTCGGCACAATTCCTTTTTTATCGTCCAAAGAAAAGAAAAAAGAAAAAAAAAAGAAAAAAAACGAAAAGAAAAGAAAGCCGTGTAATGGCACTCTTGCAATGTGTAAGGTTTCGAATCAAGGTTGTGGTAGTGGTTGTTCGGAAGCTTCCTCACCACGGCTCCTGTTAAAGCACGCTGGGTTTTCAAGACGAGCACCAGTGCAGAAGACCGTAGAGACATTGGAGCCGGGGATTTTAGTACCGACTCGCCATTTGCAGGCGTCGTGGCAATGACGTGTTTGTTTATGGCAATCGGGGTATTAATGATAACGGCAATCATCAT
>CM042138.1:80747204-80754704 GCA_023376005.1 Doryteuthis pealeii | reverse complement strand
TCATACATATGTTCGTTGATAAATCTGTGGCATAACTTTTTAAAAGAGTTACATTACAAACATAAAAAGATTTAAAGAGAATCTTACGCTTGGTTTTCTACTCACGCAGTTTCTGAACATACACTATTATATATTATATTTAATTATATATATATCTATATATATTATATAATTATATATATATGATATATAATTATGACCGTTTTATCTTAATTCAATAAGTATACATGTTGAAATTTATCCTGATGTGGAACAGCCCAACATTAGATATATAAAAAAATCTTTCTCTTATAGAATATCACAAAGGTAGACACCTATTTTATCTCTGCTAAACTTATATAATAATTATATTGATTTAATGCTTCAAAGAGACAGTAATAGATGAGGGAGGCTTTCCATTGTGCCTTCTCTCTCCAAAAGTCTTTAACTTTTGTATAGATCCTTGAAAAAAGATTTTTTTCATTTATTGCATTCATTTGCATTCCTTTTTTTATGTTCATTCATTCATTCATTCAATTTTCCACTTATTTCCTATAATTATATAATATATATATATATAATATATAATATATTATTATAATATATATATATATATCTAACAGTGCTGAGTGAAGTTCTTTATGATCTTGTGAGAAATCCTCGAAATATATGTCGAAAGTACAATTGATTTCAAAGTATTAGATATAGACTTCCTCTTCATTTATGTAAATCTCGCATGAAATGAAAAGTGTGATTAAGAAAATAATACTAATCCAATGTCTGTCATATTTAATAAGAGAATTTGCTGCCCTAAATATACACATAAACACACCACACATTATATATAATTCCCACCTATGTATAATATATATATAGTATATATATAATATATATATATATATATA
The DNA here is from genome assembly GCA_023376005.1 of Doryteuthis pealeii. NCBI lineage: Eukaryota > Metazoa > Mollusca > Cephalopoda > Myopsida > Loliginidae > Doryteuthis > Doryteuthis pealeii. The sequence continues at coordinate 80,753,820 of CM042138.1, read as the reverse complement.
TATATATATAATCCAAAAGTCAGAGAAGAAATTTCCTTACGACACAAGAGTTTTATTTTAAAAGACCTGTCGCAGTTTGAGAGCTCAATGTGGTCTCTTAATGTAGAGTCAGAGCAAATATATAAGTAGAGATAACAAAAGTACTTAGAGATTTTGCTTTGAATAGTTATTCAGGGGAGCTTAGCACAACGTGTCTACTCTCCACTATCTGAGAGTCGGGAGAGTTAGACATATATAGACATATATAATATATATATATATATTATATATATATATATATAATATAATATATTGTTTTGATATATCTATGAATAAGAGTGCCCAAATCAATGATAGAGCTATGTAGGATAGCGTAGAGTAACATCGTTCGTTGAGCTGTTAATTTCTCGGCTATCGATAACTTGCACCACACACACCATCACCCACGACACACATATATATTATATATATATATAGTATATAGTATATATGTAATATGAAAAATTGAAAAACCACAAAGTTTCATTAAGAATGAGTTAATAGCCCTACCTGCAGTGTATTCGGTCTGTTTTAACATTCTTCAATCAGGATTCGTTGGTTTAGGGAAAATTATTATTATTATTATTATTATTATTTTATTATTATTATATTTATTATTCTACCTTTTGAGTTTTCCACATCACGTGTTAGCTGATGGTCTTTCACTGGGCAGTCTGAGTGACGTAATGTCTGCCTTAGGTCTCCAGGACCTTCGAGTATTCTGGCAGCATTGCAGCAGTGCAAGTGTTCTGAATGGTTTCTCCTTCCTCTTATTTCCAAACTCCGAACTTTTCCGAATCCTTTTGGACCGTTCCAAGTGTACCAACTACTTGTATCACTTTCACTCTCATATCCATAACTTTTTCATTTCTTCTGTCCAGTCAGATATTTTATTATTATTATTATTATTATTATATTATTATATTATTATTATATTAATTTTTTCCTAAGACTTAAATTAAAGGAAAGCTCTGGGAAAGTTGTTAAAACAGATCGAAACACTACAGGTAGGCTTATTAAAAGATCATTGTTCATGAAACTTGTGTTTTTTCAGATTTTTTCAATTTTTAGCGATATCACATATTGTTAGATTTAACTCCACTTTTCTTCATATATAATTATTATTATATAATATATATATATATATATATATATATATATATACAATAATAGATCCTTTTAAAATCAATGTAGAGCTTTATATTATATCTATATAGTATATATATAGTATATATATATATATTATATATATTTATGGGAGTAAAATAATTGGATAAATCCGGCAATATGTAGATTAATAGCAAAACCAAAGTATTCCATGCAGATAATTTATTCCTGAGTGTTGAGATCGACGTTATAAGATTATATTTTTTCATTAGGATTTTAAGTTGTCAGACAACAATATTTCTATCTTAAGGTTGGAGAGAAGGTTTATTTAACGAAACGTTTCACGTCTACCCTCACGCTCAAGAAAAATGATCTTTTGAATACTTTGGTGTTTTTCTATTCACACACCACACAACACACACACACACACACATATATATATATATATATAATATATATATTAATTATATATCAGGTCGCACAATTAGCCGGATATCATGACAATCTCTCTCCACGCCGTCCTATCACTCATTGTTTTCTGGAGGTCCTCTAGCAAGCATCAGTACCCACACAGAGCTGGTCAAATGTACGTTTTGCTGGTCGACCTCATTGGCGTGCCCATCGTTCTGGTTCCACACGGAGAAGTCCTTTATTGAGTTCGTCCTTGCTTCTCCAGCAGTGTCCGGCGTGTTTTGTCACTCTTACTCAGATGCTTGGTGATAGGGGAGGTGGCCGCGTACCGCTGCTTCTCGTGGGGTGTTGTTTCCACGTTTTTTACGATCGCACGCAGCATTATTTGTGCATCCCATCAAGTTTTATTCTTAGTCGTTCGTTAGGGTCCAGGTGTGCAGCCTGTACAGCAGTAGTGACACGACAACGGCCGGAAGAATTGTCGCTCTAACTTGTCTGTGAGTTTTGGATTTCCATATGACATAAATTTAATTTATTTTGACCAGCTTTCCTATGCTTGCATTAACATCGCTTCCTGTGGATGAGATTGCACTGCCTAGGTACTTAATGTTCACCGAGTTAGGCAGTTTTTGCCATCGAGAGTTAAGATGTCTCTCTTGTTTTTAAAGACATGAACTCAGTTTTATCAGAGTTATGTAGAGGCCGATGTTTCGTGCTGCCTTCTCTAGCTGTGTAGCAAGGCATGCGGCTTGGCAGGTGTATTTGCGAGTAGTGCCAAGATCCATTGCATAGTCTGCACCCGTAAGTATTGCCGTATTCTGCTTGCTTTCTTTGTTTTAGTGTGGCCTTCTTTTCTTTTATTTTTTGTTATCTTTTATTTTTTATTTTTTGTTATTTGTTGTTTATGTAGTCTAGGCATTATTATTTGTAACATATATGGCGACGTAGTCTAGCATATTAGAACATATATGGCGTAGTGTATTCCTTGTAGGACTCCAACGACCAATGTCAAAGAAGTCCGTGTCGCATCAGGTCATGGTACCATTGCTTTAGTATTAGTATTGGTGAGACACTATGGCGTTAACTGTTTCCTGGGTAGGCGTAAGCAGTTATTTGCTCCGTTTTCCCCTCTGTGATGGAGTCATATGCTTTGGAGAATCTACAAATCAGTAGGGTTGCCTCGAGATTATTTGTTCGGACGCCTTCTAAATCGCGAATGGTCACGATCGTGTGGTTGTAGATCGATTTCAGCAGAATCCGTTTTATTTTTCTAGGGATTTCTCTATTTCGGTGCGGGTGCGATTAAGGAGAAGGCATTATATATTTAGCAGTATGACAGTAAGAGCTTTGCCTCTGTAATTCTTAGTGATTCCTAGTCTCCTTTTTGGGGGAATGAAGAATGCAACCTTTTGTTCCATTTTTCTATGAATTTTGTCTGTATATCACATTACATAGTCGAAGCAGTATATCATCAAAATTTCCTTAATTTTCAGACCTAGGGGTACTTCGTCGGAGCCTGCAGCCCTTTATAAATAATAATATATACCGACTGTTTACACCCTTGGTTCTCTGGTGATGTAAACATTCTGCGTAAGGGATGTACAATTAATTTGTTCACTCCAAACTGTCACCACTTAATAGCGCATGGTAAAGAGACTTTGGCAGACGAATAATTCTGTCGGGTTTCGATCCGACGTAATAGCTGTTATAAAGCAAAGCCACACTGATTGAGAAGTAAACTTCAAACCCACGTGTATGTGGATGACTGAAATATATATATATATATTATATTATTATATATTATATATGTCATCCACAGAGGTTCACGCTCTTCGTGTGGCTAGACTGTAGAACTACTTATAACCGGGAACGAAACTCGACTTATTTTCATCAGTCCGATTCCTCGCTCGCCTTTTCTTTAATTATATGTGAAATACGCCAGACTTACCTAGCGCAGGGTGGCTCGTCGTTATGTTATTGGCTGCTTTCAGTATAGGGGGGTCGGGTCTTCCAAACTAATACCCATCACCAGAAGTTATATATATATATGTTACGATCACTAGAGATCTGGGAGATCATAGGTGTCTTTATTTCTGATGATATTTATGAGAAAAATTATTTAACTTTTAAAATAAATTATTTTATCGTTTGATCTGTTCAATCAGTATAAACTATTCAACATGTATAACTTTTGAATTTAAGATAAACACGGTCACTACAATAATCTTATAAATACTATCATATTATATATATATATAAATTATTATATATATTGTATGTTCAGAAAATTGCTAAATTCCATTATCTAATACCTTGATAATTCAACTTTAAAATTCTCTTTAATCTTTTATGTTTTGTAATGTAACTTTTAAAATTATGCCACAGATTTATCAACAAACATATGTAGGGTATATGTTGCTGTACCACACGTGGTGTTTATGGTTAACAAGCTCGATTCACAAGCAATTAATAGTGATTCGATTCTTACTGGCGCCATATACTCTAGGTTTGTGCCACATCTAACTTAGTTAGTAATTATATATTGATGCGCACACTCACGTCTCTCTCTGTCTTTCTTTCTCTCTCTCTCTCTCTCTCTCTTACTCTGACAAGGTGTCATTGAAGGTGTATTTACCAAGATAAATAAACGTATTTTTTTCAGAATACAAGGTGTGTCAAAAGTTTTTAAAAAGTATCGATACTTTTTTTAACACCACTTGTATATCAAACAAATGTTGTTGAAAAATTAGATTCCAAGTTTTTTTCTTTTTAAAAATTTTTTCTATAACAATATTCTTTATGTTGTGACTCTGAAATAATTTATAAAAATGAGTTATCATTTTTATTCAGAGTACTTTTAAGTAGATTATCTTTCCGATAACGACATTAAGGAACTTATTGTTAGATTAAAAGGAAAAAAAAAAACAAACAAAAACTTGATTCTATTATTTGTTTGAATGAAATGGTGCTGTCCAATACACTTATATATATGTATATATATATATATATATATGTTATATTAATATATATATTATATATATATATATATATATATATATATATATATATATGTGTGTGTGTGTGTGTGTGTGTGTGTGTGTGTGGTGTATAAATGGCCGATGAAAGACTTCGTGGACAACAATTTCCATTTCTGTTTGTTTTAATAAATCAAATACAAATACAAAATAATTTGCTTTTGTTTTCGTTGTATTATTTATAATTGAGTAAAAGAATATCAATCATTTGAAGCTGTTAATTAATTAGATTATACTAGATAAACCCATTGAAATTTAAATGATTCAACTAGTTTAAATTTGTTGTATATATTAATAATAGTCTAGTCTCTGTATCTGTCTGTCGTCTCCTCCATATATATATATATATATATATTATAAATATATATATATATATATATATATTCAGTTCAATAAATTCCATAATATTTTTGTCCGAGATTAGGGTTGCAATTTTGTTACCCTCTCATTTCTTAATTTTTTAAAATGAGATTTAAATATTTAAAATCAGAGTTAACCGATATTTAAAAGTTAAATTAAAATCTCCTATCTATATTTATATAAATTGATAAACATTTGAATTTCTATATAATAGTTTTATCTTTTATTCTTTCACATTTTTGTTTTAAAATTGATTATTTTTATTATGCTTATTGTTTGTTTTTTCTTTTTCTTTGTTCTTTTATTTGCTTTTTAATCAATTGAAGTATTACTTTTTATTTTTCTATAATATTTTAATTAATTAAAAAATTATTGAAAAATAAAAAGTAATACTTCAATTAATTAAAAAGCAAATAAAAGACGAATAAAAGAGAAAAAACAAACAATAAGTATAATAAAAAAATCAGTTTAAAAACAAGAATATATAAAGAATAAAAGATAAAACTATTATATAGAATATATTATATAGGAGATTTTAATTTTAACTTTTTAAATACCGGTTACTGATTGTAAATATATAAATTTGATGAAAATGGCATGGCCTATATATTCAATTAATGTTAATAACTATAGGAAAGTGTTGAAAAAAGTAATGAACTTAATTAAAGGCCGTTTCATTTGAAAAAAATGATTTAATGTATTTCGAAAAATTCTCTCCCTGCAATAAAATCAAAGAAATGAATAGAATTTCCCGAAACCATTTTTTTTTGGGGGGGGGGGGGGTGTTTCATTTTCAACAGCCTTTAATTGTAAGTTCATTAATATTTTTTCAACAATTTCGTTTTGTTATTAACATTAGTTAAATATATTGGCCATGAACATGTTCATCAAATTTATATAATAGCATACGTGGACCCGCACTTCAATATATATATATATATATATATATATATATATATATATTATATGGGACCTACATGAGTCAGACACTATTACCTAGGTTTCACCGAATGTTTCGTCAGGATAATTCTAACTCAGAATTATACTGAGAATCATTCGGTGTCTGACTCATGTAGGTCTTTATAATCATGCTCTATTTAATACATTGAGCACTTTTTTACATATTGATGAAAAACTTAGAAAACTCCCCAGTTTTTTCTTCTTCTTTTGGCCAATACATACGGTACTGATGATTATTTTCAAAAATAGGGATGTGCCGGTCTTTCTTTCTTCTTTTCTAGTGAATTTTGTTAGTTTGAAAAATTATTTATTTGAAAACTGAATTACCTTTACTTTATATATATATATTTAATATATATATTTATAATTATATATATATACTTATAAAGTCGTGGAAAATGGACTCGTCGTTTCGAGTTCAATTCCTAGACGAAGCTGTTGGCATTTACTTAGCGCTAATACCCTTGGGAAATGTATGAATCCATATATTCTCCTTCCAGCTATGGGTTAAATAGTAGGGCAGACTGGGCTCTTTAACCTTGGGTAGGAACCAGTTAGGAGAGGGATAACTCTGAATTCAAAATTCCTGAGGTCAGTCGTTGACTGACGAGAGAGTCCATTTTTTATTTTTTTTTAATTTTTATATATATATGCGCAAATATAAAATATGAAACCAAAAGAATATTTATAGAATGATTTCATTTATAAACGATATTTCAACGAAA
>CM042138.1:80673399-80747194 GCA_023376005.1 Doryteuthis pealeii | reverse complement strand
AATTCGTAAAGAACAGACGACTTGCTTTTATTTATATATATATATATATATATATAATATATATATATATATTAATTTAGGTTGAGAGACAGATTTAATACCCGCAGAGTGGACTGTATTAGGTTTACCCACAACCCAATTATCAAAACAAGAATTGCATGAATAAGTAATCATCTTTTTACCTCAATCTATCATAGAATGGCGATGACCACGTGTTTAGAAATGTGACATGAAGTCGCACGTATGGGACAGTCACAGCAAGGATCGACTCGATTCAGTAGTAATGGATCAGCTAGAATAGCTTGAAGCATTACACCACATGGAAACGCCAGGATGATGAGGCATGAGCTAAATCTTCTAAAAGATTTGCGTAGAACCACTTTATTTGCTTTTTACCGTAAGTTTCTGTACTCATGCATCAGTATGGCAAGTTTTCGTTTTCAAAATATGTGTTTTTGTTTTATTTATCAAGATCGACATATCTCCAGTACTGTGATGGCAAGCCTCTGAAATTAGTAGACCAGTTTCATATCCAAGGTAGCATGATCGTCATCTCGATAGTGATGTCGATATACCTTAGGGAATCCCTGTACTGCTATTGATAGAATTTTCAATCAAATGAAAATTGATTTCTGACAAATCAAGTGAATAATTCTTTTTTCGAACTTCAAAATTCTTGTATTTTGAACGTTTTAATTCAATATCAAACTTTAACTCTGTGAAGCCGTTTTTTCTTTGTACCCTTAAATATTTATAATTTTCTATTATTATTATTATTTTATTTTAATTTAAAATATCATAAATAGATACATGTGTATATACATAACTCCTGGCAAAAGACGTGTTAGTAACTCAAATTAAATCAATTTTTATCCATTCAACAATTTATATATATAAGTGTGTGTGGTGTGTGTGTGTGTGTGTGTGTTCTGTATGTGTGGTGAGAGAGAGAAGTGAGTGAGAAGAGAGAGAGAGCGAGAGAGAGAAGAGAGAGAGTGAGTATGGTTAATGATGATGTGTGTGGTGTGTGTGTGTGTGGTGTGTGTGTGGTGGTTATAATTATTCAACTGAATTTGATCTTGAAATGTTCATGCACAACGTTCGATCTTTGGTTATCATTCCTTACTGGATAAACGTGCATACCAAGAATTGAAAAATCTTTCCTTTAAATAGAAACATGTGTTTGTGTAGAGATGTTTTTTTTTTTTTTTTTTTTCATTATTAGACTACAAAAACACAAATATATTAAAATGCATGTTAGACATGCTTACCATGTATGGTATTCGATGTACACTAAAATCATTCTCTAAATATTTATAATTTTGAATACGTGATTTGACAAATGGAGATTTTTTTTTAAGTAGAAGAAAAGAATTGTTTCACACAGTTACCATTATGGAAGACGCGATGTGCCAAAAATTTCATTTGAATACGTTATTGGCTCATTTATTCTTTTTTCTTTCCTTGATATCACTTTTTAATCATTTATCTCTTTTTTCTCCTCATCTCCTCTCTATCTATCAATATCTCTCAGGTTGCATGTATGTATGTACGTGTGTGTGTGTGTCACACTCACACTCTTTCTTCTTCTTCTTCTTCTTCTTCTTCTCTTCTTCTTCCTTCTTCTTCTTCTTCTTCTTCTTTCTTCTCTTCAATCTTTCTCTATTTTCATTTGCTCCTCTGTATTTTCTTCTCTAGTCTCTTTGCCCACACGTATTCCTCTCTGCCTTTCTCCCCTTTTCTCTGTCCCATCTCTCCTCTATATCATATCTATCTATCTATCTATATTCTAGCTGTATCTGTCTTTCTCTCTCTCTCTCTTCCTTTCCTTAATTTTCTCTATCTATATGTCTATCATCTCTCTTTTTTCTTAAATCTCTTTCTTTTCCTTTCTCTCTCTCTCTCTCTCTCTCTATCTCTTCTTCTTCTTCTTCTTCGTCTTCTTCTTCTTCTTCTTCTTCTTCTTCTTCTTCTTCTTCTTCTCTTCTTCTTCTTCTTCTTCTCACATAATATTTCTTTGGCTACTCATTCTATTTCCTTTTTCCGTCCCCCTCCAATGTTTCTCCCTTTTTCTCTCTCTCTCTCCTCTCTCTTCTCTCTCATCCTCTCTCTCTCTCTCTCTCTCTCTTGCTTTTCTCTCTCTTCCCGTAATTTTCTTCTTCCCTCATCTCCCTATCGATTTCAATTCATCAATCTCACTTTCATTGTCAGTCTCCTTTTTTTTGTTTTGTTCTTTCACTCTCTTTCTCCACACATTCATCTTTTCTTCACTTTCAACTTCTCTCTTTACCCTCTCACTTTTTGCCTTATCCCGCCTCCCGTCTTATCTGCCCCCCCTCTCTCTCTCTCTTCTCTCTCTCTCTCTCTTCCCTCTCCCTCTCTCAATTTTTAATGTAACTCTTCTCTCTCTTTTTTCTCTCTTAGTACTTTGTCTTTCTCATCGTTTTCCAATAATTTTTTCAGCCCTTTCATCGTTATCTATATCTTTTCTTTTCATTCTGCTTACTCGTTCTCTCTCTCTCTCTCTCTCTCTCTCTCTCTCTCTCTCTCTCTCTTCCTCGCTTTTCTTTCTTTGGTTTTCTTCTCTTTTCCCGTAATTTCTTTTCCCTCATCTCCTATCGATTTCAATCATCTTTTTGTCTTGTAGCATACAGACGCCTCAGCCTTTTCTTGAATCATCGTCAGGTTGAAGTTGCTTTATCCAAAAATTAATTTCAAATGAAAAAATGAAGTATAAAATTTTTCTTCTTTTTCCTTTTTTTTTTACAATTTTTTAAAACTACATACATCGATATTATTGGAAAAATTCAATATTCTCAGAAAATTTTGAAAATCTCATATATAAAATATAGAACTTATTAAATTAAAACAAAATGTTTAGGAAAGACATTATTCCTTCGTGGTTTTTTTTTTCAAACACTGTTACATCCTTATATTTTTTAATGAGATGGTATTAACAATGATGGAAATCTTTTCAAAATGAAACGAGAGATAAGAAATTATAATATAATAATTTTTTTCGTTAGCTGCGTCCAATCATAGTTTAGACAACACTTTTTTTTTATCCTTTTGTCCTAATGATGATTAGAATAAAAAACGAAACGTTATAACGCCGGTTTCATCATCTAAAATAAATTAATCTTTTTGGAATATGATACGTGATAAGTCGAAACACGGTATATATATATATATATATATATATATATATATATATATAATATATATATATATATATATATATATATTTGGGAGAATATGTGCTTAATTGAAGTCGAACCTAATTTTTGAAAGTTAATTCATTAATAATTAATTAGGCGGGATTTATCTATTTTAAATGTAAGGCTAAACAAATCGAGAAAAATCAATCTCTGTATGTAAATTTCGGCCTATAAGGCCTCATCATATATATATATATATATATATATATATATATATATATATATATATATATATATAAGGGAATATGGAAATAAACCATATGTAAATATGTCAAATAGGAAAAAAAATGTATGCAGAAGTTGATTTTATTATAAATAAAGTATTAGTTTAAAAACGTTTAAATGTTTCGGTTTATATATTAAACAAACATCACATACACACAAATAAAAATTACTTTAGCAATATCTTGATAAATAAATATACATACATTTTTTGAAAAAAATATTTCCAACAAAATTACTTCACGCTACTAACGGCAATTGAATGCTAATTTTGCCTCCTTTTTTCCATATTAAATATCATTCAGGAGTTACAATATGACATATTAATGATGTCCTGATAATGGTTTTATTTACAAACTGGGACGTGGAGTCGACGTTAAAACGTTATGGTTTGTTCTAAAAACTTTCAGGACATTCGGATGAATATAGTGTCGTCAAAAAAATTATCATATATCTATAGTTATACACACAACTTACACACACACACACACACACAAATATATATATATATATATATATAATATATATATATATATATATATATATATATATAATATATATATATATAAACACGCTCCACACTCTCTCACACACACACATATATATATATTAAGAAATTTGAAAAAAACAAGTTTTCCAAAAATAAGATGAATTATTTATCGACGCTTAAACGTTTCGGTTTCTTTAAACCTTCATCAGGATGTATTATGGGGTGAAGAAATTGATGGATGTTTTATAACATTTTTTGTTTTGTGTTTATAAAGATTTTTTATCTCCTGTCATCTATAAAAAATCCATCAATTTCTTAATATATCCTGATGAAGGTTTAAAGAAACCGAAACGTTTAACCGTCAACAAATAAATTCATCTTATTTTTGAACACTTGTTTTTTCAAATTTCTTAATATTGTCGGATTTATTTCCATATTTACTATATATATAATATATATATATATATATATATATATATATATATATATATATATATATATATATAGGTAAATGATATAAAGTATTTCCGTAGTAGAATTCAACAAAAGTGCATATGCATATATATTCAAATATACTGTGTATAATATACATAAATATATGAAAAACTCAGTTTAACGTATATGAATTTAATTCGGCCCGTAGTAGTCCCTTAAAATCTAATATATATATATATATATATATATATATATATATATATATATATATATATATATATATGTAACAAACTGTATATAATATATATATATATATTGATGTATGCATTTTGTATTGGAAAAAGGAAAATTATGCATGATTACAGATTTAAGAGCTATGTATGTTTATTTCTGGGCGATGTATCTAGAGGATAAGTGGTTAATAAGCTGCTTTGAAATCAATGGTAACAATCGTCTTTTTTTTTAATTGCACACTACACTATAATACACACACACTCATATAGATATATGCATATATATGTATATATATATATTATATATATATATATATATATATATATGCAACGCGCGCATGACATCATATACATACGCCCAAACAAAAATACGCACACGTAGAAGAAAAAAAACATTCCGCATCACGTAAACACGCAAACACGAGAATACAGTTAAAAAAAACGCACACATTTGACTATTTACACAATTTCTGTCATTTTTAAAGGAACTTTTCGTATTACCCGATGAATGCTCTATGCAAGAAACCGCTGGTTGTAATACCGTTCCCGTAATTAAATAAATAAAAGCAAAAACTTTTATTTGTTTTGATTTCTCATTGAACTATATATATATATATATATATATTCAAACTTTATTTCTTATTAATAAAATGATCATAAAGCTTGTATAATATATATCTATGTATTATAGTGGAGATTCGGTGTTTGTCTGCAACCAAAACTACGTCACTGTTTAAGTCACAATACACTTAGAAATTGCGTAAGTTTATCAATGAGTATTTAATTTATTGTCAAAATAGTTATTACGTAGAATAAATGTTATTTATTACCGATGTCTCTATGAAAATCCAAGTTAGATCTGCCTCAAAACAGTCCATGTTATTAGTGCGTTTAAAATCCGGCAATATATCACTAAGAAATAATGATTTATATAATATATGGTTTGGTTAATTTGCATACTGGTTTCACAAAACCTGGTTTAACAAATAATTACTTAGTATTACTGATCTCTAATATTATTGTTTTATTCCCCAACGTATTAAAATCAGTCATATTAATGATTTTTATATAGAAACCAATCAAAATAAATGTAATCTTTTTATATGCGTTAATATCTAATTTCGTTAGTCTTTTTAATTTAATCCAATACATTAAATCCTAAATGTTTAAGCCCGGAGGGCGCATATTCTTGTTAGTATATATATATATATATATATATATATATATATATATATATATAATTATAGTTATATATATAAATATATAAATATATTATAACTATAATTATACCTATATTATATATATATATATATATATATATATATATATATATAAGTAAAATCATCGGGACAGTCTAATGTCGGTATCAGCCAGACAGCGAGGGAGTCTATCACCTTTTGCGCAACTTTCGCTCGACCAAGGAGATTATTTTAGCATCTGAGGTGGAGCGCCATCAGCTCCTCACTTTACCGCACATATCCCTGTGCTACTCATACGCTGAGTTGGCGATGGCCGGTATCGAACTAGGAACCTTGTGGTTTCTAGCCGAACGCTCTACCGACTGAGCTAACCCGATCATATCATATCATATCATATCATATCATATATATACAAACTTTGTTAATTTTCGTAATATATAAAATCATCCTGGAAGGAGGACGGACAGATACTACACTTGCATCTCTGTCCAAATACTGAGGAGCTACAGGATGAATATATATTGCTCTTTAATTTTTAACTGGAGGTTTTCAAAGCAAAAGAATTCTCGAACTCGATAGTCCCCCCCCCCCGCCACAAAAAACAAAGAACAAACAACACAAAAAAAAAACCAAAAAAACAAAAAAAAAATCTTGGATATCATTTTTATAAAGTTAGTAGATTTCTTTTCTTTGTCTATTCCATTTGCTTGACACCCTTCATGTGTGATTTCAAATTCATATTTTAATGGTGACGGGAGACCGGGGGAGCCTGATTTTGCCATATGTTTTAATATCTTCTTTCTTCATAAATGTTAATGGACTGAATTTTACGGCTGAACTTGTTAAACTTGTCTAAAAACATTATTGGCACCGAGTTCGCTTAAACAGGAACGTTTGCATGAAAACAATAATTTAGGAGAAGAAGAAGAAGAGGAAGAAGAACAAAGAGAGAGAGAGAGAGAGAGAGAGAGAGAGAGAGAAGAGAGGAGAGAGAGAGAGAGAGAGAGAGAGAAAGAAAACCTGCTTATTCTAAAATACAGTTCGTGTAAAAGACAATTGACTAAAAAGAAGTGTGTTAGAAAATGTCGGAATTAATAAAAACATCAGTTGTTGGCGGGTAATTACATTTGTTGAACAGTTTTCAATGCAAACCGCCAAAATATGACATGAGCAGATCTATTAAGTTCTTTAAATCTTAAAAAAAAAACACTTGGTGTGTGTGTATGTATGTGTGTGTATGTGTCTGCGTTTTGTGTGTGTATGTGTGTGTTTTTGTGTGTGTGTGTGTTTTTGTGTGTGTTGTGTGTATGTGTGTGTTGTGTGTGTGTGTGTGTTTGTGTGTGTGTGTGAGGTGAGAGAGAGAGAGAGTCATATACTGATATATATATGTATTTATGTATATATATATATATGTGTGTGTTTAGAGAGAGAGAGAGAGAGAGAGAGAGAGAGAGAGAGAGAGAGAGAGAGAGAGAGGAGAGAGAGATGTTTTATATATATATATATATATACAGAAAGAGAGAGAGAGAGAGAGAGAGAGAGAGAGAGTGTGTATGTGTATGTTTGTGTGTGAGTGTGTGTATGTGTATGTTTGTGTGTGAATGTGTGTGTGAGAGAGAGAGAACGAGAGAGAAATAAGTACACGAAGATATATACTTAGAGAGAGAGAGAGAGAGAGAGAGAGAGAGAGAGAGAGAGAGAGAGAGAGAGAGAGAGAGAGAGAGAGAGATTTATGCAGATATAGAAATAGCTACATAAAAAAAACAGTCAGAAGATATACACAGAGTGAAATATATATATATATATATATATATATATATTTGTGTGTGTGTGTATGTGTGTGTGTGTGTGTGTGTGTGTGTGTGTGTGTGTGTACCCGTACTCACACACGCGATTGCATGCATGAAAATAGAGACAAAAGGAAAAGAAATGTACAAAGATATACAAAAATATGATTATATAAAGAGATATATAGAGAGTAAAATAGTGCCACACACACACATACAGAGAGAGAGAGAGAGAGAGAGAGAGAGAGAGAGAGAGAGAGAGAGAGAGAGAGAGAGAGGGTACATGCATGCATACACAAACACACACACACATACACACACACACACACACACATATATAAGTGTATAATAAATGGATAAGAATCCGACAGTATGATAGAAAATTAAGAGAAAAAACAAATGATAATATTAGTATGCTGACAGATATCTGTTTCGACCTTGAGGATGACCGCTTTATTAAAAGGTCGAAACAGATATCTGTCAGTATACTAATATCATCATTTGTATTTTCTATACATTTTCTATCACACACACACACACACACACACACACAACAACACACACACACACACACACACACACACACACACACACTTATATATATATATATAGCTGTAGAAAAAAAGTTTACTTTCTACCGCGGTTTCACTGTTCAAGACACAACTTCTTCAGGAGACTAAATTGGGTCGACTATTACATTTTATATACTTTCCCGTATTAAAGAGGACGGGCTTGGGTTGTTTTTATTTTGATGACCCTTTCTATCTTTTTATTCTATTTTTTTGTGACTTTAGTTCATAAATTCTGTAATATTTTCAGTCGGTCTCTTTGCTTTGAAATTGATATTGCTGTCTGTCTGTTGATTTACACATCTGTAACTGTTAATTTGATTTGTAATTCCTGTTTTCTTGCTTTCTTTATAAAATCATTCATAGGATTAAGTTTAATACATTGGAGTATAAAACAATAATATAACTCCAAATAATTATTTACTAAACCCGGTTTTGTTAAAACTAGTATGCAAATTAATCACACCCTATATTATGTAAACTTTTATTTCTTAGTGATATAGAAGACACATTGCATGATTTTAAACGCACTGATAACACAATAGAGGAGTGAATTATCTTGTGGGAACTAACCATTACTAAGACGTAACATTAAAAGCACAAATAGCCTGCGACAAGATCTTAGGATATCAAATTTGTTAAGACAAATTCTACTTTTCCTCCCATTCCTACTTTACCTCCTCTTTCCTTCTGTTCCTTTCTCTGTCTCTACTTTTGTAGTTTTTGTAGTAATTTGTTTGTTTATTTCGTAATCTAATATCCTTTTGGTAAATAATCTACCTATACATATATAAAGGGCAGCCGGTGAGTATGTATGTCCGGATGAAACTACAAAAATAAAACAATTAATGACAAAGTAAATATATATATACACATTCACCTTCACCAGAGCTTGTTATTTGAGCAAAAATAATGAAGATTTTATTTATATCTGGGAAGATCTTTAAAACTTAGGATTTGAATAGTAATGAGGGAAAGTCATTTGTACATTGTCATTTCTACAGCTATATATATATATATATTACAATATATTACAATCTATTGTAATATATATATTACAATAGAAACCTACTCGAGTTTCACCATAAGGATCTTCAGGGTTAAATCCACTTAATTAATCGATGTACCGATTAATTACAGCCGATTACACGTCTGTTCATTGAATAAGATATTTCGTTATAGGGAAACGCTTGTTTATGTTTTTTGAATTTCACCGGAAATTGTTTTTTTTGTGAGTATTAAAATGTAAACAAAATATGCGAATCCATTTGTGGGTATTTATTTTACTATGGTTGTTTAATAAAGTATATATATATATATATATATATATATATATATATATATATATATATATATAAAGAGTTTCTTAAGAGTACAACATTTAATAAGGCTACGTAAAAGCGTATACATCGTGAGAGAGGAAAATTTCTTAGAAGAAAATTAGGGTACCCTTATAATTAGATATTTAATCTAAGTGATATTATTCTTTTTTCGATCAATTCTCATCGGAGAAATACATTGATAGATGTTTGAACGAATGCTGGAATTGTTATTGAAAAAGGAAATTTCCCCCCCCCTTTTCAACAGGAATGAGGAATTAGAGAATTACGAACCGTGCGGAGGGGTTCGAAAGTTTCTGGTTCCACCACACGAAAGGTTGAGGCTTGAGGTATCAAAAAGAAGCAATTTGTGGAACAGTTTTTGTGTACACAGGATTAGCTGGATTCTGGAGATGTACAGAGACTCAAGTACTTGAAGCTGAAGTTCACTGCTGGAAACACTAAGGATATATATATATATATATATATATATATATATATATATATATATATGTGTGTGTGTGTGTGTGTGTGTGTGTGTGTGTGTGTGCGTGCGTGTGTGTATTTCTATGCATGCATGCGTGTGATTAAAACATAAACAAATCAATTATGTAAGACTAAAACAATCAATGGATCTGCGAGACAACCTTTTTATTATCCACCGCCCTATACTCAAACAACGGCGGTAGCCACTTCTAGTACATATATAAAGGGCAGTTTGCGTGTATGTATGTCCAGAGGAAACTATGAAAATAAAACAAATAATGACAAAGTAAATGTATATAAACATTCACTATCACCATACCTTGTTTTTTTTTAAATAAAGATAATGAACATTTGATTTATATTCATGAAGATAATAGAAAAATAAAATAAATGATAACAGCATGGATTTTTCTTTTAGCATTTAGCATTTAGCATTTTAAATAGGATACATTAGTTTTTCTTTTCAGGTTGTTTGAATGAACGCAATGCCTTTTTTTATGCATATATGTGTATTTTAATGAGACATACTGCAAGGATCCAGCTCGAAAATAATGAATCTATGAGACAACATTTTTTACCCCACGTCTACCCAGGCAACACCGAGTAGCTGCTTCTAGCATTTCATATTTCCAGTGGTGGCTGGTACTTTATGGTTATAGGTTAAATGATATATATATATATATATATATATATATATATATATATATATATATTGAATTTTGATATTGAATTTTTTTTTTTTGATAGAGGAATTATATATATAATTGATAATTTTGAATCATATTACCACGACCAGACAACTCGGCAAACACCATTTGCGACATCCGGAGCACTGGACAGCTGTTTCGACCTCCTTTGGTCTCATCAGCAGTGCATACCACAATCTCCGCCACTAGAGATGGT
This sequence comes from Doryteuthis pealeii, assembly GCA_023376005.1. Classification (NCBI taxonomy): domain Eukaryota; kingdom Metazoa; phylum Mollusca; class Cephalopoda; order Myopsida; family Loliginidae; genus Doryteuthis; species Doryteuthis pealeii. The sequence continues at coordinate 80,736,333 of CM042138.1, read as the reverse complement.
GTTTGCCGAGTTGTCTGGTCGTGGTAATATGATTCAAAATTATCAATTATATATATAATTCCTCTATCAAAAATTCAATATCAAAAATTCAATATATACCCTTTGCCCATTAGGTTGCGTTCTGTGGATTCAGGCCCCGAATTGGGAAGTCGTCGTCCTAGAGGTGCCCTTGCCCTCTGTAATCCTGCGATGGGATACATGGCAGTATAGGTTAGGTGACTGCGCATTTGAATTAATGTTACCATTGACTAGATGATTTGGCATTCTCCGTTTGTGGCATGGGCTGGTGGCCCAGTGTGTTAAGTCCCCGCTCTTCACGCTGTGGTCCACGAGTTCAATCTCTAGTGGCGGAGATTGTGGTATGCACTGCTGATGAGACCAAAGGAGGTCGAAACAGCTGTCCAGTGCTCCGGATGTCGCAAATGGTGTTTGCCGAGTTGTCTGGTCGTGGTAATATGATTCAAAATTATCAATTATATATATATATATATATATATATATATAATAAAATAAATATATAAAGGTATTACATATCTATTTATTTGATGACAGTAGAACAGTCACAACCTTAGGTTTCATACATGCAAAATCGCATGCATTCATCAGGTGACGTTGATCCGAATACCCGTTGGTCCGAATTCGGATCAACGTCACCTGATGAATGCATGCGATTTTGCATGTATGAAACCTAAGGTTGTGACTGTTCTATTGCCATCAAATAAATAGATATGTAATACCTTTATATATTTATTTCATTATATCATATAATAGCTCTATTCTTTATATCGAGCACTCCTAATACTACTGCAATTTGGCGCACCATTCCAGTGAAAGCTGAAGCGGTGCCTATCCCAGACTATATATATATATATATATATATATATATATATATATATATATAAGGATGTAAATGAGTCAGACACTATCTACCTAGGTTCACCCGAATGGTTCTTCAGGTGAAACCTAGGTAGATAGTGTCTAACTCATTTAGGTCCTTATAATTATGCTCTACTTTGCGTATTGAGCACTTTTTACATATATAACTTAGAAATCTCTTTTGGTGTTTTTTTTCTTTTCTTCTTTTGGCCACTACATATGATACTGATGATTATTTTCAGAAAGTAACGGTGTATTAGTCTTTAAAAAAAATTATTTTTCTACAGATATCAGTTTGAATTTTTATTTATTTATCTGTTTATATTTATCTTATCTGGGTTTTTTCCCACTCCGGTCGAGTTTAGAATATATATATATATATATATATATATATATATATATATATATATATATATATATATATGAGAAGTAAACAAACAAACAATGTGTTTGATATTAATAATTAATTAATTCGGTGGGCATACCTATTCAAATGTAAGGCTAAACAAATCGAGAAAAACGAATCTCTGTATGTACATTTCAACCTATTAGGCCTAATCAGCAGAGCTATAGATAGGAAGACTGTCTAGTGTGTGATTCGAATCCTGACTCTCAAGCTGACAGGCGGGGACTCTAACCATTACACCAGCTGTTTTTCACGGATCTTTCGTTTGTTTTGAAGTAGGTTATATTCCACTTATGATGACTTTATTTGATTAAATTTCATTTAGATTATTCTTGTTTTGTTTGTGTTGCTATATATATATATATATATATAATATATATATATAATATAGCAACACAAACAAAACAAGAATAATCTAAATCAAATGATAATCTGTTTTAACACCCTAGATAATGGTTTAAAAGAGAACCAAAAGTCCTCGGGATGATAACTCTTTCAGATTTTTTTATAAATTCATTTCGAGATGACAATATTAAGAAAATTACTGGAGAGATTGAAAATAAAAATAATAAAAAAAGACTTCATAACAACTTGGATTTTGTTGTTTTAAATAAAGTTTATTTGAATATATATGGCAGACCATGCTGGAGACCCGCCACCCAGCGGTATGTGAGGGAATTTGAATTCAACCTGAATGGACACCAACAGTTAAAACGGGCTGTCGGAGAGGGTGGATTTCAGAGAGCTGGTTTGGTGAATCGTCTTAGAGAACACAGGGATGCTGTGCCCAAGTGCTGCTGATACTCATGTATGTATACTATGTAGATTTTGTTTATTTATTTCCATGAAAAAACAAACATAACTTGGAAATAAAAAAAGAGCCAGGCAAAGTACGGCACTAAAAACTATAATAGAAAAAGTATGACAAAAAAGTGAATCAGTTTCAAACTATTAATGAGGTGACATTGTTTTCATTTTGTCCAAAAACAACAAATAGAAATTCATGAAACTTTTCACAGTATAATGGGAATATGCACATGCGCAGGTTGTATGAACAATTAGATTGTTCTGCGCAACAGGAAACAAACGGTGGCCATTAGCAATATTAGCACGATATAGAAGTGTTCCAGACTATAAACGAGTGCCATTTGTTCATTTTGTCCAAAAACAACAAATTGGAATTTACCGAACTTTTCACATGCGCTAGTTGTATACAAATGGTATTGTTCTGTGCAACGGGAAACAAATGGTGGCCATTAGTAATATTAGCACGATATAGAAGTGTTCCAGACTATAAACAAGTGTCATTAGAATCGAGCAATTATGGATTGCAAATGTGACGTGACCCCTTTTGAGAAAGATATTATAACATCTGAACTTTCCAAAGTCTAATCTAGATTAGAGATATCCAAAATAATTAGAAGATATCACCAAAGTGTGAAAGGGTTTGTTGCAGATCCTACGGAGGTACGTAAGTGGGCCTATAAGAGTCCCTTGAGGGTTGTTTCCTGACTTTCCTAGTCACGAATGAAACGTGAAACAGTAAATAATGTAGGCCTGACCAATGGAGCACTTTTCAGTGGCATTGGAGAAGCAACAGCACCCAGAAGTACTCACTGTCGTCTTCTGACAAAAGTTGAAACATCAGTGAGACTAGTGACAAAGCCTCGATTGACAAAAGTACACACACAAATGCGTTTGAAGTGGGTAAATTAGAACATAAGTGTCAATTTCTCGAAAGTTCTGTTCACAGACAAAACTCGTGCAAAACTTAACTTGTATCATATTAGTATTAGATAGGAAAATATATAATCACTTGTATCATATTAGTATTAGATAGGAATATTTGAAATCATATAATTACTTGTAATATATTAGTATTAGATAGGAAACCATATAATCACTTGTATCATATTAGTATTAGATAGGAAACCATATAATCGCTTGTATCATATTAGTATTAGATAGGAATATTTAAATCATATAATTACTTGTAATATATTAGTATTAGATAGGAAACAATATAATCACTTGTATCATATTAGTATTAGATAGGAATATTTGAAATCCTATAATTACTTGTAATATATTAGTATTAGATAGGAAACAATATAATCACTTGTATTTTATCAATATTATATAGGAATATTTAAAATCATATAATTACTTGTAATATATTAGTATTAGATAGGAAACCATATAATCACTTGTATTATATTAGTATTAGATAGGAATATTTCAAATCATATAATTACTTGTAACATATTAGTATTAAATAGGAATACTTGAAACCATATAATTACTTGTTATACATTAGTATTAGATAGAAAAACATGTAATTATTTATAACATATATAATTACTTTTAATATATTAGTATTAGATAGGAAGACTTGAAACCATATATAGCCAAGGGGATCTATTCCAAGTCTATTTGAAGACAAAGGGATCTATGCCAAGTCCATTTTAATTCGTCAAAAGCCATTGTATATACAAAGCAATGTTCTATTCTGAAATTGCATAATTGCATTTTGCAGTTGATGCTGCTCTGAATCACATTTGTTAGTCTAATTTTATCTTGTATTAACTTTGATAAAGAAACAATTCACTCATATTCATACATGAAACTCTTTTTGGTAATATAGTAAAAAAAATGTTTCATTATTTTATTATTAAAAATATTTATCATATTTATTATGAAATTACAAAGTGAAGATACTGAATGTTTAGGCGTTTTATTGCCATTTATTTTAATATCGTGTTAAAGTAACTTTTAAATTGCGATTGTCTCTGTAGATACATATACATTTAAAGTAAGATATGGTTATATATATATATATATATATATATATATATATATATATATATATATATATATATATATATGTACATTAAAGTTTATTTCGTACAGTGTAGTAGTTTTCATTATACCAAGGAGACATATCAATTATTATCTTTATTTAATTTTAACTTTAATTTAATATTCAGAAAGCATTGACTATTAATAAGAAAATGCAAAGTAATATAAAGTTTTTTATAGTTTAGAAATAAATTCATCTGCAAAATTAGTATTTATTTGTTGACAGAACGTTGGTTGGTTCATTGTTTGGTTAGTTGGTTGGTTTATGACATATCAACCCCTTGAGGGTTACTTAATGCCACAACTTGTTTATATATATATATATACACAGAGACAACGCATTTTTTTTTTTAATAATTCCAACTTTTGACTAGCAGCGTTCTGTTTTGCTAACGATCATTTCTTCCCGTCTTATTTTTGTTGAAGACCGATCCACGTGCGGTCGATGCAGATATTCCGAGGGTCCTCACATCAGTGAGGAGGGCCGATGTTGCTTTTTAAAACCGTAGAGAGGAAGGCCCCGAAACGGTTTGCACATTCTCTCCTGATGAGCCCATGCATTTGTAAACATCCTTTGTTTTTTCAATATATCAAATTCACACTGTCGGGTTAAGTTCCATTTTATTTCATATATATATATATATATATATATATATATATATATATATATATATATATTATATATATATATATATATATATATTAATGGATGTGGAGGCTGGAAGGAGGAGAATTGATGGGAAAGGTGCTATAGGCATTTTAAAATGTACTGCATTGGAAATTAATTTTGTTTAAGGATGGTTTGTAATGTTTTATGTATAAAGCTTCTAGTATTTGGAGTTTTTGTTTATTTTTTTCTTTGTGCAGAATGTGTGTATTTTCCGTTAGGATATTTCAGTAATTAGAGTGGGGGCATGAATGAAGTTTTAGATGTTGTGAAATGGAGCTATCTGTCAAATGGAGAGTTAGACGACGTGACAATGTCGTTGAGGTAAAACCGATGCCGTATCAAGGTGGACCTGAAGATACTCCCCAGAGCTCCAGAATTGGAACCTCACTATTAGATGCAGTTTAATGTCATGCCCAGGACACTAAGACCCTCAGCTACCGCCTTCTAGCACATAGGTAATTCATGTCAACTCATCCAGAAAAAAGTAAAATTGTCACCCACCCTTCAATTTTTCTGAATTTTTTTCCAGGTGTGGACTATGTTAACATTAGCGATCCCCAAAATTTGAGCTTCCAATTAAAAAATTGGCGGAGTTGGCGAAAAATGGCGACTTTTTGTAACCTATTTTTGTCTGTTAAATGAGTTGACGGTCTTGGTGATTGGAGCAAAGGTTGGGTCGCAAATGGAAAAGATCGTCATCAACACTTGAGACACCAACAAAAAAAGATTATGATTTTGATTGTATTATTGGAGGTATCATGGTCGGTCTGTCGAGAGAACCTGGTAGTTCAAAAATAACCACAGCATTTTTGGATTCCCTGGGAAAAAAATGCTCTTAGAAACTAATTTTAGGAGTAGCGAAGCTCTAGAACTTATTTTACAGAAAAGTAGATAACAAAAAGTCGCCATTTTTCGTGACACCCCTCAAATTTCGAGAGCTAAAAATCGACATAACTCTGCCAATTTTTTTAATTGGACGTTCAAATTTTGGGGATTGATTAACTTTATTATAATCCGCACTTGGAAAAAAATTCAGAAAAATTGAAGGTAATGGTGACATGACCTGGATGATATGAATGGAATTACCCACATACATGATAAAAAGGGTTGGTGTAAGAGCAATACGGTCGGGATAATCATATAGATGTTTGGGCTTGACGTGACCAGCCGATTGATCGTAGGGGGCCTCTTCGATCGCCCATCTAGCCTGACGGCTAAAGTGGAGTGTTGATAAATTGGTAGAAATAACTTAACTTCATTAACTTCACTGCTGCTTAACACTCAGCCACCACCTACTAGGATCAATATGATAAAAAGGGTGGATGTTTGTTACAAGAGCAATTTAATGAATACGGTCGGGGCAATCATAGAGGTGCTAAGGCTTGATATGACAAGCCGACTGATCGGGTGTGGCCTCTTCGACTGCCCGTCTAGTCCAAGTAAAGGCCAAAGGGAAAGTGTTGCAGACCGTTCAGTCATCGCAATCTTGTTCTCAGGCATTAGGGGGAATCAACCACAGCCAACAGGTGTCCCCACTGGGGGGGGGGCGTATATTACCCCTATGCAGTGATGAATTCAGCGTATTCTACAGCCTCAGCCGAAATGGCGGTTGACAGAATGTGTGAATCATTTGATCAATCTGTAGATTCGATCGTTCAATATTTACTGCACACAATTTGATGCAAGAACAAATATGATAGAATACCAATACAAAGACCGTGTTGCGCCAATCAAGTGAAAAATATCTGATGATATAATAGTTGTGTATATGTTATCGATAATCTGTTTCAATTGAAAAGATAAAAAGAAAGAAAGAAAGAAAAAGAAGAGTGAGAATAGTTAAATCAAGATTATTATACTTTTAACATATTGAACTAATCCAATAGCTCTAAAGAAATCATGTCAGACATTGTAATAAATGAATTATCATACTGTGGTATATCCATAGGTACTTTGGCACCTCACGTGGTGTAATGGTCAAGAAGCTAGATTCACACACTACTACTAATGTGTTCAATTCTTATTGGGCGTTCCTTACTTCTGGCCTTGTGCCACATCTAAGCTAGTAAATTTAGTAAATAAGTAAGTTTAGTAAATAACTATATCCACAGGTCCTGCTAGTATATATATATATATATATATATATATATATATATATATATATATATATATATAATAAGATAAATATATAAAGGTTTTACATATCTATTTATTGGGTGACAAAGGAATAATCACAACCATATTGGTTTCATGCGATGCAATCATCAGTTGAAGATGTTTCAAATGTAAGGAAAATCGAAAAAATTACAAAAATTAATTTTCCTTACATTTGAAACATCTTCACCTGATGATTGCATCGCATGAAACCAATATGGTTGTGATTATTCCTTTTCACCCAATAAATAGATATGTAAAACCTTTATATATTTATCTTATATTATATAACAACTCTATTTTATATTGAGCACTTTACCTATAATACTGCCTTTGGTACACCATTCCAGCAAAAGCTGAAACAGTGACCATCTCACACTATATATATATATATATATAATATATATATATATATATATATATATATATAATATATATTTCTGCTATATATATATTAAAGAATTTAATGTCAACCATTTTTCTTTGTATTTAATATCCCTGATTCCATAGATTTTGATCGAAACGGTTGTTGTTGATGTTGGGTGTGGGGTGTGGTGTGGTGTTGGTGGACGGCCTCTCGTGTATGTACTGGTTGTCAGCGTGAGGCTTCTGTGACAAGTGTGTCGCTCCGTTCGGTAATTCGTTTCCCGAGAGACACCAGTTCTGTCACCTAATAAACTTGCAATTTCTCCATACACCTCGCTGGTGGGTGAGAGCGAAAGAGACACTTGAATAAGACACGCGAAGATTGTAATAAGTAAACAAGACAACCATTGGCTTCTCATCGATAAAATCCTCTTCTCCATAGGCAACTGGCGGCTTTCTCTTTTCAGCGTCTGCTTTTTTGTTCTTGGAGAATGCTCTCACCTCAATTTTCGATATGAGAAGCAAAGAGTAAAGCAGATTTTTAGGCTCCATTTTTTTTTTGTGTGTACGTGCTATTTCTTCCTTCTGTCATTTCTTCCCGCCTTTCTTTCTTTCTTCTTTCCTTTTTTCCCGCCTTCTTTTCTTTTTTTTTTACCGACGTCCTTTCTTTATTTGTTTTTTTTTTTACTATTTTTTTAATTTTTTTATTTCTATAATTTTCTTCGAACAGTTATTTTTTCTTTGTTTTTTTTTTTTAAATAATTTTTTTCCTTTCTCATATAATCTTTCCTTCTTTCTTTCTTTCTTTCTTTTCTTTCTTTCTTTCTTTCTTTCTTCTTTTCCATTCCTTTCTTTCTTTCCTTCTTTCTTTCTGTTTTCTTTTTTGTCAACTTCTTTCTTGACTTCTTTCTTTATTTCTTTATCTTTAGATATTGTCCTTTCTTTCCTTCTTTTTCATGGTTAAGATCTTTCATTCCTTGGTGTACTTCTTTTTTTCTTTCTTCTTTTTTCTTTGCTTCCTCCTTTCTTTCTTTCTTTCTTTCTTTTCTTTTCTTCTTTTTCTTTCTTTTTTCTTTGCTTCCTCATTCTTTCTTTCTTCACCTTTCTTTCTTTTCTTCTTTTTTCTTGCTTTCCTCTTCCTTTTTTTTTTCTTTCTTTCTTTGCTTTTTCTTTCTTTCTTTTGTCGACCTGTTTGTTTGTTCATTTATTCGCTTTTTTCTTTCTTTCTTTGCTTGCTTCCTTCTTTCTTTCTTTTGTCTACTTCTTTCTTTCTTTTTTCTTTGCATCCTTCTTTCTTTCTTTTGCCAACCTGTTTGTTTGTTTATTTCTTCGCTTCTTTCTTTCTTTCTTTCTTTCTTTCTTTCTTTCTTCATTGTTGCTTCCTTCTTTCTTACTTTTGTTTACTTCTTTCTTCTTTTTTCTTTGCTTCCTTTCTTTCTTTCTTTTCTTTCTTTGTCGAATTGTTTCTTTGTTTATTTCTTCGTTTCTTTCTTCTTCTTCTTTCTTTCTTTCTTTCTTTCTTTCTTGATTCATTCTTTCTTACTTTGTTTGCTTCTTTCTTTCTTTTGTCGACCTGTTTGTTTGCTTATTTCTTCGCTTCTTTCTTTCTTTCTTTCTTTCTTTCTTTCTTTGTTGCTTCCTTCTTTCTTACTTTTGTTTACTTCTTTCTTTCTTTCTCTATTTGCTTCCTTCCTTCCTTCTTTTCTTTCTTTCTTTCTTTTCTTTCTTTCTTTTGTCAACCTGTTTGTTTGTTTATTTCTTCGCTTCTTTCTTCGCTTCTTTCTTCGCTTCTTTCTTTATTTCTTTCTTTCCTTTCTTTTTGCTTCCTTCTTTCTTTCTTTTGTTTACTTCTTTCTTTCTTTTTTCTTTGCTTCTTTCTTTCTTTTGTCGACCTGTTTGTTTGTATATTTCTTCGCTTTCTTCTTTCTTTATTTCTTTCTTTGCCCGCTTCCTTCTTTCTTACTTTTGTCTACTCCTTTCCTTTCTTTCTTTCTTTCTTTCCTTCTTTCTTTTTTTCTTTTTATCCCCCTCTTTCTTTCTAGACTCACATTCAGTCATTCAATGCAGTGAGAATCGAATTTACTCCTCGTGACTTGTGAACTCAGCACAGTAATCACTTTATTAAAACTTTATCCATTCACTCAATTAGATTCACCTTTTCATTTCCTTTTTCTTCTCTCTTTCTCCTCATTCATTCCCTCTTATCTCCTGTCTCACTAGTTTCTGTTCTACAGTAGCCATCTCACTTAGATTTCTTATGTCAAGCTTAGTTTGGTAGAAGGCCATTATAGTCGAGCGCGATTTGAAACTGAAACTGCTAAGCAAATGATTGTATTAGCTAGCTCGGTATACCGACTGATAACTGACGACCTTTCATAATATTTACTTAAAGACCGCCTCCGGTGGCCAAAGAAAAGCATGTATAGAATGTATATTATAATTAAGTGCTAATAAAGAAATAAGGGGAAGCACTCTATTGTTAGTATTTAATAGTTATCACCCTTGATATAATTATAGAATATATTAACACGCTTGTTCCTAAATCTTCCGTCCGTTATCATCCAGCAACCCCTCTGGTTAAAAATTAGAGCGTCCAAATTGTTCAAGATTCGATGCAAAAATGTAAATGCAGATTATTTTGAGTCGCTTAATCGCAGATTTCTTATTTGTCCCATTTTATTTCACCCAATTTAAATAAAAAAAAGGAAAAAATTCCAAATAGTCTTGTGTCGCTTAAATGCCCAACGTAAAATTAAAATGAATTAAAAAAAGAAGTTACAAGCTCGTTTTATTAAAAATATTGAAATTGTGAATTACGGAATATATTTTGGTTATTTCCGGCCCAACTTAGATATTTTCCGAGTTGTATTTTTGTCCCTTTTTTGTCGGCAAATTAATGTAGACATTTTAAACACCTCCTCACAGATTTTTATCGACAAATCAATGTAAATATTTTACAACAGCTCTTTCAAGAAAGAGTGAGAGAGAATTAAATCAAGATTATTATTCTTTTTACATATTGAACTATTTGCAAATAGCTCTTAAGTAAACATTGTAAACGTTGTAATAATTAAATTATGATACTGTGGTATATCCACAGGTCCTACTAGTAAAGTATAATGATTGATGGTTTTGTTTCTTTGTTTAATGGAATATCAACCTTCGTGTGTTATCTAATGCCAAAGCCATCCTTGTAGAAGAACAGGCGGGAGTACTATTTAATCCATGGTTGGAGGGATAAGTTTATACCTTTTCAAAGGGTATTAATCCGAAAGTGAATTTAACTTGCTTACTACGATATCCCAGTCCATCACGTTGACCACTACGTCACAGGACTCTGCCTATAATATGTGACCTCCATATCATCATTATTATTCAAATGCAAATTGAATTATCTTCTTATTATAATGGAAATTATGTGTTTTTCTGTCTGTAACCGAAATTATATTACTGCTCAAGTCACAATTCCCTTAGTTATTTACGTCACATTATCCATGGTTTTATTTTTATTTAAACCTCAATTATTTATAAAATATTGTTTTACATTACTGATATTGTTGATCATATTTACATACAAATAACATGCAATTGTATTTATATATACAACAAAATAGCGGTTTACAGTGTGAACGGGAAGGCTAATTTGCATATTGATATAAAAAATTTGATTTTAATAAATATGTGCTCAGTATTATTGATTTCTAATTGTTTAGTTTTATCTTAATGAATATGAGCAAAAATCTCGGGGATAAATCTTTTTAAAAATCCATTAACAAGAAGAACTGTCATTTTATTCTTTACTTCCTAATTTGACAAAATAGTTAAATTAGGAAAATTGGGCAATGAAATGCGGGAGTGATGAAAGAGTAAGTTTCAGTTGTTCTATTTTTTTAATATATATCCCTCTCAGTTTCAAATCTTTTATCTGCATTCCTATTTAGTTTCATTAGCCTTTCTAATTCAATATAATATGTCATTACATTAAAACTTAAATACTTGCACCGAAGGGTGCATATATTTACTAGTTCTTCTAAGTTACAGCATTTATTGCGCTTATAAAGATCTCGTTACAATGTGCCGATGTTTTAGAGTAAGATAAGATTCGGATTGTTATAATAGAGATCTGCTGGACGATATTTTTATTAGTCTATGTTGCCCCCTACATTTGACGACATTCAATCAATGAGTGACATTTTCTTCTGAGATGTTTTTCATATGAATTTAGGATAAATGTACTTATTCTAAAATTGAAAAATATTCATTATTTATATAAAAAAGAGAAAGTATTTTCTGTCAAGTCCCTGTAGCGCAGCGGATAGCGCGCTGGACTTCTAATCCAGAGGCCGTGGGTTCGAATCCCATCAGGGATGTGAATACTTTTTGAGACGAGTTTTTGAGGGATGTTTTTATATTTAATTAATGTAATGGTTGTTTTGTTTTATGGCCTATCAACCATCTTCGAGTCATTTAATGCCGTAATGCAAGTAATTTTGAAATCAGTTTACGCTTTCAACGTGACAACGCTTTTTCCATTGGGAAAGACACGAATCAAACTGTTCTCACCCCAGCTATGGGTAAATAGTAGGGAAGACTGGGCTCTTTAATTTTGTTATGGATATCAGTCTATGAGAGGGAAAACTCTGAACTCAAACCAAAGGGGCTATCTTCTCGCTAGTCAAAACTACTTTGACAGCTCCTCCTCCTCCCCTCCTCCTCCTACCTAATCCTCCCCCTCCCCCTCCTCCTCTTTCTTCCAAACCAAGAAAACAAAACGAAACTTGCCCATAAGCAAGTACAAATAGTTTAAATCGACAAAGCATATTCTAACCGTTCCAAACGATTTTTGTACACATTTTTATTGTTTTCTTGATATTATTATCACAATACTTCGACCGGTTCACTCTGCAGCCCTAATTTTTCTGTTGATTCGTTCTTCTCGCTTGAATCTTTCTTCTCGTTTTGCTGTTTGAGAATTATATTATTTCTTTGAATTAACTTCACATTATCATTTGTTTCTTTATCTCCTCGGTAATTCTCGGTTATCTTCGGTTTAGCCACAATAATAATAGCTTCGTCAATACATTTCCAGGTCAAGGCCGTCATAGTAGTAGGATACCCATTGAAAATCGAACACCAGAGTAATAGCTTGTGTCACTTGCTTACAAACCATGACTTTAAAGTAGACCTAGTTATTATTTTTATCATTTTTATTAGTTTATGTTAACTCAACCTCAGAAAATATTTGATAAATGTCATTTCATTCTTATATATCTGTCAAATAATGTAATATACCAGTCAAGTCCCTGTAGCGCAGCGGATAGCGCGCTGGACTTCTAATCCAGAGGCCGTGGGTTCGAGTCCCACCAGGGATGTGAATACTTTTTTTTCTTTTTGTCTGAGTTTTTGAAACGATGCTTGATAATTTGGATCTTCGGACTATTGTCCTCATCTTTATTGTTATATACACAACTTTCGGTCGATGAGCCCGACCTTCATCGAGTGTTTCTGGTCGAACCAGGGAACCTTGTCGGAGCCTGCATGGGATTTCGAACCGAACCCTTTTTCCAATCCCACCAGGTACGTATTTTTTTCTTTTAATGTCTTGGCTATACCAAGTGGAGACACGGGTTGCAATGGTTATCGTCGTAGGAAAAAGACGTGACGAAACGATTTCAATTACTGGACGTGGCTATTTGTATTTCATATAGAGCTAATACCCTTGGGAAAAGTATGATTTTAATTATTCCCCCTCTAGCTATTGGTAAATAGTAGCGCAGACTGTGCTCTTGAACCTTGGTTAGGTAACCGGTCTAGGAGAAGGAAAACTGAATTCAGACCGTTTAACTCTGCTTAAGAAACTGACCATGTGTCGCACCGTATATTTTTTTACCAACCGGGGGTTGGTTTGGGTTGTTTATTTTTTTACGGTATATCAACCTCAGTGGGTCATTTAATGCCGATAAAGTTTTGAAATAAATCAATTCTTAATGGATAATACAATTTTTTTATAAATGCATTTTTCTATTTAACCCATAGATGGGACAACCGGGGGTTGGTAAATAAATATACAAAGTAAAGGCTGATAAGAAAGGTAAAATAACTCCATGTTTCCAGTGGGCCATCCCTCCACGCACAACCCTTGCGTAAAGGGGGTAAGGGCCCGGTTTATAGCTTGGTGTCTGAGACACCCTCAAGGTGAATGCCGACGGGACTACCACATCCTTTTGTGTGGCAATTGCATGAGCTTCCGTTTGTGCGTGGCTCCCCACGTTAAAAAGACTTCATCATAACCCGGCCTGTTGGGAGGCCAGGAAAATATATACCAAGTAAAGGCCTAGAGACCATACAACTACATTCTTTGGTTTGATTTGTTTTATCCTTTTAACGGCATATCAACTCATTATGGGTTATCTAATGCCGAAATTTGATTCATTTTAAATGTTTTATTACCATCATCTCTATATTTTCACCATTCCATTGTAACATAACAATGAAGACCTGGGGAGACTTGTTATCACTCAAACTACAGTGAAAGACCATCAGCTTACGCTGGTGTAAAAAAAACTCATAATAATAATCCTTAATAAATAGTTATAGCTTCAAGTAACTATTCTTAATGCAATTAATTTGCACACAGTTATATGATATCAAGTATTTCAATATAATACGTATTCTTTTCAAATGGATCTATGAGGTTTATGCTTTCCCAGAAAGTGAACGTTATAGCGCGACTGGAGTTCGAACTCGCTTACTACGATGTTGCAGTTCAGCACGTTAGCCACTAGGCTATAAGGTCTCTCCCTTTCTTTCGTCCGTTCTTTCTTTCTTTCTTTTTATGGCAACAAACCTGAGTTTTTTATTATTAATCACAAAAAGTAAAAGTTAAAAGAGAAAGATGAGAGGGAAAAAAGAAAAGAAGGAAGGAAGAAAGATAAAAAATATAAGAAAAAAGAAAAAGACAAATTTGGAAAGAAAGAAAGAAGAGGTATACAAAATGAAAGAAGAAAAAAGAAAAGAAAAAAGTCGCTGAAAGAAAGGAAAGAAAGAACTGTCCACCTTTCTTTTTTTTTCTTCTTTTCGGGTTTCTTCTTCTTAAAGAAAGAAATTGAAAAATCTGCAAAGAAAGAAAGAAAAAAAGAGAAGAGAGATAGAAATATATAAAGAATATTTACAGGCCTAAAGACAGTAAAGGGTTTTCAAGAAAGAAAGAAAGAAAGAAAGAAAAAAGAAAGAACGTGCCTTGAGACTGTAGGTTATTTCTTGAGAAAGAAGAAAGAACACCATCTTAAAGACGGTAGGTATGTCCTAAGAAAGAAGAGAAAGAAAGAAAGAAAGAAAGACACATCTTAAGACTATGTTTTGAAAAAAAAGAAAGAATAAAAAAGAAAGAACACCTTAAGACGTAGAATGTCCTGAGAAAGAAGAAAGAAAGAAAGAAAGAAAGAAAGAAAACCATCTTAAGACGGTATGGTAGTTTTTGAGAAAAAAAAGAATAAAAAGAAAAGAAAACACACTTAAGACCGTAGACATGTCTGAGAAAAGAAAGAAAGAAGAAAAGAAAGATTAAGGTAATAGGTATGTCTAAAAAACAAAAAGAAATAATATTTACGTACTAAAGGCCAGTATGAGGGTTTTAAAGAAAAGAAAGAAACAACAAAGAACGAAAAAGCCATAAGTTAGCAGATATGCCCCGGGAAAGAAGAAGAAAGAAAGAAAAAGAAAGAAAGAAGAAAGCAAAAAAGATTATTTACATACATAAAAGCAGCATGGGTCTCAAAGAATGAATGAAAGAAAGAAATAAAAAGAAAAAAAAAAAGACGTTAAGACGGTAGGTATGTCCTGGAAAAGAAAAGAAAGAAAGAAAGACAAAGAAAGAATGAAAAAGAAAGAAAGAATATCTACATACCTAAAAGCAGTCTGAGCTCAAAGAGAGAGAGAGAGAGAGAGAGAGAGAGAGAGAGAGAGAGAGAGAGAGAGAGAGAGAGGAAAGAAGACACCTTAAGACAGTAGAAAGAAAGAAAAGAAAGAAAGAATGAATGAATGAATGATACAGCCTGGATTTAAAAAATACAAAAGACGAAAGAAGAAGAAAGAATTGTCCGCTTTTCTTTCTTTCGTTCTTTATTAGATGTTCCCTTTCTTAAAGATTCATTTTTTAAAGATTCGATTTTTACTTAATTTCGTTTTCTCACTCACTCTCTCTCTCTTTCTCACCCCTCTCCCTCTATTTCAATTCTAACGTAACTTTGTCTTCCTCTCTTTACCATTATTTTTTCTTCACCCCATCTCTCTATCTATATCTATCTCTCTTTTTCTTTTTCAACCTCTCTCAGTCTTTCTCATTTTTCTCTCTCTCTCTCTCTCTCTCTCTCTCTCTCTCTCACACACACACACACACACACACACACACCTCTCTCTCTCTCTCTCTCTCTCCTCTCTCTCTCTCTCTCTCTCTCTCTCTAATTTCAATTCTAACGTAACTTTGTCTTCCTCTCTTTTACCATTAATTTTTCTTTACCCCATCTCTGTATCTATATCTATCTCTCTTTTTCTCTTTCAATCTCTCTCAGTCTTTCTCACTTTTTTCACTCTCTCTCTCTCTCTCTCTCTCTCTCTGACTCTCTCTCTCTCTCTCTCTCTCTCTCTCTCTCTCTCTCTCTCTCTCTCCTCCATGTCCGTCTGTCTCTCACATTTTCCTGTTCCTAAATCTGGCAACTGACAAGATTACCCTATCTTGGGAAATTCGAAATGAATTGACCGCCATTTTGACACCGGGCTGTTGTGAAGAGAGGCCAGCAACGGCAGCTCTGTGTTCAGTTCTGCTTTGAGTCGTAATTTGTCCTGACTTAATCGCCCCTGCTGACATTAGCTGTTTACTTATTTATTGCCTGGGCTCGCTTTACACTGCTCTGCAATCAGTCGCCTCATTGGAGGTGTGACACTCGGCGGCGTCGGCGGCGGGGTGTGTGGGTGCTAGAGGAGCGGGAGGTTGAGCGGGGTTGCTGACGGCGAGGCCAAAAGGCGGACGGTGTTTTCCTGACCTTTATGAGCGGGAAACTACCAACACAAATAACAAAATAATTAATAGGAGAAAAGATATGAAAGCGGAAGTTGGAAATCAGAAATAAGTGGATGAGTTATATATTAAAAGGAGAAAAGAAATAAATAAAGAAAGAAAAAAAACAATGGAGATCTTCTGAAAAGAAGGAGCAGAAGTTGACGAATAGGGGAGAGAGTAAAAAGGAGAGTAAACAAATGAAGTTAAGAAAAGAAGGGTTCAAGCGTCGCGTGTTTAGATTTACGAACAGTTGTATCAGGGTTTCTTTCGTGGAGATGGATAAGTAAGTAAAGTAAAGTCGACGGGCGGCCTAAAGTCGGTATCAGCCAGTCAGCGAGGGAGTATATCCCCTTTTCGATAGCGCTAGACCAAGGAGATTTTTTTTAGCATCTGAGGTGAAGCGCCACACCAACCATCAGCTCCTTACTTTATCGCACAGATCCCTATGTTACTCATACGCTGAGTTGGCGGGGACCGGTATCGAACTAGGAACCTTGTGGTTTCTAGCCGAACGCTCTACCGACTGGGCTAACATGGATAAAATAACTGATAAGTCATGAGAAATACGGAATAGTCTTTTCCTTCGTCAGTATCTAACTACATACCCTTGTCCAACATATCTAACTCCAGTTTCGACCGGGGGTCCCGTGAGCTTCGGCCGCTGGACCCTACAAGTTAATAGCGTCAATCCCAGGGGGATATCTCCCTCCAGGCAATACCTGTCCCCTTGGGGGCTGGGCTGGGTTTATTGCACAGCGCCTGAGGCGCCCCCTTGAGAGGGAATGCCGAAGGGATCGACGCAATTTTTGTTCTTTCCCACCCATGAGCTTCGGCTTGTGGGTGGGCCCACGTTAAAACGAGGCCTTGTGCCCAGTCCATACAAGTGGGGTATGTGACAAATATATCTAACCACATACCCTTGGATAGAGTGGAGGTGTCCCATTGAGGTATAATTGTTATCAAGCTAGTTTTGTAGATCCATTACTGCTTAATAGTCTTTCCTTCATCAGTATCCAACTACATACCCTTGGGTAGAATGAAAGCATCCCATAGTGGTGTAATCGTTAGCAAGCTAGTCTCGTAGATCCACTACAACTTAATAGAAAATTCGATCCTTGCCGGAGGTCCTATACTCACTAACTTCGTCACATCCTACCCGTAACGCGTCGTATAATTGTCATCGTCGAGGGAAATGAACTCGGGTGTACTTTATGTGATGCAACAAAATTGGACTACCCAAACGGGCCTCATTTATTTAATAATAGTAATAATATTTGGACCTTGCCCGAGAACTGAAAAAAGCAACAACTGTGGAACATGAGACTGACAGTGATACCAATTATAGTTGGTGCCCTTGGAACTGTCCTCAAAGATTTGGGGAAAGAAGATGGAATTGAAAATTAGTGGAAGAATCGATACCATTTTTAAGATCGATAAGAATAGTCCCGGAGACCCAAGAAAACTTGCTGTCACTCAGACTCCAATGAAAAACAATCAGCTAACACTGGTGAGAAAAATTATCTGGTATTTTGACATACAAACATATCACCTAATCCCGCTTAGGAGACCAAAGCTAGAGTTAATTAACAAGAAGAAATTAACTTGTCATCTAGTGGATTTAGCTGTTTCAGCGGACCACAGAGTAAAAGTAAAAACAAAAGTGCAAAGATAAACAAATATTTGGAACTTGCCAGAAAGCTGAAAAGGCTATGGAACATGAAGGTAGTGGTGATACCAGTTGTAGTTGGTGCGCTTGGAACCGTCCTCAAGGGTTTGCAAGAAGCCTGAAGGAATTGGAAATCAGGAGTTGAATCATGACCATACATAAGACAGCATTGTTGGGATCAATTAGAATACCTAGAAGAGTCCTGGAGATCTCAGGAGACTTGCTGTCACGCATCCTCATGTAACCCCCCCCCCTAAAAAACATGTTAAATCTGGCGTGAAACACTCGCAAGGAGTGAGTACAAGACTAGGGTAAGAGAAAGGTTATTCACTGGGAATTGTGCAAGAATTCAATTTTCACCATGCTATTAAATGGTATATGCACAAACCGGGATCTGCCCTAGAGAAGACACATAAAATCCTTTGAGATACAGACCTAGTATTAATTAATAAAAAGAAGAAAACATGTCATCATCACGTGGATTTTGCCGTCACAGCGAATCACAAAGTGAAAGGTGAAAGAAAACGAAAATATAGACAAATACTTGGACCTGGCCAGAGAGCTGAAAAAAAAACAACAACTGTGGAGAATGAAGGTAAAGGCCGTGCCAGTTGTAATTGGTAAACGTTCCACAAAGTTTTGGAAAATAGTCTGGGGGAATTGGAAATCTGAGGAAGAATCGAGATCATCCAAATTACAGCATTGTTAAGATCAGCTAGAATACTCAGAAGAGTCCTGGAGACCCGAGGAGTCTTGCTGTCATTCAGCCTTCAGTGAATCACCGGCTACGGCAGGTGTGAAAAACTGGTACACAGAGAGTACAAGACTCGGCACGACTGGGTGGGTGATTCACTGGGAATTGTGCAAGAAATTCAATTTTTTACCATACTACTAAATGGTATATGCATAAACCGGAATCTGACCTGGAGAATGAGACGCACAAAGTTTTCTGGAACTTTGAGGTACAGACGGATCATCTAATCCCACCAGGAGACCAGCCTTAGTGTTGATCAACAAGAAAAAGAGAACTTGTTATCTCATGGACTTTACCGTCATGGCCTATTACCGAGTGAAAATGAAAGAAAGCGAAAAGGTGGACAAATACTAGGACCTTGCCAGAGAGTTAAGAAAACTGTGGAACATGAAGGTGAAGGTCGTGCCAATTGTAATTGGTGCTCCTTGAACGCTCTCCAGGGGTCTGGAAAAGAGTCTGGGTGAACTTTAAATCAGATGAAGAATCAAGACCATCAAGACTACAGCATTGTTGAGATCGGCTGGAATACTCAGAAGAGTCATGGAGACCTGAGGAGACTTGCTGTCACTCAGCCCCCGGGGAACCACCGGCTAAGGTGGGTGAGAAAAACTCTAATGGAGGGAAATAATAATAATAATAATAATAATAATAATAATAATAATAACAGAGAACGTGTCAACTGGTGGACTTTGCGGTTCCAGCATATCACAGGGTGAAGTTGAAGGAAAACGAAAAGATGGATAAATACCTGGACCTTGCCAGAGAATTGAAAAAGCTGTGAATATGAGGGTCAAAGTGATACCAATTGTAGTTGGTGAACTTTGAACAGTCCCAATAAACTTGGATCTGGAAATCAGAGGATGAATTGAGACCACCAGACTACTGCACTGCTGCAATCGGCTAGAATACCCAGAAGAGTCCTGGAGACCCGAAGAGGCTTGTTGTCACTCAGACTCCAGTGGAATACCATCAGCTAACGCTGATGTGAAAAACTCTAAAGGAGTGAAAGTAATAATATGATTTTGGGTTGGTTTGGTTTCTTTCTTTAATGGCATATCAACCTTCATGGATTATTTAATGTCAAAGCAATCATTGTAGAAGAACAATAGTGGTATTATTTAAGCCATTGCTAGAGGGATGAGGAGGTTCAGATTATTCCCAAGGGTATTAGTTCGAAAGTGATCGTAATAGCGTAACAGGAATTCGAACTCACTTACTAATATGTCTCTAGTATGTTAGCCACTGCACCACGGGGACACCCCAAGAAGAAGAAGAAGAAGAAGAAGAAGAAGAAGAAGAAAGAAGAAGTGCACCACGACACCCCAAGAAGAAGAAGAAGAAGAAGAAGAAGAAGAAGAAGAAGAAGAAGAAGAAAATAAGAAGAAAAAGAAAGTGCACCACGGGGACACCCCAAGAAGAAGAAGAAGAAGAAGAAGAAGAAGAAGAAGAAGAAGAATAAGAAGAAAAAGAAAGTGCACCACGGGACACCCCAAGAAGAAGAAGAAGAAGAAAGAAGAAGAAGAAGAAGAAGAAAAAGAAAGTGCACCACGGGGACACCCCAAGAAGAAGAAGAAGAAGAAGAAGAAGAAAATAAGAAGAAAAAGAAAGTGCACCACGGGGACACCCAAGAAGAAGAAGAAGAAGAAGAAGAAGAAGAAGAAGAAGAAGAAAGAAGAAGAAGAAGTGCACCACGGGGACACCCAAGAAGAAGAAGAAGAAGAAGAAGAAGAAGAAGAAGAAGAAAGTGCAAAGGGCAAAAAATGACCCCGAATTTGTTTGAATGGTGTTAGGGTGAACAAAGAAGCAGAAGGTCGGGTTAATTCTCACAGCTTGAAGTCACCCCAGCTAATAGCCGACAAATCTGCAACAATTTGTCACCTTTTTTTAAATAAATAAAAAGCATGGCGGCGCAAAGTGCGTGTGTCGGGTTTCAAGATGAGGACAGATCAGCGACGCTCGTAAAATAAATAAATGAAATGGAATGAAATGAGTTGACAAACGAAGCAAGGCAAGAGTCGATCAATTACGGGATTTGAAAATGAGATTAGAAATAGAATAAAATAAAATAAATAAATAAAATTAAGGAAGGAAGGAAGGAAGAATTTGGAAGTGAGCAAATAGAACTTTTTTTTTTAAAGGAAATCTCTTTTTAGAAATGAAAAAAAAAAAAAAATGAAAAGAAAAAAAAGATAAGAGAACAATTTTTTTTTTTCTTTTTCTTTTTGTTGAATAGAAGTTGATAGAATCTGCTTTAACAAGACTTGATAGATGACGGCTGTACGGTTCGTTATTCTATGTCGGCAACTAAACGATGTGTGTGTGTGTGTGTGTGTGTGTGTGTGTGTGAGAGAGAGAGAGAGAGAGAGAGAGAGAGAGAGAGAGAGAGAGAGAGAGAGAGAGACATATATACATACATAAAACAGACAGACAGACAGACAGATCACACGGTTCGTTATTCTACGACGGCAACTAAATGAGGTGTGTGTGTGTGTGTGTGTGTGTGCGCGTGCGTGCGTGTGTGTTTGTGCGTGTGTGTGTGTGTGTGTGTGTGAGTGAGAGAGAGAGAGAGAGAGAGAGAGAGAGAGAGAGAGAGAGAGAGAGAGAATACATACATACATACATACATAGAAAAAGACAGACAGATCACACGGTTCGTTATTCTACAACGGCAACTAAATGAGGTGTGTGTGTGTGTGTGTGTGTGTGTGTGTGTGTGTGAGAGAGAGAGAGAGAGCGGGGAGAGAGGGGGAGAGAGACATACATAAATACATACATACATACAAAAAACAGACACAGATAGATCACACGGTTCGTTATTCTATGTCGGCAACTAAACGATGTGTGTGTATATGTATGTGCGCACGTGTGTGTGTGTGTGTGTGTGAGAGAGAGAGAGAGAGAGAGAGAGAGAGAGAAGAGAGAGAGAGACATACATACATACATACATACATAAAACAGACAGACAGACAGATCACACAGTTTGTTATTCTACAACGGCAACTAAATGAGGTGTGTGTGTGTGTGTGTACGTGTGTGAGAGAGAGAGAGAGAGAGAGAGAGAGAGAGAGAGAGAGAGAGAGAGAGAGACATACATAGAAACAGACAGACAGACAGATCCCACGGTTCGTTATTCTACGACGATGCTGGGGCAGCGAGAACAAGATAGCGACGAGAAGACAACGAACGGTCGAGTAAGAAGAACACGGCAATACAACAGAAGGTCTTAAAGCTCTGGTGCCTTTAATATTAGCAAGAGAATGAAGTTGTCTTCTTCGAGTCCGGGATATAAAATAATCATGAGTGTGGTAGTCAGTGTATGATGTCAGCGGTTGGTTGACGTGAGACTAATGTGGAAAAATTGTAATATTGGGAAATAACCAGAATACGTCGATGTGTGAGTGATGACATGGAAGTTACTGACCTTGACTTCTGATTGGATAGAACAGGTCGGCTTGAATATTCAGAAGAATTCTGGAGACCTGAGCTCAGGGCACCAGGATTCTTATGAGTATTCTAACCGATCCCAACAATGCTGTAGTCTGGGTGGTCTCAATTCTTCCTCTGGTTTCCAGTTCCTCGTGTCTGTTTTCTAAACTTTTGGGGGACCGTTCCAAGTGCACCAACTACAATTGATATCACTTTCACCTCATATTCCACAGTTTTTTCAATTCTCTGGCAAGGAAAGTTGACGGGGAGCCATGGGTCTAAACAGAGGAGAAGTGTATGGACGGTCTGGACGAGTCTAAACAGAGATAAGATGTGTGTAGGGGAGAGCACGAACTTTAGATGAAGGAATAACAAAAAAGTTAACTTCTCCATCTGCTAACGTTAGGGTTACCATTCCGTAAAGAAATTATTGTTGCTCCTACATTAATGTGAACTTGGAGTGGTTAGTTGTGGATATCATTTTGGGAGTAATAATGAATATAAAAACAATTCATTTGGTTTCAAGTAAGTAAGAGGGAGATTAAATATCATCCGCACCCTTGTTTATGGAAGCCGAGCTCATTGTAGATGATTTAATAGGCAGAACCATAACTAATCTGGAGAGAAAAAGCTACTTCAACAATATCTTGCCAATATATCTCGAACTGTTGAATCTTCTCATCAGTGGTGGAAGTTGACGGTGACCTGCTCCCTCTTCATACGTCACGCTTATCCGGACACTTTTAAACGTCTCTATCCTCTCATACAC
This sequence comes from Doryteuthis pealeii, assembly GCA_023376005.1. Classification (NCBI taxonomy): domain Eukaryota; kingdom Metazoa; phylum Mollusca; class Cephalopoda; order Myopsida; family Loliginidae; genus Doryteuthis; species Doryteuthis pealeii. The sequence goes on along the minus strand of CM042138.1, from coordinate 80,713,329 downwards.
TCTTCTACCTAGTAGTGCACTCTCCCCGGATTTTGCAAAAAGCTTCCGATGAATTTCAGCTCCTGAAACTCCTTCCGACAAAAGAAATCGAGTCACTTCCTTGGTATACAGTGGAACGGACATGTTTACACTGTAACGACAGCAAACAAAATGGTGCGATCAGGCTTAAACTCCCATCGAAGTGTGACAATAATAAAGATATGTCATGGGAAAGTAGGAATAATTTTTTACTCTCCCTCGTATTAAAAAGTGAGATAGAAAAATGTGAATGAGATATATATGGAGAAAGGTCATTCATGGCATTTACGTATATGTGGTGTTAATAAAGGGTATGGCAGTTTATGAGAGACTTACGTATTTGCAAAGTAATTGCCATTTAAGAAACATATTGTGGAGGTCGCGTGTTCGTTTTAATGCGGTATTTTATCTCTCCATTTTATTACCGCGGGGTTATGCGGCTCCTGTTGCTACACAAGTAGGGTCCTGATAATGTGAGTTTTCCTCCTCGGTGAAGAAATACTTACGCCTTTAAGAATTTCTAAGTTTTAACTTAGTATAAGTACACAAGTCCCTTTTTTAAAAGAAAAAAAAAGTTATTTAAAGTGTTGTCAGTAAAGGCGGCCGATTATTCACATACAAAGAGAATATAGGAGATATGAAATAATAGCGAATAAGAGGCAAAGTCAAAGACTTAGTAATAGTCTATTTATTCTATCAGGAATTCATATACATACTGTCTGTCTGACAGCTAATTTATAAGATAGATGCAACTATTCTTTTACAGTCTAGAGAGGGGGTAGGTAATCATATTCCTTATTTTTTTTATCTTCTGAGAATATAAAGTTCATTTGGCTGTACCATTGAACTCTAATGAAACGCGTAGAGAAAAAGCTAAGTGGGAGCTGTTGGATTTTTTGTGGATATAAGGCGTGTGCCAGATGCCTACTTCTAAATATAGACTCGTTGACTACCACGTGACCACCGAAGATTCCTATTATTCAATCACTGGCAGTGCTGCTGCTGCTGTTGGTGTATTTATAGAGGCCTGATTCTAATCTTAACTCATTGACACTCGGACCATCTTGGACGTCGACCTAAAAGGACACTATCCCACAAGGACTTATTGGTTTACTCACTTGTTTACTTTAAGTTCTTTTACAACTGGAACCAAGGATGACGGCCAGTTACTCAACAGGAGCTCTACAGGGATGTTGCGTGCTGTCTTGAACAAATCCTGGGGGTAACACTCCACAAAAAGCAGCTGTACGGCCACTTGACTACTATCACACAAACCATCCAAGTAAGACGAATAAGACACGCTAGACACTGCTGGAGAAGTAAGGACGAGCTTATAAGTGATATTCTCCTATGGGTAACTACACACCAGTTTGGGTCAGCAAAAAAAAATCTACACAGATCAGTTCTGTGTGGATACTTGATGTTGTGCAGAGGACCAGCCAGAAGCGATAACCAATAGGGATGTATGATGGGGAAAAGTCATAAAGATTTGTGCTGTCGTGTAAAGTCGTCGGGGTGGCTTAAAGTCGGTATCAGCCAGCAGCGAGGGAGTCTATCCATTGTTCACCAGCGCTAGACCAAGGAGATTGACGACGATGGTGATAAGGATTGGCAACATGATTTTAAGAGCCAAGTCAGCTCAGTCGGTAGAGCGTTCGGCTAGAAACAACAAGGTTCCTAGTTCGATACCCGCCCTCGCCAACTCAGCGTACGAGTAGCACAGGGATATGTGCGGTAAAATAAATGAGCTGATGGTAGGTGTGGCGCAGATGCAAAAACAACCTCCTTGGTCTAGCGCCAGTTAAAAGGGGATAGGCTCCTTCGCTGATTGGCTGATTACGACTTTAGGCCACCCCGACGACTTATATGACTTGCGTCGGAAATTGTGAAAAGGCACCATGGAATTTCTTTTGTTTTTCTTTTTCAGTGAGTAAATAAATAAAACTGAGTTGATTGTGCCAGCGTTCAACAGAGACAACCACATTAGGCCTAAAAGTAATGGACACTTGTCGTCCTTTAATTTTTTATAGCCAGAAAGGATTTCCCAAGTCTATTAAATGTAATATCTTTGGAATTCACCGGGCTTTATTCTATGGCGGCAGTGAATGTTTCACGAAATCCAAATGAGCTAAAACCGGCGTAGAAAAAAAGAAAAAAAAAACATACAAGTTAAATAGAAGAAAACTAAGATACAAAGAAAAAAAAAGAAGCAATTTGTATTCGAATTAGCGAGGCAAGTCAGGTTTAAGACGTCCATCTGCTGTGATCGGGCAACAACGAAAGAGGAACGATTATGTGTCATTTTGTTTGCCGTACGCACTAAGAAAACTGCACGCTTAGAAAGACGCCGTTTACCGATTTGTACGAACACATGCAAAAGGATATGTAGGAGGAGGCGGGGGGGGGGAGACATTTCCGCGGAGACCTATAAACTCTGGTGGCTAAGCACTCGTTTATAGATCCTAAAGCGGACACGCAGACGTTGGGAATTGTGGATCATTGGAACTAGAACGGCAAACGACTAGGGTGTATTAAAAGAATTTTCGTTTTCTTTAATCAACTGAAAGTTCATAGGAAAATTTTCGTTTATATATATATATATTAATATTTATATTTTTGCTTGAAGGCAATTACAATGCGCATATCGCATAAATTCGATAATTATAGAAGATAATAATGACAAGTGAATTTCGCAAAGAATTACTCGGTGTGTAGAATATCGTACAGACTGTTTCAACTTTATTAAGTCTCATCAGCGATATATACTAACGATTTCCCTCCGACAGAAATCGAAACCGGGACTTCAGCAGGATAGTCAGAAACTATACTGTTTCAGCCACGATACTTCAGCAGGATAGTCAGAAACTATACTGTTTCGGCCACGATACAGCACCGAGAAATTCCTGCGAAATTAACCTGTCAATGATACTGAGACGTCTCTACCATATGAGGCAAGGGGGCGCTAAGTGAACAATAACAAACAAACACGGGGCCTTATGCTCTTCGGCGAAGGAAATAAGATTTATATATATATATATATATATATATATATATATATATATTAGGATGGCCCAAAGATCGTCTGCTCACGGCAGATTTTTTTTAAACGAATTAAAATTAATTAAATCGATTATTTAGGGTCAAACTTTTGTTTAAATCGATAAGTAGTAACATAATGACCATCATTAAAAAAATAAAAATATCATTACATATGCAGTTTATTTTTAATACATTTAAAACGATTTGTTTTGGTCAATTTCGATCTTGATCCGCCATTTTGTCTGTTTTTCAATGGTTTCAGGGACTTGTTTACAAATTTAATGTAACATTCGCGATTGCAAAAAAATTTACCAAAAATCAGGGAATTATCCGATTTTAATGAAATTTTCAGTATTGATTTATCAATTAATGATAGGTGCATATATTTGCTAGTATATATAAAGAAGTGTGTATGAATAGATAGAGAAGTTCAGAAGTGGCTGAACAAGCGTGACACACGAAGAGGGAGCAGGATGCCCATCTAACTCCACCTCTGAAGAGGAGATTCAGCAAGCTCGAGAGATTGTTAATGGCGAACTGGTGAGTTACCATGGATCAGATAGCGTGTTCTCTGCAGATTAGTTATGATTCTGCCAATCAAATCATGCACGATGAGCTCGGCTTCCATAAAAAAAACAAGAGCCCACTCAGCTGGAGCTGAAGAATTCATCGACTGCACCTCTGCTGAGGGGTAAAATCCCCCCCCACCTATTGGCCGTTAGTGGCGACCTGTGATGCTTAAGGACGGAATCCTAGTGGCTGAGCAGTCTATGACATGCAACACTCTACTTCAGCTCTTAGGCTAGAGCAGGGGTCGGCAACCCCCGGTTCTCGAGTATATTTGTCGCATACCCCACTTGTATGGACTGGGCACAAGGCCTCGTTTTAACGTGGGCCCACCCACAAGCCGAAGCTCATATGTGGAAAAGAACAAAAATTGCGTCGATCCCTTCGGCATTCCCCCACAAGAGGGGGTATAGCCCCCTGGGATCGACGCTATTATTTGACTCTCGACAAGTCCAGTGGCCGAAGCTCGCTGGTACCCCGGCGTTAACCGGAAAACCGAGTGTGCAATGAGTTTAAAAAAATAAAATAAAATAAAATAACCCCCGGTCCTCGAGTCATTTTCGTCCGGGCAACCAACTTAACACCTGGACACTAATTATCCAATTAGTATTAAATGCATTATTTGCAAGTATATATGCTTGTGAACAATTGTTTCCGAGAATGAAATATGCTAAAAGTTATTTAACTCTTCGTCTAGCAAATTTCCGCCACGGCTGTACCAAATTTTCCTGGTATTTTTTTTACCTGTAAGATGGGATATTTCAAAGTTCATTATCTATTCATCTCAGAACTCATTCTATTCGAATAAGTCCAATTATTATTGTATAAAAAGTTTATGTCATGGCCCACCTTCGAGACTGCATAGCTGTTTGGCCCTCTCTCTCTCTCTCATCAAAAGATTGCCGACCCGAGGGCTAGACAGTTGGTCGGAGATGTCCCCTCCGATCAATCGGCTGGTCACGTCAAGACTTACACCTCTATGATTGTCCCAACCCTGTTGCTCTTATGACAAGCTCCTAACCATTTTTAAAAAATCATATATGTGTTAGAAGGCAGTGGTTGAGGGTCTTAGTGTCCTGGGTATTCCATCTGTGCATCTAGTGGTGAAATTTCAATTTTGGGGTTCTGGGGAGTGTGGAGTACCCCTTCATTGCAATTACTCCCATGTACACTCCAACCCAGTGTGGTAGTACCTGTTAGGGTCCCATCTATGGATTAAATCGAAGAAAAGTAGATGATAAAAATGTGTTTAGAAAATTGAGTTTAAAAATGAATAATTCCAGTACACATCAAGAATGAATAAAACAACACGTCTTCAGCATAAAATAACCCTAGGGTTGATATGCCGTAAAATCCAACCAACAAAACAACCATAAAACAATTGCGAGGATAATTTTTATTCTCTCTCTCTCTCTCTCTCTTTCTCCCTCTCCCTCTCTCCACACACACACACACACACACACACACACATATATATATATATATATATATATATATATATATATACGCGATACCCAAACCTTTAAAGCTAGACCGCCATATCGGTGGGGCATTAGAGTGCACCGACTGCATCTCTGCCCAATGGGACCACCTGTTGGCCGTGGGTGGTGACCCGTGATGCTTAAGGATAGAGCCTAGGTGGATGGGCAGTTCATGACTTGCAATACTCCACTTTGGCCCTATCTTGACGGGCAGTCGGAGAGGCCCCATCCGATCAATCGACTGGTCACGTCAAGCCCTAGCACCTATATGATTTTCCCAACCCTATTGCTCTTATGGCAAGCCCCAACCCCTTTTTATCAAATGGGTGCTAGAAGGCGGTGACTGAGGGTCTATATGTCCTGGGAATAACATCAAACTCTATCTGATGGTGAGGTTCCAGTTTTGGAGGTTTGGGGAATGTGGAGCACCGCTTCATCACGATTGCTCCCTGGTCCACTCTGACCCGGAGTGGTAGTATCTGTTAGTGTCCCATCTATGGGTTAAATAGAAAAACATGAATTGATAAACAAAATTGTATTATCCATTAAGAATTGATTTATTTCAAAACTTTATCGGCATTAAATTACCCACTGAGTTTGATATGCCGTAAAACAAAACAAACCAAAACCAAACCTTTAAAGCTAGAATAACTTTAAATGAGTTGACATAACTAGTACAAATCAATTAATCTATTTTTTCTCATGACACATATCACGCCATATATCACGCGATCTATCACTTGATAAATCTGGCATGATCCAATTGTTTTGCTTTTCAGATATTATCGTATGTTTCAGTATGACACGCTTAAGTTAGTTCCCCTCAAAATAAGTATATCTATGTCAGTGGGGTAAAAGAAATTTGCATATGCATCTGAAAAGGGACTTAACGAAAGTATATAAAAAGCAACTTTATATACCAGGTGATTGAAAAGTAACTCCCAATTTTAATACAAAATCTGGCCAGTTGTCAATATTTGGGAGAATATTGACAACTGGCTAGATTTTTTATTAAAATAGGGAGTTACTTTTCAATCAACCTGTATATATATATATATATATATATATATATATATATATATATATGAGAGTACGTAAATAAACACTGTGTTTATTTGATATGGCTTTTAGCCGACAATTTTTGGAGGATATGTGCTTAAGTGAAGTCATACCTAATTTTTGAAAATGAATTAGTTAATAATTAATGAATTTAGGCGGGCATATATGTTCAAATGTAAGGCTAAACAAATCGAGAAAATGTCAATCCCCGTCGAAATGTACATTCAGGGATTGACATTTTCTCGATTTGTTTAGCCTTACATTTGAACATATATGCCCGCCTAAATTCATCATTAATTATCAACTAATTAATTTTCAAAAAATTAGGTATGACTTCAATTAAGCATATATATATATAATATATATATATATATATATATATATATATATATATACTAGACAAAATGTGACCGTTGGGTCGCCCATTCAGCTCTCGGTAGATAATTGGGATTAGGTAGGTATTGCCAAAGATGACGTCAAATCCGTATTTTACAAAATAAATTTACCCCACCCACACCCGATTGAAAAAATATAAAAAATCAGAGAATTATCCGATTTTAATGAAATTTTCAGTGTTGATTTATCACTGAATGCATTTTATAATGCATCATTCATTTTATTTCAAAACTTTGATTTTTCTCAGGTCACTTAATTTTGACCCCCTCCCTATTTTGGGGGCGCAAAATATCGGTGGGATTATATAAAGGGGAAACTAATTACAGTATAAATAAAAAGACAAAAGACTGACGGTGTGAATAGAATAAAACTAAATTTTTTAGATGGTCTTATTTTTCTGCGTGTTTAGACAAAAAAGACAAAGGCTTTTCATTGAAAAGTTATTAATTCTTCTGTAATGAGTGTATTTATTATTTTTTGTTATTGATTTCTAAGAAGAAATTGTTATAAGCCTTAAAATCCTAAATAATGTTTTATATTCCGTAAATACATAAAAAGCGGGCAATATATTTGAGCAAAATTGACCGAAAATCATAGTATATAACAGGCACTGCCAATTGTTCACTCATTTTTATTTTAAAAACGAATTAACATTAATTAAATTGATTATTCAAAGTTAAATTTTTGTCTAAGTCAAAAAGTAGTAACATAATGTACATCAGTAAACAAAAGCAAAATAATATTACACATGTAATTTATTTTTAATACATTTTAAACTATTATTTTCGGTCAATTGTGCTCAAATATATGGTAAACAAGGCCGCTTTTTAAATTTTTTTTTAATGTATAACCAGAGTAAAAACAACAACAAAAAAGAAAAAAAAGAAAAAATATTATTTAGGATTTTAAAGCTTATAAAAGTTTCATCTTAGGAATCAATAACAAAAAATAACAAATAGAAGAACTTTTAATGAAATATCTTTTTCTTTTTGGTCTAAACACGCAAAATAGACGTTTAAAAAATTCTTTTGAATTTGTTTACAAAAAAAGAAATGACCAAGAGAAAATGTCACATGTTCTATCTTTCTATGGGAGGTCGTTGTTGATGGAATTTTAAAAAAAATCTGGAAACTATCTGATTTTGATAAAATGTTATATGTTGACTTATTAATCAACAAATTCTTTTTTTAATGACTGAATCGTTTGAATTAAACTCATTCAATGAAAATAAATCAAAATTCTTTAAAATGAATATCACCATTGCTGCCAACAATAGCAGGAATAATCATTATACGTAATTAATAGATAAAATTCATGTAAAATTTGAAACGCCCAATTTTAAGTTTCCACTTACATATTTTTAGATTCTAAAAACAAATATTTATTTAATAACTACTTTAGTTTATTATTGCTATTTGTAGAAAACTATATTGAAAATTTAGCCCCCCCCCCTTTGAACAGAACAAATATCGATGTATAATCATTTTCTTTTACAAGATATTAGCTAATTAAATAATTATCGAAAAGAGTAAAAAATATATCGCCAAAACTTATTTTCTTAGTTTTGATTTTACATTTAATTTTCTGATTTTTGGTACTTATTTTCTACCAGGATAACTCCCATAATTTTTTTCTTCAATTCACACCCTCGGCCTTTTGTCTTTTATTTTTACTGTAATTAGTTTCGAAAGTATATAAGGTGCTATTCACAGAATTGCGTCCAGTTCACCTGCCTTAAAAACGCTAGGTGGTGATAGCTGAAAAAACAACCCCACATACGAATGAAGTCTCCATCTGATGCGGTGCCTACTGAAAAAAACAACAACCAGCGCTTAAGGCGTTTTTACCGAAAAGTTAATGCGGTATTTTACCCCCTCCAGTTTTTTTTCGAAAAGTAAATATTTTAACCTCCACCTATTTAAAATATTTCAAGGGGGGATAAATATTTACATTTACTTGTCGATGAAAATATGGCTTACTTTTAACGCCTTCAAACCACTAAAAAAATTGTCGATAAAAACGACTTCAATCCGCTGAAAAAAATTTTTTTTTCGGCATTTTCCTTTTATTTCAATTTTTTTGACAATCAATTGCAAATAAAACATCAAAACATTTTTTCGGTATTTTTATTTTATTTTGATATATTTATTTCCAACAATCAATTACAAAATTAATTTTTGTAGCAGCTAAATTTACGTTGTACAATAGGTACCACCAATTTGTCCTGTGAAATTTACCCCCTTATATTTAGCACAATGAAACTTGCATAAAGGTTAATATTATCTTGAAAATTCTTTGTCCATTCGAAAGAAGAAACATTTTTTTTAAATCCTGATGATTTAAAAAAAAATTCAGCTCACGGAAATAATAAAAATTATGAACGAAAAACAATGTTTACATTTTTGCACCGTTGAATCAATTGAAATTTAACGTAGCCAAATACAAGATATGACTAGAGGCTTTAAAAAATATATATGAAAAATCAATTTATGGTCCGATTTTCACGAAAATTTACATAATTACTTACCTTTTAACGAATATATATATATATATATATATATATATATATATATATATATATACTGTTTTTAAAGCATAGGAAAATAAGCATGAAAAAAATAGAATAGATTTAAAATTCAAATGAACTAAAAGCAACAATATCACTCACCATCCTAATTTGATTCTTGTTTAAAAATTACATTAATAATACTAGCAAATATATGCACCTTCCGGGTGCAAGTATTCAAGTTTTAATGTAATAAAATATTGTATTAAATTAGAAAGGCTAATGAAGCTAAATAAGAATGCAGATAAAAAGATTTGAAACAGAGGAGGGTATAATCGAAAAATAGAACAACTGAAACTTACACTTCCACCACTCCCGTCTTTCATTGCAAGATTTTCCTAATTTAACTAATTAGTTAAATTAGGAAGTAAAGAATGAAATTACAATTATTTCTTCTTGTTAATCGATTTCTTTTTTATCCCCGTGATTTTTGCTCATATTCATTAAAACCAAACAATTAGAAATCAATAATACTAAGTACATATCTATCCAAACTGATCTTATCTATTTATTTATTTATTTATTCCATTAATTATTTGTTTATTTATTCATTTTTAAATTGATTTGTTTATTTATTTATTTATTTATTTATCGTTTTATTCATTCATTTATTTGTTTATTTATTTGTTTATGAGTGTATATGTTTATCTATTTGTCTATCAGTGAGTTTTTACTTGTTCATTTGTGTATTTATTAATTTATTTATTATTTATTTATCTGTTTATTTGTATATTTATTAATTTATTTATCTGTTTATTTATTATTTATTGTTTATTTGTATATTTATTAATTTATTTATCTGTTTATATTTTTAATTTATTTATCTGTTTATTTTATATTTATTAATTTATTTGTTTATTTATATTTATTATTTATTTATCTGTTTATTTGTATATTTATTAATTTATTTATCTGTTTATTTGTATATTTATTTATTTGTTTATTTATTTATATTTGTTAATTTATTTATTCACTCGATTAATCATTCCATTAATTTGTGTATCTTTTTATTCATTTATTTATTTGTTTGTTCATTTATCTATTTGTTTAATAATTCATTCATTTATTTATTTATTTATTTGTTTATCTTTTAATTAATTAATTTATTTGTTTGTTTGGTTATTTGTTTCTTTACTCATCTGGTTCTTTATTCATTTCTGTTTACTTTTTTTTTATTTAATTGTTTATTTATTCATTCATGTGTTTATGTATTTGTTTAATAATTTATTCATTTATTTGTTTATTTTATCTATTTGCTTATTTGTTTATTAGCTTTTTTTGCTTATTTATTTGTCTAATTATTTGTTTATATATTTATTTATTTGTTCATTTATCTATTTGTTTAATAATTCATTCATTTATTTGTTTATTTATTTATTTATCTTTTTATTTATTTATTTATTTGTTTATCTTCTAATTTATTTATTTATTTGTTTGGTTATTTGTTTCTTTACTCATCTGGTTATTTATTCATTTCTGTTTACTTTTTACTTATCTAATTGTTTATTTATTCATTCATGTATTTATATATTTGTTCATTTATCTATTTGTTTAATAATCTATTCATTTATTTATTTATTTTATCTATTTGCTTATTTGTTTATTAGCCTTTTTTTTGCTTATTTATTTGTCTAATTATTTGTTTATATATTTATTTGTTTGTTTATTTATCTATTTGCAACTAAGCAAGTTCTTAAAGCCTTTTCCTTTCCTTCCAGTTCTCAACTTAGTTATATTTTCAACAGTCCTCTTTATTGATCGATAATCTCTGCAAAGCTCCTTTCATATCTCCAATGTGGATATTCTTTCACTAGGTACCACCAAAATAGGTCACGTGATCAGTTTAGGCCATATTGAAGGAAGAAACATAAATGTTTTAAAACTTTTTTTTTAATCTCGAAAAAAAAAAAAAAAAAGAAAAAACGAACATAAAGAGTTGTTACAAAGAAAAAACAATTAATTCAAAAATCAAATTATCCGACTGGGGAAAAATTACTCACCGTTATCTTGAAAAATAAGTAAAACAGTCCGTTTGTTTTACAACAGGGACGACGTTTTTATTGATATTTTTTTAGCAGAATTCTGTATTCATGGTTCTTTTACTAAAAAGTTCTCGTATCGGAACTTTTCTGATATGATTATTTAGACGCTTATCTTTATAGAAAAAAGTAAAAATCGTTTTTTGTCAGTTCACTTTTTCATTTTTAATAAAATAAAATAAGATGGTGGGTAGACCTCGTAAAAAAAATATTTCCCCTAACATATTTTTGGGAAAAAAAACTATTTCAGACATATTTACATCAAAAGGTAAATAATAATGGAAATTTTCGTGAAAATCGGACCATTTTTCATAGAATTTTTTTTAAAAGCCAGTAGACATAACTTATTTTTGGCACCGTTAAATTTCAATTGATTTAACGGTGCAAAAATGTAAACATTGTTTTTCGTTCATAACTTTCATTATTTCCTTCACTCGATAACTTTGTGTTTTTTTCTGTTTTTCAGCACTTGATAAATCCTTCCCTTTACCCACGTTTCAATATATTATGAACAAAAAAATAAAATAAATAAAAAATAAAAAAAAGAAGCTTTTATTAGATTTACAAAGGTCTTAAGCTAATATTAGTTTACTTTGACTATTAACTTCACTCAGTCCATTTTCGTAAATTCTAAATATCTCAAAAAACTAACTATTAAAAATGACAGGAAATTTAATTAAATATTTTTTTCTACTGGTAGAAATGAACAAGTTTAAATTTGATAAATATTGGTTCAGAACTTTTTGAGTTTGAAGTTTATTTTATTCTATTATAATGGAGATTGTGTGTCTATCGGTAAGTGAAACTATATCACTACCCAAGTCACAATTCCCCGAGTTATTTACGTCATATTCTCCATGATTTTATTTTTATTTAAACCTCAATTCTTAATAATATCGTTTTACATTATTAATACTGTTGGCTTTATCTACATACTATTAACATGCAATTATATTTATATGTACAACAAAATAACGGTTTACAGTGTTAACGGGAAGGCTAATTTGCATATTAATATTAAAAATTTGATTTTAATAAATGTGCTTGGTATTATTGATTTCTAATTGTTTAACTTTATTTGAATAAATATAAGCAAAAATGCCGGGGATATATATCTTAAAAGAAATCCATTAGCAAAAAGAAATAACTGTATTTTTATTCTTTATTGCATAATTACAGAGTTAGGGTAATCCGTGCTGCCAGGGACATCCGAAGTCGGTAGAGCGTTCGGCTAGAAACCACAAGGGTCCTAGTTCGATACCGGTCCCCGCCAACTCAGCGCATGAGTAGCACAGGGATCTGTGCGGTACGGTAAGGAGATGATGGTAGGTGTGGCGCTCCACCTCAGATGCTAACAACTATCTCCTTGGTCTAGCGCTATTGAAAAGGGATAGACCCCTCGCTGACTGGCTGATACCGTCTTTAGGCCGCCCGTCGACTTTACTTTTTTTACTTATATATATATATATATATATATATAATATATTATATATAATATAATATAAAAAAATGCAAGAATTCAAAAATTCAAAAACAAAATCTAAAGCATAAGAGCGTCCACAATAATCAACCGACGTAATTTGCGGTCCAAAAACATAACAGCAAGAAATGTCTTCGCATAAACACCAGAAGAGTTATTAGCAACCTGATGATGGCAAAATAGCCTGAAACCTGGGTAGTTGCCTATGGAAAACAATTATATTTAAAAAAATTCAACAAATAAATAAATAAAGCTCCTATAAATTTGTGGTTGAGCACTGTGATTTCTTTGTTTCATCTCAAATTCTTTTAATATATATATATATATATATATATATATATATATATATATATATATATATATATATATATATTCTTCAATTGCTGCTCCCACGTTTTCATTGTAATAACATTAGTAGTTGATCCAAAAAGTGCTCAATATATTTTGTAAAATATAGATCATTTATAGTTACAGAAAAATAGTTTTTTTTCTCTCTACCACGGTTTCAGTGTACATCTTCAGGAAAACTAAAAAGGTTAGATTGCTACATTTTATACATACTTATTCGCATGGGAATTGGTCTGGCTTGGAATTATTTTTATTACTCTTTCTGTCTTTTAATTATTTTGTATAAACTTTAGTTTCTAAGTCTACTCATTTTTTCTTTGAGGTCAAAAGTTGTTGTCTGTCGGTGGATTTATACGACCCCCCCTTCAGTCAGACCAAAATAATTTGTAATTCTATCTGTCATCTTCTATTACTACTTCAACTTCCTCCTCCTTTTTTCCTTATTCGCTTTGTTTCCTCTTATTTATATATACTACTATGATAATTAGTTTATTTAACCTTGGAATTAATGTATTTTGGTAAATATATCTAATTATAGCTGGTGTTGTTTTATTGTATGTTAAGAGATTGGGTTATTCTTGATAATACATTAGGGAATTATGACCTTTATGTTTACATTTCCCTATAAATGAATTTCTGTTGTTAAAAATGTTTTTCTTATCTGGGAATCTAGTTATCACTAACTTTTCTTGTAAACACAAGAACCATAGATCAATCAAGATTCGGCAAATATTTGATTTTGTTTAAGATTTCCCATTCAATAATGTGTTATAATTTGATTTTTAAGTTCAAAATATAGATAGCTAAGGTTGTTAAATTTTTAGCTTAGTATTTGAAAACTAGTGTTTGTGATTTGTAAACGTAGTTTTAAATTCTGATTTTGTACAACACACGTAAAATTTAGTAAGGACCGGTTTCTGTGTAGACGTTATAGATACAAAGTAAATTACATCTTTAGTCAAACACTTTCCTTTTATGGGGCACATATCAAGGCTTCGTTGGTTGCATTTTTATATCTATCCTTTTTTTTTATTTTTTAAAAATCATCTGTGTGGGTGTTTTTATGATCTTTTTTATAATCTTTTCTACATTATCCCTACAAGTTGTTCTAATTGAAAATTTAAATAGAATATGATTAACTCGGTAGTATTTATCGATTAAATTAAAGAATATCTTACCTATTTTTATCACCTGTAGGTTGAATGATAGAAACCACAAGGTTCCTAGTTCGATACCGGTCCTCGCCAACTCAGCGTATGAGTAGCACAGGGATCTGTACGGTAAAGAAAGGAGCTGATGGTAGGTGCGGCGCTCCACCTCAGACGCCAAAACAATCTCCTGGTCTAGCGCTATTGAAAAGGGGATAGACTCCCTCGCTGACTGGCTGATACCGACTTTAGGCCGCCCCGATGACTTTACTTTACTTTACTTATATATATATATATATATATATATATATATATATATATATATATCATTGTGGAAAAATGAAAATAAAAAGCTCAATTACAGCTGTAACAGATATATATATATATATATATATATATATATATATATATATATATATATATATTCATCCGGGCGGCCTAATGTCGGTATGACATATATATATATATATATATATATATATATATATGTATATATGTATGTATGTGTGTATGTGTGTGTGCGCGTGTGCGTGTGCGTGTGTGCGTGTGCGAGCATATATCTTAACCTACTTGTATGTTTTTTTTATATACTGGGTATGTGGCGTTGCGTATGTGTGCGTATGTGAGTAAAGGTGACAGTAGCTCGTCTCTCTCCATATAGTAGTCCCGAATTATTCGCACATTTCATACGTTCGTCTTGAAGATAAGCACACACATACACACACTATATATATATATATATATATATGGGAGTAAATATGGAAATTAAATCCGACAATATAAAGAAAATTTGAAAAAACAAGTATTCCGAAATTGGGATGAATTTAATAATCGATGTTTAAAACATTTCGGTTACATTGAACCTTCATCAGGATGTCTCTTGGGGTGAAGAAAACATCCATCATTTTCTTCACCCCAAGAGACATCCTGATGAAGGTTCAATGTAACCGAAATGTTTTAAACATCGATTATTAAATTCATCCCAATTTCGGAATACTTGTTTTTCAAATTTTCTTTATATATATATATATATATATATTATATATTATATATATATATAGTGTTGTTATGGGCCCAACAGAGAAAATCAAATATTCTATGAAAAAGGTCCACAAAATGGTTTACGTTTTTTTTTAAAATAAATTTATTATCATTTTACGTCAGCGACACGTGTTTCCGATCTTCTGGCGTTAATTAACCACATTCTGTATATATATATATATATATATATATATATATATATATTCACAAAATACGGCTTGGCATGATGTTGATATCAATAAATTAATCTTGTATTACGTATAAAGTAAATTATGCAAAAATGAAATATTTCCGCGGCTAAGACCTACTTTATAGAATTAAATAGCTTTCCTAAACTTACATTTTCAGATAGATTAAATAAAATTTAATTTATGGTGAAAATATTGAGTGTAACATGCTACGTTCCAGACGTTTAAAATTTCCTATTAAATTTGTGATTAAAAATAGGACAACTGAAACACTGAAAGTACTTTTTTGCATAAGTTCAATGAAAGATATTGTTTATAACTCAGCGTATGAGTAGCACAGGGATCTATGCGGTAAAGCAAGGAGCTAATGGTAGGCGTGGCGCTCCACCTCAGACGCAAAAAAACAATCTCGTTGGTCTATCGCTAGTAAAAAGAGGATAGACTCCTACAGACATTAGACGACTTTACTTACATAACACTACGAAAAGAAAAATGGTACAAAAATTATTTCTTTAGTTTTAAGAAAATAACTTACAAATTTTCAAATAGCTTTTTTCGGGTTTTGAATTCTTTTCAAATTTTTTATTCTATCTTATCTTATTTTTATGGGGTCTTCAGGATTTGATCTTTCTAAAAATGTAAAAATTAGGGACTGGATTTTTTTTTTTTGTAATTATTTTGAAACTAAGAATTTTTTTGAAAAATTCTATTACCTCCCTTTGATATTTTTGCACATACCTAATAATATTGTAAAAATTGAAGAAAAAAAAACACAAGTTTCATTAACGAATGATGTTTGATAAACCTACGCTGCAGACCGAAACACGGCAGCGTAGGCTTATTAAAGATCATTATTAAAGTTTTTTTTTTTCAATTTTTACTATATAACATATTGTCGGATTTACTTCCACTTTTTTCTTCATACCTAAAAATATATCATCATTCCATGAAAAACAAAAACAACTTCAGTTTATAGCAGCTGTTGTTCAGCGTATTCGTTATTTTCTACTGAAACACTATACTAGGGTGCACTCGCAAAATGTAGAAAGAAAGAATGAACGAGAAAAAGTATTTAAAAAACGAAAAACAAAAAACAAACACCCCCCCCCAAAGATAACAAAATTGGCAATAACAATAATAACAATCGTAATAATGTTTATTTATTTATTTCCCAGTGCTACTCATACGCTGAGTTGGCGAGGGCCAGTATCGAACTAGGAACCTTGAGGAGCTAATGGTAGGTGTGGCGCCTCGCCTCAGACGCAAAAACAATCTCCTTGGTCTAGCGCTAGTGAAAAGGGGTATACTCCCTCGCTGATTGGCTGATACCGACTTTAGGCCACCCCGACGACTTTATTTATTTATTTATTTATTTACTAGAAGCGGATATCCAGCATCACCCGGGTTGGGGGAATGAATAACCCTAATATATTGATTTGTTTACTTTTGAGATTTACAAATGCTGGACATTTATAAGTAGAATTTCAATGCTGTTTCTATGTATATTTTAATTTTTAAATATTTGAATGTAATTTAAATCTTCCTAATTTTTGCACAAAAAGCAAGAACTGGTGATATTTAATGTGCATTACTTTGTTGTTAATTTTTTTATTTTCGTTGTTTCATTCGGACATACATACACATAAATTGCCCTTTTTATTTAGTTATTTCGATTTTCCAGAATTTTGCTCAACGCGAAAAGGTACTTTTAATTTCGGGTTGTTTATTACAAAACTGAGGATTTCTGCGTCTAGGTTAGAAGTAGTATCGTAAAAAGTGAATACTGTCTGTGGCGAGAGAGAGAGAGAGAGAGAGAGAGAGAGAGAGAGAGAGGGGGGTTGTTTTGTCTTACTTTATACACTATTAAAACTTGTAGCATCAACGTCTTTACAACATAAGCCACCACAATTATTATTATTATTATTGTTGTTGTTGTTGTTGTTGTTGTTGACTTAGTAAATAAAGAACTCACTGCTGATGAAATATGTTAGCGAATTATCAGTTTTCCACTATTTACAACGCGTGACAAGGTAACGAACTAAAATTAGACTACACTCAGTAATGTTTACTGTAAATACACATTCACAGACAGTCGAGTCCCTGTAGCGCAGGGGATAGCGCGCTGGACTTCTAATCCAGAGGTCGTGGGTTCGAATCCCACCAGGGATGAGTCATAAGTTTTTCTTACTAATTATAGAGGATTATATTGCAGAATAGTTTTCTCATGTACCCTCCTGAGCGTAATCTATTAAATTATTTAGTCTTAAAAAGAAAATAGAATTAATAATGATCTCGTTTTATAACGTGAAACTGTGTGATATCCAACCCGTTCATCATGGATTGGATATCACACAAGCGATCCAGCGAGGATCGAACTCGTTATTCAGTTGTAATGAATCTGCAAAACGAACTTGCTAACTATTACACCACAATAAAAAGGAAAGTCGTCGGGGCGGCCTAATGTCGGTATCAGCCAATCAGCGAGGGAGTCTATCCCCTTTCACTAGCGCTAGACCAAGGAGATTGTTTTTGCATCTGAGGTGGAACGCTACACCTACCATCAGCTCCTTACTTTACCCTGTGCTACTCATAATGCTGAGTTGGCGAGGACCGGTATCGAACTAGGAACCTTGTGATTTCTAGCCGAACGCTCTACCGACTGAGCTAACCCGGTCCATAACGGCCTTATTCGATGTCTCGTAACTGGGGATTTGTCATCCAGATATCATAGCATCAATTGTCGAGGCTCCGATTCTGGAGATCAGGGGAATGTAGAGTACATCTTCGTTACAGTTATCCCCAGGTCCATTCCGTAAGGGCCCCATCTATGGGCCAACGATCTGTTTGACGCAGCGGTGGGAGAGGCGTTGCGAGCGGTTTAAAGTAGGCAAAGAGTTAAAACTATATAATTGTGTGCAAACAAATGGTTATTATCAAATAGCAATAAGTTAGTTATTTTTTTATGGCATATCAACCTTTGTGGGCTACCCAATGCTAAACCTGTCTTTTTGTAAATATGATTTGAAAGCAATTTTTAAAATTTTTTAAAAACTTTTGATTGGTTTGGTTTTATAAACTGATAGAAATATTTTTCAGTAAACTTCATGTATATTAATAAACTGGTGGAAATGCTTCCTTATGTTAAGTTTTTCATTAACTTCATAAGTATTCATAAATTGGTATAAATAATTTTCATTAACTTCATTTGCATTAATAAACTGGAAGAAATAATTTTAATTTATTTGCAAATATATCTATTTGACTCAGATGTGGGACCTTAACAGGTTCTACCCCTCTGGGTCAGAGTGGACCTGGGAGTAATGGCAATGAAGAGGTACTCTACACTCCCCAGATCTCCAAAATTGAAACCTCATCACTAGATATACTTTAGCATTATACTCAGGACACAAATACAAATAATTGCTTGAAACCATATAATTATTTGTATTATATAGGAATACTTGAAACCATACTACTGTGTGCAAATTATTTGTATTAAATTGGAATACTTGATATCATATGTCTGTACAAAAACCCCTTAAGAAACAACCGCACAAAAATGTAAATATAAACGTACAATTCAATGCTCCCGAGTCCGAGAAGGTTCTCGAGTCCGACAAGAAATACCTGAAGAAGACCGGAGGCTACATCGGCCGAAACGTTACACTTTTTGAGAAGAGAGGATATTTAAGAATTCGGAGTCGTTACTAGTTAGCATTTATAAATCCCTTTATATCAGACAAGTTTTTTTTCCTATTTAACCAATAGGTGGGACCCTAACAGGTAACATGAATGGGGATCCGTCCTACAGATATCCTTGCATCTGATGGTGAGGCTCTAGTTCTTGAGATCTTGGGAATGTAGAGTACACCTTCATTGTTATTACTCATACCTCCAGTTTGTTAGTCTAAAGGTCGAATAGACCTATTTGAAAACTATTAGTATAAGAATACTTGATACCCCATAACTGCATATTATTTGTATTGAAAATAGTTACATGCAGCTTCTATTGATTAGTAATTATTCGTTACTTGAAACCATATAACTGTGCAAATAGCTACTATTAAATAGAAATAATTACTTAGACCATTTGATTTGAACCATAGATAGGACTCTAATAGATACTGCTACTCCAGTTAAGGTGGGACTAGGAGTAATGCCACTGAGGGTGGTACTCTGCATTCCACATATCTCCAGAACTGGAGTCTAGCCATCAGGTGTCATACTTGCCATCCTGATGTGATTGTTTGCAAGCTAATCTCGCGGTCAATTACAATTAAACAGCAAATATTAATATTTACTCTGAATTTTTTAGATGAGGCTTGATAATTAGTATTACTAGCAAATATATGCACCCTCCGGGCAAGTATTTAAAGTTTTAATGTAATAAAATAATCTATATCGAAGATTCAGAAAGGCAATGAACACTAAAATAGAATGCAGATAAAAAGAGCAAAGATAATTTGAAACACGCCAAGGCGGCGACAGGTATTAAATCGAATGCTAAATCTAGAAATACAAAGAACTTACTCTTCCATCACCTAGTCTTTCTTTGTTATTCTAATAACGAGATTTTTAGTTAAAGGAGTAAGTAAAGAAAAAATGACAAGTTATTTTTTCTTGTTAATGAATTTCATTTAAGATTCATTGAAGAAATGTTTGCTTATATTCATTAAAATAAAACCCAAAACAGTTAAAATCCAATAATACTAAACACATATTTATTAAAATCACATTTTTATATCAATATGCAAATTAGCCTTCCCGTTCACATTGTAAACCACTATTTTGTTGTATATATAAATATAATTGTATGTTGTTAGTATGTATGATATGGTTAACAGTATTAATGATGTAAAACAATTTTATTAATAATTGAGGTTTAAATTGAAATAAAATCATTGAGAAAGGGACATTAATAACTAAGGGAATTGTGACATGAGTAGTAATATAGTTTCGGTTACAGACAGAAAAACACACAATCTCCATTATAATAAGAGATAAGATTTGTATTATTCGGACTATTGGTTCAAAGTTCCGTGATGGCTCTCGATTACGACAAGAAGGTTCTTGATTACGACAAGAAGGTTCCCGAGTCTGAGAAGGTTCCCGAGTCCGACAAGAAATACCCGAATAAGACCGGAGGCTACACCGGCCGAAACGTTATACAGATAACAATGAAGATGAGGCCAATAGTCCGAATAATACAAATAATACTAGCAAGTTTAATCTTCTCTGGATAATGCCTATCCATGACCCTTCATTTTTTGAGAAGAGAGGATATTTAAGAATTCGGAGTCGTTACAAGTTAGCATTTATAAATCCCTTTATACCAGACAAGTTTTTTTTTATTTAACCAATAGGTGGGACCCTAACAGGTACTACCACTCCGGGTCATGGTGGACATGGAAGTAATAGTGAGGTACTCCACACTCCCCAGACCTCCAGAATTGGAACTTCACCACTAGATGCAGTTTAACGTCATACCCAGGACACCAAGAATTACGAACCACCCTGTATATATTTCATATATATATTACCTATAGAATAACTAGAATTAGCTACCCATTGCTGCCGAGTTAGAGGGGGGATAACAATTTTAGTCTTGCAGATCCATTGATTGTTTTGTTCTCCCATAGTTGATGTGTTTATGTTTTAATCATGAACGCACCAAAGCTTTTCCTTTCTCTTACTATTCAAATTCTTATTTTTGAATAAATATCTTCATGTTTATCAATCAATTCTTCATTTTTGCACAAACGGTAAGCTCTGGGATATAGCGTGCTATATCTAAGGGTAGCACGTGGAAGCGCATGGTGTAATGGTTAAGTCATGTGAAATGGACTCGTTGCCCCAAGTTCAAATCCTGGACGTGGTAATTGCATTTCATTTAGCGCTAATATCCCTGGGAAAGGTATGAATCCTACTCTCCCTCCAGCTATGGGTAAATAGTAGGGCAGACTGGGCTCTTTAAACTTGGTTAGGCAACCAGTCTAGGAGAAGGAAAACTCAGAATTCAAACCTGCTGAACTCCGCTTAAGAAATTGACCTTGCGTCGCATCCTGCTCATGCGGAGGGGTTGGTAAATATATATATAAGGGTAGCGTAGACATGAAGTTAACTGTACTTGGCTACTGTCAGTTTCTCGCCTATGCAATTTTCAAACCAAGTCTTAGTTTGGACAACTATGCATAGGCACACCAGTATGGTCGACTAGCGAAACCCACATCAATCGGATTCAGGATATCGCGTGGAAGACCTGCCAGAGGCAAGGTCTGATAGGGTCGATTGGAGAGAGAGAGAGAGAGAGAGAGAGAGAGAGAGAGAGAGAGAGAGAGAGATCGTGTATATCCGTGCTTGATTGAGCACCTGATGATGACGATTTAAGAAAAAATGTCATTACTTAGTGTGATTTGAACCCTAGACCTCTGGATTAGTAGTCCAGCACGCTATCATCTACATTACAATGACTCTGGAGGTGATTATCACTTTTTGATAATTGAAAATACAAGTCAGAAGCTTGTTGTCTGTATAAAAGATTGGATTTCTCCTAAGAATTTTGCAATGATTTATTCATAATCTATTCATTGTTGTAATAGTCCCGGGAGTTGTGACCGAAGACCTGATTTCATGGCCCCAAATTCGACAGATGCCCCACCATTCACTGTAATTCGAACCCTCAGAGATTCAACACTATTTTTTTTTATTTCTTAACACCGTCAGTGACAAGACTTGTCCTAAGCAGTCGGGATCACGTAAAAAAATGGGAATAAAAATAAAATGAGGGTCGAATTTGTTAATAAAACTTACACCTGTCTTTTTTTTTGTTGTTTGTTTTGTTTTTACATTTTTCATTATTTTAGTGTCTTGATGAATTTACTGTGAAGTTTAACCATTCGTCGTTAAAATCTAAAATTAATGCCGGAGAGAGAGAGAGATAGATAGATAGAGAGAGAGAGAGAGAGAGAGAGAGAGAGAGAGAGAGAGAGAGAGAGAGAGAGAGAGAGAGAGAGTGGGGGGAGATGTGGGCGAAAAGAGCTAAAGCCCCCTTCCCGTTCCTAAAAAACAAAACAACGGAGAGGATCGTTTTTGGATGATTTTAGGGCAACACCCAAAAAAGAGTGTGAAAATGCGACCGTACACTCGATCAAGGCCTACACACCACACACACCACACACCACACACACCACACACACACAACATATATATATAAAGTTAATTAGCGGAGCGGCATGTGGTCGGTAATCAGCCGGACAGCGAGGGAGTCTAGCCCCTTTTGCTAGTGCTTGACCAGGGAGGATTTTTTGCTGAGGTGGAGCGCCACACCTAACGTCAGCGGTCCACTTATATATATATAATATATATATATATATTATATATATATAATACTTATCATTTTATATATAAATTATATTTATATAAAAATAACTGATGCATTATAAAAATTCATTCATTGATAAATCAACACTGAATATTTAATTAATTCCCCGGATTTTTGGTAATTCTTTCAAACGGGGGGGGAATTTGTATTGAAAAAACAGGTATTTCGACAAAATTAGTATATCTAATATATATATATATATATATATATATATATATATATATATATATATATATAAATATACAATTCAATACCTAATAACTGGGATCCGTCCTCCAAACATCATTGCATTTTCTTAACCACTAGGCAAAAAAGCACCACTACTGTCCTTCTACAAGGATAGCTTTGGTATTAAATAACCCACGAAGATTATGTGCCATTAAACAAAGAAACCGAAACCGTATATATATATATATATATATATATATATAATATTATATATATATATATACATGTGTGTGTGTGTGTGTGTGTGTTGTGTGTGTGTGTAAGTTGAAATTGGAAATGTATCCGACGGTATGTTGAAAGGAAAAATAAATAAAGGAGAGAATATGTTGAATGGATAAAATTGATTTACTAAAACCTATTTTATCCATTCAACATTTTCTTTCCTTTATTCATTTTTCCTTTCAACAAAAAAACAGAAAATAATAGGAAAATGAGAGAATGTGAGAAAAAGAATGAAATTAATAGAAAGGAAGGAAGAGAGGAAGAAAAGAACGATGGAAGGAAAATAAACGAAAAGAAAGAAAATGAGAGAAAAAAATGAAAAAGGAAAACAGAATGAAAAATAGTTGAAAGAAAAAAGAAAGAACATGAAAACATTGAGGGGAAGGCAAGAAAAATATTGAAGAAGAAGAGAAGAAAAAAAGATAGAAAGTTATAAAGAAAATAGAAAAGAAATGATACAATAAATAGATAAATTATATGATAAATAAATAGATACATAATTAAATAAATAAATAGTCGGAAAGAAAGAAAACAAAAAGAAAAATATGAAAGAAGAAAATGGAAGAAGAATGGTAGAAAAAAAATCAAATGTGAAATTTGAAACTTCAAAATGAAATCCGAAGCTGTATATGTCGGGCCGAAGTGAGAAGTTGATGATCTGTAATGGTCATCAATATCAAATCAGGGGGAGGAAGGGGAGGAAGAGAATGAGAAAGAGAAGAAATAGTTGGAGGAGGAGGAGGAGAAAAATAGAGAAAGGAGTGTGGGATAAGAAAAATGATCAGGGAGAAGGAAGAGGAAGAGGAAGAGAATGAGAAAGAGAGGGAAAAGAGGAGGAGAGAAGAAGAAGAAAATAGTAGAAAGGAATGATGGGATAAGAAAAATGATCAGTGGAGAAGGAGGAGGAGGAGGAAGAATGAGAAAGAGAGGAAGAGGAGGATAAAAATAGAAGAAAGGAATGATGGGATAAGAAAAATGTTCAGGGGAGAAGGAGGAGGAAGCGGAAAAAAAGAAGAGATGGGGGGAGGATAAAAAGAAGAAGGGGAGGAAGAGGAGGAAAAAACAGAAGGGATTATGGGATATAGAAAATAATGTTTAATGAAAGAAGAAAGAAATTAAAGTGAGTAATTTTTGGAGAGCACAAAAAGGCAGAAAAAAAAACATTTAGAATGAAAGGGAAATTAAAAATGGCGAATTAGGATAAAAAAAGGAGGAGGATGAGTAGTAGTAGTAGGAAGAGGATAACGTTAGGAAGGGGGGGGAAATGGAAGAAAGGGATGATGGAATAAAGGAAATGGTGTTTAATGAAAGAAGAGCGAAATTAAAAGTGAGAAGTCGAAATAGAAAACCTATTGATGAGCACAAAAGCAGAAAAGACATTCACAAAGAAAGTGAAATTAAAAATGGCGAATTAGTGGATAAAAAAACAATAATCAAATTGTATAAAATGTTAAATGAAAATGAGACGGGAAAGAGAAAATAATTTCATGAGAGAGAGAGAGAAAAAAAGGTGTCCGCCCTGTTAAATCAAATAACAGGCGAAAAAGAAGAGGCAGTTGGAGTAAAGGTGTGAATGAAGGGAATGGAGAGAGTAGGAAATAAGAGAAAGTGGGAGTGCTTATTTGCACACCTCTTTTCACTGATCAACCTTGATTTGAAAGTTTTTAAAAAAGTCACTTGTCAGATATGTTAACGACCTTTCTCAGCTCAAAAATCAAAATGGTGGTGAAATAAGATATAAATAAAAAGAAGAGAAATAAATAAATAAATAAAAAAAAAAAAAAAACAAAAAAAGAAAGGAAGAAAAGAAAGGACGAAAAAATAAAGTAGTAAATCATACAAGCCAGCAAGAAAGAAAGAAAGAAGAGAGAGAGAGAGAGAGAGAGAGAGAAGAGAGGAGAGAGAGAGAGAGGGGGGGAATGAAGTAGGGAAGCATACGGACCACAAATAAAGAAAGAAAGAAAGAAAGAAAGAAAGAAAGAAAGAAAGAAAGAAAGAAAGAAATGTCTTAAGAGAGATAAAAAAAAAGATGGAAAGCAAGAAAAAGAACAAGACAGTATGACCGTAAAGAAAAAAGCTAGAGAGAGAGAGAGAGAGAGAGAGAGAGAGAGAGAGAGAGAGAGAGAGAGAGAGAGACAGAGACAAGACGAGAGAGACAAGAGGTGGTGGAAGAAAAAACGAAGTAGGAAGCATACGAACCACAAAAAAAAGAAAGAAAGAGAAAGAAGAAAGAAAAGAAAGAAAGAAAGAAAGAAAGAAAGAGAGAGGGATAGATGGGATTGAAGACAAAACAAGAAAGAAAGAAAAAAAGACTGTGTGTTAGAGTGCGAGAAGGCGAGGAGAAAAATAGAACGTTTCTACTTGAATGAAAAAGAGAAAGAGAGAAGAAAACTAAAAATAAGAAAGAAGAAAAAGAAAGAAAGAAAAAAAGAAAGAAGGAGGAAAGAAAGAGAGAAAGAAAGAAATATTTTAAAAAGAAGGAAAGAAAGAGAGAAAAGGAAGAAAGCGAAAAAAGAAAGTAGGAACGTAAGCAAAAGAGCGAGAAATTAAGAAAGAAAGAAAGAAAAGAGAGGGAGAGAGGGGGCTGTGTGTGTGTGTGAGAAAAAGAGAGAGAGAGGGAGAGAGAGAGAGAGAGAGAGAGAGAGAGAGAAGAGGAGAGAGAGAGAGAGAGAGAGAGTGAAGAAAGAAAAAAAAAGAAGAAAATAATGGAAGAAAAGTGAAGTAGCAAAGCATACAAACCACAAAGAAAAAAGAAAGAAAGAAAAAGAAAAGAAAGAAAGAAAAGAGAATACAAAGAAAAGGAAGCATGAAAAAGAAAGAGAAAGTAAGAAAGCAGACTACAAAGCTAGATAAGAAAGAAAAGATAAGAAAGAAAGAAAGAAAGAAAGAAAGAAAGAAAGAAATACTTTAAATAAGAAAGAAAGAAAAAATGAAAGAAAAGAGGATATAAATGAAAGCCTGAAAAAGATAAAGAAAGTAGGAAAGCAGACAAGAAAGAAAGAAAGAAAGAAGGAAGGAAGGAAGAAAAATAAAGAAAGAAATTCATTAAATAAGAAAGAAAGAAAGCACGAAAAAGAAAAAGAAAGTAGGGGGGAAAAAGCAAGAAAGATAGAAAGGAAGAAAAGATAAGAAAGAAAGGAGTTCGATTAAAATGGCGTCGAATTCACGTAGTGGATTGAAAGATGAAATTGCGACTTTAAAGTATTGTAAGTTATGTTCTCTTGTCCTTTGTTACTTCTTTGACACTGACTCCCTCAGCAGACGCCAAATCTCAGGATGGCAACACGGAGGTGAGAGGCAGCAACGAGTTAGGGTAAGCGGGCTGTCGACAGACGAAAAATACAAAAGTGCCACTCAATGGATCGCATACCTTGTCTCTTCTGCGTAATTCCACCTCGCCATCTGCATCAATCATTTTTCAGACACAGTGCGCTGGCTTTTTCCACACTTCTGCCTTTCACAATAGGAAATCTCTTAAAGAAGGTAAACGAGGGGTCGAGTCAAGTTGAAATCACAGTCTCTTCAGGGACAGGGAGAGTCACCGTGACGTAGTGGCTAATATCGTAATAAACGACATTGTAGTAAGCGAGTTCGAACTCCGGTCGTGCTATGACGTTCACTTTTGGGCACATATATATTTACCAATTTAGGAATTTGGGAAATGGTCTCGTCGCCCCGAGTTCAAATCCTGGACGTGCTAATTTGCTTTCCACTTAGCGTTGATACCCTTGGGAAAGGTATGAATCCTACTCTCCCACCTACTATGGGTAAATAGTAGGGCAAACTGGGCTCTTTAACCTTGGTTAAGCAACCGGTCTAGGAGAAGGAAAACTCTGAATCCAAACCTGTTGAACTTCGCTTAAGAAATTGACCTTGTGTCACATCCTGCTCGTGCGGAGGGGTTGGTAGATATATATATATTTAGTATGTGAGGCCAGTCTAATGTAGATTTTGATATACATCATTAATAAATAATGTATTTATAATTTTAACTATAAGTTAAATACTCATTGATAAACTTCCTGAGGGTATTGTGACGTAAGCAGTGATGTAGTATCGGTTACAAACAGACACTGAATCCCTAATACAATAAGATTTACCCAACCCCTCCACACGAGGAGGACGTGACACAAAGTCAATTTCTTTAACGGTGTTTAACAAGTTTGAATTCAGTTTTCCTTCTCTTAAACTGGTTACCTAGCCAAGGTTTTAAAAAAACAGTCTGCCCTACTATTTACCCATAGCTGGAGAGGAGTAGTTGGATGCATTCCTTTCCCAAGGGTATTAGCGCTATGTGAAATGCAAGCAACGTCGTCCAGGATTTGAACTCGTATTACCCAGTTCATTTCCTACGACATTTCCACTACACCATGCGCCTCAATTCTGGAACAGTATGAACCCCTTCATTTTCAGTCTATGGGTTAAATTATACAACTAAGGACCGGTTAGGAAGCATAAGGTTCCAGGTCCAGTACCGGTCCTCGCCAGCTCAGAACATGAGTAGCATTGGTTGGATCTGTGCGGTAAATTGAGGTGTTGTGGCGCACAAGAACGAGGTTGTTTGCATTTCACATAGCGCTAATACCCTTGGGAAAGTTATACATCAAACTATTTCTCCCTCCAGATATAAGTAAATAGTAGGACAGAATGGGCTCTTAACCTAGGTTAAGCAACCAGTCTAGAAGAAGGATAAAACATAGGAATAAAAATCTGTTAAACTCCGCTTAAGAAATTGGCCTTGTGTCGCATCTTGCCGGTCCGGATAGGTTGGTAAATATATAATCACACATCTATTCACACACACACACACACACACACACACACACACAAGTCCCCCACCCCCAATCATTTGCTCTCAACCTGATAGGTTCTTATGAGAATTGTGAAGAAAATCAGTTTTTGAAACAAAAAACGACTAAAATGTCGTCTGAATGCGAATCAATAGAGAAGCAAATGCCAAACAAAAGGACAATACCGTTTGCTCAATTCTCAGCGATAAGGAATAAGAAGCATATTGGTCAGGGCAGTCGTTTTGGGCCCTGGCGACAACTGTTGTCTTGAGTCGATAATACTAGAGTGGGGATTTCTTTCTTTGGTCGACCAGAGAAGACACAATGGTTTGCTTAACGAAACAATCGGGCTGATAAAGTAAAGATATCGCTAAATAGCGCGCTTTTTTAATTATACAGTTGAAAAAGAAAAGAGAGAATGTAAATAGAAAATACATAACAGAAAAAGAAAACTTACTAAGAAGAAGAAAGGATAGGGAAAAGAAAGACGGATCAAGAAAAGGGAGAAGAAGAAAGAGATATTGAGAGTGAAGAAAGATAGAAAGAAGAGAGCGAGAAATGTAGAAAGAGAAGAAGAAATTAGGAAAGAAGAAGAAGAAAAAAACAGGTACGAAGAGCGAAAGAGAAGAAAGTGAAAAAAAGAAAATAGAGACAGTAAAAGAAAAGAGGTAAGCAGGGAATAGGGGGGGGGGCAGGAGGAGGCACAGACAAAAGGAATAGGAAGAGACAAAAGAGATGTGTGAGGTGAGAAGAGACATGGAGAAAGAGGTACGCTGGAGACGAGAGGAGAAGGAAGAGGAAAGAAGAGACAAAAGAGGGGAATAGAAGGAGATGCAAAAGATGGTATGAGGAGAGAAGAGATATTGAGAGAGGTACGCTGGTAACGGGAAGAGGTGGAGCAGGATGAGAAAAGAGACAAAAGAGTGGAATAGAGGGGAGACAAAAGATGGTGTGAGGAGAGGAGAGATATGGAGAGAGATGCACTGAGTACAAAAGAGGGGGAGAAAAGACAGAAAAAGGAGAAATTAGAGAGGCAAAAGATGGTGTGAGGAGAGGAGAGATATGGAGAGAGATGCACTGAGTACAAAAGGAGGGGGAGAAAAGACAGAAAAGAGGAGAAATTAGAGAGGGGCAAAAGATGGTGTGAGGAGAGAGGAGATAGATGTAAATCGAAGAAAGAAAAAAATTATAAACGACGCTGAGTATGAAACATTTTTCGTTTTAAAGAAAAATCTGCGCTAATTGTTTGCAAACAATTTAGAGAGAGAAAAGAAAGGGGCAATTAAGGTCTTTTGTGACTTTTGTTGATTCTAAAATTATTCTTTTGATTGGATATTGAATGCATGTGAATAAAGAACAGCCTGCAATAAATGGGTGCCGTTATTTACGTTCCTTTGCTGCAGGATTAGGTGCAGATGCAAAGAAAGACACGCACACACACATGAACGCAGATGCAACGAAACACATACAGGCGCGCGCGCACACACACACACACACACACACATATATATATATATATATATATATATATATATATATATATATATATGAATGACGAAACGATCGCGTGACTTGCACGCTTTTTGGAACAACAATCCTTCTGTTTTGAATTTAAATTATTTTCTGCTTCTCTCTCGATGAGTCCGGATTAAAAACAAGCTCTGATGATGATTTTTATAAATCGAAATATTGTTCAATATTAGCTATGAATATGATATAAAATATTTTCATTTTAACTGCATTGTGCGTTTTCATATCCTTTTATCTCTCTCTCTCATTCTCTCTCTCTCTCTATATATATATATATCAGTCATCCACAGACACGTGTTTCGAATTTTACTTGTCATGAGTGCGGCTCAACTTTTTAAACAGCTACCTCTAGCCGGGATTGAAACCCGACAGAATTTTCGTCTGCCAAGCTCCTTACGCTTGCGACTATCAGCAGCTGTCAGTCTGGCGTGAACAATTAATTGATACATCCCTACGGGGTATGTTTTTACAATCACCAGAGGACTCAAGTCTGTAAACAGGCGAGTAACGGCTTACGCCAAACGGTAAAATTTCAATTAATGTCCCCCCTACAGTGCTCAGCCATGGGAGTTGGGAGCATTATTTTTTTAACACCTAAACTCTATCGGTGTTGAAAACACCCAGGTAATTCAGCTTTTTAAAATAAAGAATATTTTCAAATTGACATCTGGAGAAAAGACCGGCACATCCGTACTTTCTGAAAATATTCATCAGTATGGTATGTAGTGGCCAAAAGAAAGTAGCGAGGGAAGTTGTATATGTAAAAAGTGCTCAATACATTAAGTATACCATGATTATTAGGGCATGTCAGATGAATTTCTTTCTTTCTTCTTTTCCCTCTTTTAAAGTATTTATTTATCTATTTTTTCTTTCTTTCAGTATTTCTTTCTTTCTTTCTTTTTAAATACTTTCTTTCTTTCTTTCTTTCTTTCTTTCTTTCTCTTTTAAAGTATTTCTTCTTTCTTTCTTTCTTTCTTTCTTTTCTTTCTTTCTTTTTTTACTTTTCTTTCTTCTTTCTCTTTTAAAGTATTTATTTATTTATTTTTTAACGTACTTTCTTTCTTTCTTTTCTTCTTCTTTCTTTCTCTTTTAAAGTATTTCTTTCTTCTTTTTAAAGTACTTTCTTTCTTTCTTCTTTCTTTTTTAACATACTTTTTTATTTTCTTTCTTTCTCCCTTTTAAAGTATTTATTTCATTTATTTTTAACGTACTTTCTTTCTTTCTTTCTTTCTTTCTCCTCTTTAAAGTATTTCTTTCTTTTTTATTTTTAACATACTTTCTTCTTTCTTTCTTTCTTTCTTTCTTTCTCTTTTAAAGTATTTCTTTTTCTTTCTTTTTTTAAAGTACTTTCTTTCTTTCTTTTTTAACATACTTTCTTTTCTTTTTCTTTCTTTCTCCCTCTTTTTTAAAGTATTTATTTATTTATTTTTAACGTACTCTTTCTTTCTTTCTTTCTTTCTCCCTCTTTTAAAGTATTTCTTTCTTTCTTTCTTTTTTACATACTTTCTTTTTCTTTCTTTCTTTTCTTTCTTTCTCTTTTTTTTAAAGTATTTCTTTCTTTCTTTTAAAGTACTTTTCTTTCTTTCTTTCTTTTTAACATACTTTCTTTCTTTCTTTCTTTTCTTCTTCCCCTCTTTTAAAGTATTATTTATTTATTTTTTAACGTACTTTTTCTTTCTTTCTTTCTCCCTCTTTTAAAGTATTCTCTTTCTTTCTTTTTTAACATACTTTCTTTCTTTCTTTCTTTCTTTTCTTTTTTTCTTTCTTTCTCTTTTTTAAAGTATTTCTTTCTTTCTTTTTTTCTTTCTTTCTTCTTCTTTCTTTCTTTTTTAACATACTTTCTTTCTTTTTTTTTCTTTCTTTCTTCATCTTTCTTTTTTTTTTTCTTTTTCTTTCTTTCTCTTTTTTAAATTTCTTTCTTTCTTTTTAAAAGTACTTTCTTTCTTTCTTTCTTTCTTTCTTTCTTTTTTCTTTTTTCTTTCTTCTTTCTTTCTTTTCTTTCCCTCTTTTAAAGTATTTCTTTCTTTCTTTCTTTCTTTCTCTCTTTAAAGTATTTTCTTTCTTCTTTTTTTTCTTTCTTTCTTTCTTTCTTTCTCTTTTAAAGTATTTCTCTCTTCTTTCTCCCTCTTTAAAGTATTTCTTTTTCTTTCTTTCTTTCTTTTTTTAAAGTATTTTCTTTCTTTCTTTCTTTCTTTCTTTCTTTCTTTCTTTCTTTGTGGATTATATGCTTTGCTACTTCATTTTTCTTCCATTATTCTTTCATTTTTCCTTTCCTTCTCTCTTTCTGTTCTCTGTCTCTCTGTCTCTGTCTCTGTCCCTCTCTTTTAGCCCCATCTTTCTCCTTTTTTTTCTTTCTTACTTTCTAGCTTTTTTTGTTTACTTTCTTTTATAGTTTTCTTCCTTTCTTTCCTTTCTTTCCTTTCTTTCCTTCTCCGAACTTATTTCTTAAAAGGCATCTACGTATGATTACTTACCCCTCAGCCAATAAGGGCGCACCCTATTATCTCCCCTTTTTTCGCCTGGTCCTTCTTTCTGCTTCTATTATTGTACCATTGTCAAGAAAAATCAAAGAAATAAACGAGTGTGTGGTTATAGAATGAGAAGATTACTCGAATCGATCTGTGATTGGATAATAAAAACAAGAAAATGACCAAAATAAAGATAGAAGGAAAGAAACACACACACACACACACACACACACACACACACACAGATAGACAGACAGACAGACAGTGGGTGTGAGTGTATTTATGTGTATGTGTGTGTGTTGTGTGTGTGTGTGAGTGAGTGAGAGAGAGAGAGAGAGAGAGAGAGAGATGAGAGAAGAGAGAAGAGAGAGAGAGAGAGAATGAAGAGAAAGGAAATGCACACATGCACAACACAAGTACCCCCGCATACACATACAAAGAGAGAGAGAGAGAGAGAGAGAGAGAGAAGAGAGAGAGAGAGACAGAGAGGAGAGAGAGAGAGAGAGAGAGAGAGAAGAGAGGAAAGTGTGTTTATTTGTGTGTGTGTGTGTGTGTGTGTGTGTGGTGCACGCATGTGTATGTGTTGTGAGAGAGAGAGAAAGAGAGGGGAGAGAAAATGCACTTTGCACCACAAGTACCCACCCCTACACCACACGTTATAATATATATATATATATAGAGAGAGAGAGAGAGAGAGAGAGAGAGAGTGAGAGAGAGGGGAGAGAGAAGCAGGGGTGTAATGCATAATCTTTCTCAACAAATTGATCTTGCGGTCCCTCGACTGATTTTCCAATGTAATCCGAGGAGTACGGGAAAACATTAGTAGAAGGTTGATTCAATGAATCAGGTTTGTCCTTAATTCCCCAAACATCGAGCCAAGATTACAGACGCAAACAAAAGCCTTTCATGCTAAACTGGTCTCGCAACCCCTCCCCCTCTCTCTCTCCCTCTCTTTCGTTTCTTTCCCCCTTTTTCTTTTCCACCTCCTCCCCACCTCTTTTCAACTGATTCCATTGAAGCAGCCTGTCGAGCCGCGGTTTTCTGTAGAATTTTCTTTTATTGACAAACCCATCCACAAGTTTGTTGAGACATGACAAAACAAAGGTCGAACAAAACAGTTCATTTTTCGTCAGTACCGAATCTAGCGATATCTTTTCACCAGTTAATTGATCCCTCTCCCCACCTCAACAATTGGGGTCCATCATTTAGTGCACGTAACTCGAGTAATCTAATCATTAACACAAACTTAGGGATAATGTAACCTGTCTCAACATAATCTTGATAAACAAACACTTCCAAAATTATTTTAAAGTGAATAGGAATTTATGAAATAGGAATATATGAAATTTATGCAAGGATATATGACATAGGACTATATGAAATTATAAATATGAATAAATGAAATTTATGAAATGTGTTAAAAGAATTATGAAAATTGGAATATATGAAATCTATGCAAGGAATATATGGCATAGACTATATGAAATTTATAAATATGAATAAATGAAATTTATGAAATGTGTTAAAAAATTATGAAATTGGAATATGAAATCTATGCAAGGATATATGGCATAGGAATATATGGATAATATGAAATTTATAAATTATGAAATTATGAAATGTGTTTAAAAGAATTTATGAAATTGGAATATATGAAATTCATGCAAGGAATATATGGCATAGGACATCGGTAACCTTTTTTTCGAACTCGCGAACCTTTTGTCGTAATCGGGAACCTTTTGTCGTAATCGGGAGCCATCACGAACTTTGAACCTAACCCTTTATTCAGTCAAGGTGATAGCCTGTTCTCATTCCGCTAACCATAGCTGGATAGAGGCGTTAAGCTGTGTTATTTATTCTATGTTACTTGCCCTTGACCAGGACTGAACCTGAAGTCTATAGATAACTGTTATTAGAACTGTCTTAACCTAACTCCTTTATCCATAGGCCATGTGTCTTTATCCATTGTGTCGATTACGACAAAAGTTCCCGAGTTCGAAAAAGAAGGTTCCGATGGGACGGAGGCATAGGAGCGTGTGTACAGATAACAATGAACGATGAGGACAATAGTCCGAATAACCAGATAATACCATACGATTGTTTATTTTTATTACTGGATTTTTTTTCATCTGCATATATTTATCTAAATTAACTTTAGCGATGTGTTAATAGAGTAGTATTGTGTTTATTGTTAAACAACACAGTTTCCAGTTTATATAATTTCATTTTTTAATTTCATTCTTTAAAAAATAAATAGGTTATTTAATTAATGCAATTCTTACTTCAATAAATAAATGGTTACATTAATAAAGATGGAATTTATTAAATCTCTATTTCTTTGAGACTAAAGAACGAATTAAGAGCTAACAACATGTATTATTCATTCATTCATTGAGTGTTTAACATTTTTTTAAATAAATTTTTTTATCGGAAAATAATTTTTAAAGAATTTATTTTTCTACGAAATTAAACCGTATGAAACTTTAATGAGTATGAGTAGCGCAGGGATCTTGGGTAAGTAAGGAGCTGATGGCAGGTGTGGCGCCTCCACCTCAGACGCAAAACAATCTCCTTGGTCTAGGCTAGTGAAAAGGGGATTAGACTTCCTCGCTGATTGGATGATACCGACTTTAGGCACCCCGACGACTTTACTACAAATAAACGCCTTCGGGTGATGTAAAAATTAGTTTTGAAAAATATTGCTGCGGTGGATGGGAAGTTAAAAATTCAATTTCAATAAAATTAAGTTTCATACTGTTTAATTTGTAGAAAAATAAATTCTTTAAAAATTCTTTTCGATAAAACTTTATTTAAAAACTTTTGACGTGGGAAGGTCGAAAGGCAAGTATGTTGTTGATGATTTTATTTTCACTTTCTTTTGTCACGATTTTCAATTCCTAGATCCTTAATACACAGTGTGGCTACGGAATTATAAACAAAAGTAACTACCGGCGAATTAATCATTGTTTTTTTCCTTACACGAAAATAAGGTCTCATTCGTCCGTAATCTACTACTGAGCACGAAAATTGTGTATCAATTAAAAAAAAAACATCTATATATATAAAGGCAGTCGGTGTATATGTATTGTCCGGAGGAAACTCGAAAATAAAAACAATTAACGACAAAGTAATATATATACCATTAATATCACCAGAGCTTGGTGTTTGAGCAAAAATAATAGAGATTGATTTATATTCGTGAAGATAATTAAAAAAAATTTAAATGATAACAGCAAGTTTTTTTTTTTTTTTTTTCATTTAATATTTAAGATAATAGACATTAACATTCTTTTCAGAGTAGCTGGATCAATGCAAGATTTTTTTTTTTTACATAGGATTTAAATGAGAGCATCCACGAGGATTCAACTCACGATTCACTAATTATGGATCTGCGGAACTAACCTAAAAAATCCCCCTCTACCCAGACGCGCCGCCGGGTAGCCACTGCTAGTATTTTTTTTTTTAACGGAGAGTTTCCTTGTCTTTTTGATTTGCACACTTGCAAATTGTTCCCGAATCAGCCGCCAATTACCAACAGGCTGTGTTCATTTTCAATTTCCGTAACATCCTTTAAAATATAACAACATGTATATTGATGGGTGCGTCGGTTTTGGGCAGTTAGTGTAGAAACGTTAGTGTAGATTTTGATTTGGTTCTGAATAAAATGGATACGAATATATGTCTTGGTTGTCTCTATGAACTAAATGGCAGCCTTGGTGAACCCGCACGATGTCAGACCAGCATCTGAAGAACGAGCACAAGAAATAAAAAGTTAGAAGAAGAAATGAAGATAGCTACAAAAGAAACGAACAAGACAGAGCATAAGAAATCCAGCTATAAGGTACCACCCAGCTACTGTAAGTAGAAAGATTTAGGGAGTATAGCACGGATGCTTTCATATCTCATCTAATATAGAAGACATCACTCCGCATAATACGCGGTAAGTAAAAAAATATTGCCATTTTTAATTTTTATTATTTCATGTGAATTTAAAAAATAAAACTAAGGATCATTGAGAAATAACGATTCTCAGAGCAAGAATCCGACGAGTCAATCGACAATGCCCCCCTTCTGCATGACAATGCTCGACCACACACAAGCATCAGGACAAGGGAGAACATCACCTCATTCGGGTGGACAACTTTACCGCATCCTCCATACTCACCAAATTTTAGCGCTATCAGACTATCATCGCTTTGGCCCAGGAAAGGGGTTTGAGAGGCAAAACTTATTCCAGTGTTGGAAGTGAAATCTGTAGTGAAGAACGTCCAAACAGAATTTTACGGAGTAGTAATACATGCTCTCATTCGAAGGATGAATGCTATTGAGAGAAACGGTGACTGTGTGAGAATGTGGGGATGTGATCCAAGAGGACCAGCTTCATTTTGGTGTTAATATATGTTCCTGTGTTGGTAATTATATTGTCCCTAAACAAAATGGCATTACTTTTGACACTCATGTGGAGAAATGGGGATGTGATCCACAAGGACAAGCTTCATTTTGGTGTATATATATGTCTGTGGTTGGTATACTAAAAAATGCATTACTTTTGACTCCCTCGTAATATCCATAAGGATTGAACGGTATAAACAATCAGCTATTAAAAAATTCAGATCCGAGATATAGAGATTAATACAGAATAGTAAACAGAAGAGACGACATAAGAAGTTAGACGTAAGACGAGCCAACCAGATCCATAGAAGATATATCATCACCCACCTGAATATGCTACTCCCATCAGTTTTCCAAACGAAAAAAAAAAAAGAATAAAATCTTTAAGAACATAACAAAAGGTCGTGTGACTACAATAACTCACAGGCCAATGTCAAGTCCTAAAAAACATAACCCTTCAAGCTCGTTATAGTCGAATTCACTCGGCTTTGACCAAACAACGACCCTAATTAAGTTGTTTAATAGTGTTAGACGATCAGAGAGACGACTAAAGCATCAGGAGGGTCTGAGTCATACGACCTCCAACCCGACCCATTAGCCAGTAAGTATCAACAGAGGAACAGCTCATATTTCACTCCTCAGACGATCCCAGTTGACCCTTACGAATCATGGAGAGGAAAAAAAGATGATTCTCACCATCTTGCACCATAAATTAAATTAGAGTTAGCATTTCAATTTGGACACATTTTATGTCCCACAGACCCTAAATGAAAGCGTCAGTGATTTCTCAAAGGAGGCGAGTTCTCTTGTTTCAGATAAGGTGATGCAGAGTACTAAAGACATCGTTTATTGTCGTGTGTTAGTTTTCATCATCATCATCATCATATCATCATCATCGTCAGTCGCGCAATTAGCGCGGATATCCATGACAATCTATCGCCAACCTCTCTATATTCATGCTCTCGCGGAGTCCTCTGCGCAGCATCCCTTTCAACGCAGAGATGGTCAATTATGTCCTTGGGAGAGCGGCCATTAGCATGTCATGTGCTGGTTTCCACAGTGCTTATGCTTTCGTCCTTGTTTCTCCAGCAGTATCCAGATGATCTTTGTTTGTCTCACTCGGATGGTTAGTTTAGAAAGCTGAAATTCATTTATACTGTATCGAAATTTATCCTTGTGCCAAAACTAACCAAAGTTTATTAAATTGTTTAAAAAATACTAAGTTTAGATTATATTCGGCATGATTGATTGATTGATTTTAACAGCATATCAACCTGCTTGGGTTATCTTATATCTAGAGGTAAGGGCATTGTATATCTATAATTATATTTTTTATATTTAAATTTCCGCGTTCAACGATTTTATTTTTAAAAAATAAGGTTTACTCTGAGGAAGGTCGTATTTTTGTGTGCGAACATTTCTACATTTTTCCTATCATTATTATTTCATAATCATTTTGTTTATTTAAAATAATAATAGAATTGAATAATGTACATGGATAAACTCCTGACCGAACACGTGTAAGTAGAAAATCAATTAAAATACCCTATTTTATCCTTCTATACTTCTTTCCTTTATTTCTCTTTGTAACATACCGTCGGATTCACTTCCATTTTCCATTTTACATATTTAAAATATGTATATATTTTTTGTGTAGTTGTTCCTGCGTGTTTTTTTAACGTACTGTATGATATCAAGATCCCTATCTAATACGAATAATTTGCCAGTTATATGTTTCAAGTGATTCCCATATAATACAAGTAATCATATGATTTCAATTATCATTCTTTTTGATAAAGTCATTTGTTTTCACAGTTATATAGTTTCAAGTAACTAACAACAATCCTTAGTAACAATTATAGCTTCAAGTAATCTCTTAATACAAACAATTTACACTTTATATAAATTATTCCTATCTAATACAATAATTTACACAGTCATATAGTTCCATTATTATATTAATATTTAACAATAATTACATGGTTTCAAGTAATTATTCTATTTATTAATACTCATTTATTTGCAGTTATATGTTTCAAGTACTAATAATAATCCTTAGTAAACAATTATAGTTCAAGTAACTATTCTAATACAAACAATTTACAGTTATATAAATATTCCTATCTAATACAAATAATTTACACAGTCTAAATGGTTTCAAGTATTCTATTAAAAAATGATAATTATATCGTTTCAAGTGATTATTCTATTTAATAATAGTCATTATTTTAGTTTCAAGTAAAATAATATTAGTAAAAACATATAGTTCAAGTAACTATTTCTTAATAAAAAAATTAACATGTTATATGGTATCAAGTATTCCTATGTAATACGAATAATTTGCGCACAGTTGTATGGTTTCAAGTATTTTAGCTAATTGCAATGATTTATACAGTTAGATGGCATCAAATATTCCTAATACATATATTGCATACAGTTGCATGATTTCAAGTTATAATATATATATATATATATATATTATATATATTATAATAATAATATATTATGTGTGTGTGTGTGTGTGTGGTTGTATAAGGGTTTTGTAATTTGCCTGAAGCATTGGTTTATATTGGTTTGCTGTTGGTTTTACAGGCTATCACAATACAAGTGTAAAGAAAAGAAGGTAACTGTGTGTTGTTTGTTAACCTGTCACTTTATTCTCAATTCTTAATATTTCGGATAAAATCTTCTGCAGAAGATTATTAAGAATTGAAGTTGTTGCTGTGGCTGTTCATTTGTTCGGACTCATGTTTCCAAATCCTGTGTGTGTGGGTGGTGTGGGGGGTCTTGTTTATGTGTGTGTTTGTGTGTAATGTAAGTTGCGTCTTATGTTTGTGTGTCTTGTTCATTTCTTTAAAGTATTATTCCGAGCCAAATCTGGGAATATATATATATATTATAATATATTATATAATTATATACTACGCAGATATATATTATACTATACAGATGAGTGTCTCTGTCTTGCACAGGCGAGATTCAACGCATTTACGTATTTTGAAGCTGTTTATATCTTATTCCATCGTCCTGCCCTGTGTAGTACAAAGACATCTTTCAATTCCTGGTGTGACTTGAGTGGTTTACAAATATTTTGTCCCCCTCTGGCTCCGCTCTCCTCCATTTGTTTGAAGAATATTTCTCTTATACAATCTGACTTTTAATTGCCGCCGGTGATTATACTTGAAAAGAACCGGACGAAAGGGGTCTTGTAATTTCATACCTCCCATATTTTATTTTTTGTAATAAAATATCGTTTTATTTCTCCATCCCGAATTTTCGTATGATTTCCCAGCATACATATGATTCCACTACTTGTAATATTCTATAAATTCTCTTGTACCAAAAATGTATTCATGTATATCTCCCATAAATTTGGTATGAGCTCTAATTTGGTAATTTAAATTAACTCTATACTAAGCATATCAAGCAATGGCGTTTTCCGGAAATTTGATCTCTCAGTGACCGTAAAAAAAAGAATATTTAAACACAAGTCCCGCTACAGCTGTCAGTGGAACGAGGTAGATATCGGCTGCAACGGCAGTCTGAGTA
>CM042138.1:80654773-80673299 GCA_023376005.1 Doryteuthis pealeii | reverse complement strand
TATTCGTCTCCAAGTGCAGCCAACTACAATTGGTATACTTTCACCCCTCATGTTCGAACAGCTTTTTCAATTCATCGTGGCAAGGTCCAGTTATTTATACGCCATCTTTTTCCATTTTCCTTCAGCTTCACCGTGATCTGCCTCGCGAACACCAATTCGCTACAAAGTTTCATATTATTTAAGATTTTTTTTTATCAGTCTCATAATAGCCGTTCCAATTAGATTCGACACCATAAGACTTAATTCAATTCTTGGGAAAATATAATTTATACAATTTCTCTTGTAGAATGGTATGATCAGATGTTCGGCCTGGCCTCGTGGGACGGTCGCATGGCAACATCAGAAAATCTGTTCTACCTCATCCCGTTTATTCTTTTTCTCTTGGCTCTCTCTCTCGACACAGCCGAGACCGCGTTTGTTCTTTTATTACCGTCCCATTGACATCATTTTCAAGCAGTTAATGATATAAATGAATCTCCAATAACACCCAGATTCAAGGCAATTTCTTAGATGAAAACGTATTTTCATATTAATATTTTTTTGTTCCGATAGAATTAATAACCAAGGAGGTTGGCTTAGGGGTTTGATATATTAATATCCTCAACTAAGCATAACAGCTCTAAATATTTATGTATTCTCGATCAGAGTAGAACCGTTGAGGGTGCATTAAATATGCTGAAGCATGGAAGGACGGCTCTTGAGGGGTATGGTTGATGGTACAAGATGCCGCTCATTTACAGTCAACATACCGTGATGTCGAGTAAGAAAGGACTACAGGGCGGGGCCGTACGTAGTTCTATCTTTTTTGATTTTAGAGTTTGAAGACACGCAAAACTTTCTGTTACTCTTAGATTGTAGGTGGTGAAGTAGATGAGGTAGGGGTAAGTTTGCAGCTGTGAAAGGGGGTGGAGGCGTGCTGCGTAGGACCCTACAAGGCCACCCTCTACTATAAAACTCTCGAGCGTTGATAAGACGTGTGTTACTAGTGGCAAGAGGTCGTTCGACCCTCTCCTAAAATTGGAATATGCGCTTAATATAACTATACCCGTGTAATTAATATCGAGGGGTCATGGTCAATATCAGCCTAGGCAGGCATATATATGATTAGATTTGTCTCCGGTTAGATAAATTTTGTTTCAGACTTATAATTGACTCTATCTATTCTGAGTGGCAACAACTTCCTTTATATATTATTTAGCTCGTTTCAAAACTTATTAGTGCGCTCCCTACTGAGTAATATGACGTATAATATCTAGCAATCTATGCAGATGAAGTTATCAATTCTGAAACGTTATTTCCATTTTGTAGAGGAGGTGTAGGATGTAAGACAATTTGATAATAGATTAAAATGATCAAAACAACCATTGATCTCTATGGGTTAATTATTGACATGAGTGACTGGGCAGAGTAGGGTGTAAAATCTATATATCGCCGAAAGAAGGGATAGAAGTTCCTATAGTTAGGACTACTCGAATGGGTAGGTAAGCAAAGCAAAGATAGGACAATAAAGATCTGTTGTGTATTTGGGTCCATTAAAAGATAACTGTTATTTGTTGAGTTGGAATTATATTAATAATATATATATATTTCCGTAAAGGCGATTATTATATGATAATAGATTATTTATAAAAGAAAGAGTGTATATTTAAATAAATATAAAACACAGTTTTGATTGTTGGTATAAAATAATAGCAATTGCTTTTAAGAAAAAGATAACATAGGAAATATCATAACATGTGTCGGAGGTCGCACAGTTTTGCAATATTCAATTGAGAGTTATGGTATAAACTAACTAGTAAAATGTAATAATTATTTTAAAACAAAAACGTAAAGACACAAAATTTCTGTGGACCTTTTTCATAGAAATATTTGATTTCCTGACTGTCGCGCAAACATTAAAAAAAACTCTTCCGAGACAAAGCCATAAACTTTTAATAATGCGTTACTTTACGTAGCTATACAATAGTAGTATTTTGACATTGATATAGTATTCAATAATAATATACAATATAATAATATTAAACATAACCTAAAATAATACTATAGTGAGATTCTCCAGATTAATCATTTTTATTTGTTAATTTGTACAATGTTCGGCAGATATCCTCCATCCTTCTTACTTCAGATGTATTCCTTTGTTCATGGTGATAATAAAGCACCTGGATATTTAAGTTAAGTTCCGAACTGGATTTTTGCGCTAATCTCTACTCAAACGGGGAAGGGTGGAATTATGTAGTGAAAAACGCAGGTGATTATTTTCGGACGGGGAACAAAACATTAGGTATTATCTGCTGATAATAACTATATAACTATAGCTTAGTACTGATACCAATCATATACTCTAGTTATTTATGTGATATTTATTTATATTATTAAACTTCACTTTCACTAAGCACGACTTTATCTACCTTTTTACTGTATTTTGTATCGTTGGGACACTAACTGTGACAATTCACACACTCAATACTAATGTAACTGTTTATGGAGAGAAATAAGTGCTTCTTTCTTGGGTCTGCGGGAGATAACTCTTCTCTTTTTTCTCTCACGTTCGATACACTTCGTAGAGAAAAGCTGTGGTTTCACATGTGTGGTGCGTTCGATATATTACATTGTATGTTTTTTGTCATGTGATAGCCAATATACTTCACGCAGGAACTTTGAACTTAACCTCATTAATTATTACAATAGGCATTACCTATCCAAGCGCGCTTGCGGGTAATCCTATTGTGTGCCATATGATACAGTTGGTCAGGGTTTTTTGATATTACTTATTAACGACCAGTACTTACTCGGATGGAGAAATAGATATAATTGCTATCAGTATATGAAATATATAGATATAAAAACCTCATTTATATGAATATAAGATAAAACTGATGTATGGGGTTATTAATTCCGAATAATATGAACTAATGCTTTAGACTGATTTAAGTTTCGTTTCTTTACTTATTCTTATTTTCCTTTCATAATACTCCAGTCCTTCAAGATAAACATTTTAGCTAGAAGACAAGGATAATTAATGAAAGTATTTAATAAAAATTACTCTATAGTTCGCTTATTTGGCCTTCGTAATTAACACTCGCACCTTTGGTTTACGAAGTGTTTATGATGGAATTCTCTTAAGATTAATAGTATCCAGAAAACCGAACCGAGATTGACTTATACTATGAGATTATATCGTTTAATTTAAGGAGAGAACAACAATGTATCTAGAAAATGATAATATCTACTAAGTAAGTTTATACAGATAGATTGAAAGAATCACAAGAGTTAAACTGATCATTAAGAAATAACTGTCTTTATAGTACTACTCTCAACTAAATCATCTAATCATTACTTTTACCATAGAAATCTTATATAGTTGTCAAACATGTCAGCAACGATAATAGTATATTAGCTAAGACTCCTACGATATGAACTTATCAATTGTGTCTCAATAGCAATTCAATAAAGCCATTTGGTTGAGGTACGCTTTTCTCATACTGTTCAAGTGATTATAACATATGTGATTGATGTATCTATGGATTGTGGTTGTGGTGTGGTTATGTAGCAGAAT
Source organism: Doryteuthis pealeii (assembly GCA_023376005.1). NCBI lineage: Eukaryota > Metazoa > Mollusca > Cephalopoda > Myopsida > Loliginidae > Doryteuthis > Doryteuthis pealeii. The sequence goes on along the minus strand of CM042138.1, from coordinate 80,669,743 downwards.
CGGCCATATTTATTTATGATCCAGTGATCATATATTTGAGTTTTGTGTTGATTATGATGTTTATATTTCTGTATTTGAGGTAAATTAAATACTAGTGCTTTAATTAACAGGTCATAGAATCTCGCTATATTGATAATAGTAATATTAATGTATAGTATATAAATTTGAATTAAGGGCGTGCAATATCGTTGAAAATGTAAGAGTGGGTTGCGTGTAAAGCATGGACAGCGAAGAACGAGTAAATTTTGGTGTGATCAGTAATATTATTAAATGTTCGTTCGGTCTAATTCATCAACATTGATAACTTTAATAATAATTAAAATAACAAATTGGTAATGGATACGGACTTATAATTTAAGCACACACAAATTTTATTACATAAGAATAATCTCAAGTATAGATGCACGCATTTCAAAACACGTTCGTGTTGCCACTTCTAAATATATAGATAATATATCAGTGAGAGAGAGAGAGGAGAAGAGGATGGATGTTGTAGAGAGAGAGAGATGAGATGATGGAGAGAGAGTAGGTCAAAAGGATCGTTGAAATAATTGGAAATAGAATCCGGACGCGTATGGTTGAACGGAAAAAATTAAATAAAGGAGAGAATATTGTTAATGGATAAATTGTTACCAAATCTATTTTTTATTCTCCTTCAACAATTTTCTTTCCTTAATTAATTTTTTCCTTTCCAAAACACACAGAGCATACCCATACATAATAGGTATATATAAACTATAAATACTATATAATATAATATATTATTATATCTGTATATATCACATTTTTTCGCTTTTTCTATATATTTCATTTTTCTTTATATTCGATTTTTAATCGATATATTATGAAAAAGAAAAAAATAATTGAAGAAGAATGAGGGAATGTGAGAAAAAGAATGAAATTAATAGAAAGGAAGGAAGGGAGGAAAAAGGAACGATGGAAGGAAAATAAACGAAAGAAAGAAAAATGAAGAGAAAAAAAAATGAAAACAGAATAAGAAATAGTTGAAGAAAAAAAGAAAACTGAAAAATTGAGGGGAAGGCAAGAAAAAATATTTAAGAAGAAGAGAAGAAAAAAAAAAAAAGATAGAGAGTTATAAAAGAAAATAGAAAGAATAATAATAATAGATAAATTATATGATAAATAAATAGATAATAATTAAATAAATAAATAGTCGGAAAGAAGCAAAACAAAAAGAAAAATATGAAAGAAGAAAATGGAAGAAGAATGGTAGAAAAAAATCAAATGTGAAATTTGAAACTTCAAAATGAAATCCGAAGCTGTATATGTCGGGCCGAAGTGAGAAATTGATGATCTGTAATGGTCATCAATATCAAATCAGGCGGAGGAGGGGGAGGAAGAGAATGAGAAAGAGAATGAATAGTTGGAGGAGGAGGAGGAGAGGGAGGAGAAAAATAGAAGAAAGGAATGGTGGGATAAGAAAAATGATCAGGGGAGAAGGAGGAGGAAGAGAATTGAAAGAGAGGAGGAGAAGAAAAAATAGTAGAAAGGAATGATGGGATAAGAAAAATGATCAGGGGCAGAAGGAGGAGGAAGAGGAAGAGCATGAGAAAGAGAGGGAAGAGGAGGAAAAGGAGAAGAAAATAGTAGAAAGGAATGATGGGAATAAGAAAAAATGATCAGGGGCAGAAGGAGGAGGAAGAGGAAGAGCATGAGAAGAGAGGGAAGAGGAGAAAAGGAGAAGAAAATAGTAGAAAGAATGATGGGTAAGAAAATGATCACGGGGCAAAGAAGGGGAGGAAGAGGAAGAGCATGAGATAAGAGAGGGAAGAGGAGGGAAAAGGAGAAGAAAATAGTAATAAGGAATGATGGGATAAGAAAAATGATCAGGGAGAGGAGGAGGAAGAGAGGAAAAGAGCATGAGAAAGGGAAGGAAGAGGAGGAGAAAAAAATAGATAAAGGAATGATGGATAAGAAAAATGATCAGGAGAGAAGGAGGAGGGAGAGGAAGAGCTTAGATAAGAGAGGGAAGAGGGGGAGAAGAAAAAATAGTAGAAAGGAATGATGGGATAGAAATGATCAGGGGTAGAAGAGGAAGGAGGAAGAGTAAGAGAAAATGAAAAAAAGAGAGGAAGAGGAGGAGAAAGGAGAAGAAAATTAGTAGAAAGGAATGATGGGATAAAAAATGATCAGGGGAAGAAAGAGGGGGGAAGAGAATTAGAAAGAGAGGGAAAGAGGAGAGAAAAATATAGAAAGGATGATGGATAGAAAATGATCATGGGCAGAAGGAAAGGAAGAGGAAGAGAATGAGAAAGAAGAGGAAAAGAAGGAGGAGGAGAAGAAATAAGTAGAAAGGAATGATGGGAAAAAAAATGATCAGGGGAAGAAAGAGGAGGAAGAGAATGAGAAAGAGAGGGAAGAGGAGAGAAAAATGTAAAAGGAGAATGATGGATAGAAAAATTGATCAGTGGGCAGAAGGAGGAGGAAGCGGGAAAAAAGAAAGATGGGGTGGAGGATAATAAGAAGAAGGAGGAGGAAGATGAGGAGAAAACAGAAGGGATGATGGGATATAGAAAATAATGTTTAATGAAAGAAGAAAGAAATTAAAGTGAGTAATTTTTTGGAGAGCACAAAAAGGCAGAAAAAAAAACATTTAGAAAGAAAGGGAAATTAAAAAGAGCAAATTAGTGAATAAAAAAGGAGGAGTAGTAGTAGTAGTAGTAGTAGGAGGAGGATAACGTTAGAAAGGGGGAGAAAAATGGAAGGAAGGGATGATTGAATGAAATGGTGTTTAATGAAAGAAGAGCGAAATTAAAAGTGAGAAGTCGAAATAGAAAACCTATTGATGAGCACAAAAGCAGAAAAGACATTCACAAAGAAAGTGAAATTAAAAATGTCGAATTAGTGGATAAAAAAATAATAATCAAATTGTATAAAATGTTAAATGAAAATGAGACGGGAAAGAGAAAATAATTTCATGAGAGAGAGAGAGAGAGAAAAAAAAAGGTGTCCGCCCTGTTAAATCAAATAACAGGCGAAAAAGAAGAGGCAGTTGGAGTAAAGGTGTGAGTGAAGGGAATGGAGAGAGTAGGAAATAAGAGAAAGTGGGAGTGCTTATTTGCACACCTCTTTTCACTGATCAACGTTGATTTGAAAGTTTTAAAAAAAGTCACTTGTCAGATATGTTAACGACCTTTCTCAGCTCAAAATTCAAAATGGTGGTGAAATAAGATATAAATAAAAAAGAAGAGAAATAAATAAATAAAAGAAAAACAAAGAAAGAAAGAAAGAAAAGAAAGGACGAAAAATAAAGTAGTAAATCATACAAGCCAGCAAGAAAGAAAGAAAGAAAGAAAGAAAGAAAGAAAGAAATGTATTAAAGGATAAAAAGGATGGAAAGCAAAAAGACAAGACACAGTAGGACGTAAAGAAAAAAGATTAGAGATAGAGATAGAAGAGGAGAGATAGAGATTAAGAATAGATAGATAGAATAGATAGAGAGAGAGAGAGAGAGAGAGAGAGAGAGAGAGAGAGAGAGAGAGAGAGGAGAGAGAGAGAGAGAGAGAGAGAGAATTGAGTGAGAGTGAAGGAAAGAAAGAAAAAGAAGAAAATAATGGAAGAAAAATGAAGTAGCAAAAGCATACAAACTACAAACAAGAAGAAAGAATGAAAGAAAGAAAAAGAGAATACAAAGAAAAGGAAGCATGAAAAAGAAAGAGAAAGTAAGAAAGCAGACTAGAAAGCTAGAAAGAAAGAAAGGATAAGAAAGAAAGAAAGAAAGAAAGAAAGAAAGAAATACTTTAAATAAGAAAGAAAGAAAAAATGAAAGAAAAGAGGATATAAATGAAAAAGATAAGAAAGTAGGAAAGCAGATAAGAAAGAAAGAAAGAAAGAAAGAAGGAAGGAAGAAAAATAAAGAAATAAATTCATTAAATAAGAAAGAAAGAAAGCCTGAAAAAGAAAAAGAAAGTAGGAAAAAAAAAGCAAGAAAGATAGAAAGGAAGAAAAGATAAGAAAGAAAGGAGTTCGATTAAAATGGCGTCGAATTCACGTAGTGGATTGAAAGATGAAATTACGACTTTAAAGTATTGTAAGTTATGTTCTCTTGTCCTTTGTTACTTCTTTGACACTGACTCCCTCAGCAGACGCCAAATCTCAGGATGGCAACACGGAGGTGAGAGGCAGCAACGAGTTAGGGTAAGCGGGCTGTCGACAGACGAAAAATACAAAGTGCCACTCAATGGATCGCATACCTTTGTCTCTTCTGCGTAATTCCACCTCGCCATCTGCATCAATCATTTTTCAGACACAGTGCGCTGGCTTTTCCACACTTCTGCCTTTCACAATAGGAAATCTCTTAAAGAAGGTAAACGAGGGGTTGAGTCAAGTTGAAATCACAGTCTCTTCAGAGACAGGGAGAGTCACCGTGACGTAGTGGCTAACGTCGTAATAAACGACATTGTAGTAAGCGAGTTCGAACTCCGGTCGTGCTATGGCGTTCACTTTCGGGCACATATATATTTGCCAATTTAGGAATTTGGGAAATGGACTCGTCGCCCCGAGTTCAAATCCTGGACGTGCTAATTTGCTTTTCACTTAGCGTTGATACCCTTGGGAAAGGTATGAATCCTACTCTCCCTCCAACTATGGGTAAATAGTAGGGCAAACTGGGCTCTTTAACCTTGGTTGGACAACCGGTCTAGGAGAAGGAAAACTCTGAATCCAAACCTGTTTTAAGAAATTGACCTTGTGTCACATCCTGCTCGTGCGGAGGGGTTGGTAAATATATATATATTTTGGTAAATATATATATATTTACCAACCCCTCCGCACGAGCAGTATGTGAGGCCAGTCTAATGCAGATTTTGATATACATCATTAATAAATAATGTATTTATGATTTTAACTATAAGTTAAATACTCATTGATAAACTTCCTGAGGGTATTGTGACGTAAGCAGTGATGTAGTATCGGTTACAAACAGACACTGAATCCCTAATACAATAAGATTTACCCAACCCCTCCACACGAGGAGGATGTGACACAAAATCAATTTCTTTAACGCAGTTTAACAGGTTTGAATTCAGTTTTCCTTCTCTTAAACTGATTACCGAGCCAAGGTTAAAAAACCAGTCTGTCCTAATATTTACCCATAGCTGGAGAGGAGTAGTTGGATGCATTCCTTTCCCAAGGGTATTAGCGCTATGTGAAATGCAAGCAACGTCGTCCAGGATTTGAACTCATATTACCCAGTTCATTTCCTACGACATTTCCACTACACCACGCGCCTCAATTTTGTAACATATATCCTTCGTAAAAGTATGAACACCCTCATTCTCCGCCTATGGGTTACATTGCACAACTAAGGACCGGTTAGGAAGCATGAGGTTCCAGGTCCAGTACCGGTCCTCGCCAACTCAGAGCATGAGTAGCATTGTTTGGATCTGTGCGGTAAATTGAGGTGTTGTGGCGCGCAAGTACGAAGTTGTTTGCATTTCACATAGCGCTAATACCCTTGGGAAAAGTATACATCAAACTATTTCTCCCTCCAGATATAGGTAAATAATAGGACAGAATGGGCTCTTAACCTAGGTTAAGCAACCAGTCTAGGAGAAGGATAAAAAATCGGAATAAAAATCTGTTAAACTCCGCTTAAGAAATTGGCCTTGTGTCACATCTTGCTCTTGCGGATAGGTTGGTAAATATATAATCACACATCTATTCACACACACACACACACACACACACACACACACACACACACAAGTCCCCCACCCCAATCATTTGCTCTCAACCTGATAGGTTCTTATGAGAATTGTGAAGAAAATCAGTTTCTGAAACAAAAAACGACTAAAATGTCGTCTGAATGCGAATCAATAGAGAAGTAAATGCCAAACAAAAGGACAATACCGTTTGCTCAATTCTCAGCGATAAGGAATAAGAAGTATATTGGTCAGGGCAGCCGTTTTGGGCCCTGGCGACAACTGTTGTCTTGAGTCGATAATACTAGAGTGGGGATTTCTTTCTTTGGTCGACCAGAAAAGACACAATGGTTTGCTTAACGAAACAATCGGGCCGATAAAGTAAAGATATCGCTAAATAGCGCGTTTTTTTAATTATGCAGTTGAAAAAGAAAAGAGAGACTGTAAATAGAAAATACATAACAGAAAAAGAAGAAGAAGAAATGATAGGGAAAAGAAAGACGGGTCAAGAAAAGGGAGAAGAAGAAAGAGAGATTGAGAGTGAAGAAAGATGGAAAGAAGAGAGCGAGAAATGTAGAAAGAGAAGAAGAAATTAGGAAAGAAGAAAAAGAAATAAAAACCGGTACGAAGAGCGAGAGAGTGGGAAGAAGAAAGTGAAAAGAAAAATAGAGAGGGTAAAAGAAAAGAGGTAAGCAGGGAATAGTGGGGGGGGCAGAGAGGAGAGCACAGACAAAAGGAATAGAAGGAGAGACAAAAGATGGTGTGAGAGAGAAGAGATATGGAGAAAGAGGTACGCTGGAGACGAGAGGAGAAGGAAGAGGAGAGAAGAGACAAAAGAGGGGATAGAGGAGATGCAAAAGATGGTATGAGGAGAGAAGAGATATTGAGAGAGGTACGCTGTAACGGGAAGAGGAGGAGCAGGATGAGAAAAGAGACAAAAGAGTGGAATAGGGGGAGACAAAGATGGTTGTGAGAGAGGAGAGATATGGAGAGAGATGCACTGAGTACAAAGGAGGGGCAGAAAGACAGAAAAGAGGAGAAATTAGAGAGGGGCAAAAGACGGTGTGAGGAGAGAAGAGATAGATGTAAATCGAAGAAGAAAAAAAATTATAAACGACGCTGATGTATGAAACATTTTTCGTTTTAAGAAAAATCTGCGCTAATTGTTTGCAAACAATTTAGAGAGAGAAAGAAAGGGCAATTAAGGTCTTTTGTGACTTTGTTGATTCTAAAATGATTCTTTTGATTGGATATTGAATGCATGTGAATAAAGAACAGCCTGCAATAAATGGGTGCCGTTATTTACGTTCCTTTGCTGCAGGATTAGGTGCAGATGCAAGAAAGACACGCACACACACATGAACGCAGATGCAACGAAACACAATACAGGCACACACACACACACACACAATAATATATATATATATATATATATATATATATGAATGACGAACGATCGCGGCTTGCACGCTTTTTGGAACAACAATCCTTCTGTTTTGAATTTAAATTATTTTCTGCTTCTCTCTCGATGAGTCCGATTAAAAACAAGCTCTGATGATGAATTTTATAAATCGAAATATTGTTCAATATTAGCTATGAATATGATATAAAATATTTTCATTTTAACAGCATTGTGTGTTTTCATATACTTTTGTCTATCTATATATCAGTCATCCAGAGACACGTGTTTCGAATTTTACTTCTCATGAGTGCGGCTCAACTTTTTAAACAGCTACCTCTAGCCGGGATCGAAACCCGACAGAATTTTCGTCTGCCAAGCTCCTTACGCTTGCGACTATCAGCAGCTGTCAGTCTGGCGTGAACAATTAATTGATACATCCCTACGGGGTATGTTTTTCCAATCACCAGAGGACTCAAGTCTGTAAACAGGCGAGTAACGGCTTACGCCAAACGGTGAAATTTCAATTAATGTCCCCCCCCCTACAGTGCTCAGCCATGGGAGTTGGGAGCATTATTTTTTTAACACCTAAACTCTATCGGTGTTGAAAACACCCAGGTAATTCAGCTTTTTAAAATAAAGAATATTTTCAAATTGACATCTGGAGAAAAGACCGGCACATCCGTACTTTCTGAAAATATTCATCAGTATGGTATGTAGTGGCCAAAAGAAAGCAGCGAGGGAGTTTTCTAAGTTGTATATGTAAAAAGTGCTCAATACATTAAGTATACTATGATTATAAGGAACTGTAGATCAACTGTAGAAATGTAGATCTGGCCCACGCCAGGGTCCAGTGGTTTCGGCCCTGGATCTTTACAAGTTAATAGCGTCGATCCCAGGGGGCTATCCCCCCAGGCAATTTAAAGTGGCAGGGCTGGGTTTATTGCCCAGCGCCTGAGGGGGAATGCCGACGGGATCGACGCAATTTTTCACCTGCCACCCATGAGCTTCGGTTTGTGGGTGGTCCCACGTTAATAGGGCCTTGTGCCTAACCCGTACAAGTGTGGTACGAGGTAAATACAATGATTATAATGAGTCAGACACTATCTACCTACGTTTCACCCGAATGGATCTTCAGGATAATTCTGACTAGGTTGACATTGTCCTTATATATATATATATATAGCAACGCCTCCGCGCGAGTAGGATGTGACACAAGTTCAATATCTTAAACAGAGTTTAACAGGTTTTAATTCAGTTATCCTTCTTAAAGTTACCTAATCAAGGTTAAAAACCCAATCTGCCTAACTATTTACCCATAGCTGGAGGGAGAATAGTTGAATTCGAGTGTATTAGCGCTGTGTAAACTGAAAACAGCCTTGTCAAAGGTTTGGCACTCGTCTAGCCGTGACCATTTCCTATGACGATAATCATTACACCACACACACACACACACACACACACACACTCATAAATATATATTTATATATGTGTGTGTGTGTGTACGTATAATATATGTGTGTGTGTATATTAACATGTATATGATGTATATATATGCGTATGTGTGTGTCTGTGTGTGTGTGTGTGTCTGTGTGTGTGTGTTGTGTTGTGTGTGTGTGTGTGTGTGTGTGTGAGAGAGAGAGAGAGAGAGAGAGAGAGAGAGAGAGAGAGAGAGAGAGAGAGACTACAGGATTAGGTGCAGTTGAAAGAACTGCATCCATGAAACCCATACATATGTACATATATCAATCACGACTCCCAGTTCCACGGATTAACATTCATCAGGTAAGGGGAAGAGGAGAAACGGAAAGAAATGAAATTTGGTTATCGGGTAGATCACTGACCCATGACCCTAACTCTCAATGGCGGTGAGGGCATGTCAGATGATTTCTTTCTTCTTTCTTTCTTTCTTTCTTTCTTTCTTTCTCCTCTTTTAAAGTATTTATTTATTTATTTTTTAACGTACTTTCTTTTTTTTCTTTTTTTTCTTTCTTTCTTCTGCTCTTTTAAAGTATTTTTTCTTTCTTTCTTTCTTTTTAACATACTTTCTTCTTTCTTCTCTTTTAAAGTATTTCTTTCTTTCTTGCTTTCTTTTTTAAAGTACTTTCTTTCTTTCTTTCTTTCTTTCTCTTTTAAAGTATTTCTCTCTTTCTTTCTCCCTCTTTTTAAAGTATTTCTTTCTTTTTTTTTTTTTTTTTTCTTTCTTTCTTTCTTTTTTAAAGTATTTTCTTTCTTTCTTTCTTTCTTTGTGGTTTATATGCTTTGCTACTTCATTTTTCTTCCATTATTCTTTCATTTTTCCTTTCCTTCTCCCTTTCCTTTTCTGTCTCTCTGTCTCTGTCTCTCTCTTTTAGCCCCATCTCTCCCCTTCTCTCTTTTCTTTCTTACTTTCTAGCTTTTTTTTGTTTACGCCACTACTTTCTTTTATAGTTTTCTTCCTTTCTTTCCTTCTCCGAACTTATTTCTTAAAAGGCATCTACTTATGATTACTTACCCCTCAGCCAATAAGGGCGCACCCTATTATCTCCCCTTTTTCGCCTGGTCCTTCTTTCTGCTTCTATTATAGTACCATTGTCAAGAAAAATCAAAGAAATAAACGAGTGTGTGGTTATAGAATGAGAAGATTACTCGAATCGATCTGTGATTGGATAATAAAAACAAGAAAATGACCAAAATAAAGATAGAAGGAAAGAAACACACACACACACACACACACACACACACACACACACAGATAGACAGACAGGGTGTGAGTGTATTTATGTGTATGTGTGTGTGTGTGTGTGTGTGTGTGTGTGTGTGAGAGAGAGAGAGAGAGAGAGAGAGAGAGAGAGAGAGAGAGAGAGAGAGAGAATGAGAGAAAGAGAAATGCACACATGCACAACACAAGTACCCCGCATACACATACATAAAGAGAGAGAGAGAGAGAGAAGAGAGAGAGAGAGAGAGAGAGAGAGAGAGAGAGAGAGAGAGAGAGAGAGATAGAATGAGAGAAAGTGTGTGTGTTTATTTGTGTGTGTGTGTGTGTTTGTGTGTGTGTGTGGCACGCATGTGTATGTGTGTGTGTGAGAGAGAGAGGGGGGGGAGAGAGAAATGCACTTTGCACCACAATACCCACCCCTACACACACACGTATATATATTATTATATATATATATATATATATATATATATATATAGAGAGAGAGAGAGAGAGAGAGAGAGGGGGGAGAGGAGAAGGCAGGGGGTGTAATGCATAATCTTTCTCAACAAATTGATCCTTGCGGTCCCTCGACTGATTTTTCCAATGTAATCCGAGGAGGTACGGGAACATCGGCTAGTAGAAGGTTGATTCAATGAATCAGTGTTTGTCCTTAATTCCCCAAACATCGAGCCAAGATTACAGACGCAAACAAAAGCCTTTCATGCTAAACTGGTCTCGCACCCCTCCCCCTCTCTCTCCTCTCTTTCGTTTTCTTTCCCTCTTTTCTTTTTTCCACCCTCCCCAATCTTTTCAACTGATTCCATTGAAGCAGCCTGTCGAGCCGCGGTTTTCTGTCGAATTTTCTTTTATTGACAAACCCATCCACAAGTTTTGTTGAGACATGACAAAAACAAAGATCGAACAAAACAGTTCATTTTCGTCAGTACCGAATCTAGCGATATCTTTCACCAGTTAATTGATCCCCTCTCCCCACTTCAACAATTGGGGGTCCATCATTTAGTGCACGAATGCAACTCCGAGTAATATAACCAGGTCTAATCATTAACACAAACTTAGGGATAATGTAACCTGTCTCAACATAATCTTGATAACAAACACTTCCAAAATTATTTTAAAGTGAATAGGAATTTATGAAATAGGAATATATGAAATTTATGCAAGGAATATATGACATAGGACTATATGAAATTTATAAATATGAATAAATGAAATTTATGAAATGTGTTAAAAGAATTTATGAAATTGGAATATATGAAATTTATGCAAGGAATATATGGCATAGGACTATATGAAATTTATAAATATGAATAAATGAAATTTATGAAATGTGTTAAAAGAATTTATGAATTGGAATATATGAAATTTATGCAAGGAATATATGCATAGGACTATATGAAATTTATAAATATGAATAAATGAATTTATGAAATGTGTTAAAGAAATTTATGAAATTGGAATATATGAAATTTATGCAAGGAATATATGGCATAGGACTATATGAAATTATAAATATGAATAAATGAAATTTATGAAATGTGTTAAAAGAATTTATGAAATTGGATATATGAAATCTATGCAAGGAATATATGATATAAACTATATGAATTTATAAATATGAAAATGAAATTTATGAAATGTGTTAAAAGAATTTATGAAATTGGAATATATGAAATTCATGCAAGGAATATATGGCATAGGACATCGGTAACCTTCTTTTTCGAACTCGCGAACCTTCTTGTCGTAATCGGGAGCCATCACGGAACTTTGAACCTAACCCTTTATTCAGTCCAAGGTGATAGCCTGTTCTCATTCCGCTAACCATAGCTGGGATAGAGGCGTTAAGCTGTGTTAATTATTATTCTATGTTACTGCTGCCCTTGACCAGGACTGAACCAGAAGTCTATAGATAACTGTTACTTAAAACTGTCTTAACCTAACTCCTTTATCCACAAGGCCATGTATCCTTTATCCATTAGGCCATGTGTCCGATTACGACAAGAAGGTTCCCGAGTTCGAAAAGAAGGTTCCTGAGTCCGACAACAAATACCTGATGAAGACCGGAGGGCACATCGGCCCAAACGTTGTACAGATAACAATGAAGATATGGACAATAGTCCGAATAACGCAGATAATACCATACGATTGTTATTCTTTATTACTGATGTTATTTTTCATCTGCAACATATTTATCTAAATTAACTTTAGCGATGTAATTAATAGAGTAGTATTGTGTTTGTTGTTTAAACAACACAGTTTCCAGTTTATATAAATTTCATTTCATTCTTTAAAAAATAAATTAGGTTATTTAATTAATGCAATTCTTACTTCAATAAATAAATGGTTACATTAATAAAGATGGAATTTATTAAATCTCTATTTTCTTTGAGACTAAAGAAACGAATTAAGAGCGTAACAACATGTATTACATTCATTCATTGAGTGTACAAACATTTTTTTAAATAAATTTTATTTATCGGAAATAATTTTTAAAGAATTTATTTTTCTACGAAATTAAACCGTATGAAACTTCAATGAGTATGAGTAGCGCAGGGATCTGTGCGGTAAAGTAAGGAGCTGATGGCAGGTGTGGAGCTCCACCTCAGACGCAAAAACAATCTCCTTAGTCTAGCGCTAGTGAAAAGGGGATAGAATCCCTCGCTGATTGGCTGATACCGACTTTAGGCCACCCCGACGACTTTACTAGCAAAATAAAAAAACGCCCTTCGGGTGATGTAAAAATTAGTTTTTGAAAAATATTGCCTGCGGTGGATGGGAGTTAAAAATCAATTTCAATAAATAAGTTTCATACAGTTTAATTTCGTAGAAAAATAAATTCTCTAAAAATTCTTTTCGATAAATAAACTTTATTTAAAAAACTTTTGACGTGGGGAAGGTCGAAAGGCAGGTATGTTGTTGATGATTTTATTTTCACTTTCTTTTGTCACCGACATAGTTGTGTTGATTTTCAATTCCGTAGATCCTTAAATACACAGTGTGGCTACGGAATTATTAACAAAGTAACCACCCGGCGAATTAATCATTGTCTTTTTTTTCCCACACGAAAATAAGGTCTCATTCGTCCCGTAATCTACTACTGAGCACGAAAATTGTGTATCAATAAAAAAAAACATCTATCTATATATATAAAGGGCAGTCGTGTGTATATGTATGTCCGGAGGAAACTTCGAAAATAAAAAAAACAATTAACGACAAAGTAAATATATATACACATTAAATATCACCATGGCTTGGTTTTTGAGCAAAAATAATAGAGATTTGATTTATATTCGTGATGATAATTAAAAAAAAAATTTAAATGATAACAGCAAGTTTTGTTTTTTTTTTTTCATTTAATATTTAAGATAATAGACATTAACATTTTCTTTTCAGAGTAGCTGGATCAATGCAAGATTTTTTTTTTTTTTTTTACATAGGGATTTAAATGAGGCATCCCACGAAGATTCAACTCACGATTCACTAATTATGGATCTGCGGAACTAACCTAAAAAATCCCCTTCTACCCAGACGCCGCCGGGTAGCCACTTCTAGTATTTTTTTTTTATAACGGAGAGTTTTCCTTGTCTTTTTGGTTTGCCAACACTTGCAAATTGTTCCGAATCAGCCGCCAATTACCAACAGGCTGTGTTCATTTTCAATTCCGTAACATCCTTTAAAAATAAACAACATGTTGTATATTGATGGGTGCCGTCGGTTTTGGGGCAGTTAGTGTAGAAACGGTTAGTGTAGATTTTGATTTGGTTCTGAATAAAAATGTGATCACGAAATATATGTCTTGGTTGTCTCTCTATGAACTAAATGGCAGCCTTGGTGAACCAGCACGAAGTCAGACCAGCATCTGAAAGACAGAGCACAAGAAATAAAAAGTTAGAAGAAGAAATGAAAATAGCTACAAAAGAAACAGAAAACAAGAACAGAACATAAGAAATCCAGCTATAAGGTACCACCCAGCTACGTAAGTAAGAAAGATTTATGGGAGTATAAGCACGGATGCTCTCATATCTCATCTAATAATAGAAGAAATCACTCCGCATAATATGAGGGCGAGTCAAAAAATATTGCCATTTTTTAATTTTTATTATTTCATGTGTACTTTTTAAAAATAAAACTAAAGCATTCATTGAGGCCATAACGAAGCTCAGAGCAAGAATCCGACGAGTCAATCGACAATGTCCCCCTTCTGCATGAAAATGCTTGACCACACACAAGCATCAGGACAAGGGAGAACATCACCTCATTCGGGTGGACAACTTTACCGCATCCTCCATACTCACCAGATTTAGTGCCTTCAGACTATCATCCCTTTGGCCCCAGGAAAGAGGGTTTGAGAGGCAAACATTATTCCAGTGATGAGGAAGTGAAATCTGTAGTGAAGAAGTGCCTCAAACAGAATTTTACGGAGCAGGAATACATGCTCTCATTCGAAGGTGGAACATTGCTATTGAGAGAAACGGTGACTATGTGGAGAAGTGGGGATGTGATCCACAGAGGACCAGCTTCATTTTGGTGTATAATATATGTTCCTGTGTTGGTAATTATATCTGTCCTAAACAAAATGGCATTACTTTTTGACACTCCTATGTGGAGAAAGTAGGGATGTGATCCACAGAGGACAAGCTTCATTTTGGTGTATGATATATGTTCCTGTGTTGGTATACTAAACAAAATGGCATTACTTTTTGACTCAACCTCGTATATATCCATAACGGATTGACGGGTATAAAACAAATCCAGCTATTAAAAAATTCAGATCCGAGATATAGAGATAACAGAATTAGTAGAACAGAAGAGACGACATAAGAAGTTAGACGTAAGACGAGCCAACCAGATCCATAGAAGATGATATCATCACCACCTGAATGATGCTACTCCCCATCAGTTTCCAACCAACGAAAAAAAAAGAATAAAATCTTTAAGAATAATAACAAAAGGTCGGTGACTGACAATAACTCAAAGGCCAATGTCAAGTCCTAAAAACATAACCCTTGAAGCTCGTTATAGTCGAATTCACTCGGCTTTGACCAGAACAACGACCCTAATTAATTGTTTAATAGTGTTAGACGATCAGAGAGACGACTAAAGCATGAGGGAGGGTCTGAGTTCATACGGACCTCAAAACCCGACCCCCATTAGCCAGTAAAGTATCAACAGAGGAACAGCTCATATTTCACTCCTCAGACGATCCC
>CM042138.1:80617273-80649773 GCA_023376005.1 Doryteuthis pealeii | reverse complement strand
TAAGACTGGAGTGAAAGAAAATAATAGAAGAGTTAAATCTAAAGCTGTTCTATTTTTCGATTATACCCCCTCAGTTTATCATTTTCTAAATAGTTTATAATTTGATACAATATTTTATAATATCAAAACCTAAATACTTGCACCCGAAGGGTGCCTATATTTGCTAGTATATATAATGCAAAAAACAACAATTATAAACGAGACACTACCCCTTGACAAGACTGAAAAAGGATTAGCCCGCCAAGGAAAATATTTCTAAACTACAGTGCCCAACTATACAAAATACAGGAGTGAAATATTTAATATTAAATAATACCAATAAACGAGTTGATTGGATGGTTGGATTTTACGGCATGTCAAACCTTGGGTTATTTTATGCCGAAGATTTTTTTTGTTTTATATATTCTTGTTGGGTATTCATTTTTTAAATTCATTTTTTAAAAACATTTTTAAAACCCTTTCTTTTATCTATTCAAATCCTTGATGGGACCAAACAGGTACTACCACTCGGGTCAGAGCGCACCTGGGTGAAATATTAATGAAAGGTTCTCCCCCTCCCAAGAACTTCAGAATTGGAACTTCACTGCTAGATGCAGTTTTACGTCATACTCAGGACACTAAGACACTGATAATAAGGAGTTGCCATAAGGGCAATAGGGACGGGACAATCATAGTTGCTAGGGCTTGATATGACCAGCCGATTAATCGGAGGGGGCCTCTCCAACTGACCTTTCTACTGAGTAAGGGCCTTTAGCGAGTTGATCCTCTTACCAATTATCACCCTCTTACAATGAGAAAAAGGTTTGCTCTAAACCTAAAATAAAAAAAAATTAAAATGGCAGAGCTGTTTTTACAACCGATGTTATGAAAGGACACCGTGCTACAACCCCAAGACTTTCATGAGTTTCATATTAATGCACTCATCAGACGGGAAAGATAATTGACTGTAGCTATGTTGAATATCAACACCCCACCTGGTATTCACGGAACAAAAATTAATAATGACAATGCTTCATCTAAGAAATTGCTTGAGATCGATGGTCATATTCATTTTAAGCTTTACTGTTCAATGGGCGGGAGTGAGACAACGTCTCTACTGTTCAAAGAACAGAGGAAAAAGAAAACGAGAACAGATTTCTGATTTGCCATGCGACCGTCCACGGACCACCGAACGGACATACCATTCTACAAGGGAGATAATTATTTATTGTTTCCCTATAAGGCTATTTCATCTATGACGGCTATTATGCGTAAAAGGCAAAATAATATGGACTTTGCGGTCCCAGCAGATCACAGGGTGAAGCTGAAGGAAAATGAAAAGATGGATAAATAACTGGACCTTGCCAGAGAATTGAAAAAGCTGTCGAACATGAGGGTGAAAGTGATACCAATTGTAGTTGGTGCACTTGGAACGGTCCCAATAAACTTGGAAAAAAGACTGGAGGATCTAGAAATCAGAGGAAGAATTGAGACCATCCAGACTACTGCACTGCTGAAATCGGCTAGAATACTCAGTAGAGTCCGGAGACCTGAGGAGACTTGTTGTCGCTCAGACTCCAGTGAAATACCATCAGCTAACGCTGATGTGAAAAAGGAGTGAAAATAATAATAAAATGAATGAAAAGCTAATTGTAAAAATATCAATGACAACACCCCCTGTCATCTGGGGCTGTAGTATATACCGACTGAACCTCTGCAGAAGAGTCAGGTCACCCCAATGGGGGCAACTGGTGGCCATGGGTGTTGATCCGTAATGCGTGAGGACATGATTTTGATGGCAGCCATTACTTGGGCTAGATGGTTGCCGGAGAGACCCAACCTGATCAATCGGCTTATATCAAGCCTTAGCACCTATATGATTGTCCGACCATATTCTTTAAATTGCTCTTATGAAAAACACCAACCTTTTTATGATATATGCACAAGTAAGTAAATCAAGTCCTTGTGGATAGTGTCCTTTATTATTGTGAATGAGCTAAGTTAGAATCGGCTAGTACACAACAGCAGCAGCAGCACTGCCAGTGATTGGAGAAGGCTAGTCACATGTAGTCGGCGAGTCTATAAGTAGAGTGACCATTTGCCTCATACCTTATATCCAAAAATTCCAACAAATACACATAACGTTATTTTTACCAATTTGTTGAAACATGAAATTAATTTTAAAAAATCTAACATAAAAATAATTTCTACCAATTTAGTATCCTGGGTATGACGGTAAACTGCATCTAGTGGTTAGATCTGGGGGTGTAGAGTACCCCTCTAGTGCCATTATTACCAGATCCACGTTGACGCGGAGTTTGTTTGCAAAATTTCAATTTTATTTTGGTTCGTGGCAAATGCTGTCTTTTTTATTATTTGGATTTTTCAGAGTGTTGTCCTTATCTTTATTGTTATATACCCAACGTTTCGGCCGATATACCCTCCGACCTCCTTCGGGTTTTTTTTTTTGTCGAACCAAAGAACCTTCTTGTCGAAGTTGGGAGCCTTCAAGTCGTAATCGGAAGCCTTCATGGAACTTCGAACCGAACTGTAGACTGTTCCCATTCCGCTAACCATGACCGGGTACAAGTATTAAGCTATGTTAATTATTCTATGTTATTATCGGCCGTGTCAGGATTGAACCTGCAACCTACTGATGATTGTCACTTAGAAATGTATTAACTCAACTCCTATATCAAGAAACGCCTGAAGACGGTCGGAGAGCAAATCAGTCGAAACGTTATATATGTAACAACAAAAATGAGGACAACAGTCTGAAAAATCCAAATAATAAGCCGTATCTCCAATATTTGGACAAATAAATGCTGCCTTTTATTGCTATTTTTAGGAACAGTTTTTTTGGAGGTGGGGTGGGGTAATTATTCTCATTTAGGTTTTTGGGGATGGAGAAATGTTTCTGCCAAAATAGTTCTTTACCTCTTTTATCAAAATACGGAAATGAGTTTGGTTTTTCTTTCTTCTCTGACCCCCAGCAAGACGACCATTGTCAAAGAGTTAAATAAAACGTTTTCGCAATGTGATACAGGGGTAAAAAAAAAAAAATGTATTATTTTTTTTTCTGGGGGAAAAAAGCAAACAAACACCTTGTTTCTTCTTCTCTAGCAATTGTTTTCTTTTTGTTTTCAACACCTGATAGTCTGTAGAGAGTAATTTCCCATTAAGCGGGCTTCAAGACGTGCAATACTCTGTTTTAGTCGTTTTTCAGATAAACTGGGAAATGTTGTTCACGTTTTCACCCATTTCATCTTCATTCACTCCTCTTCTCTCTTTTTTTTTTTTTTTTTTTTTTTTTTTTCTAAGTTCTTTTATTTGGGGTAGCAGGAAAGAGGTGTCTTTTTTATTTTTTTCTATTCTTTGTTTGGCTCTTTTATTATTATTATTATTATTATTATTATTATTATTGTTCTACGCGTGTGTGTGTGTGTGTATGTGTGTGT
Organism: Doryteuthis pealeii; assembly: GCA_023376005.1. NCBI lineage: Eukaryota > Metazoa > Mollusca > Cephalopoda > Myopsida > Loliginidae > Doryteuthis > Doryteuthis pealeii. Next base: position 80,646,336 of record CM042138.1, on the reverse strand, counting down.
GTGTGTGACTCGGTGTGTTTGTGTTTTGTTTGTGTCTATTCTCTGTTCCATTATTTGTCAATGGAAACACTTGGAGAGTTATCCATCCGTCTCTTTAGCGACTATTAACTTCTTCGTTTTTCAATTGCTGCCAAACACGCAAACGCACACGCATACGTAAACACACACACACACACGCACACACGCACACGCACACACATATATATATACACATAAAAACTCATATACGCATATACAAAACATGCACATGCACACATACAACAACGTCCACACATATATATACATACAAATTCACAATATGCGTATACGAACATGTTGACGCATAGGTGCACGCATACAACAACGTCCACACCTGCACGCATACATACAGACCCAATAATTCGCTCGTATACACAGGCCCACGAACCCGGGTACGCAAATGAACACAAAATACGCATACATAGAAATACACAAACGAATACACACACGCATACACTGATATACACAAATGAATACACATACGCATCGCATACACATATATACACACATCTACATAAAATTCACTATATGCGAATACGAACATGTTGACGCATACATGCACGCATACAACAACGTCCACACCTTCCACGCATACATAAGGACACAATCATTCGCTCGTATACATAGGCGCACGGACTCAGACACATACATGAATATAAAATACGCACATGCATACATTATACGCGCGTACATACATACATACATACCACGCAAACACAAGCGCACACACAAAATGAATACGTGCACACCCATAAGTGCATTATACGTACTAGCAAGAATATGCGCCCTCCAGGCACAAGTATTTAGGTTTTAATGTTATGAAATATGTTAAATTAGAAAAAGTAATGAAATTAAATAAGAACACATATAAAAAGATTACACTTATTTCAAGTATATTTTAATTGATTTCTATATAAAATCAATCATAGGAGTGATTCTAATACATTTGAGAATAGAACAATAATATAAGATCATAAGATGATAATATATTAATATAAGATCAATAACACCAAGTAATTGTTTATTAAACCCGGTTTTATTAAAACCAGTATGCAAATTAACCACTATATATTGTGAAAACCTTTATTTCTTAGTGATATATAAGACACATTGCAGGATTTTAAACGCACTGATACGTCTTTGCATGCGCAGTGACATGCCCAGGCACACATACACATGCCGGCATACGCACACACGCATACACAGAAATACACAAACGAATATACACAAGCATATACTGAAATACACAAATGAATACATATACACATACACATATGTGTATGCGTATATGTACAGAAATACACAAACGAATACACACACGCATACAAATAAATACGCAAATGAATACATATACGCATACACATAAGTGTACACGTATATGTATTCGTTTGTGCATTTCTGTGTATGCGTGCGTATACACACATATACATACATATACATACAAATACATACAAATTCACATATACACCCTTATACATACAGCACACATATAAGGACACAATTATTCGTTCGTATACACAGGCGCACGGACTCAGATACATAAATGAATATAAAATACGCATATGCATACATTATACGTGCGTACATACATACATACATATGCGTGCGTATACACACATATATATATACATATAGATATACACATATATACATACAAATACATACAAATTCACAATGCGCATATACACCCTTATACATACAACACATATACACACATGTACATACAAATCCTCCTTAAGGGGCCGGGTTAACTCAGTCGGTAGAGCGTTCGGCTAGAAACCACAAGGTTCGTAGTTCAATACCGGTTCTCGCCAACTCAGCGTATGAGTAGCACAGGGATCTGTGCGGTAAAGTAAGGAGATGATGGTAGGTGTGGCGCTCCACCTCAGACGACAAAACACTCTCCTTGGTCTAGCGCTATTGAAAAGGGGATAGACTCCCTCGATGACTGGCTGATACCGACTTTAAGCCGCCCTGACGACTTACATACAAATCCAAAATACGCATGTACAAACATATTGACGCATACATACAACAATGTACACACTTGCAAGCACACATAAGTACTCATATAGTACACCCATATGTACAAGCACAAGTTTAACAATGAACATAAACTTACGGGCATGCGTTTATGCATACCTTATACGCGCGTGCAAACACAAACGGGCACACGACATGCATACGCATGCGCCCATAAATACGTCTGTGAATGCTTACAGACACGCATCGACACACATACACATGTCGACACACGCACACATGTGTACATAGATATAAACTAATAAATGCACGCACTCATAAACAGATATACACAAATGAATACACATATGAATACACATATATACGTAAACGAATACACACTTGCATACACCCATAGGCAAGAGAAAAAAAAATGGAAAGGTACTAAAAAATATACATGACAATGTACACTACTCAGATCTTTTTAAGCGTACACACGCCTTTACAAAAATAATCCCCTCCCCCTTTCTCTCTCTCTCTCTCTCTCTCTCTCTCTCTCTCTATATATATATATATATATATATATATATATATATATATATACTAACACTAACTTAGTCTCGGGACAATGACAGAAGTATGGGAAACCTAGTGAGTAACAAACTCTCTGGTAATATGGTAATCTGGTTTGCTAACCATTACAACATGTGAGGTCCTCCCCCCTCTCTCTCTTTCTCTCTCTCTCTCTCTATATATATATATATTTTATATATATATATATATATATATATATATATATATATATATGTATATATATAAAGTAAAAAGTAAGTAAAATTGTCAGGGTGGCCTAAGGTCGATATAAGCCATACAGCGAGGGAGTCTATCCCTTTTTCACTAGCGCTAGACCAAGGAGATTTTTTTGGCATCTGAGGTGGAACGTCACACCTACCATCAGCTACCTTACTTTACTGCATAGATCCATGTGCTACTCATACGCTGTGTTGGCGAGGGCCGGTATCGAACTAGGAACCTTGTGATTTCTAGCCGAACGCTCTACCGATATATATATATATATATATATATATATATATATATATACCCTTATACACACAACACACACACACATATATATATATATATATATATTATATATATATAGGAAATGGTTAGCACCAAAGGCCTTTCCATTTATCTTCTCATCAGAATCGATGCTAATTGTTAATAACCGTTAATAACAGTTAAAAGGGAATAAAATATAATCATTTCATTCTGGTACTGAGGTCAAAATAAAAAAGATTAAAGTAATCACTTCCTTTTGGTAAACATAAAAATCTAAAAAGGAATAATTTTGGTAAAAAGAGGACGTTCAAAAGGCCTTCAAGGCTATTTCGTATTTAAAACTACTAGTACAAAATAAAAAACACCCTCCGGGCGATGTAAAAATAGATTTTTGAACCATATTGCCTGAGGGGTGGGAGTAAAAAATTCAATGTCTGCGAGTTTGTACCCTAAGTAAGTAAAATCATTAAAGGATTAAAAAATAAAACAATTTGAAATGTAAACTTTAAATATGTATTAAAATAAAACAAGCTATATATAGATATTTAATACGAGTCATGTATTTATTAGAACTTGTTTTAAAAAAACAACGAGGACTGTCTAATGATGCATGTTCAAATTTTGAGTAATGTAACGTAAACAGTGACGTAATTTTTGTTACAGACAAAACCGGAAGCGAATCTCCATTATTAATAGATATGCAAATTTCATACCACCAAACATACATTCACACACACACACACACACACACACACATATATATATATATATATATATATATATATATATATATATTGTTTGGCATCCTTCCGTCTGTGAAAGACGATGGAGTAGTGTCCAAAAGTTATTTTCTTTTTTTAACTACATAGCCTGGGCGGTTTGATATGGAGGATGTACTGTTGCCCAAGCAGCAGATCCTCCCCTCTCCACACTGCCGATTGTTGTCCAAAGGAAAGGTAAGAAACAAATGCAGTTAGGGACTCCGGCTTTGTTTATATATATATATATATATATATATATATATATATATATATATATATATACTGTCTGGGTTATAAAAAATGAAAATATTGTAATGTTTTGAAGCATGAATAAATAGTATATGTAAATGTTCAAATAGACTAATATTTAAGAAATGTAGTTGACTTACCCGTTATGTTCAAATTAATAGTGTAAACTATTAGACTCAGGCGATATTTATACTAATTATTGTTTGCCAAGGACTTCCGGTTTAGAAAGTAAGGTAGCTGGATGTAAATCTCTTTTATAATTAATGGATTTTTATGAGAAAATGTTTTGGAAAATCATTTAGAAAATTATTTTCTATAGAGAACTAATAAGTGGTATCTAAAGAAATTGGATAATTCTTGAATTGTGACAAGTTGTAAGTAATTGATTTTTAAAAATATTTTTGTATTAGCTCAGTCGGTAGAGTGTCTGACTAGGAACCACAAAGTTCCTGGTTCGATACCGACCCTCGCCAACTCATCGTATGAGTAGCACAGTGTTCTGTGCGGTAAAGCGAGGAACCGATGTTTGGCGTGGCGCTCCGTCTCAGTCGCCAAAACAATCTCCTTGGTCTAGCGCTAGGGAAAAGGGGATATACTCCCTCGCTGTCAGGCTAATACCGAGTTTAAGCTACCCCAACGACTTTACTTACTTATTGTTGAGAGGGGGTAGGTATTAGTGTGATGTCACTTCTAGACGTTCTTTGAGTGTTATTGTGTGCAATTTAGTGTGTTTGAGGTGAAAGCGGGTGACAATTGTATTATGTAGAAATTAGTACAGAGAGGATCAAAATAATTGTATGTATACTGTTTTTTAAACCAAAAAGTGGTCAGACGACTCTGAAAAGAAAATTAATGTCTCTTGTTTAAAATATTAAATGCAAAGAAAAAAATCCAAAAATCTTAACTAATCTTTAACATGAAAAAAAAAAAATGAAAAGAAAAGCTTCCGTTATTCATTTTGTTTACTTTTTTAGCGACAAACGCCGAAAAATGGCAGAGTATAATTTTAACGTTATTTTATAATGCTGTTTAATTTTTAGATGTATTCGAAAATATAAATAAAATCTTCATTATTTTTGCTCAAAAACCGAGCCCTGGTGATATTTAATATGTATAATATTGGACGTTATCTCATTTCAATTGTGTTCACCTTGAACTTTTTAAACAATTGGAGAGAATGGTTAGCTTCCCTTCATTTTCCTCTATTCATTGGCATGACTCAATAAATGAAGCAGTATTGCATTGGCTCCCGGCGTATGAAGGACCATCGAGCTCAGTAGTGTTGAATTGAAATTTTTGATAACAGTCCGGCAGCGAGGGTGTCTATCACTTTTTTCGTTAGCGCTAGACCAAGGAGACTGTTTTTGAGTCTGAGGTAGAGCGCCGCACCTACCATCAGCTCCCCACTTTACCGCACATATCCAGTCCATGCCATTCAAACCCGAAACAAGGAGGATGCTCTACCGACTGATGTTATTATCTTTCTTGATTCGACCAAACTGAGCTGTCTCGTCAATAGTTCTTACATTTTCAACTTATTAACGTCAACAAATATACAACGAGTGACTTTGCAAACAGCTATTGTAATTAAGAACCTAACAGTCCTTACAGTAAACGTTTAATGTAATCGAACGTTAAAAAACCGAACGAAATTTTTGTCCTAGCCAATTTCTTTTAATATCACCACATTGTAAGTTAATCAGAGTGAGGGGGTCAGTGTAGGAGTGTATGACGTCAGCAGTGGTTTGGTGTGTGGAGAGTGTGTGTAAATGGGGGAACAAGCATAATAAACAGGTGTGTTAGTGATACGTCCCTGTCCTTGGCTTCTGAGTCAGAGCCAACACTGCGAAAAGTAAAAGAGACAGTGGAAAGGCTTGGATAGGATGGACACAAGGTGCCGATCGGTCCTCCAAGGCCATTCAGTTTGGGACTGAAAAATAAAGAGCTCTAAAAATAACATCAAGTCTTGTGTTCGTTATTAAAAACTACCAACAGAAAAAAAGACCAGAGATAAAAAAAATTCTAAGTGGTTCCATACCCAAAGAATTATATATATATATATATATATATATATATATATATATATATATATATATAATTACTTCATCCATGCAAATAAGCAATGATTGTTACTATATTAAGTCAATAAATCCTTGACGTAAAATTTTTCAGTAATTTTTATTTTATTTTAGGGTAATCTTTAAAAAACATATCATAAGATTTTGGCGCTCCCGACTCCTGTATGGTATGACCTACTATTATTACATCATTATTGTATGCATATAGAGCAAAATAAGATACTTCTGAGTTCTAACCAGTCATTGATTGAATTGAATATATATTTGATATCGAACGATGTCGGTATTTGGACAATTCCTTATTTTTGTACATATATATATGTATATATGTGTGTGTGTGTGTGTGTGTGTGTGTGTGTGTGCGTGCGTGTGTGTGTGTGCAGAGGCCTGATATATATATATATATATATATATATATTATATATATATAATAGAGAGAGAGAGAGAGAGATGAATAATATTGAAGGACTTATTTAGACACTTTCTTATGTTTGTATGTATGTATATATAATATATATAATATTATATGTGTGTGTGTGTGTGTGTGTGTTGGGTTGGCTGTCAACTCGTACACAAGTAAGACCATTTCCTGTTCTTTATATGCATATACATGTATATATGCACGCAACATATATATTCTTATATATATATATATATATATATATATATATATACATGTGTGTGTGTGTGTGTGTGTGTGTATGTGTGTGCGTGTGTGTGTGTGTGTGTGTATTTGTGTGTGTTTAAGTTCGTGTAAGTGCCCGCGTGTATGTATGTGTGTGCACACGTGCATGTGCTATCTAGTTTTTAAGTCTTTTTTTGTTTATAATGATTCGTATTTTGCTGGTGATATAATAACGACAACAAAAAGAAAAGCAAATTTTGGCGTGATAGGAGAGAGAAAAAAAAATGCCAAGATGATAACCCCCCCCCAAAAAAAAAAAAAAACAACAACAAAAAAAAACGAAGAATAAAAATTAATAGAGAAAAACAAAAAAAAAAAAATGAAAGTTCAAGATTTTCGTATTTTTCCGCCACCTCGAATCAAGACGGACCTATAAGCGCTGGCGTGTACAGCCTTTCCGATTGAAAAAAAAAAAAAAAAAAAAAGGAAAAAGAAAAACAAAGAGAGAAAAAGAAGAAAATAAAAGAGAGAAGAAGAAGACGAAAAAAAAAAGAAGAAGAAGAAGAAGAAGAAGAAGAAGAAGAAGAAGAAGAAGAAGAAGAAGAATGGTGTTGATGACGTGTCAACGAAGACGCAGCCTGCTGACTTAAGCCCCGGCCATGACTTCTGAGGGTGTCGCTAATGGAGCAATTACCGGTCCCTGACCTGCCCCCAGTGGATGCCCTGGTTGTTGTTGGTTTGATATATTCTCCTTCTCACGTCCAGCGACATTCTCATCAATGTTTGAGCGGACTCATTACGAACGGCTCCGTTACCGATCATCACCGGGTGTTTGTAGCAACGGCATCCTCCGTTACCGATGCGGGGGATTGACACGGAGAGAAAGGTGGCAGAGGAGAGTTGCTATAGTAACAGCGGTAGATTCGACCCCTTTTTGCTCATTTCGGTTGGCCAACCAAAAACTCCATCAATGCAGAAAAATATAAAATAAAGTACGAGAAAATTCCCTGGGGGAGAATCGACATTTCAGCTTGGAAAAACGCACTCGGAAAGTCGTTAAACGTTTAACGGGCACCATCCTTCTCAAGATTATTAGGTTGGATTGGTGTGGAGTACCCCTTCATTGGCATTACTCCCAGGCCAACTCTGACCCTCTTCTTCCGCCCTCTCTCTCTCTCTCTCTCTCTCTATGTGTATCTCTGTCTTGTTATCTTTCTCAGTTTCTCTTTAGATGCTTTCGTTATTTGTTTTCTTTTTTGTTTTCTCAATTTTTCTTTCTGTAACTCATTTGCCATATTGTTGTTTTCGCAAATCATAAATGTTCTATTGCTTTACATCTATCTATCTACCTATCTATTCCAGCCTGTTCATATCTATCTCTTTGGTCCTATATTGGGCTAGACGGGCGGTCGGAGAGGCCCCCTCCGATCAATCGGCTGGTCACGTCAAGCCCTAGCACCTATATGATTTTCCCAACCCTGTTGCCCTTATGGCAAGCCCCAACCCCTTTTTATCATATAGGTTCTAGAAGGTGGTGGCTGCGGGTCTATATGTCCTGGGAATGACGTTAAACTCTATGTGATGGTAAGGTTCCAGTTTTGGAGGTTTGGGGAATGTGGAGCACCCCTTCATCACCATTGCTCCCTGGTCCACTCTTACCCGGAGTGGTAGTACCTGTTAGGGTCCCATCTATGGGTTAAATAGAAAAATGTATTTATAAAAAACTTGTATTATCCATTAAGAATTGATTTATTTCAAAACTTTATCGGCATTAAATGACCCACTGAGGTTGATATGCCGTAAAACAAAACAAACCAAACCAATCATATCTATCTATCTATCTGTCTTTATGTCTATCTATCTATCTACCTCATCTATCTATCCCAACCTGTTCATATCTATCTATCTATCTATCTTTCTATCTGTCTATCTCAGCCTGTTCATATCTATCTATCTATCTATCTATCTATCTCATCCATCAATCAGTAAAATAGATTTGTTTAAAAATCATTCATATTCGATAGGAATACTTAATATCATAACCATAGAACAAAAAAAAAAAAAACAACACAAAAATGTCTAAAGAAACAGCCACACAACAAATGTAAATATAAATCTATAATGAATACAATTCTCTAACCTCTAGGCATAAAATAAGTTTCCATTGACTGATTATATCGGGTCCGTACCGATTATACTATTTCTCTGAATGTTTGAGATGAGGCTTGATGATTAGTATTATCTGCGTGATTCGGACTATTGTCCTCATCTTTATAGTTTCGTACAACGTATTGTACAAAGTTTCGGCCGATATGCCCCCCGGCCTTCTTCAGGTATTTTTTGTCGGACTCGGGAACCTTCTTGGATTCGGGAACCTTCTCGGACTCGGGAACCTTCTTTTCGGACTAGGCCATGAGTCAAATTGGACACATGGCCTAGTGGATAAGGTAGTTAGGTTAAGACAGTTCTAAGTGACTGAATAAAGGGTTAGGTTCAAAGTTCCGTGATGGCTCCCGATTACGACAAGAAGGTTCCCGACTACGACAAGAAAGTTCCCGAGTTCGAAAAGAAGGTTCCCGAATCCGAAAAGAAGGTTCCCGAGTCCGAGAAGGTTCCCAAGTCCGACAAGAAATACCCGAAGAAGGCCGGAGGGCATATCGGCCGAAACGTTGTACAGATAACAATAAAGATGAGGACAATGGTCCGAATAACGCAGATAATACTAAGCTTATACTGGTTGAAGTGCCGTTAAGATTAATCTTTTTAACAATATTTTTGAATGATTGAATGAAATGGGCCCAGTTTGAGAAATGTCCCTTTAAATTCTAAATGCAAACATTTTTTTTTAGAACAATGTTATTTCATATCTATGAATAGAATAAAACCAATCTGGTCTTTGAAGGAACGAATCGCCAGATGAGATATAGTTCTTACGCTGAATAGTCACCGGGGTATTTGGAACAGTGTAGTGAAAATCTTTTAGTGCAAGTAAGCCTGGTAGACCCTAAGCGCACTAGCCGTTGGTTGGTTGGATTTTACGTCATGTCAACCGTTGTTGGGTTATTTTATGCCGAAGACATTTTTCTTTTATTCATTCTTGTTGGGTATTCAATTTTTTAAACTCAATTTTTCAAACACATTTTTAAAACTCATTTTTTAAATCTATTTGACTCATAGACTAGGGTTGCTCAAAGTGGTCTACATAAACCCCCTGGGGTGCATACAACAACTCAGGGGTTCTGTAAGTATTCAGGCATCTACAAGGTATCTATGGAAACTAATAAGTCTTCTTGGTTATTAGAAATTAATTCCACAAGAATCCTGGAGAACATGCTCATGTTGATATATTTTCAAAAGTTTAAGCCCAATATTCATGAACTTATCAAACATCATCAGCTTCATCCATCGCATTAGAGAATGTGCTTCCTTGGTAAGTTATTAAGTTAGTATTAAATATTTGCAGCTCTTTTTTACATGTTATGTTTATTTTACGGTTATTTTACAATTAATAGTTTTACGTTTGTGCAGAATTCATAATTAAGTGCAACAAAACAACTGCAAGGTGGACTGGGGTATTGAAGGAGGGGGTCCATGATAGGTCAATCAAATTTTTGTAGGGGTCTACGGATTTAAAAGTTTGAGAACCCCTCATATAGACGGGATATTAACAGGTACTACCACTCCGGGTCAGGGAAGACCGAGGAGTTATGGCGATGAAGGTAAACTCCACCGACCCTTTTTATCATATATGTGCTAAAAGGTGGTGGCTGAAGGTATTTGTGTCCTTGGTATGACGTTAGATTCCATCTATTGGTGAAGTTCCAGTTCTTGAGTTCTGCTGAATGTGGAGTTTACCTTCCACTTTTATTTATATCCCTTTTTTAATCGCTTGAATGATTTTTTTTCTAAAAAAAAACAATTTTAAATTCAGTTATTGTAATTGCTAATAGCTAAAAATGAACTTATTTGTTGGTAAAATATTTCGCATATTAATTCAAATTTCATTATTTTATGAATAGTTTCCTAAAAAAAACGTTTTGAGTTTCTCTGATTAAAAATGGATATATTTTATTCTAAGGAATATAAAAGTATTCGTAAAAAATATTGATAAAAAGGTTTTCACTTTTCTTTTTTACATTTAAAAAGATACACTTGGTTTGTCAAAATATATATATATATAACGGCTCGTACTAAATTACAAAACAATCGCATTCAACACTGTTGATTTATTAGTAGAAATAGAGGGGACATCTTAAATGACTGCTGATACAGGCAGCAGGCAAGCTCCTGCTGCTGGCGTATGAGCAGAGGCAACTATACGATAGTTTTTGAAAATCGTTTGATTTTTGTTTGATTAATTAATCATATCCCTTAATCAGTAAAAATCAATAACCAAATTTGGTGTGTTTCTTAGTTAGAACAATATTAGTCTACATGCAAGATTTCGAATCCGAGTGACTCCTCTTTTTGGAGTTATAGGTCGACACGTACATACCAAACTTTCTTATATATATATATATATATATATAATATATATATATATATATATATATATATATATATATATATATATAACTAATAATCATTTTTTAATATTTCATTTATTTTCTTTCTTTTTTAATTAATTAATTTTTTCCCTCTCATGTCAATGTCACGTGCACTAATACCTAAGCACGTCATATATTTTTTCAACACTTGGGGCCACCCAATACCAAAGTCTGTCTTTCTGTATATATGATTTGTCTTGCGAAAGAAGAGAGAGAGAGAGAGAGAGAGAGAGAGAGAGAGAGAGAGAGAGAGAAGAGAGAGAGAGAGAGAGTCATGGGAACCCGTGCTGTCAGCGTGACCTGATGAGAATGATATTTCTTCTTTCTTAAATTAGCTACTATTTTGTTGATAGCTTTAAAATTCTTATCAGCTTGACTTTTCGGATCAAGTCACCTTTAAGCACCCCAGGGGCGACCTGGATTCAGAAGAACATGTTTCACTTTGCACCGTCAACATCCGCTTGTTTGTTAGGGTTAGGGTTAGCAGTTAGTTTTATAATTTAAAAAGACATGCGTATAAAAATTGTCAGGTAACAAACAACCGGATGTTGACGGTGCAAAGCGAAACATGTCCTTCTGAATCCAGGTCGCCCCTGGGGTGCTTAAAGGTGACTTGGTCCGACTTTTCCGTTAGCCTTATAGTAAAATCAAGCCACCCACGTAAAAAAAAAAAGTTAAGAAATTTTCCCCAAATTTTGTTTTCTCACGGTTACAGCTAGGGTATAGATAAACATATGTATTTATTTACCCAAAACCCATCCACTACGGGTAGGATGTAACACAAGGTCAAAGTTTAAGTGGAATATATCTGGTTTTCTTTCTATACTAGTTACCTAACCAAAGCTACAAAACTCAGTCTGTACTACAATATGGTAATCTGAACATTAGCTACATAAATGAGAGTAACCTCCCCTTGTTTATTTCCCTTTGAGGAAGCCATACATTTTGGTCGGCGCGTTAGAGTCGTAGGAAATGGACTCGTCGACCCGAGTTCAAATCCTAGACGAAACTGTTTGCATTTCACAGGGCGCTAATACCCTTGGGAAAGTTATGAATCCAAATACACACATATGTGTAAATAGTAGGGCAGACTCTTTAACCTTGCTAAGGCAACCAGTCTAGGAGAGGGAAAACTTTGAATTCAGACCTGTTATACACCGCTTAAGAAAATGACCTTGTGTCGCATCCTGCTAGTGCGGAGGGGTTGGTAAATAATAATTTTTTGATCGGCCATTTTCATTTCATCGTAATCAATACAACTGCATGTTTTAACACAAAATATCATAAAATGTGTTCTGAATAATAATTAAGTTCATTTCAAATAATGTGCAAGCTCAATTATGAACACATTTTATGATAGTTTCGTGTTAAAACATGCAGTTCTATTGATTCGAACAAATCCGTATTTTCAGTGTAGATTTATGGTGAAATGAAAATGGCCGACTAAATCATATGGCTTCCTCGAAGTGAAATTAACAAGGGGGGGGGGTTTACTCTCATTTATGTAGCTAATGTTCAGATTACCCTACAATATACACATAGTCGACAGAAGATTTCATGCCTTTGTTAAAGGCATTAGCACAAAATGAAATGCAAACAGCCACGTCCATGATTTGAACTCAGGTCGTCGATTCAATTTTTATGACGATAACCATTACGTTAAGTGCGTTTCCTATATATGTATGTATGTATGTATGTATGTATGTGATAATTAAGTATGCCGAACAGCTGTTGGTCTCAGGTATCTCATAAGAGTTCACAGTGATGCGTATACTGTGCCTGTCGTCTCAGTCAACACCGATCGTTATGAGTCCTAAATTTGCTCAAAGTTGCAGACAGGACTGAAAAGTCCTCAACGAGCTCACGAACGGACAATGAATGAAGGGATGGCGCAACGTCTTGTCAGACGAGTGTCATCCCTTCAACATGATAATTATGAATGCTCTCTGAAATATTATTAATATATTAGCCAACTATAGGGCCGGTGCCAGGGTCTCGTGAGACCACTCCAAATCTATGATACAGTTGGTTGGTTGTTGTTTAATGGCATTGTAACACAATGGTCATGACGTGGAACCAGGATGGTGGTCTGAGTGGTTAGTTACGGAAAATTTTGAGTAGTGGCGTGATCAGTAATGGAAAAATTTGAATGATGATGTCAGCATAGACGCGTGACATAGCTTTGATTGGACGAGGAATGATACGTGGCGAAGAGTGAGAGGTGAGAATTTTATGATTCAGCACTGTCGTTAAAGTGTTCAGACGTGTTGAGGTTGGTCTCGCCGCGCGGCAAATAAGAATTATAGGCTAAATAAAATAAAAAACTTGATCAAGTAACAAAAGATGTCTTGTTAATTCAATTGCAATGACCAAATCAGCCCCTAGTCATAAGAAACAGCCCTTAGTTAAGAAGGAGTTAGATAGAAGTGCCCAACTAGACAACAAGATGGCAGCCGGAGGAGATGGTAGAAGGATCAGCAAGAAGCAAGTCAAATCCACGTCATGACCATTGTGTCACAGCATATCAACCCTTGTGGATTATTCAGTGCCAGATCCTTTTTTAAAAAAAATTTTTTATTTTTTAAATATACATGATTTGTTTAATTTCATGTGTATTAATGAATTGGTAGAACTTAATTCTTATGTTAGTTGATTGGTTATTTTATTTAATGATACTAGCAAAATAAAAAACGCCCCCCCCCCCCGGGCGATGTAAAAATACTTTTTTGAAAGATTTTGCTTGAGGAGGTGGAAGTTAAAAATTAAATGTCGGAGAGTTTGAACCATAAATCATGAAATCATCAAATTTATTAAAGGAGTGAAAAAAAAATTGAAAACGAAACTAAGTTCTATTAACTTTGAATATCTATTAAAATAAAACAAACTATATATTAATATATGATACTGGGGATGTATCTATTAAAACTTGTTTTAAAAAACAATGAGGACTGTTAATGTTGCATGCTTAAATTTTGAGTGTGTTTATTCTATGTTATGACGATTATGACGGGTATAGTGACGTAAGCAGTGACGTAGTTTTGTTACGGACAAAAACCGGAAGCGAATCTCCATTATTAATAGATGTGTACATATACATATAAGATATCAACCCTTGAGGCCACCCAATACCAAATTCTGTCTTTCTGCATATATGATTTGTAAGTGAACAATTTTTTGTAAATGTTTTTGTTTGGTTCGGTTTTATAAACTGGCTGAAATAATTTTCATTAACTTTGTGTATATTAATAAGTTGGTCGAAATAAGATTTAGATTTATCATTAACTTAACTAGCAAAATAAAAAACACCCTCCGGGCGATGTAAAAATAGATTTTTGAAACATATTTCCTGAGGGGTGGGTGTAAAAAATTCAATGTCAGCGAGTTTGTACCCTAAGTAAGTAAAATCATCAAATTCCTTAAAGGATTAAAAAATAAAACAATTTGAAATGTAAACTTTAAATATATATTAAAATAAAACAAACTATATATAGATATATAATACCAGTCATGTATTTATTAAAACTTGTTTTAAAAAACAATGAGGACTGTCTAATGTTACATGTTCAAATTTTGAGTGTATTTATTCTATGTTATGACGATTTTGGGTAATGTGACGTAAGCAGTGACGTAGTTTTTGTTACAGACAAGACCCGCAAGCGAATATCCATTATTAATAGATGTGTACATATTTACCAACCCCTCCACTCGAGCAGGATGGCATACAAGGTCAGTTTTTTAGGCGGATCTTAACAGGTTTGAATTCAGAGTTTTCCTTCTCCTCGACTGATTGCCTAACCAAGGTTAAAAAGCCCAGTTTGCCCTGCTATTTATCCATAGCTGGAGGGAGAGAAGATGGATACATACCTTTCCCAAGGGTATTAGCGCTATGTGAAATGTAGACAGCATCGTCTAGGATTTGAACTCGGGTCGACGAGTCCATCTCCTACGACTCTAGCTATTACACCAACCGCCTCCATAGCTTCATGTATATCAAGAAACTAGTGTTTATGTATATTAGAAATATAGTGTTTATATAGTGTTTATGTATATTAGAAATATAGTGTTTATATAGTGTTTATGTATATTAGAAATATAGTGTTTATATAGTGTTATGTATATTAAAGAAATTTTATTATAATGGAGATTGTGGGTTTGTCTGTCTGTAACCGAAACTATATTCCTACTCAAGTCACAATTCTCTTAGTTATTGACATCACATTCTCCATGATTTTATTTTTATTTAACCTCAATTATTAATAAAATTGTCATACATTATTAATACTGTTAACTATGTCTACATACTGACAACATGTAGTTATATTTAGATATACAACAAAATAGCGGTTTACAGTGTGAACGGGAAGACTAATTTGCATATTAATATTAAAAAATCGAATTTAATAAATATGTGCTTAGTATTATTGATTTCTAATTGTTTGGTTTTATTTTAATGAATATAAACAAAAATTTCTTCAATGAATCTTAAATGAAATCCATTAACAAGATAAAATAACTGTCATTTTATTCTTTACTTCCTCTTATAACTCAATACTTAAATTAGAAAAAATAACAATGAAAGACGAGAGTGATGGAAGAGTAAGTTTCAGTTGTTCCATTTTTTATTATACTCCATCTGTTTCAAATCTTTTATTAAACTCCCTCTGTTTCAAATCTTTTTATCTGTATTCTTATTTAGTTTCATTAGCCTTTCTAATTTAATATGATATTTTATTACATTAAAACTTAAATACTTGCACCCGGAGGGTGCATATATTTGCTAGTATACATAATATAGTGTTTATGTATATTATATATTAGTTAAATATATCTGAATTAATGAAAAGTTATATAAAATAATTATAAAAATAATAAAAAAAATATATATATAATATATATATTATATATAATATATAATATATTATATATATATATGTATTGTATATATGTAAAAATATAAAATATTTACAATATATATATAAAAATATATATATTGTATATAATATATTATATATATTATATAAATATATATAATAAAAAAAATATAATATATAAAAAATTATATATTATAAAATTATATATTATAAAATAATAAAAATAAGTTATATAAAATAATTATAAAAATAATAAAGTTAAATTGTGAATGTATTATTATATATTAGTGTTTATTATATACATAATATAGTGTTTATGTATATTAAAGAAACTAGTAGAAATAATTCATATTAACATGCTAACAGATCTATTCGACCCAGAGATATGACCCTAAGAGGTGCGATCATTCCGGGTCCTGAGTGGACCTGAGAGTAATGGAAATAAAAGGATACTCCTCACTCCCCAAAGCTCCAGAAGTGAAACCTCACCACTGGATGCAGTTTAGCGTTATACTCTATGATACGCATACCCCATTCAACTACATGTCAATTTTCTTAAAGTAGTATTCTAGGCACTGCCAATTTGACGTCTGCTTTTCATTTTAAAATAAAATTAATTAAATCGATTTTTTAAGGTCAAATTTATGTCTAAGTCGAAAAGTAGTAACATTATGAGCATCAGTAAAATAATATTACACATATAATTTGTTTTTAATATATTTTAAACTTTTTTTTCGCTCAAATATGGCCGTTAACGCTGTCGAAAATTGCGTAAAATCCCTATTTTACAAAATAAATCCCCCCACCCCCCACCCACGATGAAAAAAAAAAAATCAGGGATTTATCCGATTTTAATGAAATTTTCAGTGTTGATTTATCAATGAATGAATTTTGTTTTGTAAAACACGGATTTTTCGGCAACTTTAAACAGTGCCTATAATATTCATATATTCATATGAAATTTATGACAGACATTCCGAGGCTAACTTGGGTCCCCTTCAGATGGGAGGTTCAGGGGTATTTTGCGCCGGCTCTGGAAACTACGAAATGCTTATTCAACCTTATACCGTAGACAATCTTTGAAAATAGAAAGGTGTGCCTTTTCACTATAATCACGAATAAACGTGACGACAATTGTTATGTAAGGGAAATAATTTTGGTTTGCTGTATTTGATTATCTCCCTTGAATTATATAACTTTCTTGTTTAGATTTTTAACATACTTTGCCTTTCATGCTATCGGAGCGAAGGATAGGTCTACAACGAAGAAATTATTTGGCAGTATTGTACTCAGCTAAATATCTTCACTCACGCTTAGATAGATAGATAGATAGATTGATAGATAAATGGGTATGAAAACACACAATATTGTTAAAATGAATATGTTTTTATGTCATTTTAACATATTATTTTAACAATATTGTGTTTTCATACCCTTTTATCTATACATATACCGTCGGATTCATTTCCTTACACTTAACTCATAAACCACAAGGTTCCTAGTTCGATACCCGCCCTCGCCAACTCAGCGTATGAGTAGCACAGGGATCTGTGCGGTAAAGTAAGGAGCTCATGGTAGGTGTGGCGCTCCACCTCAGACGCTAAACAATATCCTTGGTCTAGCGCTAGTGAAGAGGGTATAGACTCTCTCGGAGCATGGCCGATACCGATATTAGGCCGCCCCGACGACTTTTTACTATATATATATATAATTTGGCAGTATTCTTTCATTTAATGAAATAAGACAGATGTTTCCTGTTTGACAAGTTTCTTTCCGATCTTTTTAACCTTTCTGGCGAGTCATGTAAATCCGTGATGCCAGCACGACATGATGATGATGATGATGATGATGATGATGATGTGGTTTTGGGGGGAGTGGGACAGTTTCAAGGATTAACTCAGTTAAGCGCGTTTTCAAAAATGTAGGCTTTATTGCACATTTATTACATGCGTATCATTTGGATTTTCCCGATAATTTATTTTTAGAAAACTCAAAATTTCATCGTCTATTTTCAATGTACCATAATTTAGTAACTTTCGGTTATGAAATTCGGGTAATACCCTCTTATTGTGTATAAAATACCCATTGGTTTTTTTGGGAATTTGTTGCAGCTAAATTTATACTGAAATTTAACACGTGTTCAACTTTTTACAGGTATGGCCAAAATTTCACGTCTTTTTTTTTTTACCCACTTCCATGAATTAAAATTCAGTAAAAAATGAATGAAACTTAAGTTTTTTTTTTTTAGAAAACTTCACATATAATTCTTTTTTTACCCCCCCCCCCATCCCATGAATCAAAATTCAACAAACTCAGGAAAAAAATGAATGAAACTAAACGTAATTTCAAACAGATCATATATAAAAATTATTTGTTTTACATTCTTTAAAATGGGAGAATTTTATTAATTACAATCTGTATCTGTCAAAATGGCGCATTTTTGTCGTTTTTTTCTCTCTTGTAGATGTGCTATTTTAAACATGGTTTATTTCTATTGTAATACTTATGAAATTCATAAAAATATTTTTATAAGTTTAGGAAGTAAAAAAAAAAAAGTTCCAATTTGCAATTTTATTTTTCATAAAATTTAAAGAAAAGGTGTATGTAGATTGGGGGGGGGGGGTGCTGCCGTACCAAAATTTTGGTCATATCTAAATCTTTTTGCGGTTTGTATCGACTAAAAATGTTTCAAAATAAAAACATTTACTGAGTATTTAGAGCAAAGGCAAAGTGATATTCTCGCAAAAATGTAAAAACTTTTCGTGAAAATAAGTTCAAAATAGAAGAAACAAATTATAAACAAAAAACATTCCAATCGCTATTTCGGCAAAACTTGCAAATCAGTCGGAAAATTAAAACGGAAAGTTTTTGTGGTCCCCCATGACAGTTTAACTACAGTCTATGAATGAAATTTTTGCGAATTGGGTTACGGTTTAGAGGTTTGGGGATTAAGGTTGTTTTTAATTACGTATTGCTTAAATAAACAACAAAAGACCCAAACTTACTATACATTTAATTAACCATTGAAATTAATTATTGAACCCAACAGTTGTTTGTATTAGTACTGCAATGTATAATTTCAATTAAACTTGGTTTAAAAAAAATATTTTTTAAACATTAAATGTATAATTAAATCATTTATTTTCCCATTAATCTAACCCTAATCCTAACCATAGCCCTAAACCCTAACCCTAACCCTAACCCCGTCTTCTTTTTTCCTAGTAGATCAATAAATAAATGAATAATTTATCAGTCAAGGGTGGCTCGCCTTTGTTTATGTTGGAGTTATAGGAAATAACCAAAATATGATAAGGTGTGTAAAATAGTTTTTTTTAATTTCATTTTTTTCAATGCGCAAACTGTTTTTCACAAATGAAAACGGGGATTGTTGTTGCCTTTTATATCCTAAATATCCTAAATTTGATAATTGTTTACCAAATCGGATATTTTGAAGGTGTGACATGCGTTTCAGATTTTCATATCCTCTTTAAACTCTCCTGTTCGAACGTTGCAGTATCACACGGACTCACATTGGCCGCCAGTACAAGTACAGTATGATTATAATTGTATGGTTTGCATTTCACATGGCACTAATGTTGGGGGCATTTAATAAAACGAAAATAAAAATGAAAAAAAAAAAAATGAAAAAAAAAAAAAAAACGAAAATAAAAATAGATTAAAAAGAACAACAAACTCCAATGGGGCCTTGACCGGAAGAACCCCTCTGCGTATGTCCGACAAAAAGGACTGACTCCCTACCCCCAAAAGGATACCTCGGTCCTTGGAACTGAGGCCGTAATTGGGTCTAGTTGGTCCTATTAGCCAGGGAGATTTTCCCTTGCTACAGGCCACTATGACCGGGTCAATAAAGCCTAAGTCATAAAACCACCTTCTGCCATTGTTTCTTTCCTTTCTCGTTCCATTTCATTCCTTAAATTCTATTTCAGCTGACCAGTCCACAAGAACAAAGAACTAGCTTTATTGGGGTTAAGATACAGTACAAACGAACTTAACTTAGCCCCATAATACCTTCGGGAATAATTTTCCCTCCAGCTATGGGTAAACAGTAGAGAAGACTGGGAACTTCAACCTTGGTATGGAACCCGTCTAGAAGAAGGGATACTCTGAACTTAAACCTGTTAAACTTCGCTTAAAAATTGGCCTTGTGTCGCACCCTGCTCGTGCGGAGGGATTGGGTAAACAGATATATACATACACTATATTTCTTTGTTGACAAAACACTGGAGTATTTTAAAGGCAAATCGCAAATCAGACACCAGTTGGCGAAGTCGTAACATCTGGAATAAACCACAAAATTGGCAGATGTTTTGAAGGTTTGGTTTATTTTGTTTTACGGCATATCAACCTTAGTGGGCCATTTAATGACAATAAAGTTTTGAAATAAATTCATACTAAATGGATATTCAATTTTTTTTATAAACACATTTTCTTATCTAACCCATAGATGGAACCCTAACAGGTACTACCACTCCAGATCAGAGTGGACCTGGGAGCAATGGTGATGAAGGGGTGCTCCACATTCCCTAAACCTCCAGAACTAGAACCTCACCATCAAATAGAGTTTAACATCATTCCCAGGGCATGAAGACGCTCAGCCACCGCCTTGTACAAAAAGGGCTGGGGCCTGCAATAAGGGCAATAGGGTCGGGGCAATCATGTAGGTCCTAGGGTTTGACGTGACTCGCTGATTGATCACATAGCCATAGCCCTAAACCCTAACCCTAACCCTAACCCCGTCTTCTTTTTTCCTCACCATCAAATAGAGTTTAACATCATTCCCAGGGCATGAAGACGCTCAGCCACCGCCTTGTACAAAAAGGGCTGGGGCCTGCAATAAGGGCAATAGGGTCGGGGCAATCATGTAGGTCCTAGGGTTTGACGTGACTCGCTGATTGATCACATAGCCATAGCCCTAAACCCTAACCCTAACCCTAACCCCGTCTTCTTTTTTCCTAGTAGATCAATGAATCTCCGACCGCCCGTCTAGCTATAGTATAGTAAGGACATGTGGAGTGTTGCATGCCACGGATTGCTCAGGCACCAGGGTTCCGTCCTTAAGCATCACGGGTCGCAACCCACGGCCAATGGGTGGCCCCATTGGGAGTGGTCTTACCCTTCTGAAGAGGCGCAGTCGGTGTATTTTAAAACCTCGGCCGACAGGGCTATGTTTTTGAAGGACCTAGAACAACGGCAAGAGTTCTCGTTAGAGAAGAAGGATAAAATAAGAGTCACGGATGTTAGTGATAACATAAATTGTATCGTGGATTTTCTTTTTATCAGTCATTATTTGCTATGATATCCTTTTTCAAATTCTGTTACGGTTTTATGGGCCATCCTTTAGGCTTCAAGCAAGAGCGCTTGTTAAGAGTATTTACGGTTTTCGTAGGAGCTCTTATTACTCCATAGTTGTAGGCAAATTGTCGGACAAAGAAGGAACAAACACGAAAGTAAATGCAGACACTTGTATTGACATTATTACATAAAATTGTTGCAAATTTTAATGGTATTTGCTACGAGACTTATCTGAGAAATAAATTCTCTTGGTGTAATGGTGATAACAGGGTTTTCTTCTCGTCGGTAGGAAATGTTAATACGCTTCGTCTCGGTAGTTTCTCGTCCTTCAGTAAGTGTGCAATAGTACCGGCCTTTATGCAGTATGCAGATACAATGCTTTAGAAGGGAGCTGGTGTAGAGTTCTGTGATAAGTGGGCCCTGTTTTGAGGCTTGGTAATAAGAGCTTGATGTTTTTATGTCTCTCCTCCAGTACTGCTTTTCGATAAGTAAGCCCTGTTTTGGGGGCTAAGTGATGAATGAAATGTAGGGACCGCTGTTTACGCGACTACACTCAGTGGATGCTTCGTGATAAGAAGGCCCTGTTTTTGGCTAAGTAATGAGAATGTTTCTTTTGACGTCTCTCTCCAGTAACTGCTTTGCGATAAGTGTCATTTTTGGTATTTGGCGCCAATATATGATGTTGGCATTCGCCCCCTGGGGGGCAGGGGGAGATAATTAGCTCTGGAATTTCCAATATTGTCCTTCGTCAATGATTGCAAATGGATGTCTTATCAGGAATTTGGGTTATCTGCCCCTTTTAGTTCCTGGAATCAGACGCAAGGGGCAGACCCCTAAAATTCGACAGAACAGATCTGGCAGGCACTGAGAGAAGAACCGGTTTTAAGTAGCGGCCGAATAAGGTCAACAAACACTGTCTTGGCACCTAAAGGGTTAGACCAGACGAACTAAAAGAACAGACAAGCACCCGTGAGACGCACACGACAAATTCTACTGGCAGAGACCAGAAGCAGTAAATACACACAAGATAAGTTACCTAATACTTGTATAACAAATATATATCCCCGCCAAGCGAATGTCTCTGGCAACCATTTACGAACTCTCACATACACATTGAACACTTTTCCTTTAAACACATTTTGTAAATCCAACACACATCTTCACATTGCACCCAATAAATTATTAACCCGAATATACAGCCATATTCGCCTTTTTCTTTATAAGGCAAAATTAGTCCTATTGTTACCAACTGTTTTATTAGTATCGTTACTATTTGGTTTACTTTTATTTCTGTTAGTCTCTCAGTATCAGTGATTAAGTAGTCAACCAACCACGCAATCGGGCTGTTAATTGGCTGAGGTCTAAACCACGTGACCTCGCTTAGTCTATAGATTTAAGTGGTGTATTGTAGCACACCTTATATATCAAAATATTCCAACAAATTCACTACTTTAAACTGCTCGCAGTGGCTCTCCCGCAAAGTACGAAAACTGATGGTTAGTTCATTATAATCGAGAAGAAGGACTCAGTTTACAATAATAACAGAATTGTCCTCATCTTTATTATTATATACACAACGTTTCAGCTGATGCACTCTCTGGCCTTCTTTGAGTATTCCCTGTTGAACTCAAGAGCCTTCACGTCATAATCCAGAGTCTTCACAGAACTTTGAACCAAACCCTTTATTAAATCCACTGAAATAGCAGAATGAGAACAGTCTACCCCAGTCCATAAAGTGTCCAATTATTTTGAATTTCTAAACTTCCTAAAATTTTGAGTGGTATGTGCTTCCTCACATGTCACATTCTGTTCATTCAAACTATTAAAACCCTCCCACCCCAAACCAGTGAGCTTTTCTACTGAATTAGGTGAATTTTACCAAAATTCTGGATATCATGTTTTTGGAACCTCATGTTCATTTCTTTTTTTCAATAGTTTAAATGTTTGATTAGAACGAGTTCTGGGTGAATAAATAGTGAACTTTAAAACATCCCATCATATAGGTAAAAAAAAAGATACGAAGAAAATTTGGTAGGCAAATAATTAACAAAGCTCGTAAAAAAAATCCAATCCTACTGTATCTCACTGGATATCATGGATAATATCTAAAAAAGAATAAAGTAAATTAATATTATTAAATATAATTAAATATGCGAGGTTATCAAATTTTAAAAGATATTTAAAGAAATACCAGAAATAATTTCTGTTTACTTAACAATTCACTATTAATCATGGTCTATGACTTCCTTCTGGGTGTGTCGTCTGGCATCTCACGAACATTTTCCGCATGCTAATATGAGTTGTCAAATCTATTTCTTCTTACGTTATGAAACAAAATAAATTTCCCGATGGTCTGTTGTACGTGTTAACTGTCTGTCATCTCAAGTACGCCCATCATGTTAACATGAGTCGTCAAATGCACCCCTTCTCACGTTATGAAACTAAATTTTAAAAAAATCTACAGGTTCTTTTGTATAAGTTAAGCACTGTCAAAGTTGCTGTAAAATCCGTATTTTACGAAATACCCCCACCCCCCGTGATTGAAATAAATTTACCAAAAAATCAGGGAATAATCCGATTTTAATGAAATTTTCAGTGTTGATTTATCAATGAATGAACTTTTATAATGCATCGGATGTTTTATTTCAAAACTTTCTGATTTTTTCAAATCACTTAACTTTGATCCCCCTTATTTTTGGGTCGCAAAATATCGGTGGGGTTACATAAATTTGAAACTAATTACAGTATAAATAAAAAGACAAAAGACCGAAGGCGTGAATAGAAGTATAAACAAAATTAAGGGAGTTATCCTGGTAGAAAATAAATACCGAAAATCGGAAAATAATATGTAAAATAAAATTTTGATTCGTTTTTAAAATGAAAACGAGTCAACATTTTTACAAACCCTAAAAAAGTCGTCGGGGTGGCCTAAAGTCGGTATCAGCCAGACAGCGAGGGAGTCTATCTTCTTTTCATTAGCGCTAGACCAAAGAGATTGTTTTGGCGTCTGAGGTGGAGCACCACACCTACCACCAGCCCCTCACTTTACCGCACAGATCCCTGTGCTGCTCATACGCTGAATTGACGAGGGTCGGAATCGAACCAGGAACCTTGTGGTTCCTTGCCGGACACTCTACCGACTGAGCTAAAAGTTAATTGTTTCCAATTTCAGTCATTCATCCACTATAATTGCTTGGTTGGATTTTTCGGCATGTCAACACTTGTTGGGTTATTTTATGCTGACGACGTTGTGTCATCTTCATTGTTGTTGGGTATTTAATTTTTCAAACACATTTTTTATTCTTTTTAAAAAATCTATTTAGTCTATAGATGGGATTCTAATAGGTACTACCATCCAGATCAAAGTGAAACTGGAAGTAATGGCAATGGAGGAGTACTACACCCACCGCAGAGCATCAAAATTGGAACAACTGTTGCATAATCTATGTAGTAGCATAGATTATTGACAAACACCTCTAGAATAAGGGGACATTGGGCTTCAAATTAGAACGTAGGCGTGTAAGTTTCCGTTGGAAAGATACCAGACCGTTGATAGGCGGACATCTCCCTCGTCATCTGATTTGACTAGTTAGGTAATCAGTTGCAACCTAAATGAGAAGCAGAACAGACGTGTTCTACTGAGGTTGAACTCAAACCGCGCAGTGAAAATGGGCAATACCGAAATAAAATCTCGTACAAGAAACACAAAGTCTTATTGATTGTTTGTATGACTTTAAAAGAGCTAGCCCCGAAAGAAGCCCCCCAGAAAAGATGAAGCAGCCACTAGACAATCATAGCCGAAATATAAAAAGTAGAAGAAAGAAACGAAAATATGGCGACTAGACAATGAAGCAAGTAAGTCACGACTCTATCTGTCTGTCATTCTCTATCACCCGAAGACCTCTCTCTCTCTCTCTCTCTCACACACACACACACACACACTCTTCTTTGTATACCCGCAATGAGTATACAATACAACCATTAGATGCAGTTTAACGTTATATACAGGACACTAAGATCCTCAGCCACAGTCTTCTAACACATATGATAAAAAGGGTTGGGGTTCTCATAAGGACTGATATATCCGGGTTAAGGGATATATTATGAAGTTGGCATTTGGTATATTATCGCAGTAGTAGTTGGTGCGTCCAATAGCAGGTCGTCTTCCGAGCAGTCGTGGTGTAGTCTGGCGAGTAAGTTTAGGCTTGTAGTCTTAGGTGTCTGTATCACTACAGTGTCGAATATTTATACATGCCACTGTCCAATCAGATTATAGTGAGGTGGTACCAAGGTATTTACATATTCATTACATCAAGGACAAAGGGGTTGGGACAATCACATAGTTGCTGGCGCTTGACATGACTTGCCGATTGATTAAACAGGGGCCTCTCCGACTACCCGTCTAGCCTAAATAAGGGCCAAAGTGGAGTTCCATTCTTAAGCATCACGGGTCGCCATCCACGGCCAACAATTTTCCCCGTCTGCAGAGGTGCAGTCGGCGTATTTTTCTGTCCCCAGCCGACAGGGCGCTCACATTTCAGTCACTCACCCATTACAATAAGTCCTGTGAAATAGGCCGGTATAGATTTCACTGACGTTTTTATTAAGAATGTTTTAAAATGTAAATAAAATTGGATTATTTCCCCTTTTCAACTTTTGATCTTGAAATGAAAGGGCCCGTTTGGTTTAGTTTGTTTTGTTTTACGGCATATCAACCTCGGTGGGTCAAAGTTTTGAAATAAATTCATTCTTAATGGGTACTCAATTTCTTTTTATAAACTCATCTATTTAACCTAACAGGTACTACCAATCCGGGCCAGAGTGGCCCTGGGAACAATGGTGATAAAGAGGTGCTCCACATTCCCCAGACCTTCAGAACTCGAACCTCACCATCAGATAGAGTTTAACGTCATGTCCAGGACATAAAGATCCTCAACCACTGCCTTCTAGCATCCATATGATAAAAAGGGTTGGGGCTTGCCATAAGGGCAATAGTGTTGGGACAATCATAGGTGCTAGGGCTTGACATGATCAGATTGATCGGAGAGGGCCTTTCTGACCGCCAGTCTAGCCAAAGAAAGGACCAAAGTGGAGTGTTGCATGTCATGGACGGCTCAACCACCAGGGTTCCATCCTTAAGCATCACGCTTCATCACCCACGACGAACGGGTAGCCCCATTGGAGAAGTCTTACCCTTCTGCAAAGGGGCAGTGGAGTATTCTAACGTCCCAGCCGACAGGGCGATGAAAGCGACTGAAATAATAAAGTACAATCTGTCCTTCTTTGGGAAGAAACATAGTCAGGGCCAAGGAACAAATTACCAAGTTTTGGGAAAATATTAGTCGCGAAAGTTGCACAGCTACGTGCCATAAAATTTCGAGTCTCATGTAGCCCGCGGGTCACGTGTTTACGTATTTACACAAACCCTCTACGCGAGAAGTATGCGACACAAGGCCAATCTTTAAAAAGAATGTAACAGGTTTGAATTGAGAGTTTTGCTTCTCCAAAACCAGTTGCCATACTAAGGTTAAAATTCCTGCCAGTCAAATATATCCATCTATATATTTTTTTAAATTTTCATTTTATCTACTGGCAATAAAACAAAACGCCATTGGGGTGGTTAAAAAATTATTTTTGAAAGATATTGTCTGTGGGGTGGGGAGTTAAAAATTCCATGTCAGAGGGTTTGTATCATAATTAAGTAAAATCATCAAATTAATTAAAGGAGTAAAAAAATAAAACAATTTGAAATGGAAACTTAGTTCTGATAACTTTAAATATATATTAAAATAAAACAAACTATATGATACTGGTCATGTATTTATTATAGTTTTAAAAATATATAGTTTAAAAAAAATGTGGACCGTCTAAGGTTGCATGCTCAAATTTTCAGTGAATTTATTCTGTTATAATGATTTTGGGATACATGACATAAGCAGTGATGTATTTTTAGTTACAGACATATAGAGATCGAATCTCCATTATTAATAGATTTGATAATTAAAAAGGAAGGCGGTGCTCTTCCAATATGTCATCTACTGAATGTTTGTGATCTACTATTGATCTACTATTGATCTACTATTCATGGCATGTGATCTACTAGGAAAAAAAGAAGTCAGTGTTAGGGTTAGTTTAATGGGAAAATAATGGGTAGTTAATGGGTAGATCACATATTGGATTAGAAACCATTCAGTTAATCACATATTGGAAGAGCACCAAAAAAGGCTTACGTGATATGGTTAGATAAAAGATAGCGATTTATTGTGTAATATTGTAGAATCCATTTCACATCTTACGTAATAAATGTTTATATATAGTATAATAGTGTGAGATTTTTTTCACGCATGGAATTTACGAAACATATTTAGTTCATATTAATACGTGATATCTGTCTAAAATCTTGATTTAAGAGAGAATCCCGAAGGAAACTTTTAGTGGACGAGGCAGTGTATGGTAGACGTGACACAGCTGAAAATTTCAATGTCTGTGTCACATCTGCGTCTACCCCAATACGCTGGGCACCTGCCTAAAAAAAAACCACTGCAATTCTCGCCCTGGGAATTCCCAATTCAGTATTCAGGCTGCCTTGGTATGTGCACTTCTAGATAGCAAATACCGGCTATACAGGTTTTAAAGTTTAATGATCATCATCATCGCCATGTTGCGGTAGCAGAACGGATATCCATGACAATCTCTCGCAAACCCTCTCTATCATTCATTGCCCTCGGAAGATCCTCTGCGAGGCATCCGCTGAGACTGCTGGAGAAGCAAGGTTGAATTCTTAAGTGACATTCTTCTGTGAAAGTCATCACATGGGCACGTCAGCGTGGGCCGTCTAGCAAAAACATACATTGACAAGTTCTGCGCATTTAATGATGAATCTAGATAATCTTTGAATTTGTGGACAATGATTATATTGGTTTTATTTAGGTTGGTTGGATTTTACGGCATGTCAACCCTTGTTGGGTTATTTCATAACGAAAATGTTTTGTTTTTATCAATTCTTGATGGGTATTCAAAATGTCTTTAAAACTCAATTTTTTTTTTAACGTTACGATTCGTGTGGCCGTTTTAGGGCTGTAGATGAAAGCAGTTTTACAGTGGAGATTCCTTGCGTCACAAAGTTTGATCCTTTCTTGAAGTAGAAAGAGGTAGTATCAGTTTTAATCCTTGTCAACTGATCCGTATTAAAGAATTGTATAATCCTCATCAGTTGGTCCGTGTTAAAGAATTGTATAATCCTTGTCCGTTCGTCTGTACATCCAACGAGCAATTGAGCTACAATCTATAAACGCCTTCGAATAGTAAATCAAATACATGTTTGAGCGTTTTGATTGGCCGATTCAGCCAACGCTATTTGGAAGAGTTTATAAATTCAAATTGTGATCTTCAGCGCACCTTATATAGCAGAATAATCCAATAAAACATTCAAAAATTGAAATTAAAATTGTTCCGCCATGTGCAATAGAAGAAGAGTTTAGCAGCCGGATACGGTCGGCAGGTCTTATGGGTCTTGTGGGTCGTGTGGATCTTCGAAACTAGATTGTTAAGCATTACAACACAATGGGGCCGCCCTA
>CM042138.1:80607273-80612273 GCA_023376005.1 Doryteuthis pealeii | reverse complement strand
GCATGTATGAAACCTAGGGTTGTGACTGATCTATTGCCATCAAATAAATAGGTATGCAATACCTTTATTATATATATTATATATATATAATATATAATATATATATATATAATATATATATATATATATATATGAGGATAGGAGGATTGGAGGGAAATAGAGGGAAACATGTGGACAAAGGAACAAAACTCAGACAAGTATATGTAGGAGATATATTTCGCCGTGCATTAAGCTCGGCCTACTTGTCTGAGTTTTTTTCTTTTGTCCACATTTTCACTCTATTCTTTACTGTATATATATATATATATATATATATATAATATATATATATATATATATCATCATCATCATCATCATCATCCTGTCAGCACAGATATTCATGACAATCTCTCGTTATCCCTCCCTATCACTCATTGCTCCTGGGAGATCATCAGCGCAGCATCCAGCATCCGCGCAGAGTTGATCTATGTACATCTTTGCTGGGCGACCTACTCTTGCGTGCCCATGTGATGGTTTTCACAGAAGAACGTCGCTTATGAGTTCATCCTTGCTTCTCCAGCAGTGCCCAGTGTGTCTTGTTCGCCTCATACGGATGGTATGTGTGATATGGGGCAGGTGGCCACACAGTTGTGTTCTCGTGATGTGTTGTTTCCACGTCCTGTTTAATATTGCACGCGGCATTTTTTGTGCAAGTCCCGTCTAGCTTATTCTCCAGGCGCTTTGTTAGAGTCCAGGTAGTGCAGCCGTACAGTAACACTAAAACTACTACGATTTGGAAGAATTTTCGCTTTAATTATGTCACGCATTTCCTATGCGTGCATTGACGTCGTTTTCTGTTGAAGAGATATTACTACCTAGATATGTGAATTGTTTCACCGATTTCAGGGGTTTATTATTGAGTGTGGAGATGTCACCTTCATTTCTAAAACACATGAATTCGGTTTTATCGGTGTTTACATATAGGCCGTGCTGCCTTTTCAAGGAGGTGTAGCAAAGATTCGGCCTGCGTATGTGTATCTGCAAGAAGTGCGAGATCATCTGCATAGTCCGCATCAGTAACAGTCTATGCGGGATATCGTCTGCTTCTTGCCTTTTTTAGTGTGAGGCCTTTCTCTTTTATGGGGTCCAGTGACGTTCGAAGTACGTAATCTAGGCATATTATAAATATATATGGTGCTAGCGTATCTCCTTGTAGGACTCCAGCTATGATGTCAAAGAATTATGTGTCTCCATCAGGTGATCGTACCATGGCTTTGGTGTTTTGATAGAGCATCATTATGGCGGTAACCGTTTCTTTGGGGAGGCCGTAGGCTAGTAGTATTTGTTCCATTTTCCCTCTGTGTATGGAATCAAATGCTTTGGGGTGTGTCATAAAAGTATCGAGATTGAAGCTGTATTTATCAAGATCGAAATGAACAATGAATGGGACGTTAGTTTTTGTCAGAATACAAGGTGTGTCATAAAAGTGCTGGGTTTTGAAGCTGTATTTACCAAGATATAAATCAACAATGAATGGAACGTTAATTTTTTTCAGAATACATGGTGTGTCAAAAAGTACAAAAAATCTCGATACTTCTTTTATACCTCTTGTATATATATATATATATATATATATATATATATATATATATATATATATATATATATAATTGTAGGAAGATTATGGAAAAATAATTGATTTGAACTTAAATAAATCTCTTCAGGACCTTGAGTACAAATTATCAAGTTTTAGAAAAATATTAGTTACGAATATTGTTGTGTACCATAGAAACAATAGCTTATATAGTAACCAGTCCCTGGGGCTATTTAACCTGGAGTTGGGGGCGATGAGGGTGTTCATACATTTTTCCTAGGGTATTTGTTCGACTTGATTTTGACGTCGCTGTCCAGCACGTTAGCTATTAAGCCACGGAGACTCTCCGTTCCGGTGGACCACAGAGTGAAAATCAAAGAAAACCCAAAAGATAAATGAATACTTGAGTCTTGACTGAGAACTGTAGGGGTTAATAAAAATAAAATTAAACCAAATAAAAATAAACTAAATAAAAGTAAAACAAAATTAAATCAAATATTTTAAAAAATATATAAAAAGGCACAAACAGTACCAATCTCCCAGAAGGCCTCAGACCGGAAGAGCTCTCTGGTCATGTGCAGAAAACCTCGAATTCTTGGCGCCAAGAAGGGTTCTTAGCTTTTTTTTACTCCAAGACTTTGGAAGAGAAACACCTATTGACTTAGTGGTGAAAATATTTCTCCTCTAGGAAATAGTGTGAATCAACTAATAGAAGTCTTACTCTAAGCTATTCTTATCTTTGTTCCTTTTGCTTATTTTCCTATATTCCCTTTTCAGCTTACCAGCCCAAAAAGTGTTTCTTGTCGAACCCGGGAACCGTATTGTTAAACTCAGGAGCCTTCAAGTCGTAATCAGAAGCCTACGCGGAACTTCAAACCGAATCCTTTATTCAATCAGCGCGGTAGGCTATTCTCATTCCGTTAATCATGACCGAGTACAGGTGTTAAGCTATGTTTAGTACTGTATATTATTTCCAATCGTAGCCAGGTTTGAACCTGCACCCTACAGATTATTGTCACTTAAAACTGTTTTAACTGGACCCATATATCCTTTTCACCACGTGTCCGGTGGTTTGAATAAAGAGTTCGGTTCGAAGTTCTGTGAAGACTCCCGATTACGACATGAAGGCTCTAGAGTTCAATAAGAAGATTCCCGAGTTTGAAGAGGTTTCCGAGTTCGAGAGGGTTCTCGAGGTTCGACAAGAAACACACGAAGAAGTCCGTAGTCTAACAGGTTTGAATTCAGAGTTATCCTTCTCTGATTGCCATACGAAGGTTAAAGAGTCCCGTCTATCCAACGATTTACCCATAGATATGGGGGAAATAGTATTTAGATTCATATCTGGTTTCATACATTTCCCAATAAGTAGTTGCAAGGGCAAACAAAATACAAAAAAGAAATAAATAAAAATGATCAAAAAACAAAAATCAGAATTACTAAACCAAGAAAACATAAAGGGGAAGAAAAGCACATTTGCATCCACTTCAAGAAACAGACTAACGACATTGTACTCCACATGGCTACCCAGAGGATATCTAAAGAGAGAAACAGATTTAATTAATTGCAGCCAAATATAACTCTAGAGGAATTATATGAAATGTAGAATAGATAGGGTCCAAGAGAATATCAAGTCTAGACAATGTGGAGAGAAAGCCGAAACGGTAAATAATAATAAGCGAATGCAGAAAGAGTATAAGAACATGCACGACTGGGTGGGAAAGGTGATCCATTGAGAATTGTGCAGGCATCTAAAATTGGACCATACAGACAAATGATACATGTAAAAAAACGAACAATTGTCTTAAAAAAGAATAGTCACAAAATTCTCTGGATCTTTGGATTATCAAATCTAGGCTAGAATGTTATAAAATTATTGACAAGACCCTGTAGTTAGTTTGAAATAGGTTCGTTGGAGTTAAAAGCGTAGACGGGTAGATTTCCGTTGGATAACTGCAACTGACTCCTAGAGAGGCGGGAATCTCGCGCGATATCAGAAAAACGTGACTAATCAGATTTAGTTTCAACCTGATGTCAGAGCAGAGATCATCAAGCTCTCTCTCTCTCTCTGCTGATGTTGTTAACTCCCCGCGCAGAAGAACATGAGCAAGAAAAATAAATCTTGATCAAGAAAATAAAAGTCTTGTGAGTTGATTAATTGTATGACCTAAAACTAGCCCTTAAAAGAAGCCTTTAGAAGAGACTAGAAAACATGATGACAAAAAGAAAGAAGATGAAACATAGCAACTAGTAGACGACAAGATGACGATCATAGCCGAAGCCGTAAAGCAGAAATAAAGTAACAAGTCTCTCTCTCTCTCTCTCTCTCTCTCTCTCTCTCTCTATATATATATATATATATATATATATATATATATATATATATATATATCACCCGAGTCTTCTCTCTCGATTATATACCCGATGTTGGCTATACAACAAGACCAGACTTAATTGTTATAAATGTAAATATTTTGGTGTAGTTTTAACTTCTGTAGCAGTTCCCTGGTAATATTTTCTGGTGATGTATTGATGACACGAAGACGACTGATGTTGAACGTAGAATATTTTATTTACTTCCAAACACCGTGAAATACTGAAATAAAATGGGATATAAAACAATTACTAACTTACAAAAGGGGTCTTTAACAAATGCCAGCAACTTCACGGGAAAATTAGAAAGAAACATACCTGTGCGCCGTTACCAGTACCAAGAACTAACTAAAAGACTAAAGTTCTAATTTTAGGACGATATTTTCCACACAACCTTTTTGCTGCATCAGCCAGGCGGAAGTCCCTATTTTGCCCTAAGGAAACCTGTTGATATTCCCACAATGCAATTCAGGCCCTGTTGATCCCTGATTATCAGACCCTAACAGAGTTGTTTCCCTTACACTGTCCAAATTTAAGGGTATATTTTTAGGGTAAATAAATAAATCTATCTAACATTAGGCGCACTCAAAGGCGACAGCTACAACTTCCATGGCTGAAACTGCTTCTTATAATACGTTAAGAGACTTTGGAGAAACCTTCAACTGAATAAATATATAATAAAATCCAGCAAAGAGGTACATATAACAACAATACAGACTTTAGTGTCTGAGCACATGTAACGTAAAATACAGAACAAAAACCGATAGGACGAAAATATCTAGGAAGTAAGAAAGTCTTCTTATAGAATAGAAGAGTCACTTACTGTATATGACCCATGTCTTTAAGATCTATTAATGGCTACGTACCCTCATGGGTACAAGTCTATAGTTGGGGGATCAGGCCCCTCAAACCTTAATGAACCGAGACACAACTTGTCTTGCGCATTATTGTGGATGCCAGATCAAATAGAGAGAGAGAGAGAGAGAGAGAGACAGACAGACAGACAGACAGACAGACGGGCGGAGACACGGACAAAGGGAACCAGAGAGTGAGACAG
>CM042138.1:80562273-80602273 GCA_023376005.1 Doryteuthis pealeii | reverse complement strand
TTTAAAAAATTATATATAAAGGCAATTCCATGTCAAATTATCCAGAAAAAAAATTGTCACCCACCTCCTTCAATTTTTCTGAAATTTTGTACAGGTGTAGGCTAGGTTAAATTTAGACAATCCCCCAAATTTGAGCTTCCAATTTGAAAAGTTCGCCGAGTTATGTCGATTTTAAACTCGAAATATTTGAGGGGGCGAGAAAAATGGCGACATTTTGTAATCTATTTTTGTCTATAAAATGTGTTCTAGAGCTCCACTACTCCTAAAAATTGGTTTATAGAAGCTTTTAGGCCTGAGGAATCCGTAAATGTTATCAAAATAGGCATAAAATTAACCCTTTTTACGTCTTTAATGATTTCTGATTTTTTCAATGCAAGATTAACAAGAGAAAAAATCACAATGTGGCACTACATATAATTTTTTTTCTTTAAATTATTATTCTACATATATTGAACATTATTTGGACCAAAAATGAAGTTTGGTTTTTGCTCACAAGCGAAGTTACAACATCAGTTAGAATTTAGCACTTTTACGTTTTAAGCGTTTCCGTTCAGCCATTGAATAAGCTCTATATGGAGCAAAATAACTGTCAGAGTTCGATAAAAATTATCAGAATTATGTTGGTGGTTGGATATATTTAAAATAATATACAAACAATATATTTCCCATGTATCAATCATATTGCCTGCAAAATTCTGACAATATACAAACGTCAATATCGGCACCACATTTCATTTTAGAATTGAAAATTGGAAGGTAACAAAAATAACAATATCCTAGGTACCACCAATTTTCCCTGTGGAATTTACCCCCTATATTTAAAACAATGAAACTTGTATAAAAATTAATATTATCTTGAAAAATATTTTTACATTCGAAAGAAGAAACATTAAACAAACTCCTGATGATTTTAGAAAGTTTTTTTCAGCTTATGGAAATAATGAAAATTATGATTGAAAAACAATGTTTTTCATTTTTGCACCGTTAAATCAACTGAAACCGCTATGGGACACCGTCGTCTAGGATATAGAATATGAATAAACATTTCGTAAAAGAAGAAAGGCTTGAGGTCGCTAAAGTGTAGATCTCTAATAATAAATAGAGCATGAATAGTAGTGGTACAAGACACGCCTATTGGGTATTATCAGCTGGTTGGGATCGACGTGCACTGATCTATGTTGAGATCATGCCTACTGGAAAGGTGCAGCTCGGTAGGAAGGGCGAAGAATGTGCAACTATCACGATTGAGGAACAGGATTTCTGTGCTGTTTTTTTTTATTACGAAAAGAAGGTTTGGACGGAGAGGTGGAAGTGGACAGGAAAAGAATCACAAGATCAACTGCTCAACACCATCGCAGAATATGCATGTGTCCGATAATAGTGGAGCTACATATGAGAGAGTTGCAGACATGGATCATGAATGGCTGACTAATACCGTATCCCCAGAAACCATTGGACCCACCTAGGGGATTTTTCCCGAAAAAAAAAAAAAACAGACCCAAAGAGTGTACGATGTTGGCTCCCGCTGCTAATTTGAAGGGAGTATCTCTTTTTAAAAAAGCTGAAAAAAAAACCCCAGGAGTGCGTACCTTGAAGATAACCCTACAATTATATGTTGTTTACTTCCTGTTAGTATTTTATCTCATCTATCCGCTACTGTTTTATTTCACCTAATTTCATTTGTTACTTGATATTTATTCATCAGTAAAATAAATCTGTTCGTGTACATTATAAATTCGTACACTCTCCGAAAAACAAGTTATTAGCAAAACTTCAAGTCAAATGTTGAAAGTCGAATCTCTCACGATATATTACTTAGAGGTAATCCTTAACTATTTCCTCGTAAATTCATACCATAAAATAAACTGTACCCTCATTTTATGTCCGTCTTTTTGCAATAAATGTTTTATCTTTATTGCACCCGTTATTTTACAATACTAAATATATTTTTTTAATTTATTTTAATATTCACTTCAATGTGTATATTCTAAAAGTTTTTATATTGTGAGAATGGTTAGTTTTAAAGTGGGGGCTCCTTTTGTTGTTGTTATTTATTTTCTTTTTTTTTTTTTTGGCTTTGGTATTCTAAAATAAAAACGTCAGATTTTAATAATCGTCGACGAAAAAACAAAATTACGGTCATAGAAGGAGGATCCAATTTATGGCTAAATTGTAAAACGAGCCCCCACTTTGAAACTAACCGTTCTCACAAAATAAAAACTTTTAGAATATCTATATATAGTTTGTTTTATTTTAATACATATTTAAAGTTTACATTTCAAATTGTTTTATTTTTTAATCCTTTAATGAATTTGATGATTTTACTTACTTAGGGTACAAACTCGCTGACATTGAATTTTTAACTCCCACCCCTCAGGCAATATGTTTCAAAAATCTATTTTTATATCGCCCGGAGTGCGTTTTTTTATTTTGCTAGTCCTGATAATTTTACGTACATGGGTTGGTTAATATCGGTTCTTAGAGTAAACACATTGACTTGTGTAATAAAAAGTCACGATACTGAATGAGTTGCTTTTTAAAAATCTATTTTTATTTTTTTCCGCACGATGAAATTCCTTACTTTTCCCGCCCTTATTCTTATTATGTCATTTATTTTTGTTTTTTTAGGGTAAACGCTTGAAATCATCGAATGACGCACTGACTTCTAGCTGTCGGCATTGACTAAGATCTCTAAACTTTCACTGTCTCATTGGAAGTTGCGTCAACCTTCAAACTGCTGTCTATACATGGCCCTCGAGAAAGTTTTACAAGGCCATACAAGATTATTTTACAGGGGGAGGGGGCAGTGTTAGATAATTCGTGGGTTGCTTACGAATTATGATTGTAGTGTACTAAAATTTAAATAACGGTAGAGTAAGTGGAAAGTTACCATTAACCCTTCTGGAAATGATACATTGACCTAGCCGTTGATTTCACATTGGTAAAGGGAAGAGTATATTTACAGGGGACCGCAAGAGAAGCCGGCGCTAGAGAAAGTGACCCGAGTTCAAATCCTGAATGATTTTTGGGAAAGGCATGAATCTGTTTGTTCAATAATTTCAATATTTGATCATTTCAATCGGAGTACCTTCACCAAAAACACGCTCTGACTACCAACGGAAATAGTCATGAAATAACAACGACTCAACAAATAATTTCAATCAGGGTACCTTCATACAATCACGCACTGACTTCCAGCTGCCGGCATTGACTAAGATCTGTCAACTTTTCACTATCTCATCGGAAGATTTTTCAACCTTCACCCTGGTTCAAATCTAGGACGCTTTGGGAGAGACATGAATCAAGTTGTATTATTTGTATTATTCGGACTATTGTCCTCATCTATATTACTACCTGTACCACGTTTCGGTCGATGTGCTCTTCGGCCTTCTTCTTGTCGGACTCGGGAGCCTTCTTGAACTCGGGAACTTTCTTCTCGAAATCGGGACCCTTCTCTTCGAACTAGTGAACCTTCTTGTCATAATCGGGAGCCTTCACGGAACGTTGCACCCAACCCTTTTTTTAAAATTCACGGCTGTATACTGTTCTTATTCTTCTAACCATAAATGGGTACCTGTGTTAAGCTGTATTAATTATCATTCTATATTACTGTCACCCTTGACCAGGATTGAACCTGCAGCCTAGACTTAACTGTAACTTGGAACTGTATTAAATCAACGCCTATATCCATTACTCCATGTATCCAATTGGAAGAGAAGGTTACCGAGTTTGAGAAGGCTCCCGAGTCCGACAAGAAATACCTGAAGAAGGTCGGTGGGCACATCGGCCGAAACGTTGTACAGATAGCATAATAGATGAGGCCAATAGTCCGAATAATACAAATAATACAAATTATCAAGCCTCATCTAAAAATTCAGAGAAATGAATCTATTTATTTAATAATTTCAGTATATGATAGTTTCAATCGCAGTATCTTCAAAAAAGCTCGCACTAAATTCCAGTTGCCGGCATTGACTGCGATCTCTCAACTTTTCACAGTCTCATCGATAGATGCGTCAACCTTCACCCTGATGTCTGTATAGGGCCCCCAAGAAAGTTTTACAAGTCCATACAAGATTAACAGGGGGCCCGAGAGAATACAGTGCAAGAGAAAGCGACCCGAGTCCAAATCCTGATATCGCGTAGATACATAGAAGGCATAGATTCCCATTTACCAAGTACGACAAGAGGCACCTGAAGAAGGCCGGAAAATACAGTGGTCGAAACATTGTGAGTATCGTAACCTAAATAAGTATAGCAGGTTCAATCCTGGTCAAGGACAGCAGTAACATAGAATAATAATTAACACAGCTTAACGCCTCTACTCTAGCTATGGTTAGCGTAATGAGAACAGGATACCCACGTGGACTAAAGAAAGGGTTAGGTTCAAAGTTCCGTGATGGCTCCCGATTACAAGAAGGTTCCTGATAACGACAAGGGGGTTCCTGAGTCCGAAAAGAAGGTTCCAGAGTCTGAGAAGGTTCCCGAGTCCGATAAGAAATACCTGAAGAAAGCCGGAG
This sequence comes from Doryteuthis pealeii, assembly GCA_023376005.1. NCBI lineage: Eukaryota > Metazoa > Mollusca > Cephalopoda > Myopsida > Loliginidae > Doryteuthis > Doryteuthis pealeii. The sequence continues at coordinate 80,597,753 of CM042138.1, read as the reverse complement.
GGCACATCGGCCGAAACGTTGTATAGATAACAATGAAGATGAGGACAATAGTCCGAATAACGCAGATAATACTAATCATCAAGCCTCATCTCAAACATTCAGAGAAATAAACCATAACGAGTTGATATGAAAATGACCCGAGTTCAAATCCTGAACGATTTTTGGGAAAGGCATGAATCTATTTGTGTAATAACTTCAATATTTGATAATTTCAATCGGAGTACCTGCACCAAATCACGCACTGACTTCCAACGGATATAATCATCAAATAACAATGACTTAAATAATTTCAGTTGGTTGCCTTGACAAAATCACGCACTGACTTCGAACTGCCGGCATTGACTAAGATCTTTCAACTTTCACTGTCTCAATCGGAAGATGCGTCAACCTTCATCCTGATATCTGTAGAGGGCCCCCGAGAAAGTTTCACAAGGCCATACAAGATTATTTACATGGCGGCCAGTGTTACAAAATTCGTGGGTTGCCTACGAATTATAAACTGTAGTGTATTAAAATTTAAATAAAGGTAAACAAAGTCTTGCGTCATCATTTAAAGACAAAGAAGATTAATATAGAGATAACTGTCACTTAGAACTGTCTTAACCTAACTCCTTTATCCACTATGCTATGTGTCCAATTGGACAATCCAGTGTGAATTGTCAAAATTCACACTGGATTGTCCAATTGGACACATAGCCTAGTGGATAAAGGAGTTAAGTTAAGACAGTTCTATGTGACAGTTATCTCTAGACTGTAGGTTCAATCCTGGTCATGGGCAGCAGTAATATAGAATAATAATTAACACAGCTTAACACCTGTACCGCAGCTATGGTTAGCGGAATGAGAACAGGATACCCCCGTAGACTGAATAATGGGTTAGGTTCAAAGTTCCGTGATGGCTCTCGATTACGACAAAAAGGTTCCTGATAACGACAAGAAGGTTCCCGAGTCCAAGAAGGTTCTCGAGTCCGACAAGAAATACTTGCAGAAGGCTGGAGGGCACATCGGCCGAAACGTTGTACAGATAACAATGAAGGTGAGGACAACAGTCCGAATAATACAAATAATACTAATTATCAAGCCTCATCTTAAAAATTCAGTGAAGGAGGATGAGCATAGATAACCGGGACCGGCAGAAAAAAAACCGAATCAACCAAAGGATTTCCTCCTTTGGTTGATACGGGGGTTTTTCTGCAACCCATAAAAAGATGGCCAGTCGCCAAAATAGAACCCACCTAAGAACCCTTTTCCATTCCCATTTATATACTGAGCAGATGAAGTGGGTGTATAACACCAGGAGAAGGCGCCGCTAAAATTCGAGGACCGCTTAACACCCGTCAATAATTAAGAATTTAAGTCCCCCAAAAAAATCTTTAATTCTCAAGTCTTTTTTTAATTTTTTAACTTTTTATTTTTTTAAATGTAAAAAGGTCAAATCGTCGTGGTGGCCTAAAGTCGGTATCAGCCAGACACCGAGGGGATCTATCCCCTTTTCACTAGCGCTAGACCAAGGAGATTGTTTTTAGCATCTGAGGTGGAGTGCCACACCTACCAGCTCCTCAATTTACCGCACAGATCCCTGTGCTGCTCATACGCTGAGTGGGCGAGTGCCGGTATCGAACTAGAAACTTTGAGGGTCGTAGTTGAATTTTAAGCGCGCTTTTTTTCTTACCATCGTTGGAAATGGATTCAGCAAATCGAGTTCAAATCCTGGACGATTTATGAAAGGCATGAATCTGTCTGTTGTATAATTTCAATGGGGCGGTTTCACAAAATCCCGCACTATCGGATAGATTAGATCAATAGTCCGAATAATCTAAATAATACAAATTATCAAGCCTCATCTAAAAAAAAAATCAGAGAAATGAATCTATTTGTTTAATAATTTCAATATATGAAACATTTTACAAACATTTACAAATGAAACAAATTTCAGTAATAAATAACCCCAAAAGAGTTGATATGCCGTTAAACAAATAGATCAAACCCAAACCAAACCAGACCAAACCAAATATAAATAGTTATGATTACAAACATTTACAAGTGAATCAAATTTCAGTAATAAATAACCCCAAAAGAGTTGATATGCCGTTAAACAAATAAACCAAACCAAATATAGATATTTATGATTATAATCAACCATTTACAAATGAATAAAATTCCAGTATAAAATAACCCATAACGAGTGAAAACGACCCAAGTTCAAATACTGAACGATTTTTGGGAAAGGCAGGAATCTATTAGTTTAATAACTTCAGTATTTGATGATTACAATCGGAGTACCTGCACCAAATCATGCACTGACTTCCAGCTGTCGGCATTGACTACGATCTTTCAACTTTCACTGTCTCATCGCAAGTTGCGTCAATCTTCACTCTGATGTCTATTCAGGGCCTCGGGAAAGGTTTTGCAAGTAGTAGTGATAAATGTTGTTTTTTTTTCAGACTAAATTTAAAATTTGACCTTAAGTTATCAAAGGTCAACAACATCTTTAGCAGCAAATACGTTTAAAATTGCCAGTAGCTCCTGATTGTTGTGTGTCACAAATTCTTGTATTTTTATTGTTGCACATTCCGATTTCAGTATGAAAAAAAATTCCGCTATCAACTAATATGTTAACACAGAGTTATTTGTAATAACAACACAACTGACCCCATGACAAAGGATTTCATAGCAGAAATACTTAATTAAAGTTTTGAAATAAAATAACTGATGCATTATAAAATGCATTAATTGATAAATATATATTGAGAATTTCATTAAAATCAGATAATTTCCTGAAATTTTGGTAATTTTTTTTCTATCGCTAATGTTACTTTAATTTTGTAAACACGCTATTTTTAAAGCGTGTTTATGGCCGAACGCGATTGAAATTTACCAAAAAATCATTTTAAATCTATTAAGAATGAATTAAATGTGTAATATGACTTTGCCTTTTTAATGATGGTCATTATGTTACTACTTATCGATTTAGACAAAAGTTTGACCTTAAATAATCGATTTAATTAAGTTTAATCAGTTTTTAAAAAAACATTAGCAGACGATTTTTGGGTATTTCTAATATATATATCTATTATTATACTAATGCTGAGATTATCACCTTTTAATGTCTAAAGGTTTTTTTCCTGGTTAGTTTAATTACACGAAAGTTATACTAAATTATTCCTTAGTTTTAAGATTACGTTGTAAGATTCAAAGACATAATTGAACATACAACTCCGACAAGGGTTGAGGGACAATACATTTTATATAATACAGCACATGAATAAACAAGATACATAAAAAATAGAAGATAGAATAGAATAGTGTACATAAACATACGTACATAAAAGTCACAGACAAGATAATATAAAAGTACACATAATATAAAGGTATAGACATGAGACTAAGAATAGTCCATGCTGTATAAATCACTTACAGTGACCAGTAGCCGGCGTTGAGGGCCGAAGCCCCAATGAGAAGGGAATGACAATTGTCTAACCCATGTGGTCTCGTAGCGAGGAAAGAGGAAAGAGGAAGAGAAATTCGAATCAGCCGCTTAAATACAAGAGGCCCCTTGCAGGAACCATCGACATCAAGCGGGCAGACAACTCCTCAGGCAAATGCGAAATTAACCCCCACAACGTCATGTTTGAAAAAAAATCCATTTTAATTGGTTCTAATTAGTCGTAATTTGCAATTAAGTCAAAAACTGACCAATCCCTGTCATAACATCTGTCTATCACTCTTTTCCTCTCTATGTCTCTCTTGATTACACCCTCGTTAAATGTATTAGTCTATCTAGAGAGTAAAAGAAAGAGGGATTAAGAGACATTTTTTCATTCAAAATAAAATTTTACTCTGATGAAGGTCGAATCTTCTCTGTGTGCGAAATATTTTCCCACGGATGAACTGACCGAAACACATGTGTAAGTGATATTGATTAAATTCATCTTTTATTATCCATCCTATTCTTTCTTTTCTTTATTCATTCTTCCTCATATTGTCTGATTCATTTCCAATTTCCATTTTTACACCCACCCACCCACACCCACACACATATATATATATAATATATATAATGGCTGTCTACTCGTGTTCGAGGAAAACCACTTCCTGTTTTTTTTTAATCATAGTTGGGTGCAAGTAGCATTTGACACCCTATCCTTGTGTTTTCTCAGATGACTCACCAGGCCAGCCCTGGAGAGACATACTCTTCCACCTAAACTACATGTTGGAACTTCTCCAATATACTCACACGAGGATATATCTTATTACACACAAGTTTATGTTACAAAGTGTTTCCCGTCAGTTATAAAGTATTAGCGGGCGAGTTACGGTATTAAGATACAACAAAGATACAATGACCAGCCTTCAATCGTCGAATTCCCATAACATCCACGCTATACGGCCATATCTATTAAAAATGTGTTTTCCTATTTGTTTTTAATTAACATCTCCTTATATCCGTTATTTCCCTAAAAGATGTCCTTGTTTGGTCGTTTATTTGATTACCTGTTTATTGTTTTGTTACTGTTGACTTCAATTAACAAATCTAATCAGATCCTTTTACATATGGAATATATTATTATATATTTATGTTAAGAAAGCAATTACAATGCGTATAAAAATAAAATAATGTTCAGTCTTATCGATTTCAAAGAAACTTTATCATCAGAGACATTTTCTGAAATGAACACGGTCTTGTGTGGGTTTTTTTTATACGTTATAAACACGCGTCTCGTGGGTTTTTTTATAACGTCACGCGGAAGGGTTGTAATAGCCGTTGTTCAATCAATTTCAATTTCATTCTTTTTATCTATTTATTTATTTATTTATTTTTATTTATTTGTTATATGTATATATATATAATATATATATATATATATATATGTGTGTGTGTGTGTGTGTGTGTGTAATGTGTATTTTAATTAATTATATATTCTGTGTTTAATTCCCACCTATTGTTTATACGAGGACCTAATTTAGCTATTAATAAACTTTCTCTAATTCTGAGATTACCAATGTTGTGTATTATCTCTACTCTATGGAATATAGTTTTTCCCCCATTTTAAGAAGAAATAAACTATTTTATTAAGTTTAAAATCAGTTACCAAGCATGTTCGGTCGGACAGTTTGTTGATATTTATCTACCAAACCTCTCCGCAGATTAATTTTCGTTCAGGCAGTTTGAGGATATTTGGGTATTAAAATAAAATTAAGATAAAAACAAAGATAGAAAAACTCCTATGAGCCTTCACCGGAACAACCCTCCGAGCATGTGCGGGAAAAAGGACCCACTTCCGACCCCCAAGAGAATCTCTCGGTCATTCTGACTTAGGCCTTAACTACTACTGGCAAGGGAGATATTTCTTTGCAACGTGGTGGCTATAACCTGTGAATAAAGCCTAAATCATAGAACCAGTTTTTGTCTTTGTCTCTTCCTTTTTTCTTCACTTTGAATTCCTTTTCAGCGCGACCATCAAATAAGATGGGGTTAAAAGCAAACCCTAGGAACACACACCAGGAATAACCACAGCCACCTTTTAAACCTTAAAACACAAAAAAAAAAACCTTGCTACCCCATAGATATACCCAGAATAGATTACAAAAGAAATGAAACAAAGTGTGCATTGAATAGGCATAAAAAAAATGTGTTTTCTTTTTGATTATTAAACTAAAATCAAGAAATAAAGACAACATATTTTGTTTATAACGTAATTATTTTTGTATTAGACGCATTTTTTTTCCAATAATTTCAGCTCATAAGTCAGTTGGTTGGTTGGATTTTATGGCATGTCACCCCCTGGTTTATTTTATGCCGAAGACGTTTTTGTTTTATTCATTCGTGTTGGTTATTCAATTTTTAGACTTGTTTTTTTTTTAATCTATTTAATCCAGTGGTTCTCAACCGGTGTACATCTGGACCCCCGGGGACCATATAAAATTTTTGGGACCCAGGCAAGCAAAATGTATTTAACTATAAAATTACAATGGGATTTTTAAACATCGAATGGCTATAGGGGTCCACCTGAGTAAAATAGGGTTAAAAGGTGTCGATGGGTAAAAAAAAAAAAAAATGTTGAGAACCATAGATTTAATTCATGGATGGAACCCTAACAGGTACTATCACTTCGAATCAGAGTGGACCTGGGAGTAATTCCCCAGAGCTACAGAATTGGAACCTCAACACTAGAGGCAGTTTAACGTCTTACCCAGGACAATAAGATCCTCAGACACCGCTTTCTAGCACATACAAGATAAAAAAGGGTTTGCCATAAGGGTAGTACGGTTGAGGAAAATCATATAGGTGCTTGGACTTAATATGACCAGCCGATTGATTGGAGAGGGGTTCGCTGACCACCCGTATATCCAAAGTGGAACGTTGCATGTCATGGACTACTCAGCCACTAGGATTACTAGCCGCTACCCACAGCCAACAGGAAAACTCATATGTTGGGGTACTCGTAAGTCAAGGTACCTCTGTATCCTGATTCGGTCATATTAGTTTTAGGCAGTCCTCCAGGTTGAATCGGTGTATCAATTCAACATTATTTATGTGTGATTAACTTTTTAAGTACTTTGTGTATTGAATATGTATTTTCAAATAGATGTTGGTTGGTTGGTTGGTTGATTTATTGATTTTAACGGCATATCAACCCGTCTGGGGTTATGTCATGCCTAACGGTTAGGAAGTAATATATGTTGTTTATTTATATTCATACATTTTAGTAATTGGTTTTAACAATGTGTTAGCAGCATCGGGGATCATGTTGTACGGTATTGATTAAGTTCATGTCTATATTCTATGGTATATTTTATTTCTCTAAAAAAGGACAGAATGTCCTCCGTGTTGACATTTTCAAGTAGATCTTTCATATTGTTTGCATTAAAATAATGGTTTCCATGAATAAGTGTTTAACAGTCAAAGGTGTTTGACATGTTTCACATTGTGGTTGTTGTTCTTGTTTGATTATATAGGAGTGCGTTAGTCTTGTGTGTCCAATGCATAATCGAGACACAATGACTTGTTCCTTTCTAGACTTTCTTAAAGTTGGTCTCCAGTCTCCCAAATTGGGTTCGATTAAAAAGAGTTTATTGTGGGTGTTGTTATTCCAGCGCTGTTGCCATTTTGTATGAAGGAATCTATTAATGTTATGTTTCAAGTCAGTATATGGAATCTTGAACTTGTTGGGGATCAAATCTAGAGCCGATTTAGCTGCAGAGTCACTTTGTGTATTGTATTAAGTACTTTGTGTATTGAATATATATTTTTAAATAGATGTGTTTTCCTTTTCGTTATTAGACTAACATTTTATTACATTCAGCATTTCCGTAAAGAGATGACCTCACGTGATATTATTATTTTTATTTTTGTTTTCATTTTGTTCCTGTTGACTTGATTTTCAAAACAGTTCGGATCCTCTTACAGATAAAATATAGTTTTTTCACTGATTTTGAGAATAAAGAAAATATATGACAAAGTTAAAAACCTGGTGACAAATATTAGACATCCGGACAATTGGTGGATATATATCTACTCAACCCCTCCGCACGAGCAGGATGCGACACAAGGTCAATTTTCAAGTGGAGTTTTAACGGGTTTGATGGAGACCAATTACCAGATTTTCATGACAATGACGATGTCACCGAGGCTGTGGAAAAGTTGGTCACCTCCGGTGGTGCAGGTTTTTCGATCACGACCTACAATCTCTCAGTGATCGTTTGCAATTATGCATAGTCAATGGTGGTGACTATGTTGGGGAAAAAAGTGTTTTGTATGTATTTACCCAACCCTTCCACAGCAATATATATAAATACACTGCGTTTCAAATTATTAAAGAAGTGACATTTTTCCCTCCTATCCACAAACTACTGATTAGAAGAATTAGAGAATAATGACAACTTGTATATACACCTACTCTGTAAAAATTGTAAGGTTCTATAAAAAGGAACAGAAGTTACAGTCATTTACCTAATTTTACTTAAATTATTCATGTGTCAAATTATTAGCGAGGTGTAATAAAAACCCCGGTAAAAAAGAAAATAATACTTTTATTGTTTCATTTATAGATTTTCTGGATACATACAGTAACTAAGATAAAATTAAATTGAAATAAAATACTTTCCCAAATCATAATACCTCCTTCTCCTTGTTGGCGTCTAAAGTGATGATGAGGATCTCATCCATTTATGAGCCAACCTTTGCTCCAGCCATCAGGGCCATCAAGTGTTGCACGAGTTTCATCTGTGAACAGTGCTTTTGAGAAATCGACCTTCATGTTCTCCTTTGCCCATTTCAAACGTATTTGTATGTGTATTTTTGTCAATCGAGGCTTTGTCACTGGTATCACTGATGTCCCAACCTTTTTCTGAAGATGACAGCAAGTATTTCTGGGCACTGTTGCTTCTTCAATACGTCTGAAAAGGGCTCCACTCGTCAGGCCTGGGTTATTAACAGCTTCACGTTTCATTCGTGACAAAGAACGTCGGGAAACAACCCTCGAATGACCCTTATCGGCCCTCTTACGTACCGTCGTAGGAGCTACAACAAATCTTTTCACAGTTTGGTGATATCTTCCAATTATTTTGGATATTTCTAATGTAGACTTGCCTTTGGAAAGTTCAGATGTTATGATATCTTTCTCAGAAGGGGTCAAGTCACATTTGCGACCCATAATTGCACGAGTATAATGACTCTTGTTTAATGTCTGGGACAATTCTATATCGTGTTTATATTGCAAATGACCACTGTTTGTTTTCTGTTGGGCAGAACAATACAGTTTTTATACAGCCTGCGCATACACCTAATTCCATTATACTGTGAAAATTTCGTTAAATTCCAATCGGTGTTTTTTGTACAAAATGAAAAAATGTCACCTCGTTAATAGTTCGAAACGCAGTGTATATATATATATATATATATATATATATATATATATATATATAGTGGTGGTGACTGTGTGGGAGAAAATAGTGTTTTTGTATGTATTTACCCAACCCTTCCGCAGCTGCAGGATATCTATCTATCTATCTATCTCTCTCTCTCTCTCTCTCTCTATATATATATATATATATATATATGCGTAGCCAGTGGTTGTTAATGTGTGAGGGAAAATAGTATTTTTGTATATATTTACCCAACCCCTCCGCACGAGCAGGATATGACTCGAGGTCAATTTTTAAGCGGGGTTTAGTAGGTTTTAATTAGGAATTTCCTTCTGCCATACAAAATTTTAAGCGCACAGTGTGCCCTACAATTTGCCCATAACTGGAAGGAGTATAGTTGAATTCAACCTTTCCCAAGAGTACTAGCGCTATGCGAAATTCAAACAGCCTTACTCCGGATTCGATCTTGTGTCATCATCTCCATTTCCTACGACCATAACTATTACACAACGGGTGACTCTACAGTGACCTTTCCATACTGTAATGTAAAAGTAAGTAAAGTTGGCGGAGTGGCCCATTGTCGGCATCAGCCCTACAACGAGGGAGTCTATCTCCTTTTCGCTCGCGCTAGACCAGGGAGATTTTTTTCTGAGGCAGAGCGCCACACTTATTGTCTGCTCTACACTTTACCACATCAGATCAGATTACCCGATCTGTGCTAATCATACGCTGAGTTGACGGGGGCCGGTATCGAACATGGAATCTTGCATTTATGAGGTGGGTGCTCTACCGACTGAGCTAAACCGGCCCTGTAATGGTGGTGGTGGTGTTGGGGGGGGGTCATCAATCAGTTGTTCAGCTGAGCATGTCATTATTTAAATTTGAAATAAAAATAAAAGTGATATATGGCAACTAGTCTATATAAGCCAGCAATTTTTGTTTTTCTGTTATAAAGGGATTTATAAATGCGAACTAGTAAATTCACTCCCCTGTTGGCCTCTATGCTTTTATTCACCCCCAGGGGACTATACCATTTACCCCCCCCCCCACACACACACACGCACGAGCTGTATACGATACAAGATTAATTTTTAGAAGGAGTGGCTAGCGAGAGAAAAAAACTCTTTGGTTTGAATTCAGAGTTTTCCTTATCCTAGACCGGTTCCCATACCAAAGTTAAAGAGCCTAATCTGCCCTACTATCTACCCATAACTGGAAAGAGTATAGTTGGATTAATACCTTTCCCAAGAGTATAGCATTATGTGAAATGCAAAGAGCCTTGTCCCGGATTTGAACTAGGGTCACCGTGTCCATTTCTCACGACGATAACCATTACACAACGAGCACCAGTTTGTGGATATACCCAGATAGATTACAATAGAAATGAAACAAGTAGAGCATAACATATAAAACGTTTTATCATCATCATCATCATGTCGCGCTGGTAGCACGGATATCCATGAAAAACTCTCGCCATCCTTCCCTATAATTCATTGCCCCCGGAAGGTCCTCTGCGCAGTATCCAGTATCCGCGCAGAGTTGATCTATGTACGTCTTTGCTGGGCGACCCACTGATGGCTTCCACAGGAAAACATCACTTATGAGTTCATCCTTGCTTCTCCAGCAGTGCCCAGCATGTCTTGTTCGTCTCACACGGATAGTTTGTGTGATATGGGGCAGGTGGCCATACAGATGTTTTCTCGTGGGGTGTTGTTTCTATGTCTTGTTTGATATTGCACGCAGCATTTTCATTGAGTCGACCAGGTTTAAATCGTTGTGTTACATAATCTATGCGGTTGCATAAGATTATTGTCAATCCCCTGTATTTCTAAAGGGATGGCCCTTTTCATATCACGGGCGGGACTTTCCATGGAATAGTACAGAAAGTCACGTGGGACCTGGTTGGGTCTTCAGTTTCAGTTTAGACGTCAGGCAGAGAAGATGTCCTGCCTTAATTGGAACTCACTGCATACGCACGCTATGTTAGTCAGATGTTTAGTTACATGAAATGTTTAGTTAAGTAAATAAAAGCTTAAGAAAATAACACAGTTTTGTGGTTGGTGAATGTCTTGGTAACAAGACTGATATAGAAGAAGAAATGAGTTAAGTGCGACCGACCACCCAAGATGAAGACCAAGACGCTAGAAGAGATGTTAGAAGAAGACGTAAGATAGAAAAGACGTAAGAAGAAGAATAGAAGAAAGTAAAGAAGTGTATACAACAGTTGAACTTTAGTACGTGCAGCCCCATAATAATGAGACTTTTATTCTTAATTTTCAATAGTTTGGTCATTTGTCAACAATTAAAATATTCTAATACATGTCACCCGTTGTGTAATGGTTATGGTCGTAGGAAATGGAAATGATGACACATGTAGGGCACACTGTGCACCTAAAATTTGCTAGTCCTTTGAACATTGATGGAAAATTATGACTACACAATTTTTGCTGGTCTGTGAACTTGGGCGAACTGGGTCTAACTAACTCATAGTTAAAATCCAACTTCTAAATTCTAGAATTCGTAGTCACATGACTTTAAAATCCTCTCATGAAATCCAAGCTCTCAGCTGACCCTAGAGGTTACACCCTGTCAATCACAGGGTTTTTTTTAAATCGAAAATATGCTTTTTGTTGGGCTGTAGTCGTTGAAAATGAAGAGGATTACATTTTTTTATATCCTCTCTGATAAAGCGTCTTTCATTACCGGAAAAAAAACTAATATTCAGTGGTGGTGGGGGCCCCCGTGGGGCAGCGACTAACGTGCTAGACTGTGAGATCTTTGTATTCGTTTTAAAAACAATATGGTATAATATGGTAGTACCTATTAGGGTCCCATCAATAAGTTTTAAAAAATGTGTTTAAAAAAATGAGTGCCCATCATGACTGAATAAAACAAAAACTGGCATAAAATAACTCAGTGTGTGGACATGCCGTAAAAACCAACCAACCAACTAAGCTGTGCTACTCGAGCGCCAAGTTGGCGAGAGCCGGTATCTTTGTATTATTTTAAACAATAATATTGTATAATATGGTAGTACTGTTACATAATCTATGCGGTTGCATAAGATTATTGTCAATCCCCTGTAATTCTAAAGGGAGGTCCCTTTTCATATCACGGGCGGGACTTTCCATGGAATAGTACAGAAAGCCCGCGAAATATATGGTTGTGTCCCCAGTTTTCAGTTGGATGTCAGGCAGTGAAGATGTCCTGCCTTAACTGGAACTCAGCATACGCGCGCTATGTTAGTCAGATGTTAGTTACATGAAATGTTTAGTTAAGGAAAAGTTTAAGAAAAATAACACGGTCTTGTGATTAATGGATGTCTTGGTAACAAGACTGATATAGAAGAAATGAGTTAAGTGCGACCGACCACCAAGACGAAGTCAAGATGTTAGAAGAAGACGTAAGATAGAAGATGAACAGAAGAAGAAGTAAGAAGTAAGTAATGAGAAGGGTATACAACAGTACCTATTAGGGTCGCATCTATGGGTTAAATAGAAAAAAGATGAGTTAAAAAATGAGTACCCATCAAGAATGAATAAAACAAAACCTCTTCGGACAGAAATGACGTAATAGGTTGACATGCCGTAAAACACACCCAACTACCAACCTACCAACCAACAAAGCTATGCTACTCGAGCGCTGAGTTGGGGAGGGGTGATATTGAACCCGGAACCTTGTTGTTCACTTGACGTATGATCTACTGAATGAGTTAAACCAGGCCATAAAAGGTGATTTTTATAAAAATAGCTCACTTGACTTTTTTTTCAGTTCCTGAATATAACCCTTTTCTTATTCTTTGTCAATTGTTATTCAATTCCATTTTCAACTTGTAATTCACTTCCTTTTTAAAATAGTTCACACAATTTTTCTTATCTTCTTCATTGTTTAAAATTAAGAGGAAAAAGATTAATCCGGCATGTCGAATATCAGATCTATTTTTAGCGTCTCCTTAGCTATACAGCTTTTTCTGATGACATCCAGCCACGGCGGTAGAACACGCCGACTGCACCACTACAAAGGGGTAAGATCCTCCCCATTGGGTATTCATTTTTTAAACACATTTTTAAACTCATGTTTTTTTTCTCTATTTAACCCATAGATGGGACCCTAACAGGTACTACCATATTATACAATATTATTTTTAAAAAGAATACAACGATGTCACAGTCTAGCACGTTGGTCACTGTTGGCCGTGGGTTGCGACTCGTAATGCTTAAAGATGGTATTCTGGTGGCTAGTCATGTCAAGCCCTAGCACCTACATAATTGTTCCGACCCATTGCCCTCATAGCAACCCCCCATAAGAAAATCGATTAATCGATTGAATTGAATGGTGTGTCAACCCGTTAAGGGTTATTCTGTGCCACAAGGTTAGGGAATCTCGTTCATCGTACCTTCAGATAGTAGTAGTAATAGTAGTTGGTTGGTTTTGTTTTACGGCATATCAACCCTTTTCGGGTCATTTAATGCCGAATCAAGTCAATAAACAAAGGACTCAGGTCGCTTACAGTATCTGCTGTTGATCACCCAATTAAGTATTGAACAGGTTCATCACTGCTTAACTTCGATTATTATTATTATTATTATTATTATTATTATTATTATTATTATTAGTAGTAGTAGTAGTTGTAGAAATAATTAAGTTGCAATAGTAAGCAAATGGAGAAACTCGATTGATTTTAATTGTATGTCAATCCGTTTAGATTTATTCGATACCAAGGGGTTAGGGAATCTCGTTCTTCGTACCTTCATAGTTACATTTTTTGTGTAGTTGTTTCTCCATGTTTTTTTTCTTTTTTTCTCTGTTGCACAAAACGAATAATTTTTAAACAAATCTATTTCACACACAGAGGGGACCCTGACAGTTACTACCAGACATGGCCTGGAAGTAATGAAAATGAAAGAATACTCCACATTCCCCTGTTCTCCAGAACCGGAGCCTCACCATCAGATGCAGTTCAGTATCATACAGAGGATACTCACTTTTTTTGAGGGAGGGTGGGATGTCTTACCCCTCTGCAGGGCATACAGTCAGTGTATTCTAAACCCCACCGATATGTCGTATAAATTGAGAAGAAATAGAAAAATAATTAATTTCGAAAAGAAATAAATGAAAGAAAAAAATAACTAAAAATAAAATTAAAAATGAAAATAAAAATTTGCTTAAATTGAATCATTGAAAACTAGCCAAGATTTGGGGGTGCCTGAGTCACGGATTGGTCGACTGGGGTTGTTGGTCAAATTTTAGTTGAATTAAATCCCGATTATTGATCACTGTATCGTCCACACTCTTTTCCGCCCATCACCAGGCACCTTACTGTCCCCGCTCATTTAAGAGTGATTGATGTTTTGACTTTTGAAATGAATCGGTTTAATTCCTTTCTTCTGTGACCAATTTGTGGCATCAGCTGGGATGAGACTAACCGCTTCTCGAAATGACCAGCCCGTTGACCCACACCCCATTTTCCATTGCTGTGCACCCCCTCCCCCCAATCCCGCTTTCCAAAGTTAACTCATCCCAACACGTTTTGGCTTCAAATCTTGGAAAGTTTTTAACGATTTGTTTGAAATTCTCCTTCTTTCTTTTTTTTTTTTTTTTTAGTTTAGTTCAGTTCTTTCCAGAAGTTCATTCAATTAAATTTTGTTCTAAATTTGCTTTGTCCCCCCCCCTAAAAATAACAACCCCCCCAAAAAAAAAACAAAAAACAAACAAAACAACAAAAAAAGGCTTATCAGCATTCACAAACCGTTTTAGTCGAACTGTGAGACCAGCCGATTCATAAACGAGTGCATAAACAGATACATACACACATACACAAACATTTACGTATATAGCCAAGCACATACACTGAAAATACATATTCACATATATACCCAGAAAGATACATTGGAATGAGGTACGTAGTGTAACGGTTATCATAGTTGAAAATGGATCCGGTGTTAAGCGTTCAAATCTTTAGTCAAAGCTGGTTAAGTTTCACTTCGTTCTAATACCCTCGGGAAATGCATGTTCTCCCTCTAGCTATGGGTAAATAGCGGAGCAGACTCTAGATTTCATTGAGCAACCAGTTATTTCACGTACCCCACGTGTACGGGTTAGGCACAAGGCTCTATTTAATGTGGGACCACCACGAACCGAAGCTCGTGGTGTGGCGGGTGCAAAAAAATGCGTTGATTTGTTTGAGCAACCAGTCTAGATGGAAACTTTCAAACCGAACTTCGACTACTTAGGAGAGTTGAGCGTAGGGAAGGGCATCAGGCCCGTTAAAATATCTGTGGCTTAGACAAATAATTCCAAGCAGGGCCTAGGAGGAAAAGGATTCAGTCGTTACATGGTTCAGGAGTCCGGGGAACTCAGAGGGGACCGTAGATTTCTGACAGCCTAAAAAAAAAAAAACGTAGACTGTTAAACTCCGCATAAAAAATGACCATGTGTCACATCCTGCTCGTGTGGACAGTTTTTCTTAAAGTGTATTTTCTCATGCATTTTAAGTTTGCGTCTTTAATAAGCATTTTCACAGTTATTAACTTCCCCACATAGGCGTCTTTTCGTGGTGTAATAGTTATCAAGCTAGATTCACAGATTCATTTCTACTGAATAGAGAATTCGATGCACGCTCTTCTAGCATTTTTTCTCGTCTTAGATCGGTGTGCATATATACAAGGCTAGACAGCACAGTCTGTTTATGTTATTAAGTTCACTAAAGTCAGTTAAGTTTCAAAATTTTTTACGCCAAAACCAAATATTATTTACAAAAAATACCATTAAACATTATAATTACAGCACATAATTCATTATATTCTACTAGCAAATATATGCACCCTCCGGTGCAAGTATTTAAGTTTTAATGTAATGAAATATATTAATAGAAAGGCTAATGAAACTAAATAAGAATGCAGATAAAAAGATTTGAAACGGAGGGGATATAATTGAAAATAGAACAACTGAAATTTACTCTTCCATCACTCTCGTCTTTCATTGTTATTTTTCTAATCTAAGTATTTAGTTAAAAGAGGAAGTAAAGAATAAAATGAGTTATCTTTCTTGTTAATGGATTTCATTTAAGATTCATTGAAGAGATTTTTGCTTAAATTCATTAAAATAAAACCAAAGAATTAGAAACCAATAATACTAAGCATATATTTATTAAAATTACATTCTAATATCAATATGCAAATTAGCCTTCCCGTTCACACTGTAAACCACTATTGTTGTATATATAAATACAATTGCATGTTATTGGTATGTAGATATGGTTAAACAGTATAAATAATGTAAAACAATTTTATTAATAACTGAGGTTAAAATAAGGATGAATTCATGGTGAATGTGACGTCAATTACTAGGGAATTGTGACTGAGTAGTGATTTAGTTTCGGTTACAGACAGAAAAAACACACAATCTCCATTATAATAAGATTTTATTATGTTTTTATACAATACAGTGCTATTGATATAATGATATGTAAATACCTTGGTACCCCCTTACTATAATCTGATTGGACAGTGTCATTATAAATAGTCGACACTGTGTTGGACCCACGACGTACACTTACTCGATAGCCGACGACCTTATGCCTTACAAGCTAACTTTACTCACTAGACGACACCACGACTGCTCAGAGACGGATTACTAACCGATGTACCAATTACTACTGCGATAATATACCAAATACGAACTTCAGAATATATCCCTTAACCGGATATATCAACTATATTTCTTATCAAAAAATATCGCAACAAAAAAAAAATTATGTATTTTTTGCAGTTGAGGGGTGGACTGGAACGGATAGTGGCATCTCAGTTTATTTCAATGAGGAAAATTGATTTGATATACGAGAAAATTGATTACGAATGGAACGAATTAAACTATATTAATGTTAGGTTGTCACTAGTATACTGGAAAAAGTAATAGTAATCCAACGTACAGTGTTATTAGAAGAGTGCTCAATATCTGTGATAGAGCGTTGATAGTTGAATGAAGTGACAAATAAAAGTTTAGCTTTATTCATTTATTGGGAACGATATACTACAATGTATACTGTATATATCCAGGATGTTGTATGGTTATTTTTTGTCTTTATTTTATTTCCTTGCACACAAAAAGGAGTCAGAATCACGTGTAACAGTTTGTAAAAACGCTTTTATATCTTCCGAGCGTAACTTTCTTCCTCTTAGGATTAGGATACCTGTTTTAAGTGGTAAACACCTTTTCACTTACAAAGAAAAAAAAAAGAAGAAAAAAAGGTATACGTATTGTTTCAATCGTGTCTTTTATTGAATTAAAAACTTGATCATCCAGTTGGGCAAAAACTTAAAGACAGAAACGAATCACGAACATTTAATCAGGATAGGTCATTTAGTAACAAGGCCGGGATTGTGGCGCAACCAGTCAAAATTAACTCTTTAACAATGGTTTCTGTTGCTTGCTAACCATTACACCACTGGAGGGTATGGCATTTTTAACGCAACTCACAGCCAATATAAAGTTGTCAAATTTTTATCTCACGTTAAAAAAAAACAACAGGTTTGAATTCAGAGTTTTCCTTCTTCTAAACTGGTTACCTAACCAAATTGAATTGTGGGGTAAACCAGTCAAAATCAAACACTTTAACAATGGCTTGCGTTGCTTGCTAACCATTACACCACTTTGGGGGGGGGGCATTTTTATGTGACTCACAGTCAATATATATATTCATCAACCCCTCTACACGACTAGGATGTGACACAAGGCAATTTCTTAGAGTTTAACAGGTTTTGAATTCAGAGTTTTTTCTTCTCCTATACTGGTTACCTAACAAAGGATAAATAGCCAGACAAATACAGGCAAACAATAAACAAACATAAAATAAAACAAAACATAAATTCCCTCATGTCCTGTTGGGTGAATATATACAGAGAGAGAGCGAGTAAACTACAGACATGTGTTTCGAAGTATCACCTCTCATCAGTGCAGTTATACCATTTTTAGCAGCTACCTCTGGCCGGGTTCGAGACCCGAACGAACTCACGCTCGCCAAACCTCTTACCCATACGGCCACAATCAGCTGCCAATATAGCAGGCTATTTTAATCGCTACATTTCTAAACGGAAATGAACTTCACCTAGAGGTCTCAAACTTTGTAAAACAAAGTGAGATTTAGCTGAACGCCGAATACGGTGAATTGCAATTAAATCCTCCTAAATAAAGTGCTCACCGAAATTGGGAGCGTATATATATATATATATATTATATATATATATATATCCTATATCATGATAGTAATCTCAGTCAATCCGGTCCACCACAATCTCACTTTGTTACAACAGTTTGAAGGACCTCTAGGTGAAGTTCATTCCGGTTTAGAAATTACGGGATTAAATGCCTGTCTATTTGGCAGCCTGATTGTGGCCGTTGGTAGCAGGTTTGGCGAGCGTCGAGTTCGTCGGGTCCTCGAACCCGGCAGAGGTAGTGCTAAAATGGTATACTTGCACTGATGAGAGGTGAATACTTCGAAAACAACATGTCTGTAGTTTAACGTCGCTCTCTCTCTGTATATATTCCACACAACAAGGACATGAGGAATTTATTTTTGTTTTTTTTATGTTGTTTATTGTTGCCTGTATGTTGTCTGGGCTATTTATCCTTTGTTAGGTAACCAGTATAGGAAGAAAGAAAACTCTGAATCAACCTGTTTAAACTCTAAGAAATTGCTGTGTGTCACATCCTAGTCGTGTAGAAGGTGATGAATATATATATGACTGTGAAGTCACATAAAAATGCCCCCCCCCAACAGTGGTGTAATGGTTAGCAAGCAACGCAAGCCATTGTTAAAGTGTTGATTTTGACTGGTTACCACAATTCCATTTGGTATAACCATTTAGAAGAAGGAAATATCTGAATTCAAACCTGTTTGTTTTCTTTTAACGTGAGATAAATTTGACAACTTTATTGGCTGTGAGTGCGTTAAAATGCCATACCTCCAGTGGTGTAATGTTAGCAGCAACAAAACCATTGTTAAAGAGTTTAATTTTTGACTGTTGCGCCCAATCCGCTGTACTAAATGACCTATCTGATTAAATGTTCGTGATTCGTTTTCTGTCTTTTAAGTTTTGCCCACTGGATGATAATTTTTAATTCAATAAAAGACACGATTGAAACAATACGTAATACCTTTTCTTCTTTTTTTTTTCTTTGTAAGTGAAAGGTTACCATTAAACAGTATCCTAATCCAAGAGGCAGAAAGTTCGCTCGGACGATATACAGCGTTTTTACAACTGTTACACGTGATTCTGACCTCCTTTTTGTGTGCAAGGAAATAAAAATAAAAGAAAAAAATAACATACAACATCTGGAAATACAGTATACCATTGGTATAATACTGTTCCAAATAAATGAATAAAAGCTAAAACTTTTATTTGTCACTTCATTCAACTATCAACGCTCTATCCACAGATATTGAGCACTCTTCTAATAACATCTGTACGTTGGATTACTTTACTTTTTCCAGTTACTAAGTGACAACCAGACACATTAATATATAGTTTATTCGTTCCATTCGTAACTCAATTTTCTCGTATATCAAATCAATTTTCCTCAGTTGAAATAAACTGAGATGCACTAATTTCCGTTCCATCCACCCCTCAATGAAAATACATAATTTTTTTTTTGTTTGCATATTTTTTTGAATAAGAAATATAGTTGAATATCCGGGTTAAGGATATATTCTGAAGTTCGTATTGGTATTATTATCGCAGATAATGTACATCGGTTAGTAACCGTACTCTGAGCAGTCGTGTGTCGTCTAGGAGTAAAAGTTAGCTTGTAAGGCATAAATTGGTCGTCGGCTATCGAGTAAGGTGTACGCGTGGGTCCACACAGTGTCGGACATTTAACTAATGAACTGTCCAATCAGATTATAGTAAGGGGGTACGCAAGGTATTACATAATTCATTATATCAAATAGCACTGTATTGTATAAAAAACATAATAAATCTATTATAATGGGAGATTGATGTGTTCTTGCTGTAAGCCGAAACTAATGACTACCAGGTCACAATCCCTTAGTATTGACGTCACATTCACCATGAATTCATCCTTATTTAACCTCAGTTATTAATAACATTGTTTACGATTATTTATATCTGTTAACCATATCTAGCACACCATAACATGCAAGTATTAATATACAACAAATAGTGGTTACAGTGTGAAACGGGAAGGCTAATTTGCATATGATATTAGAATGTATTTTAAAAATAATATATGCTTAGTATTATGGTTTCTAATTCTTTGGTTTATTTAATGAATTTAAGCAAAAATCTCTTCAATGAATTTAAATGAAATCATACAAGAACGATAACTCATTTTATTCTTTACTTCTCTTTAACTAAATACTTAGATTAGAAAAGTTAATCAATGAAAGACGAGAGTGATGGAAGAGTAATTTCATTGTCTATTTTTCATTATATCCCCTCGTTTCAAATTTTTTAATCTGCATCTATTTAGTTTCATTAGCTTTCTATTTAATATATTTCATTACCATTAAAACTTAAAATACTTGCCCCCGGAGGTGCATATATTTGCTAGTAGAATATAATGAATTATGTGCTGTAATTATATGTTATGTTTTTTGTAAATAATATTTGGGTTTTGGGCGTAAAAATTTTGAAACTTAACTGAACTTTAGTGAACTTAATAACATAACAGACTGTGCTGTCAGCTTGTATATCATCACACCGATCTAAGACGAGAAAAATGCTAGAGGAGGTGCATCGAATTCTCTATCCCGTAGAAATGAATCTGTGATCTAGCTTGAAAACTATTACACACGAAAAGACGCCTATGTGGGGAAGTTAATAACTGTGACAATGCTTAATTAAAGAACGCAAACTTAAAAATGCATGAGAAAATACACTTTAAGAAACTGTCCACACGAGCAGGATGTGACACATGTCAATTTTATGCGGAGTAACAGTCTACGTTTTTTTTTTTTTAAGCTGTCAGAAATCTACAGTCCCTCTGAGTTTCCCCGACTCCTGAACCATGTAACGACTGAATCCTTTTCTCCCTAGGCCTGCTTGGAATTATTTGTCTAAGCCACAGATATTTTACAGGGCGATGCCCTTCCCTACGCTCGAACTCTCCTAAGTAGTCGAAGTTCGGTTTTGAAAGTTTCATCTGACTGGTTGCTCAAAATCAACGCATTTTTTTGCACCCGCCACACCAACGAGCTTCGGTTCGTGGGTGGTCCAATTAATAGAGGCTTGTGCCTACCGTCACGTGGGGTACGTGGTAATAACTGGTGCTCAATGAAAAATCTAGAGTCTGCTGCCGCTATTTCACCATAGCTAGAGGGGAGAACATGACCTTTCCCGAGGGATTAGAATCGAAGTGAAACTTAACTCAGCTTGACTCCCAAGATTGAACGCTTAACACGGATCCCTTTTCAACTATGATAACCGTTACACTGACGTACCTCATCGCAATGTTCTTTCTGGGTCTAATATGTGATATAATTTGTCAGTGGTATGTGCTTGGCTATATACTAAATGTTTGTGTATGTGTTGATGTATCCTGTTTATTGCACTCGTTTATGAATCGCGGTCTCACATTCGACTAAAACGGTTTTGTGAATGCGAGAAGGCCTTTGTTTTGTTGTTATGTTTGTTTTTTGTTTTTTTGTTGGGGGGTGTTATTTTAGGGGTGGGGGACAAAGCAAATTTAGAACAAAATTTTCATTGAAATGAACTTCTGGAAAGACTGTAACTAACTAAAAAAAAAAAAAAAGAAACCGAGGAGAATTTTCAAAACAAATCGTTAAAAACTTTCCAAGATTCTGGACCAAAAACGTGGTTGGGATAGTTAACTGTTGAAAGCGGGAATTGGGGGGAGGGGGTGCACAGCAATGCGAAAATGGGCGGTGTGGTCAACGGCTGGTCATTTCGAGAAGCGGTTAGTCTCATCCCAGCTGATGCCACAAATTGTCACAGAAAGAAAGGAACTAAACCGATTCATTTCAAAAGTCAAAACATCAATCACTCTTAATGAGCGGGGACAGTAAGGTGCCCGGTGATGGGCGGAAAAGAGTGTGGACGATACAGTGATCAATAATCGGGATTTAATCAACTAAATTTGACCAACACCCAGTCGACCAATCCGTGACCTCAGGCACCCCCAAATCTGGCTGTTTCAATGATTCAATTTAAGCAAATTTTATTTCATTTTTAATTTTTTTTTTTAGTTATTTTTTTTCATTTAATTTCTTTTCGAATTAATTATTTTCTATTTCTTCTCAATTTATACGACATATCGGTGGGGTTTAGAAAATACACTGACGTATGCCCTGCAGAGGGGTAAGACATCCCACCCGCCCCAAAAAAAGTGAGTATCCTCTGTATGATAGCTGAACTGCATCTGATGGTGAGGCCTCCGGTTCTGGAGAACAGGGGAATGTGAGTATTCTTCATTTCATTACTTCCAGGCCAATGTCTGGTAAGTAACTGTCAGGGTCGCCCCTCTGTGTGTGAAATAGATTTGTTTAAAAATTATTCGTTTTGTGCAACAGAGAAAAAGAAAAAAAACATGGAGAAACAACTACACAAAAAATGTAACTATGAAGGTACGAAGAACGAAGATTCCCTAACCCCTTGGTATCGAATAAATCTAAACGGATTGACATACAATTAAATCAATCGAGTTTCTCCATTTGCTACTATTGCAACTTAATTATTTCTACAACTACTACTAACTACTAAAATAATAATAATAATAATTAATAATATAATAATAATATATAGCGAAGTAAGCAGGATGAACCTGTTTCAATACTTAATTGGGGTGATCAACAGCAAGATATCGTAAGCGAAACCTGAGTCGCTTTGTTATTGACTTGATCGGCATTAATGACCCGAAAAGGGTTGATATGCCGTACAAACCAAACCAACCAACAACTATTACTACTACTATCTCAAGTACGATGAACGAGTTCCTACCTTGTGGCACAGAATAACCTTAACGGGTTGGACACACCATTCAATTCAAATCGATTAATCGATTTTCTTAATTGGGGTTGCTATGAGGGCATGGGGTCCGGAACAAATTATGTGGTGCTACCGGGCTTGACTGACAGCCACCAGAATACCATCTTTAAGCATTACGTAGTCGCAACCCACGGCCAACAGTGACCACGTGCTGACTGTGACATCGTTGTATTCTTTTTTCAAAATAATATTGTATAATATGGTAAGTACCTGTTAGGGTCCCATCTATGGTTAAATAAGAAAAAACATGAGTTTAAAAATGTGTTTAAAAAATGAATACCCAATGGGGAGGATCTTACCCCTTGTAGTGGTGCAGTCGCGTGTTCTACCGCCGTGGCTGGATGTCATCAGAAAGCTGTATAGCTAAGAGACGCTAAAAAATGATCTGATATTCGACATGCCGATTAATCTTTTTCCTCTTATTTTAAACAATGAAGAAGATAAGAAAATTGTGTGACTATTTTAAAAAGGAAGTGAATTACAAGTTGAAAATGAATGAATAACAATTGACAGAATAAGAAAAGGGTTATATTAGGAACTGAAAAAAAAAGTCAAGTGAGCTATTTTTATAAAAATCACCTTTTGGCCTGGTTAACTCATTCAGTAGATCATACGTCAAGTGAACAACAAGGTTCCGGGTTCAATATCACCCCTCCCCAACTCAGCGCTCGAGTAGCATAGCTTTGTTGGTTGGTAGGTTGGTAGTTGGTGGTTACGGCATGTACCTATTACGTCATTTCTGTCCGAAGAGGTTTGTTTTATTCATTCTTGATGGGTACTCATTTTTAAACTCCATTTTTTCTATTAACCCATAGATGCGACCCTAATAGTACTGTTGTATACCCTTCCATTACTTACTTCTTACTTCTTCTTCGTTCATCTTCTATCTTACGTCTTCTTCTAACATCTTGACTTCGTCTTGGTGGTCGTCGCACTTAACTCCATTTCTTCTATATCAGTCTTGTTACCAAAGACATCCATATAATCACAAGACCGTGTTATTTTTCTTAAACTTCCTTAACTAACATTTCATGTAACTAACATCTGACTAACATAGCGCGCGTATGCTGAGTTCCAGTTAAGGCAGGACATCTTCACTGCCTGACATCCAACTGAAAATGGGGACACAACCTATATATTCGCGGCTTCTGTACTATTCCATGGAAAGTCCGCCGTGAATATGAAGGGACCTCCTTTAGAATTACAGGGGATGACATATCTTATGCAACCGCATAGATATGTAACAGTACTACCATATTATACAATATTATTGTTTAAAATAATACAAAGATACCGGTCTCGCCAACTTGGCGCTCGAGTAGCACAGCTTAGTTGGTTGGTTGAACTTTTACGGCATGTCCACACACTGAGTTATTTTATGCCAGTTTTTGTTTTATTCAGTCATGATGGCACTCATTTTTTTAACACATTTTTAAAACTTCTTGATGGGACCCTAATAGGTACTACCATATTATACCATATTGTTTTAAAACGAATACAAAGATCTCACAGTCTAGCACGTTAGTCGCTGCCTCACGGGGGCCCCCACCACCACTGAATTGTAGTTTTCCCGTAATGAAAGACGCTTTATCAGAGAGGATATAAAAAAATGTAATCCTCTTCATTTCAACGACTACAGCCCAACAAAAAGCATATTTTCGAATTAAAAAAAACCCTGTGATTGACAGGGTGTAACCTCTAGGGTCAGCTGAGAGCTTGGATTTCATGAGAGGATTAAAGTCAAGTGACTACGATTCTAGAATTTAGAAGTTGGATTTTAACTATGAGTTAGTTTAGACCCAGTTCGGCCCAATCACAGACCAGCAAAAATTGTGTAGTCATAATTTTCCATCAATGTTCAAAGGACAGCAATTTAGGTGCACAGTGTGCCCTACATGTGTCATCATTTCCATTTCCTACGACCATAACCATTACACAACGGGTGACATGTATTAGAATATTTTAATTGTTGAACAAATGACCAAACTATTGAAAAATTAAGAATAAAAGTTCTCATTATTATGGGGCTGCACGTACTAAAGTCAACTGTTGTATACACTTCTTTACTTTCTTCTATTCTTCTTCTTACGCTCTTTCTATCTTACGTCTTCTCTAACATCTCTTCTAGCGTCTTGTCTTCATCTTGGGTGGTCGGTCGCACTTAACTCATTTCTCTTCTATATCAGTCTTGTTACCAAGACATTCACCACCACAAAACTGTGTTATTTTCTTAAGCTTTTATTTACTTAACTAAACATTTCATGTAACTAAACATCTGACTAACATAGCGTGCGTATGCAGTGAGTTCCAATTAAGGCAGGACATCTTCTCTGCTGACGTCTAAACTGAACTGAAGACCCAACCAGGTCCCACGTGACTTCTGTACTATTCCATGGAAAGTCCCGCCCGTGATATGAAAAGGGCCATCCCTTTAGAAATACAGGGGATTGACAATAATCTATGCAACCGCATAGATTATGTAACACAACGATTTAAACCTGGTCGACTCAATGAAAAATGTGCGTGCAATATCAAACAAGACATAGAAACAACACCCACGAGAAAACATCTGTATGGCCACGCCCCATATCACACAAACTATCCGTGTGAGACGAACAAGACATGCTGGGCACTGCTGGAGAAGCAAGGATTGAACTCATAAGTGATGTTTTCCTGTGGAAGCCATCAGTGGGTTCGCCCAGCAAAGACGTACATAGATCAACTCTGCGCGGATACTGGATACTGCGCAAGGACCTTCCGGGGGCAATGAATTATAGGAAGATGGGAGAGTTTTTCATGATATCCGTGCTACCAGCGCGACATGATGATGATGATGAAAACGTTTTATATGTTATGCTCTACTTGTTTCATTTCTATTGTAATCTATCTGGTATATTCCACAAACTGGTGCTCGTGTGTAATGGTTATCGCGTGAGAAATGGACACGGTGACCCTAGTTCAAATCCGGGACAAGGCTCTTTTGCATTTCACATAATGCTAATACTCTTGGGAAAGGTATTAATCCAACTATACTCTTTCCAGTTATGGGTAGATAGTAGGGCAGATTAGGCTCTTTAACTTTGGTATGGGAACCGGTCTAGGATAAGGAAAACTCTGAATTCAAACCAAAGAGTTTTTTTTTCTCTCGCTAGCCACTCCTTCTAAAATTAATCTTGTATCGTATACAGCTCGGCGTGTGTGTGTGTGTGGGGGGGGGTAAATGGTATAGTCCCCTGGGGGTGAATAAAAGCATAGAGGCCAACAGGGGAGTGAATTTACTAGTTCGCATTTATAATCCTTATAACAAGAAAAACAAAAATTGCTGGCTTATATAGACTGAGTTGCCATATATCACTTTATTTTTTTATTTCAAATTTAATAATGACATGCTCAGCTGACAACTGATTGATGACCCCCCCAACACCACCACCACCATTACAGGGCCGGTTTAGCTCTCGGTAGAGCACCCACTCATAAATGCAAGATTCCATGTTCGATACCGGCCCCCGTCAACTCAGCGTATGATTAGCACAGATCGGGTAATCTGATCTGATGTGGTAAAGTGTAGAGCAGACAGTAAGTGTGGCGCTCTGCCTCAGAAAAAAATCTCCCTGGTCTAGCGCGAGCGAAAAGGAGATAGACTCCCTCGTTGTAGGCTGATGCCGACAATGGGCCACTCCGCCAACTTTACTTACTTTTACATTACAGTATGGAAAGGTCACTGTAGAGTCACCCGTTGTGTAATAGTTATGGTCGTAGGAAATGGAGATGATGACACAAGATCGAATCCGGAGTAAGGCTGTTTGAATTTCGCATAGCGCTAGTACTCTTGGGAAAGGTTGAATTCAACTATACTCCTTCCAGTTATGGGCAAATTGGTAGGGCACACTGTGCGCTTAAAATTTTGTATGGCAGAAGGAAATTCCGAATTAAACCTACTAAACCCCGCTTAAAAATTGACCTCGAGTCATATCTGCTCGTGCGGAGGGGTTGGGTAAATATATACAAAAATACTATTTTCCCTCACACATTAACAACACTGGCTACGCATATATATATAATATATATATATATATATATAGAGAGAGAGAGAGAGAGAGAGATAGATAGATAGATAGATATCCTGCAGCTGCGGAAGGGTTGGGTAAATACATACAAAACACTATTTTCTCCCACACAGTCACCACCACTAGCTATATATATATATATATATATATATATATATATATATATATATATATATACACTGCGTTTCGAACTATTAACGAGGTGACATTTTTTCATTTTGTACAAAAAAACCGATTGGAATTTAACGAAATTTTCACAGTATAATGGAATTAGGTGTATGCGCAGGCTGTATAAAACTGTATTGTTCTGCCCAACCAGAAAACAAACAGTGGTCATTTGCAATATAAACACGAATAGAATTGTCCAGACATTAAACAAGAGTCATTATACTCGTGCAATTATGGGTCGCAAATGTGACTTGACCCCTTCTGAGAAAGATATCATAACATCTGAACTTTCCAAAGGCAGTCTACATTAGAAATATCCAAAATAATTGGAAGATATCACCAAACTGTGAAAAAGATTTGTTGTAGCTCCCTACGACGGTACGTAAGAGGGCCGATAAGGTCATTCGAGGTTGTTTCCCGACGTTTTTGTCACGAATGAACGTGAAGCTGTTAATAACCCAGGCCTGACGAGTGGAGCCCTTTCAGACGTATTGAAGAAGCAACAGTGCCCAGAAATACTTGCTGTCATCTTCAGAAAAGGTTGGGACATCAGTGATACCAGTGAAAGCCTCGATTGACAAAATACACATACAAATACGTTTGAAATGGGCAAAGGAGAACATGAAGGTCGATTTCTCAAAAAAGCACTGTTCACAGATGAAACTCGTGCAACACTTGATGGCCCTGATGCTGGAGCAAAGGTTGGCTCATAAATGGATGAGATCCTCATCATCACTTTAGACGCCAAACAAGGAGAAGGAGGTATTATGATTTGGGAAAGTATTTTATTTCAATTTAATTTATCTTAGTTACTGTATGTATCCAGAAAATCTATAAATGAAACAATAAAAGTATTATTTTCTTTTTTACCGGGTTTTTATTACACCTCGCTAATAATTTGACACATGAATAATTTAAGTAAAATTAGGTAAATGACTGTAACTTCTGTCCTTTTATAGAACCTTACAATTTTACAGAGTAGGTGTATATACAAGTTGTCATTATTCTCTAATTCTTCTAATCAGTAGTTTGTGGAATAGGAGGGAAAAATGTCACTTCTTTAATAATTTGAAACGCAGTGTATTTATATATATTGCTGTGGAAGGTTGGGTAAATACATACAAAACACTTTTTTCCCCAACATAGTCACCACCATTGACTATGCATAATTGCAAACGATCACTGAGAGATTGTAGGTCGTGATCGAAAAACCTGCACCACCGGAGGTGACCAACTTTCCACAGCCTCGGTGACATCGTCATTGTCATGAAAATCTGGTAATTGGTCTCCATCAAACCCGTTAAAACTCCACTTGAAATTGACCTTGTGTCGCATCCTGCTCGTGCGGAGGGGTTGAGTAGATATATATCCACCAATTGTTCCGGATGTTCAATATTTGTCACCAGGTTTTTAACTTTGTCATATATTTTTCTTTATTCTCAAAATCAGTGAAAAAACTATATTTTATCTGTAAGAGGATCCGAACTGTTTTGAAAATCAAGTCAACAGGAACAAAATGAAAACAAAATAAAAATAATAATATCACGTGAGGTCATCTCTTTACGGAAATGCTGAATGTAATAAAATGTTAGTCTAATAACGAAAAGGAAAACACATCTATTTAAAAATATATATTCAATACACAAAGTACTTAATACAATACACAAAGTGACTCTGCAGCTAAATCGGCTCTAGATTTGATCCCAACAAGTTCAAGATTCCATATACTGACTTGAAACATAACATTAATAGATTCCTTCATACAAAATGGCAACAGCGCTGGAATAACAACACCCACAATAAACTCTTTTAATCGAACCCAATTTGGGAGACTGGAGACCAACTTTAAGAAAGTCTAGAAAGGAAACAAGTCATTGTGTCTCGATTATGCATTGGACACACAAGACTAACGCACTCCTATATAATCAAACAAGAACAAACAACCACAATGTGAAACATGTCAAACACCTTTGACGTTAAACACTTATTCATGGAAACCATTATTTTAATGCAAACATATGAAAGATCTACTTGAAATGTCAACACGGAGGACATTCTGTCCTTTTTTAGAGAAATAAAATATACCATAGAATATAGACATGAACTTAATCAATACCGTACAACATGATCCCGATGCTGCTAACACATTGTTAAAACCAATTACTAAAATGTATGAATATAAATAAACAACATATATTACTTCCTAACCGTTAGGCATGACATAACCCCAGACGGGTTGATATGCCGTTAAAATCAATAAATCACCAACAACAACCAACATCTATTTGAAAATACATATTCAATACACAAAGTACTTAAAAAGTTAATCACACATAAATAATGTTGAATTGATACACCGATTCAACCTGGAGGACTGCCTAAACTAATATGACCGAATCAGGATACAGAGGTACCTTGACTTACGAGTACCCCAACATATGAGTTTTCCTGTTGCTGTGGGTAGCGGCTAGTAATCCTAGTGGCTGAGTAGTCCATGACATGCAACGTTCCACTTTGGATATACGGGTGGTCAGCGAACCCCTCTCCAATCATCGGCTGGTCATATTAAGTCCAAGCACCTATATGATTTTCCTCAACCGTACTACCCTTATGGCAAACCCTTTTTTATCTTGTATGTGCAGAAAGCGGTGTCTGAGGATCTTATTGTCCTGGGTAAGACGTTAAACTGCCTCTAGTGTGAGGTTCCAATTCTGTAGCTCTGGGGATTACTCCCAGGTCCACTCTGATTCGAAGTGATAGTACCTGTTAGGTTCCATCCATGAATTAAATCTATGGTTCTCAACATTTTTTTTTTTTTTACCCATCGACACCTTTTAACCTATTTTACTCAGGTGGACCCTATAGCCATTCGATGTTTAAAAATCCCATTGTAATTTTATAGTTAAATACATTTTGCTTGCCTGGTCCCAAAAATTTATATGGTCCCCCGGGGTCCAGATTACACCGGTTGAGAACCACTGATTAAATAGATTAAAAAAAAAACCAAGTCTAAAAATTGAATAACCAACACGAATGAATAAAAAAAAACGTCTTCGGCATAAAATAAACCAGGGGGTGACATGCCATAAATCCAACCAACCAACTGACTTATGAGCTGAAATTATTGGAAAAAAATGCGTCTAATACAAAATAATTACGTTATAAACAAAATATGTTGTCTTTATTTCTTGATTTAGTTAATAATCAAAAGAAAACACATTTTTTATGCCTATTCAATGCACACTTTGTTTCATTTCTTTTGTAATCTATTCTGGTATATCTATGGGTAGCAAGGTTTTTTTTTTGTGTTTTAAAGGTTTAAAAGGTGGCTGTGGTTATTCCTGGTGTGGTTCCTAGGTTTGCTTTTAACCCCATCTTATTTGATGTCGCGCTGAAAAGGAATTCAAAGTGAAGAAAAAGGAAGAGACAAAGACAAAAACTGGTTCTATGATTTAGGCTTTATTCACAGGTTATAGCCACCACGTTGCAAAGAAATATCTCCCTTGCCAGTAGTAGTTAAGGCCTAAGTCAGAATGACCGAGAGATTCTCTGGGGGTCGAAGTGGGTCCTTTTTCCCGCACATGCTCGGAGGGTTGTTCCGGTGAAGGCTCATAGGAGTTTTTCTATCTTGTTTTTATCTTAATTTTATTTTAATACCCAATATCCTCAAAACTGCCTGAACGAAATTATCTGCGGAGAGGTTTGGTAGATAAATATCAACAAACTGTCCGACCGAACATGCTTGGTAACTGATTTTAAACTAATAAAATAGTTTATTTCTTCTTAAAATGGGGAAAAACTTATTCCATTAGAGTAGAGATAATACACAACATTGGTAATCTCAGAATTAGAGAAAGTTTATTAATAGCTAAATTAGGTCCTCGTATAAACAATAGGTGGGAATTAAACACAGAATATATAATTAATTAAAATACACATTACACACACACACACACACACACACATATATATATATATATATATATATAATATATATATATACATATAACAAATAATAAAAATAAATAAATAAATAAATAGATAAAAAGAATGAAATTGAAATTGATTGAACAACGGCTATTACAACCTTCCGCGTGACGTTATAAAAAAAAACCCACGAGACGCGTTTTAAACGTATAAAAAAAACCACACAAGACGGTTCATTCAGAAATGTCTCTGATGATAAAGTTTCTTTGAAATCGATAAGACTGAAAATTATTTTATTTTATACGCATTGTAATTGCTTTCTTAACATAAATATATAATAATATATTCCATATGTAAAAGGATCTGATTAGATTTGTAATTGAAGTCAACAGTAACAAAACAATAAACAGGTAATCAAATAAACGACCAAACAAGGACATCTTTTAGGGAAATAACGGATATAAGGAATGTTAATTAAAAACAAATAGGAAAACACATTTTTAATAGATATGGCCGTATAGCGTGGATGTTATGGGAATTCGACGATTGAAGGCTGGTCATTGTATCTTTGTTGTCTTAATACCGTAACTCGCCGCTAATACTTTATAACTGACGGGAAACACTTTGTAACATAAACTTGTGTGTAATAAGATATATCCTCGTGTGAGTATATTGAGAAGTTCCAACATGTAGTTTAGGTGGAAGAGTATGTCTCTCCAGGGCTGGCCCTGGTGAGTCATCTGAGAAAACACAGGATAGGGTGTCAAATGCTACTTGCACCCAACTATGATTAAAAAAAAACAGGAATGGTTTTCCTCGAACACGAGTAGACAGCCATTATATATTATATATATATATGTGTGTGGGTGTGGGTGGTGGGTGTAAAAATGGAAATTGAAATGAATCAGACAATAGAGGAAAAAGAATAAAGAAAAGAAAGAATAGGATGGATAATAAAAGATGAATTTTAATCAATATCACTTACACATGTGTTTCGGTCAGTTCATCCGTGGGAAAATATTTCGCACACAGAGAAGATTCGACCTTCATCAGAGTAAAATTTTATTTTGAATGAAAAAAATGTCTCTTAATCCCTCTTTCTTTTACTCTCTAGATAGACTAATACATTTAACGAGGTGTAATCAAGAGAGACATAGAGAGGAAAGAGTGATAGACAGATGTTATGACAGGGATTGGTCAGTTTTGACTTAATTGCAATTACGACTAATTAGCAAATTAAAATGGATTTTTTTTTCAAACATGACGTTGTGGGGTTAATTTCGCATTTGCCTTGAGTTGTCTGCCCGCTGATGTCGATGGTTCCTGCAAGGGGCCTCTTGTATTTAAGCGGCTGATTCGAATTCTCTTCCCTTTCCTCTTTCCTCGCTACGAGACCACATGGGTTAGACAATTGTCATTCCCTTCTCATTTGGGGCTTCGGCCCTCAACGCGGCTACTGGTCACTGTAAGTGATTATACAGCATGGACTAATTCTTAGTCTCATGTCATACCTTTATATTATGTGTACTTTTATATTATCTTGTCTGTGACTTTTATGTACGTATGTTTATGTACACTATTCTATTCTATCTTCTATTTTTTATGTATCTTGTTTATTCATGTGCTGTATTATATAAAATGTATTGTCCCTCAACCCTTGTCGGAGTGTATGTTCCATTATGTCTTTGAATCTTACAACGTAATCTTAAAACTAAGGAATAATTTAGTATAACTTTCGTGTAATAAACTAACCAGGAAAAAAACCTTTAGACATTAAAAGGTGATAATCTCAGCATTAGTATAATAATAGATATATATTAGAAATACCCCAAAATCGTCGCTAATGCTTTTTTTAAAAACTGATTAAACTTAATTAAATCGATTATTTTAAGGTCCAAACTTTTGTCTAAATCGATAAGTAGTAACATAATGACCATCATTAAAAAGGCAAAGTCATATTACACATTTAATTCATTCTTAAATAGATTTAAAATGATTTTTTTGTAAATTTCAATCGCGTTCGCCATAAACACGCCTTAAAAATAGGTGTTTACAAAATAAAGTAACATTAGCGATAGAAAAATAAATTTACCAAAATTTCAGGAAATTATCTGATTTTAATGAAATTCTCAATATATATTTATCAATTAATGCATTTTATAATGCATCAGTTATTTATTTTCAAACTTTAATTAAGTATTTCTGCTATCGAATCCTTTGTCATGGGTCAGTTTGTTGTTATACAATAATCCTCTGTGTTAAGCATATTAGTTTGATAGCGGAATTTTTTATACTGAAATCGGAAATGTGCAACAATAAAGATGCTCAATACAAGAAATCAGCTATTCGACGTCGAGAGAGCACAGACAATTACTGACGTGCGAGATATTATAAGCGTATTATGCTAAAGTATGTTGTTGACTTCTTGAACGAGAGTCTAGGTTTATAGTATCTCATAGAGTCTGATAAAAAAAAACAAACATTTATCACCCAGAGCTAACTGTAAACTCAATAGAAAGCAGCAGAGTGCGATGAGCGACCGTGTCTGAGTGAGACACTGAGAGAGTGAAGAGAGAAGTGCGACAGCTGGAAGTCAGTGCTGATTTGTGCAGGTACTCCGATTGTAATCATCAATCTGAAGTTATTATAACTTAGATGATGCATGGACTCCAGCTAAGTAAGAGAGGAGACTTCGCGTAGAGTATTGGGTTATTCACACGCGATTAGTAGCATCAGTATATAGAGAGGATCATAGGATGGTAGGTCTCACAGAAATATATGTGTCGCATATGGCGGACTCTTTTGGGGTTATTTAATTACTGAAATTTGATCACTTGTCAAATGTTTGTAATCATACTATTTATTTGGTTTGGGTCTGGTTTGGTTTATGGTTTGATCATTGTTTAACGGCATATCAACTCTTTTGGGGTTTATATTATTACTGAAATTTGTTCATTTGTAATGTTTGTAAAAATGTTTCATATATGAAATTATTAAACAAATAGATTATTCTCGATTTTTTTTAGATGAGGCTTGAAAATAATTTGTATTATTTTACGATATTCGGACTATTGATCTAATCTATCCGATAGTGCGGGATTTTGTGAAACCCGCCCCGAGTGGAAAAGCAGAAAACAGATCAGGAGAGAGGTGTGAGGGAGGGATATAGAGAGAGGATCTCTGCCACAGGATTTTTTTGGAAAAAACTCCGAACAAAAAAAAATTTTTGCTGAATCCATTCCAACGCTGGTAAGAAAAAAGCGCGCTTAAAATTCAACTACGACCTCAAAGTCTAGTTCGATACCGCACTCGCCCACTCAGCGTATGAGGCAGCACAGGATCTGTTCGGTAAATTGAGGACTGGTAGGTGTGGCACTCCACCTCCAGATGCTAAAAACAATCTCCTTGGTCTAGCGCAGTGAAAAGGGGATAGATCCCCTCGGTGTCTGGCTGATACGACTTAGCCACCACGACGCTTTTGACTTTTTACATTTAAAAAAATACAAGTAAAAAATTAAAAAAAGACTTGAGAATTAAAGATTTTTTGGGGATTAAATTCTTAATTATTGACGGTGTTAAGCGGTCCTCGACAATTTTAGCGGCGCCTTCTCCTGGGTGTTATACACCCACTCCATCTGCTCAGTATATAAATGCGGAATCGGAAAGGGTCTAGGTGGGTTCATTTGGCGACTGGGCCATTCTTTTTATGGGTTGCAGAAATAACCCCCGTAATCAACCAAAGAGGAATCTTTGGTTATTCGGTTTTTTTTCTGCGGTCCGGTATCTATGCTCTCCTCCTTCACTGAATTTAAGATGAGCTTGATATAGTATTATTTGTTATTATTCGACTGTGTCCTCACCTTTCATTGTATCTGTACAACGTTTCGGCCGATGTGCCCTCCAGCCTCTGCCAAGTATCTTGTCGCCGAGAACCTCTGGTCGGGAACGCTTCTTGTCGTTATCAGAACCTTTTGTCGTAAATCGAGAGCCATCACGCACACTCGCACACTCACACCATTATTCAGTCTACGGGGTATCTGTTCATTACCGGCTAACCATAGCTGCGGTACAGTGTTAAGCTGTGTTAATTATTATCTATATTACTGCTTGCCCATGACCAGGATTGAACCTACAGTCTAGGATAACTGTCACAAGAACTGTCTTAGACTTAACTCCTTTATCCACTAGCTAATGTGTCCAATTGGCAAGTCCAGTGTTGAATTTTGACATTCACACTGGATTGTCCAATTGGACACATAGCATAGTTGGTATAAAGGAGTAGGTTAAGACAGTTCACTGACCCCACGTTATCCTATATTAATCTCTTTGTCTTTAAATGATGACGCAAGACTTTGTTACCTTTATTAATTTTACATACACTAAGTTTAATAATTGTAGGCAACCCACGAATTTGTAACACGGCCGC
>CM042138.1:80526237-80562173 GCA_023376005.1 Doryteuthis pealeii | reverse complement strand
ATTCAAATGATGAGGGATCTCATCATTTATGAGCCAACTTTGCTCCAGCCATCAGGGCCATCAAGTGTTGCACGAGTTTCATCTGTGACAGTGCTTTTGAGAAATCGACCTCATGTCTCCTTTGCCCATTTCAAACGTATTTGTATGTGTTATTTTGTCAATCGAGGCTTTGTCACTGGTATCACTGATGTCCCAACCTTTTCTGAAGATGACAGCAAGTATTTCTGGGCACTGTTGCTTCTTCAATACGCTCTGAAAGGGCTCCACTCGTCAGGCCTGGGTTATTAACAGCTTCACGTTTCATTCGTGACAAGAACGTCGGGAAACAACCCTCGAATGACCTTATCGGCCCTCTTTACGTACCGTCGTAGGAGCTGACAAACAAACTTTCACAGTTTGGTTATCTTTCCAATTATTTGGATATTTCTAATGTAGACTTGCCTTTGGAAAGTTCAGATTTATGATATCTTTCTCAGAAGGGTCAAGTCACATTTGCGACCCATAATTGCACGAGATATAATGACTCTTGTTTTAATTCTGGGACAATTCTATATCGTGTTTATATTGCAAATGACCACTGTTTGTTTTCTGTTGGGCAGAACAATACAGTTTTTTTATACAGCCTGCGCATACACCTAATTCCATTATACTGTGAAAATTTCGTAAATTCCAATCGGTGTTTTTTTTGTACAAAATGAAAAAATGTCACCTCGTTAATAGTTCGAAACGCAGGTATATATATATATATATATATTATATATATAATTATATATATATATTATATAGCTAGTGGTGGTGACTGTGTGGGAGAAAATAGTGTTTTTGTATGTATTTACCCAACCCTTCCGCAGCTGCAGGATATCTATCTATCTATCTATCTCTTTTCTCTCTCTCTCTCTCTCTATATATATATATATATAAATATATATATAATATGCGTAGCCAGTGGTTGTATGTGTGAGGGAAAATAGTATTTTGTATATATTTACCCACCCCTCCGCACGAGCAGGATATGACTCGAGGTCAATTTTTAAGCGGGGTTTAGTAGGTTTTAATTCGGAATTCCTTCTGCCATACAAAATTTTAGCGCACAGTGTGCCCCTACAATTTGCCATAACTGGAAGGAGTATAGTTGAATTCAACCTTTCCCAAGAGTACTAGCGCTATGCGAAATTCAAACAGCCTTACTCCGGATTCGATCTTGTGTCATCATCTCCATTTCCTACGACCATAACTATTACACAACGGGTGACTCTACAGTGACCTTTCCATACTGTAATGTAAAAGTAAGTAAATGTTGCGGAGTGGCCCATTGTCGGCATCAGCCCTACAACGAGGGAGTCTATCTCTTTTCGCTCGCGCTAGACCAGGGGATTTTTTTCTGAGGCAGAGCGCCACACTTACTGTCTGCTCTACACTTTACCACATCAATCAGATTACCGATCTTGGCTAATCATACGCTGAGTTGACGGGGGGCGGTATCGAACATGGAATCTTGCATTTATGAGGTGGGTGCTCTACCGACTGAGCTAAACCGGCCCTGTAATGGTGGTGGTTGTGTTGGGGGGGGGTGTCATCATCAGTTGTTCAGCTGAGCATGTCATTATTTAAATTTGAAATAAAAATAAAAGTGATATATGGCAACTAGTCTATATAAGCCAGCAATTTTTGTTTTTCTGTTATAAAGGGATTTATAAATGCGAACTAGTAAATTCACTCCCCTGTTGGCCTCTATGCTTTATTCACCCCAGGGGACTATACCATTTACCCCCCCCACACACACACACACGCACGAGCTGTATACGATACAAGATTAATTTTTAGAAGGAGTGGCTAGCGAGAGAAAAAAAACTCTTTGGTTTGAATTCAGAGTTTTCCTTATCCTAGACCGGTTCCCATACCAAAGTTAAAGAGCCTAATCTGCCCTACTATCTACCCATAACTGGAAAGAGTATAGTTGGATTAATACCTTTCCCAAGAGTATTAGCATTATGTGAAATGCAAAGAGCCTTGTCCCGGATTTGAACTAGGGTCACCGTGTCCATTTCTCACGACGATAACCATTAACAACGAGCACCAGTTTGTGGATATACCCAGATAGATTACAATAGAAATGAAACAAGTAGAGCATAACATATAAAACGTTTTATCATCATCATCATCATGTCGCGCTGGTAGCACGGATATCCATGAAAAACTCTCGCCATCCTTCCCTATAATTCATTGCCCCCGGAAGGTCCTCTGCGCAGTATCCAGTATCCGCGCAGAGTTGATCTATGTACGTCTTTGCTGGGCGACCACTGATGGCTTCCACAGGAAAACATCACTTATGAGTTCATCCTTGCTTCTCCAGCAGTGCCCAGCATGTCTTGTTCGTCTCACACGGATAGTTTGTGTGATATGGGGCAGGTGGCCATACAGATGTTTTCTCGTGGGGTGTTGTTTCTATGTCTTGTTTGATATTGCACGCAGCATTTTCATTGAGTCGACCAGGTTTAAAATCGTTGTGTTACATAATCTATGCGGTTGCATAAGATTATTGTCAATCCCCTGTATTTCTAAAGGGATGGCCCTTTTCATATCACGGGCGGGACTTTCCATGGAATAGTACAGAAAGTCACGTGGGACCTGGTTGGGTCTTCAGTTTCAGTTTAGACGTCAGGCAGAGAAGATGTCCTGCCTTAATTGGAACTCACTGCATACGCACGCTATGTTAGTCAGATTTAGTTACATGAAATGTTTAGTTAAGTAAATAAAAGCTTAAGAAAATAACACAGTTTTGTGGTTGGTGAATGTCTTGGTAACAAGACTGATATAGAAGAAGAAATGAGTTAAGTGCGACCGACCACCCAAGATGAAGACCAAGACGCTAGAAGAGATGTTAGAAGAAGACGTAAGATAGAAAAGACGTAAGAAGAAGAATAGAAGAAAGTAAAGAAGTGTATACAACAGTTGAACTTTAGTACGTGCAGCCCATAATAATGAGACTTTTATCTTAATTTTCAATAGTTTGGTCATTTTGTCAACAATTAAAATATTCTAATACATGTCCACCGTTGTGTAATGGTTATGGTCGTAGGAAATGGAAATGATGACACATGTAGGGCACACTGTGCACCTAAATTTGCTAGTCCTTTGAACATTGATGGAAAATTATGACTACACAATTTTTGCTGGTCTGTGAACTTGGGCGAACTGGGTCTAACTAACTCATAGTTAAAATCCAACTTCTAAATTCTAGAATCGTAGTCACATGACTTTTAAATCCTCTCATGAAATCCAAGCTCTCAGCTGACCCTAGAGGTTACACCCTGTCAATCACAGGGTTTTTTTTAAATCGAAAATATGCTTTTTGTTGGGCTGTAGTCGTTGAAAATGAAGAGGATTACATTTTTTATATCCTCTCTGATAAAGCGTCTTTCATTACCGGAAAAAAAACTAATATTCAGTGGTGGTGGGGGCCCCCGTGGGGCAGCGACTAACGTGCTAGACTGTGAGATCTTTGTATTCGTTTTAAAAACAATATGGTATAATATGGTAGTACCTATTAGGGTCCCCATCAATAAGTTTTAAAAAATGTGTTTAAAAAAATGAGTGCCCATCATGACTGAATAAAACAAAAACTGGCATAAAATAACTCAGTGTGTGGACATGCCGTAAAAACCAACCAACCAACTAAGCTGTGCTACTCGAGCGCCAAGTTGGCGAGAGCCGGTATCTTTGTATTATTTTAAACAATAATATTGTATAATATGGTAGTACTGTTACATAATCTATGCGGTTGCATAAGATTATTGTCAATCCCCTGTAATTCTAAGGGAGGTCCCTTTTCATATCACGGGCGGGACTTTCCATGGAAATAGTACAGAAAGCCCGCGAAATATATATGGTTGTGTCCCCAGTTTTCAGTTGGATGTCAGGCAGTGAAGATGTCCTGCCTTAACTGGAACTCAGCATACGCGCGCTATGTTAGTCAGAGTTAGTTACATGAAATGTTTAGTTAAGGAAAGTTTAAGAAAAATAACACGGTCTTGTGATTAATGGATGTCTTGGTAACAAGACTGATATAGAAGAAATGAGTTAAGTGCGACCGACCACCAAGACGAAGTCAAGATGTTAGAAGAAGACGTAAGATAGAAGATGAACAGAAGAAGAAGAAGTAAGAAGTAGTAATGAGAAGGGTATACAACAGTACCTATTAGGGTCGCATCTATGGGTTAAATAGAAAAAAGATGAGTTAAAAAATGAGTACCCATCAAGAATGAATAAAACAAAACCTCTTCGGACAGAAATGACGTAATAGGTTGACATGCCGTAAAACACACCCAACTACCAACCTACCAACCAACAAAGCTATGCTACTCGAGCGCTGAGTTGGGGAGGGTGATATTGAACCCGGAACCTTGTTGTTCACTTGACGTATGATCTACTGAATGAGTTAAACCAGGCCATAAAAGGTGATTTTTATAAAAATAGCTCACTTGACTTTTTTTTCAGTTCCTGAATATAACCCTTTTCTTATTCTTTGTCAATTGTTATTCAATTCCATTTCAACTTGTAATTCACTTCCTTTTTAAAATAGTTCACACAATTTTCTTATCTTCTTCATTGTTTAAAATTAAGAGGAAAAAGATTAATCCGGCATGTCGAATATCA
The DNA here is from genome assembly GCA_023376005.1 of Doryteuthis pealeii. NCBI lineage: Eukaryota > Metazoa > Mollusca > Cephalopoda > Myopsida > Loliginidae > Doryteuthis > Doryteuthis pealeii. Next base: position 80,557,517 of record CM042138.1, on the reverse strand, counting down.
GATCTATTTTTAGCGTCTCCTTAGCTATACAGCTTTTTCTGATGACATCCAGCCACGGCGGTAGAACACGCCGACTGCACCACTACAAAGGGGTAAGATCCTCCCCATTGGGTATTCATTTTTTAAACACATTTTTAAACTCATGTTTTTTTTCTCTATTTAACCCATAGATGGGACCCTAACAGGTACTACCATATTATACAATATTATTTTTAAAAAGAATACAACGATGTCACAGTCTAGCACGTTGGTCACTGTTGGCCGTGGGTTGCGACTCGTAATGCTTAAAGATGGTATTCTGGTGGCTAGTCATGTCAAGCCCTAGCACCTACATAATTGTTCCGACCCCATTGCCCTCATAGCAACCCCCAATAAGAAAATCGATTAATCGATTGAATTGAATGGTGTGTCAACCCGTTAAGGGTTATTCTGTGCCACAAGGTTAGGGAATCTCGTTCATCGTACCTTCAGATAGTAGTAGTAATAGTAGTTGGTTGGTTTTGTTTTACGGCATATCAACCCTTTTCGGGTCATTTAATGCCGAATCAAGTCAATAAACAAAGGACTCAGGTCGCTTACAGTATCTGCTGTTGATCACCCAATTAAGTATTGAACAGGTTCATCACTGCTTAACTTCGATTATTATTATTATTATTATTATTATTATTATTATTATTATTATTATTAGTAGTAGTAGTAGTTGTAGAAATAATTAAGTTGCAATAGTAGCAAATGGAGAAACTCGATTGATTTTAATTGTATGTCAATCCGTTTAGATTTATTCGATACCAAGGGGTTAGGGAATCTCGTTCTTCGTACCTTCATAGTTACATTTTTTGTGTAGTTGTTTCTCCATGTTTTTTTTCTTTTTTCTCTGTTGCACAAAACGAATAATTTTTAAACAAATCTATTTCACACACAGAGGGGACCCTGACAGTTACTACCAGACATGGCCTGGAAGTAATGAAAATGAAAGAATACTCCACATTCCCCTGTTCTCCAGAACCGGAGCCTCACCATCAGATGCAGTTCAGTATCATACAGAGGATACTCACTTTTTTAGGGAGGGAGGGTGGGATGTCTTACCCCTCTGCAGGGCATACAGTCAGTGTATTCTAAACCCACCGATTGTCGTATAAATTGAGAAGAAATAGAAAAATAATTAATTTCGAAAAGAAATAAATGAAAGAAAAAAATAACTAAAAATAAAAATTAAAAATGAAAATAAAAATTTGCTTAAATTGAATCATTGAAAACTAGCCAAGATTTGGGGGTGCCTGAGTCACGGATTGGTCGACTGGGGTTGTTGGTCAAATTTTAGTTGAATTAAATCCCGATTATTGATCACTGTATCGTCCACACTCTTTTCCGCCCATCACCAGGCACCTTACTGTCCCCGCTCATTTAAGAGTGATTGATGTTTTGACTTTTGAAATGAATCGGTTTAATTCCTTTCTTCTGTGACCAATTTGTGGCATCAGCTGGGATGAGACTAACCGCTTCTCGAAATGACCAGCCCGTTGACCCACACCCCCATTTTCCATTGCTGTGCACCCCTCCCCCCAATCCCGCTTTCCAAAGTTAACTCATCCCAACCACGTTTTGGCTTCAAATCTTGGAAAGTTTTTAACGATTTGTTTGAAATTCTCCTTCTTTTCTTTTTTTTTTTTTTTTTTTTTAGTTTAGTTCAGTTCTTCCAGAAGTTCATTCAATTAAATTTTGTTCTAAATTTGCTTTGTCCCCCCCCCTAAAAATAACAACCCCCCCAAAAAAAAACAAAAAAACAAACAAAACAACAACAACAAAGGCTTATCAGCATTCACAAACCGTTTTAGTCGAACTGTGAGACCAGCCGATTCATAAACGAGTGCATAAACAGATACATACACACATACACAAACATTTACGTATATAGCCAAGCACATACACTGACAAATACATATTCACATATATACCCAGAAAGATACATTGGGAATGAGGTACGTAGTGTAACGGTTATCATAGTTGAAAATGGATCCGGTGTTAAGCGTTCAAATCTTAGTCAAAGCTGGTTAAGTTTCACTTCGTTCTAATACCCTCGGGAAATGCATGTTCTCCCCTCTAGCTATGGGTAAATAGCGGAGCAGACTCTAGATTTCATTGAGCAACCAGTTATTTACCACGTACCCCACGTGTACGGGTTAGGCACAAGGCTCTATTAATGTGGGACCACCCACGAACCGAAGCTCGTGGTGTGGCGGGTGCAAAAAAATGCGTTGATTTGTTGAGCAACCAGTCTAGATGGAAAACTTTCAAACCGAACTTCGACTACTTAGGAGAGTTGAGCGTAGGGAAGGGCATCAGGCCCGTTAAAATATCTGTGGCTTAGACAAATAATTCCAAGCAGGGCCTAGGAGGAAAAGGATTCAGTCGTTACATGGTTCAGGAGTCCGGGAAACTCAGAGGGGACCGTAGATTTCTGACAGCCTAAAAAAAAAAAAACGTAGACTGTTAAACTCCGCATAAAAATTGACCATGTGTCACATCCTGCTCGTGTGGACAGTTTCTTTAAAGTGTATTTTTCTCATGCATTTTAAGTTTGCGTCTTTAATAAGCATTTTCACAGTTATTAACTTCCCCACATAGGCGTCTTTTCGTGGTGTAATAGTTATCAAGCTAGATTCACAGATTCATTTCTACTGAATAGAGAATTCGATGCACGCTCTTCTAGCATTTTTTCTCGTCTTAGATCGGTGTGCATATATACAAGGCTAGACAGCACAGTCTGTTTATGTTATTAAGTTCACTAAAGTCAGTTAAGTTTCAAAATTTTTTACGCCAAAACCAAATATTATTTACAAAAAAAATACCATTAAAACATATAATTACAGCACATAATTCATTATATTCTACTAGCAAATATATGCACCCTCCGGGTGCAAGTATTTAAGTTTTAATGTAATGAAATATATTAAATTAGAAAGGCTAATGAAACTAAATAAGAATGCAGATAAAAAGATTTGAAACGGAGGGGATATAATTGAAAAATAGAACAACTGAAATTTACTCTTCCATCACTCTCGTCTTTCATTGTTATTTTTTCTAATCTAAGTATTTAGTTAAAAGAGGAAGTAAAGAATAAAATGAGTTATCTTTTCTTGTTAATGGATTTCATTTAAGATTCATTGAAGAGATTTTTGCTTAAATTCATTAAAATAAAACCAAAGAATTAGAAACCAATAATACTAAGCATATATTTATTAAAATTACATTCTTAATATCAATATGCAAATTAGCCTTCCCGTTCACACTGTAAACCACTATTTTGTTGTATATATAAATACAATTGCATGTTATTGGTATGTAGATATGGTTAACAGTATAAATAATGTAAAACAATTTTATTAATAACTGAGGTTAAAATAAGGATGAATTCATGGTGAATGTGACGTCAATTACTAAGGGAATTGTGACTTGAGTAGTGATTTAGTTTCGGTTACAGACAGAAAAACACACAATCTCCATTATAATAAGATTTTATTATGTTTTTATACAATACAGTGCTATTGATATAATGAATATGTAAATACCTTGGTACCCCCTTACTATAATCTGATTGGACAGTGTCATTATAAATAGTCGACACTGTGTTGGACCCACGACGTACACTTACTCGATAGCCGACGACCTTATGCCTTACAAGCTAACTTTACTCACTAGACGACACCACGACTGCTCAGAGACGGATTACTAACCGATGTACCAATTACTACTGCGATAATATACCAAATACGAACTTCAGAATATATCCCTTAACCCGGATATATCAACTATATTTCTTATTCAAAAAATATCGCAACAAAAAAAAAAATTATGTATTTTTGCAGTTGAGGGGTGGGACTGGAACGGATTAGTGGCATCTCAGTTTATTTCAATGAGGAAAATTGATTTGATATACGAGAAAATTGAGTTACGAATGGAACGAATTAAACTATATATTAATGTGTATGGTTGTCACTAGTATACTGGAAAAAGTAATAGTAATCCAACGTACAGTGTTATTAGAAGAGTGCTCAATATCTGTGATAGAGCGTTGATAGTTGAATGAAGTGACAAATAAAAGTTTTAGCTTTTATTCATTTATTTGGGAACGATATTACTACCAATGGTATACTGTATATATCCAGGATGTTGTATGGTTATTTTTTGTCTTTATTTTTATTTCCTTGCACACAAAAAGGAGTCAGAATCACGTGTAACAGTTTGTAAAAACGCTTTTATATCTTCCCGAGCGTAACTTTCTTCCTCTTAGGATTAGGATACCTGTTTTAAGTGGTAAACACCTTTTCACTTACAAAGAAAAAAAAAAGAAGAAAAAAAGGTATACGTATTGTTTCAATCGTGTCTTTTATTGAATTAAAAACTTGATCATCCAGTTGGGCAAAAACTTAAAAGACAGAAACGAATCACGAACATTTAATCAGATAGGTCATTTAGTACAAGGCCGGGATTGTGGCGCAACCAGTCAAAATTAAACTCTTTAACAATGGTTTCTGTTGCTTGCTAACCATTACACCACTGGGAGGGTATGGCATTTTTAACGCAACTCACAGCCAATATAAGTTGTCAAATTTATCTCACGTTAAAAAAAAACAACAGGTTTGAATTCAGAGTTTTCCTTCTTCTAAACTGGTTACCTAACCAAAATTGAATTGTGGGGTAACCAGTCAAAATCAAACACTTTAACAATGGCTTGCGTTGCTTGCTAACCATTACACCACTTTGGGGGGGGGGGAGCATTTTTATGTGACTCACAGTCAATATATATATTCATCAACCCCTCTACACGACTAGGATGTGACACAAGGCAATTTCTTAGAGTTTAACAGGTTTGAATTCAGAGTTTTTTCTTCTCCTATACTGGTTACCTAACAAAGGATAAATAGCCCAGACAAATACAGGCAAACAATAAACAAACATAAAATAAAACAAAACATAAATTCCCTCATGTCCTGTTGGGTGAATATATACAGAGAGAGAGCGAGTAAACTACAGACATGTGTTTCGAAGTATCACCTCTCATCAGTGCAGTTATACCATTTTTAGCAGCTACCTCTGGCCGGGTTCGAGACCCGAACGAACTCACGCTCGCCAAACCTCTTACCCATACGGCCACAATCAGCTGCCAATATAGCAGGCTATTTAATCGCTACATTTCTAAACGGAAATGAACTTCACCTAGAGGTCTCAAACTTTGTAAACAAAGTGAGATTTAGCTGAACGCCGAATACGGTGAATTTGCAATTAAATCCCTCCTAAATAAAGTGCTCAACCGAAATTGGGAGCGTATATATATATATATATATATATATATATATATATATATATATATATATAATCTCAGTCATCCGTCCACCACAATAGGTCTTTGAAATAAATTGTTGTATGCATTTACTCAACACATTCGCTCGAGCAGGATGTGACACAAGGTCAATTTTTAAGTGGAGATGAATAAGTTTCAATTCAGAGTTTTCATTCTCCTTGACTGGTTACATAACAAAGGCTAAAGTGCCCAGTCTGCCCTACGATTTATTCATAGGTGGAGAGGGAGTAGTTGGATTCATACCTTCCCAATCAGGCTCGTCCAGGATTTGAACTCGGGTCGACGAGTCTATTTTCTACGACTGTGATCATTACACCATGTACCTCCAGCAGCCAATATAATGTGTTAAATTTACCCCTTTTCACATTAAAAGAAAGGAAAAAAAACAGAAAACAAAAACAAAAAACATTTTAAAAAATCAAAACAAAACATAAATTCCCTCATGTTCTGTTACGTAAGTTAATTCTCTTAAATCTCCATCATTCGTTCACCACACATACACACACACACACACACACACACACACACATATATATATATATATATATATATTAATGTGTATGGTCGTCACTAGTATACTAGAAAAAGTAATAGTAATCCAACGTACAGTGTTATTAGAAGAGTGCTCAATATCTGTGATAGAGCGTTGATAGTTGAATGAAGTGACAAATAAAAGTTTTAGCTTTTATTCATTTATTTGGGAACGATATTACTACTAATGGTTTCCTGTTAAAAGCATTCATCAGGTAAACGAAATATTTTTTTTTAAATGACAGAAATGGTGTAATTTAAAAAAAAACTATTTCGTTTACCTGATGAATGCTTTTAGCAGGAAACCATTGGTAGTAATATCGTTCCCAAATAAATGAATAAAAACTAAAACTTTTTATTTGTAACTTCATTCAACTATATATATATATATATATATATATATGTGTGTGTGTGTGTGTGTGTGTGTGTGTGTGTGTGTGTGTGTGTGTGTGTGATCTCAGTCACCCGACCACCACAATAGGTCTTTGAAATAAACAGTTGTGTGTATTTACTCAACGAGCAGGATATAACACAAGGTCGATTTTTAAGCGGAGTTGACCAGGTTTTAATTCAAAGTTTTCATTTTTCTAAACCAGTTGCTTAACCAAATTTAAAGAGCTCAGTCTACCCTACTATTTACCCATAGGTGGAGAGAGAATAATTAGTTTCCTATCTTTCACAATTTGTATTCCAATCTCATATCAATAATTTATGCACAAATATATGGCTTCAAGTAATTAATTCGCGTTCAATAATAAAAAAAATTGTTTACAAACAGTTAAATTGTTTCAAGTATTCCTATTCAATATTAATAATTTTTAAACAAACCTGTTTGACGTATAAATGGGGTGCTAACAGGTAGTAACACTCCAGGTCAGAGTAGACCTTGGTCTCGTGGAAATGAAGGAGTAGTCGATACTCCCCAGTTCTGTAGAATTGGAGCCCCACCACCGGTTGCAGTTTTTTGTAAATATCCAGGACCCCCTTACTCCTCTGTAGACGATACAATTGTTATATTCTAAGTCCCACCAACAAGACAACAGTTAAGTAGGTAACTAATCGTACTGCTGGACGAGAGATAGAGGGGTTTATATATACTAGCAAATATATGCACCCTCCGGGTGCAAGTATCTACGTTTTAATGTAATAAAGTATTGTATTAAATTAGAAAGGCTAATAAAACTAAATAAGAATGCAGATAAAATGATTTGAAACAGAGGGAGGTATAATAGAAAAATAGAACAACTGAAACTTACTCTTCCATCACTCCCATCTTTCATTGTTATTTTTTCTAATTTAAGTATTTAGTTAAAAGAGTAAGTAAAAAATAAAATGACAGTTATCTTTTCTTGTTAATCGATTTCATTTAAGATTCATTGAAGAGATTTTTGCTTTTATTCATTAAAATAAATCCAAACAGTTAAAAATCAATAATACTAAGCACATATTTAATAAAATCACATTTTTAATATCAATATGCAAATTAGCCTTCCCGTTCACACAATAAACGTTATTTTGTTGTATATATAAATATAATTGCATGTTGTTAGTATGTTGATATGGTTAACAGTATTAATAATGTACAACAATTTTATTAATAATCGAGATTTAAATAAAATTAATATCGTGGAGAATGTGATGTCAATAACTAAGGAAATTGTGACTTGAATAGTAATATAGTTTCGGTTACAGACAGAAAAACACACAATCTCCATTATAATAAGATATATATATATATTGACTTATTTGGTATTTACCTATGAAATTAATACTATATAGATTCTTGTTTTCTCAACTAAACTTTGATATTCTTCAACTTAGCTATAGAGTGTTTTGATTAAATTGATGTTAACGATATTTATACATGTTTTTAGATATTGATTAGTCCTATGATTATATAGACGTTGGATGTTATACGAATTACATGTGGATCTGTTGGTTGGTTGGTTTATTAATTTTAACGGCATATCAACCCGTCCAGGGTTATATCATGCCTAGCGGTTGGGTTGTTATACATATTGTGTATTCATATATATACATTTAGTAATTGGTTTTAACAATGTGTTAGCATTATTGGGAATCATACTGTATGCCATTGATTTGTTTCATGTCTATATTCTATGGTATAATTTTATTTCCTTCAAAAAGGAGAAAATATCCTCTATGTTAACAATGTGGATCTGTGTAGTGTGTATGTATTTATGTGTATATATAATTTATTTTATCATTATTTTTCTATTATTATTATTCTTAACTTATTTTATTATTATTTTAATAATTTTTTAAAATTTATATAAAAAAATTAAAAAAATTTAAATTTATTTTATTATTATTAATATTTTATATATATTTTTTATTATTTTTATTTTTATTAAAAAATTTTTTAAATTCCTTATTTAGTATTATTATTAGTAGTATTATTATTATCGGTAATTTAATTCATCTATTATCATTATTATTATTATTATCTTTAATTTATTTTATTTTATTATTACTATCATATATATTTTTTTATTTTATATTATTATTTTTATTATTATTATTATCTTTAATTTATCTCATACTATTATTATTAATTTATTTTTAATCTATTCTATTTTTATTTTTATTATTATTATGATTATTATTTTTAATTTATTATTATTATTATTATTATATTATTATTATTATTATTATTATTATTATTATTATTATTATTATTATTATTATTATTATTTTCAATTTATTTATTTTTTATTATTATTATAATCTATTATTTTGTACGCTATCTTATTATTTTTATTATTATTACTATTATTATTTTACTTTACCTTAATATTATTATTATTTACTTTTTCTTATTTTTAATATTATTATTATTATTATTATTTACCTTATCTCATTTTTAATATTATTATTATTATTAATAATATCTTTAATATTATTATTATTTTAATTAATTTATCCTATTATTATTACTATTACTATTATTATTATTTCTATTACTATTATCTTTACTTTATCTTATTATATTATTATTATTATTATTATTATTATTATTATTATTATTATTATTATTATTATTATTTTTAATTTATTTTATTATTATTATGATTATTTTTAATTTAAAATTTTTTCAAATTATTTTATTTTTATTATTATTATTTTTATTATTATTATTTTTTTTATTATTAGTATTATTATTTTTAATTGATTTTATTTTTTATTATTTATTATTTTTTATTATTATCTTACTATTAATTTATTTTATTATTTATATCATAACTAGTATTTTCTTTTATACATCATTATACTCTAATGTTTAAATTTTAAGAAAAAATTTTTTACTTGTCTATTTATATTTTAATATACTACTCTGTTTTTTCTGTCTTGTCACTTTTTTGTCTGTCTGGACACCCTAAGAAGCCAACCTTGAAATGTATCTATTTTTTGGGGGGGGGCTGTTATACCACTTACACCCGAATACCAGAAAGATGGCCCGAAAATTGGAACGGATCAATGAAAAACTTGTCCGACAGGAATTGTCTGTACAATTCAACAAAACTTAATGGGCCGGGTTAGCTCAGTCGGTAGAGCGTTCGGCTAGAAACCACAAGGTGCCTAGTTCGATACCGGTCCCCGCCAACTCAGCGTATGAGTAGCACAGGGATCTGTGCGGTAAAGTAAGGAGCTGATGGTAGGTGTGGCGCTCCACCTCAGATGCTAAAAACAATCTCCTTGGTCTAGCACTATTGAAAAGAGGATAGACTCCCTCGCTGATTGGCTGATACCGACTTCAGGCTGCCCCGTCGACTTATATAATATATATAATATATATATATATATATATATATATATATATATATAATATAATATATATTATTATATTATTATATTATATTATATAACAGCTCTATTTTATATTGAGCACTCTACCAATTAATACTGCATTTGGTACACCATTCCAGCAAAAGCTGTAATAGTGACCATCTCACACTACAGTATATATATATATATATATATATATATATAATCGTTCCGAAAAGCTAAAGCTCCAAAAATGTTATATTTTGAATAAATATTAAACACTGTGAAAATGTTCATAAGTGAAACCAAGGAATTGCCCCGTGGTGATCCCGAAGGATCACAGACCCGGACCCGGATTTTCTTTGTTCGTACATTATTCTGGGGGTATGAACAGTCAGATTTGGCAAACTTCCGTCTACCGTGAAATGTCGCCATCATTTACAAGGCGGAAAAAACCTCGACGATCATTTGATATATAATGTTGTTTTTCCACAAAAATAATGACAGAAAATACCCTTTTCACTAGCTGGTTCTATTATCTGTTTTCTCGGAAACAAGTTTAACCAGCCGACGATGGGATTCATAAAACAGTGAATGTCAACATCCGTGTACAAAAACGAAAATGCAAATTCCTTCCTCTAGTTTCCTTTCTTTCTGCATTCTCTCATTCTTTCTTCCTTTCGTTCTTTTTGATTCTACTTACTTTATTTTTTCCTTTCTTTCTTTGGCCATTCACTTTTTAATTCTTTCTTTCTTTTTACCTTTTCCACGTACTTTTCTTTCTTTCTTTCTTTCTTTCTTTTTTCTTTCTCTCTTTCTTGTGTTAGTCATTTTATAGTTTGTTTTTCCCTTTTTCTTTTGTCATTCACTTTATAGTTCTTTCTTTCTTTCTTTTCTCCTTTTCTTCGTAATTTTCTTTCTTCCTTTCTTTCTTTCTTTCTTTCTTTCTTTCTTTTGATAGTTACTTTATATTTTTTTATTTTTTTAGTTCTTTTTCCTTTTTCCTTTTTTCCCCCATATTTTTCTTTCTTTTTTTTCTTTCTTTTTCTTTCTTTTGATAGTTACTTTATATTTTTTTTTTTTTTAGTTCTTTTTTTCCTTTTCCTTTTTCCTTTTTCCCCATATTTTCTTTCTTTTTTCTTTCTTTCTTTCTTTCTTCTTTCTTTTGATAGTTACTTTATATTTTTTTCTTTTTTTAGTTCTTTTTTTCCTTTTTTTTTTCCTTTTTCCTTTTTTCCCCATATTTTCTTTCTTTTTTCTTTCATTCTTTCTTTCTTTGATAGTTACTTTATATTTTTTTCTTTTTTAGTTCTTTTTTTCCCTTTTCCTTTTTCCTTTCCCCCATATTTTTCTTTCTTTCTTCTTTCTTTCTTTCTTTCTTTCTTTCTTTCTTCTTTCGACCCCTAAGATTTACACTCTATAGTTTTTTCTTCCTTTTTTTTTAAATTCATTTATTTTATAGTTCTTTTTTTCTTTATTCTTTCTTTCCCATATTTTCTTCTTTCTTTCTTTCTTTCTTTCTTTTTCCTTTTCCCGTAATTCTTTCTTTCCTTCTTTCTTTTTCTTTTCCCCGTAATTTCTTTCTTTCCTTCTTTCTTCCTTTCTTTCTTTATTTCTTTTGTAAGTTACTCTACAATTTTTACCTTTGTTGTCATTCACTTTATACTTCTTTCTTTCTTTTTCCTTTTCCCCATGATTTCTTTCCTTCCTTCCTTCTTTCTTTCTTTCTTCTTTCTTTCTTTAAAAAAGTTTTCTCTTTTTCTTTCCACCCTACTTTATACTCTTTATTTCTTTTAATCTTTTTCTCTCTTCTCTTTCTTTTGTTATTAATTTCAGAGAAAAGCAAGAAAGAAAAACAAAGGCTGCAAAGTGAGTTAGAAAATTTGTTTCTCAAAACTCAGAACCATGTGAAATTCCCATCAGCAAACCAGTTATTTAACGAAACAAAAGCCTACCTAAGGTAATGGCGCCTTAGTCCGATTCAAAGAACTTCCTTTGGGACCTTAAACACTTATTTCAGCGCCTCTACCACTCATCTCCCCCAGGCGATGGTCCTTAGAATACGCTGATTGTAACTACTGGAAAGATGTAAGAAAAGAAAAGAAAAATTGTGGGTCCTGGGTATGACACTAACTTGCATCCAATTGTGAGACTCCATTTCTGGGTATCGGGGGAGTCTGGAATCGCCCTTTTATTGCTATTACAGTAAAGAAGAACAGTTTTCTCGTTTATTCCTACCATGAATTAAACTGAACCCCCATTTTATGTCCGTGTTTTTGCAATAAATATCATTTTTCTTGCACCTGTTATTTTACAATACAAAATATATTTTCTTTATTTATTTTGATATTCACTTCAATGTGTATATTCTAAAAGTTTTTATTTTGTGAGAATGTTTAGTTTTAAAGTGAGGGATCGTTTTACAATTTGGGCATAAATTGGATCCTCCTTTTATGACCGTAATTTTGTCTTTTCGTCGACGATGATTAAAATCTGACGTTTTTATTTTAGAGTACCAAAGCCAAAAAGAAAAGAAATTACAACAAAAGGTAATATTCAACTTTTTACTCGTAAATTCCTACCATAAAATTAGGCTTGGGCATTTTATCGTAGGAATTTACGAGTAAAAAGTTGAAGTGTAAAAACGAACTCCCACTTTAAAACTAACCATTCTCACAAAATAAAAACTTTTAGAATATACACATTGAAGTGAATATTAAAATAGATAAAGAAAATATATTCAGTATTGTAAAATAACGGGTGCAAGAAAAATAAAACATTTATTGCAAAAACACGGACATAAAATGGGGGTTCAGTTTATTTTATGGTAGGAATTTATGAGCAAATAGTCCTTCATTACCACTTAGGCTAGACGGGCGACCCCCTCCGATCTCATGTCAAGCCCTAGCACCAATATGATTGTCCCGACACTATTGCCCTTATTCCAAAGCTCCAACTCCTTTTATGATATATGTGCTAGAAGGTGGTGACTGATGGTCTTATTGTCCTGATGTGACATTAAACTGAATCTAATGGTGAAGTTCCAATTTTAGAGCTCTGGGGAGTGTGGAGTACCTCTTCATCATCATTACTCCCATGTCCACCCTGACCCCAAAGTGGTACTATCTATGGGTTAAGTAGAAAAAAACTTGACTTAAAAAATATATTTTAAGAAATGAAACATTTATTGCAAAAACACGGACATAAAATGAGGGTTCAGTTTATTTTATAGTAGGAATAAACGAGAAAACTGTTCTTCTATACCGCGATTACTCCCAGGGTCACTGTGATCAAGAATGGTAGTACCTGCTAGGGTCCCATTTATGATAGGTTTGCAAATTATTTGTATTCGATAGGTGCGCGTGTAAAATAACAAAAAACGCACAAAAAACAACAACAAATAAACAAACAACTACACAGAAATGTAAATATGAACGCGATTCCCTAACTTCTATGCATAAAATAACCCTGAACGGTTATCTTAAATATTTTTAAAAAAAATGAAGTGTCATTGTTGGGCCGAAGATCCAATCAAGAGCTCTCCGCAGGATCTAGCTTAATTGTCACCCGATAGGGCGGCTTTTAAGCTAATGTATGAATAAACAAACAAACAAACAAATAAATAAATAAATAAATAAACCTTCACGTGACGTGAAAAAAAAACAACTTGTCAGGTGCACATGTTAGTCACGAGGGGATGACAGGAAAAAGGAAGAAAATAACTCACAAGTACTTTCCGCTTATTTCAGTTTTCATTCTCTCTAAAGTGAAAATAACCCCCCTCTCTCTCTCTCTTCTCGATCTATCTATCTATCTATCTATCTATCCCACCACACTCTCATCGCTTTATTACACTCACACCTACCACTCCTCTGTCGAGCCGACTGACTCTTATTACCACCAGATCATTCAAACATTTTTATTTAATCTATGTATATGTGGAACTTTGACTTACGAGTTTAATTCGTTCAGCTTGTAACTCAATTTCATCGTATATCAAATCAATTTTCCCTATTGAAATAAACTGAAATGTCATTAATCCGTTCCAGACCCCTCAAAAGTTGTTTTTTTTAATAAGAAAAATAACACTGTATTTTATAAACATATTGAAAGAGAATGTATAATGAATTATGTGCTGTAATGTTTTAATGTTTACTTTTTTATGAATAATATTTTTATTTGACTTTATAAATCTGGAAACTTAAGTGTTTTAGTGAACTTATTGACATAAGCGTATCTGAAGCTCGCTCGTACTTTAAATTTTAGCTCTCAACACAAGGCAAAAAAATTAAAACAAGTGACAGCTCATAACTAGGTCGATTACACAAAGTTAATTATTATACGGTGTTTATCAGGTTTTAATTCAGAGTTTTTCTTTTCCTTTTTCTAAAACGGTTACTATAGCAAGGTTAGTGAGGCTAAAGAGTCCAGTTCGCCCTATAGGGACTTCCAATTTCACGTGTCAAATCCCCCTATATTTAACACATTGAAACTTGAATAAAACTTAATATTATCTTGAAAATTTTTGGACCATTCAAAAAAAAAAAAATATTTTAAAAAAAAACTGAATTTTTCAGCTTACGGAAATAATAAAAATTATGAACAAAAACCATGTTTACATTTTCGCACCGTTAAATCAATTGAAATTTAACGTAGACAAAAACGTTATGACGACCGGCTTTTAAAAGATTCTATGAAAAATCAAGTCAAATTTTTACGAAAATTTCGGTAATTATTTACCTGTTGATAAAATTATGTTTAAAATATATTTTTCCTTTAATATTTTAGGGGAAATATTTATTTTAAGGAAATCTGAAAAAATGAACCGATAAAAAACGATTTTTATTATTATTTTTTTTACTATTAAGATAAGAGTTTGAATAATTATATCAGAAGATTTTTATAAGTTTCTATGCAGGATTTTTTAGTAAAAAAAACATGAATACAAAATTCCGCTAAAAATATCAATAAAGAAACTGACCCTGTTTTTTCTTTGTAACACCTCTTTATGTTCGTTATTTTTTTTTTGCGAGATTTTTTTTTTCAAAAATATTTACGTTTCTTCCTTCAATACTGCCTTAACTGATCAGGTGACGTGATTTTGATGGTACCTATCGCTTTACTATTTACCCATGGCTGGAGAGAGAATAGTTGGATGCATACCTTTCTTCAAGGATAGTAGTGATATGTAAAATGCAAACAGCCTCGTCCGGGATTCGGACTCAGGTTGCCGATTCCATTTCCTACGACAATAACCGTTACATTTCGAGCGCCTCTCCCTTTTTTTTTTTTTTTTTTTTTTTTTTTGTTAAATCTATGTAGTAAGTATAAGTATACCGATACCGACAATAGGCCACCTCGCCTTCTTTACTTTTCTGGGTGATATTTGTCGGGAATTTACAAACTTAATTCCTCATAAAAAGAGACATACCTTTTTATTTCCGGTAAGCGCAGGTACCCATCTTGACATATTCACATCAGGACGACTTTTCACAAGAAACGAGGTGTTCGTTTTATTTACAGGGACCGACTGAAAAGGGTTAAGGGGAAAGTAACTGACCCTTGTACAAAAAAAAAGGATTCGAGGCAGATAACTCTGACTGACTATTATTGCAGTTCGTGAGTACTGACGAAAGTGAATTTCAACAATATCAGCGTAAAATAAATTTGCTGCCTGATTTTTGTCGATATATTAATCTCTATAAAAATGCGATAATCTATATACATGAAAGAAAGATTCTGTATGTCTGTCTGTACGTATGTAGATATTTTCCTGACCTCCCACCAGATCCGATGAACAAAGGTCCGATTAACGTGGGGGGGAGGTATGCACAAACCGAAGCTCATGCAGTAGCCAGAGCAAAAAGTGTGCGAGTCTCTTCAGTATTCCCTTTTAGGGCGCCTCAGACACCGGACAATAGACTCCGTCCAACCTCTTTTAGACGAGGGGGCAGGTGATGCATTGGGGATGGCCTTCTGTGACCACACGATTGATACAGAGGTCTAGAGGCCGAAGCTGCTAAACCGTAGCACGCAGTCAGAGTGAAATGAATTATACAACGTCCGACCAGAGAATAGACAAATATCTCAAGCTTTAGATTTAAATTTAGTTTGGTTTGGTTTGGTTTTACGGCATATCAACCTCAGTGGGTCATTTAATGCCGATAAAGTTTTGAATTAAATCAATTCTTAATGGATAATACAATTAAAAAAAATTTTTTTTTTCTATTTAACCCATAGATGGGACCCTAACATGTACTACCACTCCGGGTCAGAGTGGACCAGGGAGCAATGGTGATGAAGGGGTGCTCCACATTCCCCAAACCTCCAGAACTGGAACCTCACCATCAGATAGAGTTTAACGTCATTCCCAGGACATGAAGACGCTCAGTCACCGCCTTCTAGCACCCATATGATAAAAAGGGGTTGGGGATTGCCATAAGGGCAATAGGGTTGGGAAAATCATATAGGTTCTAGGGCTTGACGTGACCAGCCGATTGATCGGAGGGGGCCTCTCCGACCGCCCGTCTAACCCAGATAGATTTAAATTTAATTCAATTTTCTTATTATTGACAAGAAGCCAAAGTTGAGAATAATATATGTGTTACGTTATGTCTCTCATTTAAGAATGGAGGGATGACGTGTTGATAATAGAAATAATAGTTATATATCATTTTTCTGTGCTACGCAGAGAGGCTTGAATCTGGTTGCTTGGCTGAGAAATCGTTGATGTTTTGAGTCTGGAATTGACCTGGGAGGGGGCTGAAGGTCATCTTGTCTTGCACCGTCTATAGTTTTTAGTAATAACACAAGGCGACTTAACTTTTTCTTGCGAGAGTTTTATTTTCCTCCAAGTCAAACTGCAATGAAAGAGAGACATCCCACCCAGTCATCGCTTTGTCCCAAACTGACTCCATACTCTCATCTCTCACTCCTACTCTTCCGCACTTCACCTCGTGACACGTCTCGACCAATAGAAAAATACCATGTGACGTTGTGCCGACTCATCTTAAAAAAATTCTATGCTAATCTACACATAATTCTTATATTCTTCCTAAAAACTTTTCCATGCTAATTTACACGTCACTGTTACCCCCCCTCTCTCTCTCTCTCCTCTCTCTCTCTCTCTTTCTCTCTCTCTCTCTCTTTCTCTCTCTCTCTCTCTCTCTCGTGTTACATATGATTAAAATTAAAATAAAAATCCCAAAAATAAATTATTTATGACTAGCGGAGCTTTTTGGTGGTAATCTGAACATTAGCTACATACATGAGAGTAATCTCTCCTCTATTAACAATTAAGTTCATTTCAAATAATGCGCAAGTACAATTAAGAACACATTTTATGATATTTTCGTGTTAAAACATGCAGTTGTATTGATTCGAACAAATTCGTATTTTCAGTGTAGATTTACGGTGAAATGAAAATGGCCGACCAAAACATAACGGCTTCCTCAAAGCGAAACAAACAAGGGGAGATTACTCTCATTTATGTAGCTAATGTTCAGATTACCTTTTTGTTATGGTTTATCCTTTATTCATTTTTTTTTCTAATGATTTAAAAAAATGATTTTGCTATTTTCTTCTTTGATTGTTGGTGATACTTGTTAGATAAAGTGTGAGAAAGAAATTAGTTATCTCCCCTTGTTTTTCCCACTTTGAAAAGATCTAAATGAAAAATGGCGGAAAGGTGTGGAAGATGTACCTTTTTGATATATTTTCAAAGAAGGTTCTTGCCTTTTACAAGTAAAACAAATTGTCTCTCCAACTCTCATTAAATGAGCTAGTATTTGACAAGACACATTTATTTCTACTAGCAAATATATGCACCCTCCGGGTGCAAGTATTTAAGTTTTAATGTAATAAACTATTGTATTAAATTAGAAAGGCTAATGAAACTAAATAAGAATGCAGATAAAAAGATTTGAAACGGGGGGTATAATCGAAGAATAGAACAACTGAAACTTACACTTCCATCACTCTCGTCTTTCATTGTTATTTTTTCTAATTTAAGTATTTAGTTAAAAGAGGAAGTAAAGAATAAAATGACAGTTATTTTTTCTTGTTAATGGATTTCATTTAATATTTATTGAAGAGATTTTTGTGACTTGAGTAGTAATATAGTTTCGGTTACAGACAGAAAAATACACAATCTCCATTATAATAAGATTTCTCGGAATATTTTAGATGAGGCTTGATAATTAGTATTATTTGTATTATTCGGACTATTGCAAAACAAGACATTTATAAGTTCCCAAAATTCACACTGGATTGTCCAATTGGACACATAGCCTAATGGATAAATGAGTTAGGTTAAGACATTTCTAAGTGACAGTTACCTCTAGATTGCAGGTTCAATCCGGGTCAGGGACAGCAGTAACATAGAATAATAATTAACACAGCTTAACTCCTGTACTCCAGCTGTGGTTAGCGGAATGAGAACAGGATAACCCCGTGGACTAGATAAAGGGTTGGGTTCAAAGTTCCGTGATGGCTCCCGATTACGACAAGAAGGTTCCCGAGTCTGAGATGATTCCAGAGTCCGAGAAGATTCCCGAGTCCGACAAGAAATACATGAAGAAGGTCGGAGGGTACATCGGCCGAAACGTTGTACAGATAACAATGAAGATTGGGACAATAGTCCGAATAATACAAATTGTACATGTATTTCTTTATGAATATTTCATGGTATAAACTTCTTTTAGAGAGAGAATACTTCATTGGTTTATGCCTTTGTAGGGGATTATCTTCCCTTTTCCCAGAAGAGTTATCTTCTTGCTGCGTTGCCGTTTGTTCCCACTAGGGGACCTCTGGTATTTAAGCGCCTGATTTGAACTTGTCTTTCTCTTTTAGCTGGACCTTCTCAAGAACTGCTATGGGCTAGAGTCTATCTACCCTCTTCTCGGTGGGGTTTTTGCCTCCCTTACATTACTGTAAGTCCTTTATACAGCATGGACTATCTTTTAGTTCCATGTCTGTAACATTGATATTTTACGTACATTTGGGTATCTTGTTTATACCTAAATATTGTATATGTATTTACATGTTCTATTTTCCTGTACTTTATGTATCTTATTGTTTCCTTGTGCTGTTATATATATTAAATGTTTTGTCTCACAACGTGTCGAAATTGTATGTTCATTAATTAACTTTGAATCTTACACCTTTATATTGTTAATCTAGATTTTCTTATAGAAAATGTGGTGTAAAAAGTTTTTTTTTAAACTCTCAGACAATAATAGGATGTGGATCTTATTGAACTTTGGTCTTAGCTGGTCTCTTCCAATTTTCCTTTATATAAGTACGTGCGCTCGGCCAATGTACAAAGAAACATACACACATACAGACAGACAGACATAATCTTTTTGTAATGATTAGAAAATAAACCAAATCAATAAAGGATAAAATATGATAAAAAACAAATAAAGAAAAGACTAAGAAAAAATACAAATGGGAAGAAGAATAAAAATAAACAACTTTAAAACAAGAATATATAAAGTATAAAAAAAGAATAAAACAAATATATAGAAAAATATTTTTATCTCTCTCTGTCTGTGTGTCTGTGTGTCTCTCTGTCTCTCTCTCTGTCTCTCTCTCTCTGTCTGTCTGTCTGTCTGTCTGTCTGTCTCTCCCCTCTCTCTCTCTCTCTATATATATATATATATATATATATTGTTTTTCTATATATTTGATTATTTTTTATTCTTTATATATTCTTGTTTATATTATTTTACCGTGATTGTTGCTGGGATCTAAAATTCTCTTATCTATACATAAATAAAGATAAGAGATTTTATTTTAGATCCGGTTAGCTCAGTGTTGTCTCGTCGAGGTGGAATGATACACAAAAGAAGTTGTGCTTAATATATTTATTTATAACTAGTATCCGGTGCAAACGGATACATACAAAAACACAGAACAATAAGTTACAAACAATTAACAAGACAAACTTACAAGAAATAGAGGAGGGTCAAATGCGGTATAGCCAAACGCAGTAAGATCAGTCCAAATATTATTCAGCTTATTAATCCACTTTAATCGTAGACTATTTAAGGCTATGAGCCTATCCATCTGGTAGAGTGCTGAAGGAGTGCTAGCTACTCTACAACACTCAGCTAGAAATAATCTATTAATAATGGAGATTCGCTTCCGGTTTTTGTCTGTAACAAAAACTACGTCACTGCTTACGTCACACTACCTAAAATCGTCATAACAGAATAAATACGCTCAAAATTTGAGCATGCAATGTTAGACAGTCCTCATTGGTTTTTTAAATAAGTTTTAATAAATACATACCTGGTATTATCTATCTATATATAGTTTGTTTTATTTTAATATATATTTAAAGTTATCAGAACTAAGTTTCCATTTCATTTTTGTTATTTTTCATTCCTTTAATAAATTTATTTTATTTTTTACTCCTTTAATAATTATGATGATTTTACTTTACTTATGATACAAACTCTCTGATATTAAATTTTCAACTCCCATCTCCTCAGGCAATATTTATTTTACGTCGCCCAGAGGGCGTTTTTTTTTATTTTGCTAGTATAAATAATTCAGCAACCGATAATAGCAATTACTTTACTGGAAAGTAAAAACATATAGAAAACAAATATGGGGAAAAAACCACTATATGGATTTTTCAAGAGACAAACAACGAAAATTGCACATGAAATGACCTGGACATTGCTAAGAATGTAAAACCTCAATAGAGAAACTGGATATCTTTTAATCGCAGCGCAAATTAATGCCATAAGAACTAACTATATCAAAGCAAAAATTGATAATACTCAACAGAATAGTAAGTGTTGGTTATGTGGTGACAGAGATGAAACTGTTAATCACATAAAAAACAAATGCAGCAAACTGACACAAAAGGAATACAAGAGTAAACATGATTGGGTAGAAAAGGTGATCAATTGGGAATTGTGCAAGAGATTAAAATCTTATCATACTGACAAATGGTAAGTACACAAACCAGAATCTCCCTTAAAAAAATGAGGCCCATCCAATTTTCTGGAATTTTGAGATACAAACGGATTACTCAATCCCGGCTAGAAGACCAGATCTAATATTAATCAACAGGAAGAAAACACACTCGATATCTAGTGAATCTGTTCTAGCTGATCTTAACAGTACTGTGGTCTGGATGATATTAAGAATCAAAATACATTTATTATATATGTTTATTATATTATGTTTCAGTATATTATATATGTTTCATTATAATGAAATATATATATATATATATTATTATAATGGAGATTGTGTGTTTTTCTGTCTGTAACCGAAACTATATTCCTACTCAAGTCACAATTCTCTTAGTTATTGACATCACATTCTCCATGATTTTATTTTTATCTAAACCTCAATTATTAATAAAATTGTCTTACATTATCAATACTGTTAACTATGTTTACATACTAACAACATGCAATTATATTTATATATACAATGTGAACGGGAAGGCTAATTTGCATATTAATATTAAAAAATCGAATTTAATAAATATGTGCTTAGTATTATTGATTTCTAACTGTTTGGTTTTATTTTAATGAATATAAGCAAAAATCTCTTCAATGAATCTTAAATGAAATCTATTAACAAGATAAAATAACTGTCATTTTATTCTTTACTTCCTCTTATAACTAAATACTTAAATTAGAAAAAATAACAATGAAAGACGAGAGTGATGGAAGAGTAAGTTTCAGTTGTTCCATTTTTTATATACTCCTCTGTTTCAAATCTTTTATTATACTCCCTCTGTTTCAAATCTTTTTATCTGTATTCTTATTTAGTTTCATTAGCCTTTCTAATTTAATACAATATTTTATTACATTAAAACTTAAATACTTGCACCCGGAGGGTGCAAATATTTGCTAGTATATATAATGTTTCATTATATTATATATATTCATTATATATGTTCATTATATTAGCTGATCTTAACAGTACTGTGGTCTGGATGATCTTGAGTGAAAGAATAAAAGAAAGCAAAAAGATAGACAAATACTTGCAGCTGTGAAACATGAAGGGCTGGCTGGTTGGCTGGTTGGTTGGTTGGTTGGATTTTACGGCATGTCAACCCTTGTTGGGTTATTTTATACCGAAGACGTTTTGTTTTATTCATTCTTGATAGGTATTCAAATTTTTCTTTTTCAAACTCAATTTTTTAAACACATTTCTAAAACTCATTTTTCTATTTAACCTATACATGGAACATTAACATGTACTACCACTCTATGTCAGAGTGAACCTAGGATTAATGGCAATGGAAGGGTACTCTAACCTCACCAGAGCTCCGAAATTGGAACTTCATTAGATGCAGTTTAACGTCATACCCAGTACAGTAAGACCCTCAGCTACCGCCTTCTAGCACATATATGATAAAAACGGTCGAGGTTGCTATAAGGGCAAAGAGGTTGAGACAATCATATAGGTGCTAGGGTTTGACATGACCAGCCGATTGATCGGAGGGATCCTCTCCGATCATCCGCCTACCCTAAGTACGGGGCTAAGTGGAGTGTTGCATGTCATGGACTATTCAGCAACTAAGATCCTCACTGAGCATCCTTGTGCCACATCTAAGCTAAGCTTAGTGTAATACCTTGTATTCGTCTTTAAGATGACTACAAATTAACTCTCAAAGCTCGCCCAATAATAACACGTGTAAACCATAAGATGGCAGATCTAATACTCATATTTATTATAACAATCATACAATAAGCGGTGATCACTTCCGCTGGTGTCAATTTTGTAGCAAGATATTACTCATATACTATACATAATTATAATTTCAATGCTTGTAGAGTTTGGTTTGAATAGTAGAAATAATGAAATTCGCCGCAACACAGTTTGAAATGATCAATCGTTTTGAATGAACCTTTCTACAGTTTTCCACAGAAAGGATTTATGAAATTAACAATACTCTCACCCACCTCACAAAAAAGAAACAAAACAATATTATCTATTTTTTAACTCAGGTAATTCAAAATATGCAAAACTTGTCTCTTGTTTCTGCTATATAACAAAATGTGGTGGAAGAAGAAGAAAGGCGAGAAGAAGAAGAGTAAGAAGAGTAAGAGAAGAAAGAGAAGAAGAAGGGCGAGAGAAGAAGGGCGAGAAGAAGAAGGCGAGAAGAAGAAGGGCGAGAAGAAGAAGGGCAAGAAGAAGGGCAAAGAAGAAGAGAAAGCGAAGAAGAAGAAGAAAGAAGAAGAAGGGCGAGAAGGGCGAGAAGAAGAAGAAGGCAAGAAGGAGAAGGCAAGAAGAAGAAGAAGAAGAAGAGGAGGAGGAGGACGAGAAGAAGAAGGGCGAGAAGAAGAAGGGCGAGAAGAAGAAGGCAGAAGAAAGAAGAAGAAGAAGAAGAAGAAGAAGAAGAAGAGAAGAAGAGAAGAAGAAGAAGGAAGGAAGGAAGAAGAAGAAGAAGAAGAAGAAGAAGAAGAAGAAAGAAGAAGAAGAAGAAGAAAGAAGAAGAAGAGAAGAAGAAGAGAAGAAGGGCGAGAGAAGAAGAAGAAGGGCAAGAAGGAGAAGAAGAAGAAGAAGAAGAAGAAGAAGAAGAAGAAGAAGAAGAAGAAAGACGAGAAGAAGGGCGAGAAGAAGAAGGGCAAGAAGAAGAAGAAGAAGAAGAAGAAGAAGAAGAAGAAGAAGAAGAAGAATTGTTTACAATAAATCACATGCAAAAGCTAAGTACTTTAAGGAAAGCCTCATGTTACCTTAAAGTAAAAAACACGAGACTTATATAAAAAAAACAAGAAACTAGAAAAATAATACGAGAGCAATAAACTTCCGTATTTGGTACAATGTGACGGAAGAATAATTTTAACATTTGAGACGAACTTACAAAATTATCAGACTTGATCAGTAAAAGATAAAAGAAACTGTTACAAGAAAAAGTAACTCTTCACAAAGGAAACAAATTAAAACTATCTAATTCGTTTTCTGATAATTTAAGAGATAAATTTTACGTTTTCGTTTGAAGGAATCTACGTATATATATTAGTCAAGGTTAGAAAAAACATTAAAAAAAACCTGAAGCCGACCTGATTTTTCCGATAAACGTATCAGATGTTTGTCTGTGCATATCCTATTGCTAGAGGTGCGTTTAGTGTAACAGTTAAATCGTCGTTGGAAATGGAACCGGTGACCCGAGTTCAAATCCTTGACGAGGTCGTTTGCGTTTCAATTCGTGCAAATACTCCTGGGAAAGGCATGAATCCATCTGTTTCGTGCAAATACTCTTGGGAAAGGCATGAATCCATCTGTTTCGTGCAAATACTCTGGGAAAGGCATGAATCCATCTGTTTCGTGCAAATACTATTGGGAAAGGCATGAATCCATCTGTTTCGTGCAAATACTCTTGGGAAAGCATGAATCCATCTGTTTCGTGCAAAATACTCTGGGAAGGCATGAATCCATCTGTTTCGTGCAAATACTCTTGGGAAAGGCATGAATCCATCTGTTTCGTGCAAATACTCTTGGGAAAGGCATGAATCCATCTGTTTCGTGCAAATACTCTTGGGAAAGGCATGAATCCATCTGTTCGTGCAAATACTCTTGGGAAAGGCATGAATCATCTGTTTCGTGCAAATACTCTTGGGAAAGGCATGAATCCATCTGTTTCGTGCAAATACTCTTGGAAAGGCATGAAATCCATCTGTTTCGTGCAAATACTTTGGGAAAGGCATGAATCCATCTGGTGCAAATACTCTTGGGAAAGGCATGAATCCATCTGTTTCGTGCAAATACTCTTGGGAAAGGCATGAATCCATCTGTTTTCAAATACTCTTGGGAAAGGCATGAATCATCTGTTTCGTGCAAATACTCTTGGGAAAGGCATGAATCCATCTGTTCTTACGCAGCTATGTAATTACGTAAATAGTTTGTATGTTTTTTTTGTTGTTTTTCTTTTTTTTTTTTTTTTTACGGCATATCAACCTCGGTGGGTCATCTAATGCCAACAAACTTTTGAAATAAATTCATTCTTACTGGATACTCATTTCTTTTATGAACACATTTTTCTATTTAACCCATAGATGGGACTCTAACACGTACTACCACTCCGGCTCAAGAGTGAACCAGGGAGCAATGGTGGTGAAGGGGTGCTCCAAATTCTCAGAACTGGAATCTCTCCATCAGATAGGGTTTAACGTCATTCCCAGGACATGAAAACCCTCAGCTAGCATATATATGATAAAAAGGGTTGGGGGTTGCCATAAAGGCAATAGGGTAGGGACGATTATGTAGGTGCTAGGGTCTGGCGTGACCAGCCGATTGATTTGTGGGGTCCTCTCCGACCGCCCGTCTAGCCTAAATCAGGACCTAAGTGGAGTGTTGCATGTCATAGACTGATCACCCACCAGCATTCCGTCCTTACACGGGTTGCAAACTTAGGCCAACAGGTGGCCTCATTGAGGGGGGTGGGGGTTGTTACCCCTCTGCAGTGGTGCAGTCGTATTCTAAAGCCCCATCCGACAGGTCTTAGGTAAGTAGTAGGACAGACTGGGTTCGTTAGCCTCAGTAAATAATTATAGCTACAAGTAACTGTTCTTAATACAAATGATTTATAGTTATATGCTATCAAGTATTCCTATAGAATACGAATTAAAAATGTGAAGTTGTCGGGGTGGCCTAAAGTCAGTATCAGTCAATCAGCGAGGGAGTCTATCTCCTTTTCACTAGCGCCACACCTACCATCTGCTCCTTACTTTACTGCACAGATCCCTGTGCTACTCATACGCTGAGTTGGCGAGGGCCGGTATCGAACTAGGAACCTTGAGGTTTCTAGCCAAACGCTCTACCGACTGAGCTAACTCGGCCCTAAAACAAAGGGGAACCACTCTTGACTGATAAATTATTTATTTATTTTCCCATTAAACTAACCCTAACCCCTAACCCTAACCCTATACGAATAATGAGACCCTATTCCGGGTCAGAGACGATCCGTGAGTAATGGCAACAAAGGGATACTCCACAAATCTTCAGAACTGAGGCATTATCATTTTTGTGGGTGGTGTTTTACCCCTCTGCAGTTGGTTGTTTGGTTAGTTAGATTTTACGGCGTGTCAACACTTGTTGAGTTATTTTATGCCAAATACGTTTTGTTTTATTCATTCTTGTTGGGTATTCAAATTTTTTAAAACTCAATTTCTTAAAACATATTTTTAAGTCAAGTTTTTTTCTACTTAATCCATAGATAGTACCACTTTGGGTCAGGGTGGACATGGGAGTAATGATGATGAAGAGGTACTCCACACTCCCCAGAGCTCCAACATTGGAAATTTCACCATTAGATTCAGTTTAATGTCACATCAGGACAATAAGACCATCAGTCACCACCTTCTAGCACATATATCATAAAAGGAGTTGGAGCTTTGGAATAAGGGCAATAGTGTCGGGACAATATTGGTGCTAGGGCTTGATATGACCTGCCTATTGATCGGAGGGGATTCTCCGGTCGCCCGTCTAGCCTAAGTGGTAATGAAGGACTATTTGCTCGTAAATTCCTACCATAAAATAAACTGAACCCCCATTTTATGTCGGTGTTTTTGCAATAAATGTTTTATTTTTCTTGCTCCCGTTATGTTACAATACTAAATATATTCCCTTTATTTATTTTAATATTCACTTCAATGTGTATATTCTAAAAGCTTTTATTTTGTGAGAATGCTTAGTTTTAAAGTGGGGGTTCGTTTTTACACTTCAACTTTTTACTCGTAAATTCCTACGATAAAATGCCCAAGCCTAATTTTATGGCAGGAATTTATGAGTAAAAAGTTGAATATGACTTTTTGTTGTTATTTCTTTTCTTTTTGGCTTTGGTAGTCTAAAATAAAAACGTCAGATTTTAATCATCGTCGACGAAAAAACAAAATTACGGTCATAAAAGGAGGATCCAATTTATGCCTAAATTGTAAAACGAGCCCCCACTTTAAAACTAAACATTCTCACAAAATAAAAACTTTTAGAATATGCACATTGAAATGAATATTAAAATAAATAAAGAAAATATATTTTGTATTGTAAAATAACGGGTGCAAGAAAAATAAAACATTTAATACAAAAACACGGACATAAAATGGGGGTTCAGTTTATTTTATGGTAGGAATTTACGAGCAAATAGTCCTTCATTACCGCCTAAGTAATAGCCAAAGAGGAATATTGCATGTCATATACTGCTTAGCCACAAAGATTCCGTCCTTAGGCATCACAGGTCGCCACCAATGGCCAACAGAAAGGATTTAGTGTATTCTTCTGGCCCATCCGACAGGGCACCCCCTCTGCAGTGGATAGGGTCAGCGTATTATAAGCCACACCGACGGAGCATTGTTAATATTGAAACAAAAATTTAAGTGTTTTCCAGTATAGATTGTTATATTTAGAAACTAGGGCACATTACGCGGTGCAATGGTTAGCAAGCTAGATTCACAGACCATTGTTTGTGAGTTCGATTCTCATCGGGCGCCCCATGCTTGTGCCGCATCTAAGCTAAGCTTAGTAAATAACTATATAGTAACTATGAGTCAGAAGGATGAATTGTATCTTATGATTTGAATTGTATCTTATGATTTGAGTTGGAATTACCCTGAGCCAGCTTTCATAATACAAATTTGAGACACCTATTTTTCCAGTTCATTGCTCTCTCTATCTTCCGAGAAAGCATAGAGGATTGCATCAGAACCCTTTTAAGAATCTTTTTTTAAAAAAGTGTTTGAAAAAGGGAAAATACAATTTTATCAATAAATATGAGAACATTTTAAATAGAAATTGTAAATAGGTTGTATACTGGGACATAAGTATGTTTTGGTATACTAACAGATATAAATAAAGGTTCGCACTAACAATAAAGTACTTGGCAACAGGGTGCTAAGAATTGGTATTAACTAGGTGGTTGTCATAAGGTTCTCTATTTACCTTAACCCCACACCAGGTCAGGATACGATGCAAGGTCTTTCTAACTTAGGAATAACCGATGCTCATGCGATGGGTTGTCAAAAAATGTGTAGATCCCGTAGGCATTCACTTTTTGGGACACCTCAGGCACCGGGCAGAAACCCAGATTCAAATAACGGTATGGTAAATGGAAAGTTACCATTAACCGTTATAGGAAGAGTGACAGGCGGTTCACCCTTCGCTGATCTGGGCGCCGATTTCTGATTGGCTGAAGGAAAGGCGTGTGAAAGGGAATTGGCTTAGTTATTTAGATTTGGGCCGTTAGGAGAAAGGAGCAGACGCTTCCTCCCAAGATGCCAGCTTCTCACCACGCGGTTATAAAACCCTTTTGGGCTTTGAGCTTTTAATAACGAATAAAGACGTATTGTAAAATTCTTGCTTGATTATTACAACTAAGAAATGGGCACAGACACCCCCCAGCACAGCAGAAGGAAGGAATCAAGCCAGAAAAAGAAGATGGCCGCGACGAAGCAGAACCCAGTAATAATCCAGACCCTCTCTCTTTTCACCCCATTATATACCCAGCAAAGGCCGGGTTAGCTCAGTCGGTAGAGCGTTCGGCTAGAAACCACAAGGTTCCTAGTTCGATACCGGCCCTCGCCAACTCAGCGTATAAGTAGCACAAGGATCTGTGCGGTAAAGTAAGGAACTGATGGTAGGTGTGGCACTCCACCTCAGATGCAAAAACAATCTCCTTCGTCTAGCGCTAGTGAAAAGGGGATATACTCCCTCGCTGATTGGCTGATACTGACTTTAGGCCACCCCGATGACTTTACTTTTACTTATATACCCAGCAGATGAATGGGTATATAACATAGGAAGCCAAGCACGAACCGGTGCTCATGCGATGGCTAAAATAAATAACGAGTGGATCCATCAGCATTTCCCTTTTGGAACACCTCAAGCATAGGGTAATAAATCTAGCCCTGCCCCTTTTAGACGAGGGGACAAGTGTTGTCTGGTGGACTACCCCTGGAATCACACGATTAATTTTTCTAGACGCCAAAGCCTCTAAACAGGAAGCTCTCGCTAAAATTCTGCCGGCTGCTCTAAACAGCAGTAAACATTTAGTCTTAGACCAGTTCATTTACTCCAAGAAAAATTAAGGTAGGCAAAATATCATTCACTCAAATAATCACAACAATATTCACACAAAAAAAATAATAGAAGCTCTTCTAAAAATTTTACCTGAAAAGTGAATTACTATTAGGATGTGGGCGCTAATGATTTTCACCGAAAAATAACTAAACCTTTTTTTTTCCCGCAATATCCGAACAAATCTAAGAGAAGAATCTTTTTCTCTAAGTTCTTTGATGGTTTTGGCTGAAGTCAGTTGGTCTGTTAGAACCTTTTCTCTTTGTTCTCATTGACCCCTCTCTGGCTCTGTCCCACTGTTTTTTTGTTTTTTGTTTTTTTTATTTTCAAAAAAATCTGAATTCCATTTATTATCGGAAAACCGATAGTGGAATTATCTTCCCCTGTCGCTAGGGGCGCGAATCGCCAACATACGATGTTGACGGCAAAACCAAACCCCATCACTTATCTGAAGGCTGTCGACCTGAAGGGTCACTTTAACAACGGCTCCATCCACCACCCACTTCAAAGGGCAGTTAACCAGGCGAATCGCTCAAAAAAGCACTTCCCAACACTTTTACTTATCGGACGAGAACCGACCAGGACAGCACTCTACAACCACAGCGAGTAGAATCCCTTTCTAGCGCTAATTCAGCGACGAACTGTTAATTTCACCTCTCAAGATAAGTCTCGTAGCAAATGCAATAAAATGTGCTGCATTTTGTATATTTTGTTTAATACATGTTTATAATTTCCATTGTACTGTTTGTCTTCTTTCATCCGAATAATCGCCGACTACCGGGAGAATTAAGAGCTCCCTACGAATCCCGTAATTCCTCTTATTATGTGGAAAAATCGTTTCCTTTTTATTCCTCTAATAAATTCTGATAAAAATTATTTAAAAAAAAATCCCAATTACTTTTAATCGACCGCAGGCTTGCTGACCACGACGGAATCCCTATGGTTCTCTCCCCCCCCTATCTACTCGAAACCTAGACATCGCGACACTTACTGGAGCCTTTGTTCTATGCTGGTTCCTTAAGACATAACAATGTCACAAAAACTTTGTGCTAAAATTGGATTTAAAAGAATGGCGCAATTTAACAGTCTGTAAAAGTGAGTAAAACTAAAAGTAAATTAGGCCAAAAGAGTGGCCTATTGTCGGTATCAGCCGGACAGCGAGGGAGTCTATCTCCTTTTTACTAGCGCTAGACCATGGGGATAGTTTTCCATCAACAACATGGCGACGAGTTGATAACAAAAACTAACGCATCACCTACAAAACTGCATCGCCCGACATGGCAATTATGTAGAAAAATAGAGATGTTCAAAATTTAAAATGATGTAAACATCATTGACATTAGACATTTCTATGATTTCTATATATTTTGGAGACCTTACCTTTGAGATTATCATCGTATTTTCCAAAGTATATGAACGTATATGATATGGCACGTGATCAATTTCTTAAAAAAAATGTAAATTTAGTTATTAATTTCTTGTTAAGTTAGTGATAAAAATGGATTCGTTTAATTTGCTAAGAATTGAATATGCGTCCTTATTCGTAGGTGGAAAATTTCACGTATTGGTTTGGTTTGTTTTGTTTTACGGCATATCAACCTCAGTGGGTCATTTAATGCCGATAAAGTTTTGAAATAAATCAATTCTTAATGGATAATACAATTTTTTTTATAAATACATTTTTCTATTTAACCCATAGATGGGACCCTAACAGGTACTACCACTCCGGGTCAGAGTGGACCAGGGAGCAATGGTGATGAAGGGGTGCTCCACATTCCCCAAACCTCTAAAACTGGAACCTCACCATCAGATAGAGTTTAACGTCATTCCCAGGACATGTAGACCCGCAGCCACCGCCTTCTAGCACCCATATGTTAAAAAGGGGTTGGGGCTTGCCATAAGGGCAATAGGGTTGGGAAAATCATATAGGTGCTAGGGCTTGACGTGACCAACCGATTGATTGGAGGGGGCCTCTCCGACCGCCCGTCTAGCCCAAGATAGGGCCAAAGTGGAGTATTGCATGTCATGAACTGCTCATCCACCCGGGCTCTATCCTTAAGCATCACGGGTCGCCACCCACGGCCAACAGGTGGCCCCATTGGGGGAGTCTTACCCCTCTGCAGAGGTGCAGTCGGTGCATTCTAACACCCCAGCCGACAGGGCGGCTTCACGTATTAATTCTTATCAAAATTATATGCTTATTCTCAGAATAATTTATTCAAAATTGTTTTTTTGTTTTTTTTAGTTACACTGATTAAAAATTCATTTATTCTGTTCTAAGAAATAAGTCTTCATCTGACAAAAAATTAAATTTAATTCTTTATTGTCTGTTGAGTAACAGTAAAAAAAAGTATTCGTTTTTACAAACAAGCAAAGAATCAAAATATGTTTACTCATCTGTAGGTGGAAAACCCATTATTCGTTTATTCTATTAGCTTTATTGGTAGGTATGATAAAAAGTAGCTAAGAATTTTTAGGCAGGTACTCTACTGATTGAGCAAGACCGACCCCTATTTGAAAAAGATAACAATTTGTCTAAGTCAAGGAGAGGGCCAAC
>CM042138.1:80483737-80523737 GCA_023376005.1 Doryteuthis pealeii | reverse complement strand
TGGTACAACAGATATGAGGGTTGAGTTAATACAGTTCTAAATGACAATCATACATTGGCTGCAGGTTCAATCCTGGCCAAAGGTGATAATAACATAGAATAATTGACACAGCTTAACACTTGTACCCGGTCATGGTTAACAGAATGAGAACAGTCTACCCCCGTGAATTGAATAAATTCGGTTCGACGTTCCGTGAAGGCTCCCGATTACGACATGAAGGCTCCTAAGTTCGACAAGAAGCTTCCCGAGTTCGGCAAGAATGTCCCCGAGTTCGACGAGAAGCTTCCCGAGTTCGACAAGAAGCTTCCCGAGTTCGACGAGAAGCTTCCCGAGTTCGACAAGAAACACCAGAAGAAGGCCGGAGGACACATCAGCCGAAACGTTGTGTAAGATAACAATAAAGATGAGGACAATAGTCTGAATAATCCAAATAATATAAATTATTAAGCTTCACCTCTTCAATTACATCAGAAATTTAGATGATTAAACACAGACCCCACAGATTATCACTTAGTTGCAAATTGGACTGGAAATTGCTTTATCCGCTAAGAACATTTCAAGTCCATTGCGCAAATAGAAAGCACGTAATGATAACAACTAAATTGCGTTATTATCTTGTAATCAAGAAGAAAGACTTTAGAAGTGGAAAGAGCATTTCAAGAATCTGCTTGGAAACCCCCGTGAAGTCACAAAAGAAATATGCCCATGGAAAGGCGGTATTTTAAAAAAGCCGCAAACAATCTTTGATATAAAACTTTCCTAAGATTTTAGAAATTAATCTTTGTTTGTACAACGGTCAAGCACACATCCTTTTATAAAGGAAAATTGGTGGACACCAAAGTTCAATAAAAATCCACACCTGATTTTTGTCTGAGAGAAGGTTAAAAACATTTTTACCCCTCATTTCCTATAAGAAAAGCTAAATAAAATATTATAAGGGTATAAATCAATGATATAATTTAAAAAATAATTAAAAACTGATTAAGAAATAAAACAAATTGATAAAGAATAATACATAATAAAAACCAAATAAAAGAAATAAAATAAAAGAATGAACAAATATATAAAATTTTAATTTACTTATGATACAAACTCTCTGATATTAAATTTTCAACTCCCATCCCCTCTGGCAATATTTATTTTACGTCGCCCTGAGGCCGTTCTTATTTTGCTAGTAATTCTTAACTTTTTGAAATATGGCTGAGGACTGATATCACGATTATGGGATCAGCTAGCACAACAGAAAATTCAGTGACATTAAAAGCATTATCAATTCCATATACAGCTTTTACTCTTTCTCATACTGATGACCCCCACATGTAAAAAATACAATTATATATTTCCTTTCAATATAATAAAATGCGTATGTAACCTTCGAAATTTAAAATATAAAAGAAAAGACGAAGAACAACTCCGCATATAAGTAAATGGTTAATTACGAAACAAGAAATTCTGAGTGACCACATTAAAATTTGGAAGTTATATCTAAAGTAATAAAAAGTACATTTTACAGAGTGGAAATCAGTCGTGACATTTCAGAGTTTGGTAGAAAGACAAAACACACAAAGATAATGCAATGAATAATAATAATAATAATAATAATAATAATCTTATTATAATGGAGATTGTGTGTTTGTCTGTCTGTAACCGAAACTATATTACTACTCAAGTCACAATTCCCTTAGTTATTGACATCACATTCTCAATGATTTTATGTCCATTTAAACGTCAATTATTAATAAAATCGTTTTACATTATTAATACTGTTAACCATATCTACATACTTATAACATGCAATTATATTTATATATACAGCAAAATAGCGGTTTACAGTGTGAATGGGAAGGCTAATTTGCATATTGATATTAAAAATGTGATTTTAATAAATATGTGCTTAGTATTATTGATTTCTAACAGTTTAGTTTTATTTTAATGAATATAAGCAAAAATCTCTTCAATGAATCTTAAATGAAATCCATTAACAAGAAAAGATAACTGTCATTTTATTCTTTACTTCCTCTTTTAACTGAATACTTAAATTAGAAAAAATAAAAATGAAAGACAAGAGTGATGGAAGAGTAAGTTTCAATTGTTCTATTTTTCGATTATACCCCCTCTGTTTCAAAACTTTTTATATGCTTTTTTATTTAGTTTCATTAGCCTTTCTAATTTAATACGATATTTTATTACATTAAAACTTAAATACTTGCACCCGGAGGGTGCATATATTTGCTAGTAAATAATAATAATAATAATAATAATAATAATAATAAATAAATAACTTAAAAAACAAGGATATATATAAAAAATAAAAGATTATAAAACAAATATATAGTAAAAGAATGTTTATTAATGAATATGTTGATATAGATAAGAGATTTATTTTTAACTTTTTAAATCCTGGGCAACGCCGAGTAACTCTGCTAGTAGACTATAAATTAGAAGAGCATTTTTGTTACAATTTGATTTTTACAAAAATTATATAATCAAATCCATATTATATTTACCCTGTAGGGACGCTACACATATAGTGTCTTGGGCAGGAATAGACTGGCGGAGCGTGTCCTTCTCCAGGTCTGCAACTCGTTTGAACAGGACTGTATTAACGAGCATATGGGGTACTATGTTAATCTAGGTATGTTGAGACTTGTCAATAAATACTATACTATACTAAACTATATTGCCCAGAGGTGGGGCTATAATACTGCTAAGACGACCCTCTTCTTGTAGACTGGTTGCCATACCAAAGTTAGAGTCCAGTCTACTGTACTATTTACCATTGATGCTGATAGCTTTTTGATTTAGTGTGCATCCTGGGACGCGTGGATTTGATTTGAATGAGTCCCCGGGAAATTTGATGAGTCCTAACTAAAGTTTCATAATAAATAGTAGAGTTTTTTTTAAATTATCTATGAACAACTAAAGCCGACTAAGTCCTACCTTGTACCCCATACAATGTAATTCGTTTCCAAGAAAATATTGAAATGTATTTACAGTTAGCTGGAAATGGTGGGGGACGGAAAAGAAAAAAAACACTAGGACACATGGATACGATTTTTCTGCGTCCTCTTAGATTTTTATGCGTCAGTGACGCAGGAGGCATACCTATCAGCACATCTGATTTACCCATAGTTGGAGGGAGTATAGTTGGATTAATATCTTTCCTATGCGCTATGTGAAATGCAAACAGCCTCGCTCAGGGTTTGAACTCGGGTAGGTAGCCGAGTCCTCTTCCTACGAGGACAAACGTTACGCAACGAGCGTCACTATATACAATTATATTATCAAATCAAATAATTTTATAAATTATATAATCAATTGATATGATAAAATCCATATAAAAAAACTTTTGGTATTTGTTATAAAGATTATATAATCTTTAAATTTACATAAATGAATTTCTCATATTTCGGAATAGGATTTGGTTATTTTATTTGTATAGCTCAGTCGGTAGAGCGTTCGGCTAGAAACCACAAGGTTCCTAGTTCGATACCGGTCCCCGCCAACTCAGCGTATGAGTAGCACACGGATCTGTGCGGTAAAGTAAGGAGCTGATGGTAGGTGTGGCGCTCCACTTCAGATGCTAAAAAAAAACAATCTCCTTGGTCTAGCGCTATTGAAAAGGGGATAGACTCCCTCGCTGACTGGCTGATACCGACTTTAGGCCGCCCCGTCGACTTTACTTTTTACTTTTATTTGTAATGTAGAAGTTAGCCCAATCGGTAGAGCACTTGCCTAGGAATCACAAGGTTCCTGGTTTGATACCGGCCCTCGCCTACTCAGCGTATGAGTAGCACGGGGATCTGTTCGGTAAAGTGAGGAGCTGATATTAGGCATGGTGCTCCACCTCAAACGCAAAAACAATCTCCTTGGTCTAGCGCTAGTGAAAAGGGGATATACTCCTCCGCTGTTTGGCTGATACCGACTTTAGGCCACCCCGACGACTTATTTATTAATTTCTAAAATGTTTGTCACATAGTCTGACACAGAATTTGATCTTTTATTCCATTTTCTGGCACACTTAATCAGATACCCCTGTAATAAATTAGTGGTGTTCGGCTCTAACGGTTATCGTCGTATGAAATGGACACGGCGGCTCGAGTTCAAATCCTGGCCAAGGCTGTTTGTATTTCACATAGTGCTAATACCCTTGGTAAAGGTATTAATACAACTAATATAATACAATAAGTAAATAGTACATATTTACCAACCCTTCCGCATGGCTAGGATGTGATACGGGGGTAAATTTCTGAAGCGGAGTTTACCTGGTTTGAATTCTGAGTTTTTCCTACTCCTAGACTGGTTACCTAACCAAGGTTAAAGAACACAGCCTGCCCTACTATTTAGCCATAGTTAGAAGGAGAATAATTGGATGCATACCTTTCCCAAGAGTATTAGCGCTATGTGAAAT
Organism: Doryteuthis pealeii; assembly: GCA_023376005.1. Classification (NCBI taxonomy): domain Eukaryota; kingdom Metazoa; phylum Mollusca; class Cephalopoda; order Myopsida; family Loliginidae; genus Doryteuthis; species Doryteuthis pealeii. The sequence goes on along the minus strand of CM042138.1, from coordinate 80,519,326 downwards.
GCAAACAGCCTTGTTCAGGATTTGAACTCGTGTCACCGTGTCTATTTCATGAGAACCATAACACTACGCGACTCCACTATTGGTAAATAGTAGTGCAGTGCAGACTGTGTCTTTTTTAGCCTTGGTATAGCAACCAATCTAGGAGAAGGAAAACACTGAATTCAAACCTTAAACCCCGCTTAAAAAGTGACCTTGTGTCACATTCTGGTCGTGGCTGAGGGGTTGGGTAGACACATACACCTGTAATAAACGGGGATTCTGTGAGTGGGGTAAATATCAATAGAATATTTTCCGCGTGTTTTAAGGTGAATACTGGTCAGTTAATTTTCAGTCAGGGTTACCAGTCTGAAATGTTTTTTTTTTTTTGTTTTTTTTTTTTAATAAAAAGTCCCATTACATGCAAGTGGGAAGTTAATTTTAAGTAAGAGCCTTTCATGTATACATAGTTACATGCAGGCAACGTTGTGTTTTTATTATTATTATTTTTTATCAGTTAGATATAATTTTATTATTTAGAAATTTGAATCGTCGAATAACAAACAATATTTTTGTTTTCAAATCAAGGATGTAAAAGAGTAAAAAAAAAACTAACCAGTCACAGATAGGAAAGTAGTTTAAAAAAGCTTAACAAAGATCCGGTTTGTTATAGTGGGTTGTACCACCCCTTTTCTAAAGCAGGATTCGCATATAAAGGCCTCTTAATTGGCTGGTTTATATCGGGCTTGTCACTATAAGTAGTAGTAGTGCGACTTGTTCGTTCCATTGCTTGTGGTGTACAGCTTTGTTAAGTTTCGTTTTGCGCATTACCGCCAGGTTTTCCTTAACGACAGTGACATTTGTCTCATTTATTTTATTTTAAAAATTGGACAACAGCTGAAAATATGAAGGTACGTATTAAATTTTATTTGATCTTATTTTAAATTTGTATTTAAATTTTTAATCATTTTATTTACTTTTAACAAAGCTATTTTCCGCTTTGTAGCGTTAGGTTTCATTTTTTTTTAAAAACTTCACTAAATTTCGCTCCAGGTTCACAAATACACAAGAACTAAATATTTACGTTTAGTATCTGTATGTATTTGAATCATAGATAAATTATATATATATATTTTTTTAATAATTAAAACCATTTTAGTTATTTAGGTACATATTTTAAACGTCAAAAGTTTTGTTTTAAAAACAAAATTTCTTTTAAATTACTTCCTTCCTGTGACGTTTGTAAAAACACTCCTTTATTAATATTATTTTTAAGTATTTAAAGTATTCCCAACCCTTTTTAAATTTAATTTCCGTCAACCTTTTTATTTAATGAAATATCAGAACTAAATTTAATCCAATTGATATCATTTTTCCGAAATCAGACTCTAGCTGGGAGTGGTAGTACCTGTTGGGGTCGCATCTTCGGATGAAATAGATCCGTTTAAAAATCATTTATATATTTTTATGTGTATTGATGAGATGAGGCTTAATATGAATAATTGATATTTCGGACAGTTGGCCTCGTCTTTATTGTGTATCTGTATGAACACAGTGTTCAGGCCACTGTAACCTTACCTCGGGATGTGTTTTAGGTGGGTTTTTTGTTTTATTCATTGTTTTTAAATAAAATATTTTTTTATCTTAAATAAATATTTTCTATATAAAAATGAAGAAAAACCCCACCTAAAACAGAGCTCGATGTTACAATGGCCTGAACATTGTGTACACAATAAAGATGAGGACAACAGTCCGAAATATCATAATCATTCCTAAAAATTATTTGTATTTAAATTCAATATGACATGACATTAAGTCTTGTCCGTAGGAACAGTTGATGTCATATAACTGTAAATTATTTGTAAGGATAGGTACAAGAAAGCCTGCCTTATATACTTCTGGATAGGACCGTGTACTAGGAAACACTACACACAAAAAAGTAAATATAAAGGCGATTCCCTAACCTAGGTATAAAATAACCCTGGACGGTTGATATGCCATTAAAATCAATCGATCAAAAGAACATATGCTCAAACAACAAAGAATAGCGATTGAAAAATCAAAATGTAAACACTAGATTTAATCTTTTATATAATATTGAGATTTTAAGGAAGTGACAAATTGTAACGTGGAAGTGACTCTGCACATTGAGGTAATTCATTTATGGGAGTGGGTTATACGCGATTGAACTTATTTGCCTTTTATTGTTAACTCTATTAATAATGGAAATTCGCTGTCTCTCTGTCTGTAACGAAAACTACGTCACTGCTTACGTCACAAAACCCAATACCACCATACACTCGCCCTTTTTTTTAATAACAAGAAGTTAACTGAAAGGTTTACAGATAAATAAATACCTACGATTTTGTGTAAAATTTATTTGTAAAATATTCAAAATAATTATTTGATTAATAATTAATAGATGCTTGTAACATTTTATTTGAAGGGAACAGAACTGAGTTTCCAATTTAAATTGTTTTATTTCTTTACTCCTTTAATAAATAAATGATGATTTTGCTTATGATACAAACCCTCTGACATTGAATGTTTCCAATTGTGATTTTTTTTTTAATTTGAGGTTATTATTATTTGATCCTATTAGTTATATGGAGCTCTGTAAATGGAGTTCAAAACTGTTTGAGTTATGCAAATATCCCCAGTGGTTCAAAAGTTATGAAAATTTAAAGCCCCGAAATTGGGGGGGGGGGTTACAAAAGTGGACATGATTTTGCTAAAAAAATGTCAAATTACGAACCAATTCAAAACAAGAAATTCGGTAACTTCTTCACCATTTCTTTATTTTTGGAGCAATTTTGATAAAACTTGGAATTCTTATGTAATTGCATGTTGTTTTTGATTCTGCACTCAAATTGTATGTATCTCTTTGCTGTAACCCATTATTTAAAGAATAAGAGGAACTTATTATTATCAGGGTTTTTTTTTTGTTTTGTTTTTTTCTTTTAGTTTACAAGATCATTCAACATTTTCATTTTAATACTGCATGTATACACGTATATAGTATTAACTTAAATAACATCACTTTAAACTTAAAAATACCTTTTTAAATACCTGCTATGTTGTATTACATGCGAGAAATAGTAACGTGTAAAATTTAATCTAAAAAAAATTCATATTTCATGTTTTTGGCTGTTTAAATACTGTCTTAACTCACTGTAAAAAAAATATAATTCAATGGATAAAAATACATACAAATTCCATATTTAGAAAGATATTTCAAAAATTATTTTTTACACTGCCTTGGCGTGGGGAGGAGGGGGGCGTTTAATTTTGCTAGTCTTAGTAATATTTTTCTTCTTACATCATTAGTCATTGTAAAGGGAGATAAATCGAATTAATTACCCCCTTTTCCTTCCCCACTCCATTGTTTCTCATTCAATTGACTAATTTTAGAATCTGACTATGCGTTTTTTTCCCTCTAGACTTGGGATTTTTATTTGGGGTAATTACCTAATCTAATCTGTCGTATTGACGTGTACAGTGTACATGTACTGTACTATCTTGTTCCGGGTAGATGAGCTAATTTATTTGGCTTTCTATCTATTGCAAGGTTCCGGTTTCGATACTGGTCCCCACCAACTCAGCGTCACAGCTTCTTGGGTAATCTGATATGTGCAGTAAAATGGGGAGCTGACGATAGATGTAGCGCTTTACCTCAGCAAAACAATCTCCTTGGTCTAGCACTTGTCAAAAGGTGATAGACTTCTTACTATCTTATTATAATGGAGATTGTGGGTTTGTCTGTCTGTAACCGAAACTAAATCACTATTCAAGTCACAATTCCCTTAGATATAGATGTCACATTTACCATGAATTAATTTTTATTTAAACCTCAATTATTGATAAAATTGTCATACCTTATTAATACTGTTGACCATATCTACGTACTAATAGCATGTAATTGTATTTATATATACAACAAAATAGCAGTTTACAGTGTGAACGAGAAGGCTAATTTGCATATTGATATTTAAAATTTGATTTTAATAAATATATGCTTAGTATTATTGATTTCTAATTGTTTGGTTTTATCTTAATGAATATGAGCAAAAATCTCGGGGATAAATCTTAAAAGAAATCCATAAACAAGACGAAAGAAATTAATTTTATTAAATACTTCATAATCTAACTAAATAGATAAATTAGGAAAAATGGAAGACGGGAGTGAAAGAAAATGATGGAAGAGTTAAATATAAAGCTGTTCTATTTTTCGATTATACCCCTCAGTTTATCATTTTCTAAATAGTTTATAATTTGATACAATATTTTATTACATCAAAACCTAAATACTTGCACCCGAAGGGTGCATATATCTGCTAGTACCTTTAATTAACCATTGAAATTAATTATTGAATCTATTATTGAGACAGTTGTTTGTGTTGGTATTGCAATGTATAATTTCAATTCACCTTAGTTTAAAAAATATTTTTCAACATTAAATGTATAGTAATTTGGATTTTTTGTTTATTTTTTTTTAAGCAATACTTAATTAAAAACAACCTTAATCCCCTAAAACCGTAACCCAATTCGCAAAATGTTAATTCATAGACTGTAGTTAAACTGTCATTGGGGCCCACCAAAAAACTTTCCGTTTTAATTTTCCGACCTAAATCATAAGTCAGCCAGAAAAGCTTGAGGCTTCATACTGATATTATCACATTCATCTATTTAGCATTTCCAATTGTTTTGTTTTTTTATGTGAGGTTATTATTTGATCCCATTAGTTATATGGAGCTCTGTAAATGGAGTTCAAAACTGTTTGAGTTATGCAAATATCCCCAGTGGTTCAAAAGTTATGAGAATTTAAAGCCCCAAAATTGGGGGGTGGGAGTACAAAAGTGGACATGATTTTGCTCAAAAAATGTCAAATTACGAACCAATTCAAAACAAGAAATTCGGTAACTTCTTCACCATTTCTTTATTTTTGGAGCAATTTTGATAAAACTTGGAATTCTTATGTAATTGCATGTTCTTTTTGATTCTACACTCAAATTGTATGTATCTCTTTGCTGTAACCCATTATTTAAAGAATAAGATGTACAGATATCAGGGGTTTTTTTTTGTTTTTTTTTTTTCTTTTAGTTTACAAGATCATTCAAAATTTTCATTTTAATACTGCATGTATACACATATATAGTATTAACTTAAATAACATCACTTTAAACTTAAAAATACCTTTTTAAATACCTGCTATGTTGTATTACATGCGAGAAATAGTAACGTGTAAAATTTAATCTAAAAAAAAATCCTATTTCATGTTTTTGGCTGTTTGAAGCAAAATACTGTCTTAACTTACTGTAAAAAAAAAAAAATAATTCAATGGATAAAAATACATCCATATTTAGAAAGATTATTTTCTTTTCTTTCCAACTATATAAATATTTTAAAGATTGGACCTGAAATACTTGAGAAATTTCTGATTTAGGTGCAAATTTGTCCACTGATATCAGTTAAACTACTGAAAGTAGAAATGGTATATGAGCTCTTTGAGTTTTATAGTCTGCCGTAAATTTTAAGGGTCAGCAGTAAAGGTATTGTTTATGAAAATCAATTATAAAAATAAAGTATAGCTAACTGGTCAATTTAGTGACTATTACAGCAGTCACACTAAGTGACTTAAAAACTAATCTTTTCATTGATTACTTATTCAGGGACGATTTATCTATATAAGGTACCACACAAGGTCTGAGTAGAGTTGGGACTAATAGCAATACTAATAAATTGTCCACAGTCAAATGGTTTCAAGTATTTCTATCTAATACTAATAATTTTCTCAAAATTATATGGTTTCAGCTTACTACTACTAATTATAATAATAATAATAATTTGTAAACAATGATTGCTTCAAGTAACTCTTTTTAATACAAATAAATTGCCACAGTTATATGGTTTCAAGTTTTCCTATCCAATACTAATAATATTCAAACAGATAGAAAGGAAATATGACAGATATGACACTTGGGAAATGTATTTTATATTTTAGAAAAATAATGTTTTCAAATGGGGGGGGGGGAGGAAATACATAATTTCTGAAATTTGTTTCATTTATCAAAGTTAAACTTCAAAAAAAAAAAAATTTTGTGGTAAAAGTAAATAATTTGTCCACCTAAATATCTAATCATTATTACATAAAAGAATGAATTGCTTACTTAGAAAGATAAACGGAATTTCAAACCGAACCTTTTATTTAATCCCTCAGGGTAGACTGTTCTCATTCCACCAACCATGACCGGGTACAAGTGTTTAGCTATGTTAAGTATTCTGTTATTATTGCCCAGGGTAAGGATTAAACCTGCAACTTAGCAATGATTGTCAGTTAGAACTGCATTAACTCAGCCCCTATTTCCATTGGGACATTGTAGTATCCTAAGATCTCGACCTGGCGAGATTAGGGGAATCTCGATAGGGCGAGATCATGGAAATAGGGAGTTTACTACTAACGTGAACGTACAGCCACAAGGACCTTGAGTGTATATATTCCCGTAATAAAACCTGTCTATAAAACGTTAAACCTGAGTTAACTTCACTACAGACATGTATCCGAGTTCAACAAAACATACCTGAAGAAGGCCAGAGGGCACTTTGGCTGAAACATTGTATATATATATATATATATATATATATATATATATATATATATATATATATAAAGATGAGGACAATAGTCTGAAAAAATACAAATTATGAAGCCTCTTCTCAGAAATTCAGACAAATAGTAAGTAAGAATTGATTGGTTCAGTGATGCTGATAGCTTTTTGATTTAGTGAGTCCTGGGATGCACATATTTGCTTTGACTGAGTCACCGGGAAAATTTATGTGTCCCAACTAAAGTTTCTTTATAAATTTTAGGGTTTATATTTATGATCTGGGGAAATAACTAAAGCCATCTAACTCCTACCTTGTAACCTATCCTGTGTAATTCATTACTAAGAAACTATTGAAATGTATTTACAGTTAGCTTGAAATGGTGAGGGAAGAAAAAAGAAAAACACTGGGACGCATCAATATGATTTTACTGCGTCCTTTTATGATTTTTGTGCATCAGGGATGCAGGATGCATACCTATCAGCATCTCCATTGGTTGATAATTTTATTTATTTATTTATTTATTTATTTATTTTTTTTTTTTCATATTTGAAAATATTTTTTAAGGCTTGACAAAAGGGAAACTATTGCAGACATCTTGTGCATAGAAAACCTGTTTTGGTCATTCTCATCCTAACTTTTTGAAGTGTGAACATCTGTTTGCGGTCAGATAAGAGGGTTTGGTAAAGCCAACTAGAATTTAGACAATTCTATTGTAGTATTTAGTAGGTTTGAGTGGTTATGTATTACTAACTTTATTATAACTTTATTATAAATTGATGTTTTCTAAAGGAGTGTAAACTGTGAGTATGTGCGTAGGAAGTTAGCTAGTTAGCCTTACTTTTATCTTTCATAATAATCTCACTTAAAGGAAAAGGTTAGTTTAAACCAAAACATAGTGTGTGTGTGTATATCTATATCTATATATATATAGATATATAATTAATGTTGATATTATGATTTCACACTCATAACTTCAAGTTTCTTGGTAGTCCAATCATCAGATGAGAAGTGGTTGAGATGTCAAAAACCAGTCGTGAAATGGTAAAAATCAAATTGTTTAGCGTTTATATGCAGCGTTTTTCACGCGATGGGAAATGTAAAGCTAAAAATTGTTTTTTTAAACTGTGGCTTGGACGGTCCAAAAACATAACAGCAAGAAATGTCCTCGCATAAACACCAGAAGATCTATTAGCAACCTGACGATGGTGAAATAACCTGAAACCTGGGTAGTTGCTTATGGAAAACAATTATATTTTTAAAATTCAACAAATAAACAAACAAATAAATAAATAAATATGCACACACAACAAATGAAGGAAAAAAACTTTAAATTTGCTTCATTACAATAATTTATTTCAACCGCATTACTGCGGCATCATCAGGTAATGGCAAAAAACATGGATCTTACTGAGAATTTCCCAAAATAACAGCGTTTTTAAATCTATCAATTGGGGGGGGAGGTCTTAGTTTGGTAGGGTAGTGTGGGTGGGGCTAAGGTATTTGAATGAGGTGAGGGGGCTTGGGCTAGGGATGGGATATGTATTAGATAGGGGAAAAAATTTCTTGGGATTTGGAAAATAACAAATCAGTTATAAAGGTTTACATAAAAGAAATATTTATGGACTGAGAGTAAGGTTGACATACTGATAGAGAGATGAATCAATCTTTTCATGAAAAATTCAATTCAGTTGAGATCATGAGTGATAGATAGATATATAGAGAGGTAGAGAGATGAGAAATAGAGAGGCAGAGATAGAGAGGCAGTGAGAGTGTGTGAGTGAGAGATAGAGAGGCAGTGAGAGTGTGTGAGTGAGAGATAGAGAGGCAGTGAGAGTGTGTGAGTGAGAGATAGAGAGGCAGTGAGAGAGTGTGTGAGTGAGAGATAGAGAGGCAGTGAGAGAGTGTGTGAGTGAGAGATAGAGAGGCAGTGAGAGAGTGTGTGTTGAGTGAGAGATAGAGAGAGGCAGTGAGAGAGTGTGTGAGTGAGAGATAGAGAGGCAGTGAGAGAGTTGTGTGAGTGAGAGATAGAGAGGCAGTGAGTGTGTAGGAGAAAGATAGAGAGGCAGTGAGAGTGTGTAGGAGAAGATAGAGAGGCAGTGTGTGAGTGAGAGATAGAGAGGCAGTGAGAGAGTGTGTGAGAGAGAGATAGAGAGAGGCTGAGAGAGAGATAGAGAGGGGGAGGCCAGATTACCATGAGTGGAAGAGATGATAATTTGGATAATGAAACAACTATATGTCTAGTTAAAAATATAAGTATATCTAGTCTGTTTTCTCTTTATACATATATATGTGTGTGTGCACACGTATAATGTCTATGTGTGTGTATAAACATATTCATATGTATAGACGTATATGTATATACATGTGAATACGTATATATATATATATATATATATTTATTTATATATTAATTTTGAAACCTTTTTATCGTTTCTATGACAACATTAATTTCAAGCCCTGGTACACAATAACATTTTCAAGTATTGTAAGCCAGGTATGTCCTATGTGCATGATCGAGCAAAGCTTAATAAAGTCTTTCTGGCGCAAATTAGGGATCTTTTGGGTATAACTAATGAAAAGGCTAATTGTACTCAATAGAAATGGCACCTAACAACCTTGACATAAATCTAATAATAGATTCGGTCTCTATTTGTCTGTAACTGAAACTAAGTCACTGCTTATGTCACAGTCTTTTCAGGAATTGAATAAGTTTATCAATGAGTATTTAATCTATAGTCAATATACAGATAATTTGTATTCACATTTTTGCATTGCATTTTGGATGGTGTCATTTTTTAATCAGTGTTGCAGGATGATAAATGATGGAAGATTTAGGAAAAAGCATATTATTTATATTTACTAGCAAATATATGCACCCTCCGGGTGCAAGTATTTAAGTTTTAATGTAATGAAATATCGTATTAAATTAGAAAGTCTAATAAGAAGGCAGATAAAAAGATATGTAACAGAGTGGGGGTATAATAGAAAAATAGAAATGAAAATTACTCTTCCATCACTCCCGTCTTTCATTGCTGAATTTTACTTATTTAACTATTTAGTTAAATTAGGAAATAAAGAATAAAATGACAGTTATTTTTTCTTGTTAATGGTTTTCATTTAAGATTTATTGAAGAGATTTTTGCTTATATTCATTAAAATAAAACCAAACAATTAGAAATCAATAATACTAAGCACATATTTAATAAAATCAAATGTTTAATATCAATATGCAAATTAGCCTTCCCATTCACACTGTAAACCGCTGTTTTTTGTATATATAAATACAGTTGCATGTTATTAGTATGTAGATATGGCCAACAGTATTAATGATGTAAAACAATTTTATTAATAATTGAGGTTTAGATAAAAATAAAATCATGGAGAATGTGATGTAAATAACGAAGGGAATTGTGACTTGAGTAGTAATATAGTTTCGGTTACAGACAGAAAAACACACAATCTCCATTATAATAAGATATACTAGCAGGACCTGTGGATACAATGCCACAATATGATAATTTAATTATTACAATACTTGATATGTTTACTTAAGAGCTATCGCGAAATAGTTCAATATATAAAAAGTATGATAATCTTGATTTAACTCTCTCTCTTTTTTTTTTTTTTTTTTTTTTTTTTTTTTTATCTTTTCATTATGTCCGATTGAAACAGATTAGCATCATTTAATTATTACTATGCTTGATATATTTATTTAAGAGCTATTGCAAGATAGTTCAATATATAAAAAAGTATAATAATCTTGATTTAACTCTCTCACTTTTTTTTTTCTTTTATCTTTTCATTATGTCCGATTGAAACAGATTAGCATCATCACTTCCATATGCTCATCCCCTCTTCTTTCTTTCTTATTACATTTTTTTCTGTGTAGCATGTTCTTTTTCTTCCCTTTCTTTATAATGAAAACGGAATGGTCTCTAATTTAACTGAAGTGATGACCCTCATAAAATAAGAATCTGGCAGATAATCAATAGCAGATAATCATGATTTACATTTTATCTTGTGCAATCAATCTCATTTTTAACCAGAGGATGTTGCAAGATAATAATGGTTGTACTTTTAAGGAACACGAGTATCAGTATATAGATAATGATAGGCTTAGACTATGAACATCATTAGATCTCATAAAAGCAAAAGGCTTAAGGCTAAAAAGGCAAGAAGTCAGTGATATCCCACAGAATCTATTACAGATATGGACTATGCAGATGATCCAGTGCTTCTCACAAACATACCTGCACAAGCCAAATCACTGATCAATAACCTTGAGAAGGCAGTAAGAGGCATCAGCCTTTGTGAACTCGGATAAAACAGTCAGTCTATTAACTCTTAACGTCCTATACCACCTCATTCCACCCGGCCAGAAGTCACATTTGTTTTCCTAATCCCCCCCCACAAACGATAGCCCTTGTTTAAATGTAATATTAAACATATTTAGAAGTCTTTAATTTAAGGGAAATAACAGGTAACTTTAAATGAAAAGGACATTTTTAGCCATTTTTTTTTTATAAATCCTTATAACAATGGGACTCTGGACTTAGAAAATTGTCAACAGGATGTTAAGAGTTAAACAAGATGTATCCATCTCCACACTAGATGGTGAGGCTCTCAAATTAGTAAACCAGTTGACGTATATTTGTAGTAATATCTAATCTACGGAAAACAATGTCAATATATGCATAGGAAATGGATTCCTTTATTGATTATATGGAAATTTGATCTCTGATAAGATAATGTGACGGAGAACGAGAAAGGAAAAAGAGCAAGACATTGTCTTGCCTGCCGGGATCGAACTCGCATCCTCCCGCATGCAAAAACATATGCGATTTGGGCACTGGACGGATGCAAGGTTCGACTGATGTGCCCGGATGTTTGGGTAAATATGTCAATAAATGACAAGTGAGTCGAGTGCTGGGCAGTCAGCAGCAGCAGAAGCAGTTGATGACGTGCTTTGCAAATGACCCAGTAAAGAAATGGATTTTAGTCCAACAGAAACTAAAACTAAATAGGAATTGCGATTTTTGAACTGATAAAGATTATTTCGACTATGACGACAGATTTTCCAGCTGCTAGACAAAGACAAAGAATGTGTTGATCAAAAGAAAGTCTGGCTTGTGAGAAGACGGCATTTGACTCTCTTGTTTTTGATCCCCCCTCAGCAGGAACTTCTTGATTCGGATATCTATTTCTCCCCCCCCTATATCCCCCCCCCCTTCTATAGATAAAGTGAAAATTGTTCCAAGCTGTAGTTTTGTCAGTGCTACTGTATGGCTGCACCACTTGGACTCTAACAAAACACTTAGAAAAAAAGCTAAATGGGAACTACACAAATATGCTATGTACTGTCTTAAACAGATTGTGGAAGCAACACCCTGACAAGAAAGCAGCTGTATGGTCACTTGCCTCCTATCACACAAACCATCTGAGTAAGAAAACAAGACTTACTGGAGAAGCAAGGACAAACCTGTAAGTGACGTTCTCCTGTGGACAACTAAACATGGACATACCAGTGTAAGCCAACCAGCAAAAACCTACGTCAATCAGCTCTGGAGACGTGTGGTCTAATGGTTAGTCTTAGGAAATGGACTCGTCGACCCAAGTTCAAATCCTGGACAAGGCTGTTTGCATTTCACATAGTGCTAATACCCTTGGCAAAGGTATAAATCCAACTATTCTCCCTCCAGCTATGGGTAAATAGCAGGGCAGACTGGGCTCTTTAACCTTGGCTAGGTTACCAGTCTAGGAGAAGGAAAACTCTGAATTCAAACCTGTTAAACTCTGCTTGAGAAATTGACATCCTGTCTATGCTGGGGGGGGGGGTAAATATATACATCAATTAGCTCTGTGCAGATTCTGGATGTTGTGTGGAGGACCTGCCAGGGACAATGATTGATAGGGATATTTGGCGAGTCATGGGTGTCTGTGCTGTCAGCGTGACCTGATAACAAGGAGACGTGTATGTATGTATGTATGTTTACTCAAAAGAACATTCTTCTGAATAAATATTGAATTAAAAGATTAAAAAATCAGTACCTCACTTAATGCATGATATTCATAATTAAATAATTTAAAATTCTAAATTAAAATTATCTACAAAAAAAGTTACATCTTATTACTACTACTAAAAATAATGTTATGGAATAGTTTTTTCTATATTAAAAAAAAAAAAAAAAATTCTCTGAATTTTTTAGATGAGGCTTGATAATTTGGATTATTTGTATTATTCAGACTATTGTCCTCATCTTTATTGTTATCTGTACTACGTTTCGGCCATTGTTCCCACCGGCCTTCTTCAGGTATTTCTTGTCAGACTCGGTAGCCTTCTTGAACTCAGGAGCCTTCTTGAACTCGGGAACCTCATTCCTGAGTTCGACAAGAAATACACATCACCCTAAATGTTGTACAGATAACAATAAACATGAGGAATATAGTCCGAATAATACAAAAAAAAAATTGTTTTTATTTTTTTTATTTCAATCATTTCTAAATTTTAACTAATCTTTTTTTAAATTTTTTTTTTTTTTTATTATTATTATTATAAACTCCTTGCACATTCGGTTTTCCGGTTGACACCGGGGGTCCAGCAAGCTTCGGCCGCTGGACTTATCGAGAGTTTAATAATAAAAATAGTGTGTGTGTGTGTGTGTGAGAGAGAGAGAGTATTTGCTTCATACCCCACTTGTATGGGCTGGGCACAAGGTCTCGTTTTAACGTGGGCCCACCCACAAGCCGAAACTCATGGGTGGGGAAAGAACAAAAATTGCGTCGATCCCTTGGGCATTCCCCCACAAGGGGGTTGCTTCAGGAATCGACGCAATTTTTGTTCTTTCCCACCCATGAGTTTCGGCTTGTGGGTGGGCCCACGTTAAAACGAGGCCTTGTGCCCAGACCATACAAGTGGGGTATGCGACAAATACCCATTTCTAAATTTTAACTAATTTTTAAATAAAAGGAAAAAAAAAAAACCTTTAAACATTAAAAAAAAGTTGACATTAAGCAAAAGGACTTGTTTGATAGCAAAATTTCAAAATTGAAATATTATGATTACAAAATTTCAACATTTTGAGACTTGGGTTGACGTGAAATACTATTTTTGACATTTTTGTCGAGTATAAATTGTTGTAATTTACAATGTAGAAAGGAAACATTTTTTTTTTTTTTTATTTCAAAATCTTCCATTTAAATCGGTGGTACCAAAAGTAGGCGTATGACAGGGTGGCATTAGGTGTAGTTAATAAATAACTTGTTTTTTACAAAATCTAAATGACAAAATATATGTCATAAGTAATAAGGTAAAGGAACAGTTTATACATGAAGAATAATTAAAGTCCAATTACCGTCGAACTGGGAAGACAAGGCAGCAAACGGTTGTAACCCAATACAATCCCGAAAGCTACAAAGTCCACTGTAGAATGACAGTATATATAAGACTCCACAATTTCATTCTACAGTGGACTTTGTAGCTTTCGGGATTGTATTGGGTTACAACCGTTTGCTGCCTTGTCATATTGAAGTCAGTTAGCCTACTGTTGGTTTGAATAACAGCAGCTAAGTACAACCTTGTTCCATCAAGAAAGATCATTAGGTCAGTGGGAGGTTTCACCCTTATGTGTCAGGGTTGGCTGCCTGTTGAATTTGTCGTTAAAGGAAAATCAACCAAACAAGCCCTCTACATATGCGGAAATATCCAGCGCCTCTATTTCAGCAAGGCCTCATGCATTGATGTGGGAATATTGCACAAAGATTTTCTACAGTGGACTTTGTAGCTTTCGGGATTGTATTGGGTTACAACCGTTTGCTGCCTTGTCTTCCCAGTTCGATGGTAATTGGACTTTAATCATTCTTCAATACAGAATAAAACTGACATAAGAATTATAAACAAATGCATTGTTTGTTTTTTTTAACTAGTCTAAAATTGGTCAAAAGTCCGAACATTTGCTTGATGCCTGTAAACAACACATACAGTGTTGCACCGGTCAGCACATGTCATGGATTGCTGAATGTGAGGATCTACGACTTCTTCTTAGTGAGTTCCAGACTTATGTTGAGAAGCTGATATCCTTGCACCAAGCACATCCATCCCATTAACAATAACTGAAGACAATGAACTATGTTACTATGGGTACTGGTGACATGTTGATTTATCAGTCCATATTGGTGACATAGCTAAAACTACTAAATAAGTTGGTTTAATAAATTAGGTTTTATTTGTGAAAATACATCTTTGTGTTTAATCTTGTTTTAAGAAGACGAAGAAGACAATGGTTTATTTTCATACATTACACAATATAAACAATGTCACAAAAAATGTAATGCTGGTTGTTGTAGTAATGTGTGGAGGATGATCACTAATTAGGACTAAGTTTTGTATTGTAAATGTTTAATGTTGCTCAGATAATAAAGTCTGTATATGTGTGACCTGTTGGAATTTGTTGTATATAAATCTGTAAATTCAGTTGCGTTCAGTGACTTTCTGAGGCTTCCTAACACATTATAAGAAAGTGGTATTAGCTACAGCTGAGGAACAAGATATTCTCTTGTAGAAACCTATACATACACACCTCTGTAGGCTGACTCGTGAAAACTTACATTGATCACCTCTGTTTAGATACTGAATGCACATGACTTGCTAGGAGTGTTGAATAATAGGGATGGGTGGTGAGTCATAGGAATATGTGCAGTCAGCATGAATTTCACTGTGTGTATGACTAACAGCTCCTTTGTTTTATAAACCCTACTTGATGCAATACATTTTTATTGTCTAATAATATTGTTACTTATTACATACTAGAAGCGGCTACCCGGTGTCGCCCAGGTAGAAGGGGGTGGCCAAAATATTAGTCTCACAGATCCATTACTACTGAATCGTGAGTTGGATCCTTGCAGGTTTCCTCATTAAAATCCCCATGTAAAAAAAAGTTTGATAGGTGCTATGTTAAATTTGATTTATTTATTCACCTGCTGACTGTGGGTAGCAACTCGTAATGCTTAAGGATGGAATCCTAGTGGCTGAGCAGTCCATGACAGGCAACACTCCACTTTGGCCCTCATTTACACTAGACGAGCAGTCAGATAGGCTCTCTCCAATCAATCAGCTGGTCCCGTCAAGCCCTAGCACCTATAGGATTGTCCCAACCCTATTATCTTTATGGCAAACCCCCCAAACCTTTTTATCATATGTGATTGGTGGTGGCTGATGTCCTGATCGGATGTTAAACTGCATCTAATGGTGAAGTTCCAATTTTGGAGCTCTGGGGAGTGTGGTATATTCTTTCATTGCCATTTATCCCAGGTGCACTCTAACTCGTAGTTGTTAGGGTCCCATCTATGGGTTAAATAGAAAAAATGAGTTTATAAAAAAAAAGATTGAGTATCTATTAAGAATTAATTTATTTCCAAACTTTATCAGCATTAAATGACCCACTGAGTCAAAATTATTTATTTTTGAGTTAAACTATTATTTTTTTTTTTTTAGTATATGATTTTTTTTTTTAAATCGCTTCCTCTCTTTATTTGAGTACATAAATTATCATAATTAAATTTTATAAATATAGTTCCTTTTCAAATCAATTAATATACAGTATACACCGTGTGTACTTCCATAACCTGAGTGAAGTTATTTAGACAACCGGTGTAACAAAAAAAAGTAACCTAGTGAAGTCTTGGTAATTTGGAAACAAACCAAACCAAAACTCTCTCCAGTTAAGAGTAAAACAGTAGGGCAGACCTTTAGCCTTGGTATTACAATCGGTATCAGAGAAGGAAAACTGAGTTCAAACCTGGTAAACTCCACTTAAATAATCGATTTTGAGTCACATTCTGTCAATGGGGTGGGTAAATACATGTGTTTACTTAGAATCACTTAAAATCATGAAACTGTGTCCGAACAAATATCCACCCTGTCGGTGGGGCGTTAGAATACTGACTGCACCTCTGCAGAGGGGTAGGACTCCCCCAATGTAGTCACCTGTTGGCTGTGGGTGGCAACCTGTGATACTTAAGGATAGAACCCAGGTGGCTGAGCAGTCCATGACTTGCAATATTCCACTTTAGGCTTTTTGGGGGCTAGACGGGCGGTTGGAGAGGCCCCCTCCAATCAATCAGCTGGCCACGTCAAGCCCTAGCACCTATATGATTGCCCTAACCCTATTGCTCTTATGGCAACCCCCAATCCTTCTTATCATATGGGTGCTAGAAGGTGGTGGCTGAGGGTCTACATGTCCTGGGAATGACGTTAAACTCTATCTGATGGTGAGGTTCCAGTTCCGGAGGTTTGGGGAATGTGGAGCACCCCTTCATCACCATTGCCCCCTAGTCAACTCTGACCCGGAGTGGTAGTGCCTGTTAGGGTCCCATCTATGGATTGAATAGAAAAACATGAGTTTATAAACAAAATTGTATTATGCATTAAGAATGAATTTATTTCACAACTTTGTTGACATTAAATGACCCACCGAGGTTAATATGCCGTAAAACAAGACAAACCAAACAAATATATAAATGTACAATGAATGTGTTTTTTTTTAATTTTTTTTTTACCAATACACATAAACTAACCCTAGATAGGTTGACATGCCATTAAAATCTAATTTGACTCTTACAAACTACCATTCTATGATCACTTCCTCTATCAACTCAGTTAATGGATGTTACGTTTTTAATGGTATTAACTTTATCAGTTATTAGGAAGTCTATTACATTTTTTTGTTTCTCTATGTTAGCCTTTTCTAAGCCCATATATGGTAATTAATGAGCAAATTCAGAGAAATACCGTATTTGGTCTTTACATTTTTGAAAAATTAGGTTTGCTTTCTATTTCTCTGAAATTTACTAAGTTTCATTTCTGTCCTATTCCAAAATTCGTTAATTTTTCTTTTTTTTCTCCTTTTTCTTTTTTTTTCTCCTTTTTCTTTTTCTTTTTTCTTTTTCTTTTCTTTTTTTTTTCTTTTTTTTTTTTTTCTTTTTTTCTTTTTTCTTTTCTTTTTTTTTTTTCTTTTTCTTTTTTTCTTTTCTTTCTTTTTTTTCTTTTTTCCTTTTTTTCTTTTTTTTTTTTCTTTTTTCCTTTCTTTTAGTTTTTTCCTTTCTTTTCTTTTCATTTTTTCTTTTTTTTTTTCATTTATTTCCTTTTCTTTTTTTTCTGTCTTTTTTGTTGTTTTTCTGTTTATTTCTCTTTTTTTTCACTAACCTCTTGGCATAAAATAACTCTAGACTGATTATATTCCTGGAAAATCTATTTGAATGGGTTGGTTGAAACCCTGACAAAAACATAGACAATTGGTTCAACCAACTGAAGAACACCTAAAACAACCCCACCCACCTTCTATATATATTAAAGAAATATTCTGTATGTTCGTTTGTCCAACAACTGAGTGCACTTCCTACCTGCCCTTGGGTGGAGTCCTGTGGCTTCGGCCCTGGACCGTTGATAAAATTAACAGAATTGATCCAAGGGGTCCACCCCCCCCCCCAGGCAACACCTGCCTCCTCAATTTAAAGAGGTAGGGCTGGGGTTTTCTGGTGCCTGAGGCATCCCCCTTGAGGAGGAATGCCGACGGGATCAACATATGTTTTGTACCCGCCTCTCGTCAGCTTTGGTTCATGGTTGGTCACACATTAATAGGGCCTTGTGCCTGACCTATATATGTGGAATACATGGTAAATATCACATCCTTTTATAAAGGAAAACTGTAGACCAGCAAAAAACAAAGTACAATATCCTATTTTTGTCCAAGAAGAGGTTGAACATTTTTACCCCTCATTTTCCATGAGGAAAGTTATATGAAAATATAAGGGTATAAATCAATGATATATTAGACTAGCAGTGGCAACCCGGCATCGCCTGGGTAGAGGGGGAATTTTTAAAGTTAGTCCCGCAGATCCATTATTACTGAACCATGAGTTGAATCCTCGTGGGATGTCCCATTTAAATCCCTATGTAAAAAAAAAAATAGACCTTGCATTGATCCAGCTACTCTGAAAAGAAATGTTAATGTCTACTATCTAAAATATTAAAAGAAAAAAAAAATCCATGCTGTTATCATTTAAATTTTATTTTTTAATTATCTTCACGAATATAAATCAAATCTCTATTATTTTTGCTCAAAAACCAAGCCCTGGTGATATTTAATGTGTATATATATTTACTTTGTTAATTGTTTTATTTTTTAAGTTTCCTCCGGACATACATATACACACAACTGCCCTTTATATATGTATAGTTAGATAGATTAATTAAATCAAATGGCAACCTGGGATATGATATTAACCTGCATCTAATGGTGAAGTTTCAATTTTGGAGCTCTGGAGAGTGTGGGGTACCCCAACATTGTCATTACTCCCAGGTCCACTCTAGCCCGGAGTGCTAGTACCTTTTAGGGTCCCATCTATGGATTAAATAGGAAAAAAAGAGTTTTAAAATGTGTTAAAAGAATTTGGTTAAAAAAAAAGAAGAAATATTTGAATAACCAACAAGCATGAATAATACAAAATATTTTTGGCATAAAATAACCCAACAAGGGTTGACATGCCATAAAATCCAACAAAACATACCAAACCTAAAAACAAATAATTAAAACATAAAACAAATTAATATAGGATAAAATACAAAAGCAAATAAGAATAATACAAAGAAACAACTTAAAAACAAAAGTATATAAAGAATAAAAGATAATAAAACAAATATGTAGAAAAAATATTTTTATTGATATACAGAGTGGTCCAAAAGTCACATCACTGCCTTCCAAAATATAACTACTAATTAATAAACTACAATTACATTGAATAAGCCACTGGAAATGACATAGAAAATTATATTATTATCATTATATATCACAATTATTGATATATATTATTAAAAGAAAAAATAATGAAAGTTAAAACAATATGTATGGGTGACAGAACTTTCGGACCACCATGTATATGGATATAGATGAGAAATTAATTTTTAACTTTTTAAATCCCTGCTGATGCCGGGTAGTTCTGCTAGTTTTTAATAAAATAATTAAAAGCTAAAAAAAACAACCCCCCCCCCAAAAAAAAAAAACAAAAAAAAACAACAAATTCTTGAAAAGATACTAGTTCTAAAAGATTTTTAAAAATTTAACAATATCTTATGAAATTTAAACAAAATCTTTTTTTTTTTTATCTTTCAGTTTTTATCAGCAATCCTCCTTCTGTGTTCCTTGTTCTGGAGTCAGGTATCCTGTATGACACTACTTAAACTTAATAAAACGGCTCCAGTGTCTGGCATTGAAAAACCGCATCACCAAAATAAGAAAATGGTGGTAGACTTGGACCTTTCATGCCCTGAAAAATCCACCTAATTCTGTTGATGCCCCTCTCAAGGATCGAGCGGTCTGCCCTTGGCAATTAAAAGAAAACTATGATGAAAATCGTCTGCCAGTAAGGATTCACGAAGCTGTTTGCCGTTGCAAAAGTTGCTTGAAAAACGGCACTTGTGTCCCGATTCATGCGGACCTTCCAATCCTAAGAAAACTGCGGAGGGTACTTATAAGAGTGAAAAAATTAACGGTTGCTGTTGCATGTAACTGTATTCCTAATTAAATTGTAAGGGTTTTAATGTAGGCATGTTATATTATTTCTTTTAACTCTTTTGATTATTTAAAAAAAAAATTTTTTTTTTTTTTTTTTTTTTTTTTTTTTTTTTTTTTAAATTTCAAAAAATGAAAAAGATATCCCAAGTAAATTCTAGTTTAGATATAAAGAATGTTTAAAGTAGGCGTGTTATTTTGTTTCTTTTAATGATTCTTTAATTTCTTTTAATTCTTTGAAATTTAAAAATCTTTAAAAATTTTTTAAATTTCAAAAAAATTAATAGAAAATATCTAAAAAATCTATATTGATTAAATACAAAAACATATTTTTTGTTATATTTTTCAACTCTGTTTATATCCACCGAAGAATTTTAAGACAAATCTCTAAGCCAAAAATAGAGAATGGCTCAGAAACAAATTTTTTAATTTTCAAAAATTATCTAAAATTAAAAAGAAATGAATTAATTTCTTTCTTAATCTTAATCTAGTTAAAGCACAATGCCAAAATGTTTTGGGGCACCTAGTTAGATTCTAACTTACTAGTAATGGTAAGTTTAATATTACATCACACTGATTTCTGGTTCATGGGGAAGTGGTTCACATTTGTTACAAATGAATGAATATATTTTGTGAAACTACTAAATGTAGTTTATTCATGAGATATATGCAAATGCAACAATGACGAAATTATGGTGCATATTAAAGTGACTTTTACAATGCACATATAATAATGAATGGGAAACGAAAAATGTTTAATCATCAAATATACAATTTTATATTTTGATGTTATTCATATTTTAGCAGTTGTCCTCACTTTTTTTATTTATTTTTTTTTTTATAGGGGCTCCTGTTAATTTTGAATGTTTCAAATTTAAAAGTTTTAAATTTGACTTCAATTTTTTTTTTTTTTTTTTTTTTTTTTTTGTCTTAAGGTTAGAAACTTTAGACCATATTTATCAAATGTATCAATGGAAACAAAAGTTTCAGTAAATAGAAAAATAAGGTCTAAGAATTAAAAAAAAAAAAATCATGTTACCTGTACTGTGTTTTTAACCTTCAATGTTTAATCATCAAATGTACAATTGTATATTTTGATGTAATTCGGATTTAGCAGCCATCACCCTTTTTTGTTTTATTTGTAAAGGGCTCCTGTTAAATTCTGAATGTTTCAAATTTAAAAGTTGACTTAATTCTATTTTATTTCTATATTTTTTTTTTTTTTTTTTTTTTGTGAAAGGTTAAAAATTTAGACCATATTCTTCAGATGTATCATTGGAAACAAACGTTTCAGTAAATAGAAAAATAAGGTCTAAGAAAAGAATAAAAAAGACAAAAAAACAAAAACAGTCCAGGTCACATGTATTGTGTTTTTTTAACCTGTTCTATTAATTGTAAATAAAAAACCTCCTGTAATGAGGATTTAGTAGTTATCTCCCTTGAAAAATTTATAAATTAAGGCCAACATAAACTATTAAATTGGAAATTGGATTGAAAAAAATTTATTTTGCATTTTAAACACGATTGTGCTCACAGAAAAAAAAAAAAAAGCATAATAATCTTATATAAGACTAATCTCTTCAAACCGGTATAAATTACACCCACCTATGACAACGGCTGCATGGGTAAAGTCTTATTTCAGTGCATCTATTTACAAAGATGGTCACGAACTTGACTCCTGGTCAGCAGTGGAAGTTATAGATTCGGCCTTTTTTAATATTTTAAATACCAAAAATACCCTGTGAGTTAAATAAAGGACTCGACTGAAAATTTAACTTACCAAATATAACACACCTTAAAGTTGGGTGTGGTACAAATAGGTTAATGTAACTATAAAAAGATGAGGATACTAGTTTGAATAGATCTGTGTATAATAATAATAATAATAATAATTATGATATAAATAAAAACAATGGATATTGCTGTAATTTTGATTTTGTACCTGGAAGATTTTTTTTTTTTTTTTTGTAATTTGTTTTTCTCATATCATACATCAAATAAAAATCTAAAGACCTTGTTCTAAAAAAAACACTCAAACTTTGTTCTTTTTTTGCTGCATTTTTTTGCAAAAATTACACACTTGAAAACATTAAATCATTTAATTTTTGTAAAGCTTTTTTTATTATTTTAAAAAAATCTTCATTTATGTTTATCAACTTTTATATTTTGAATTGATAAGCAAAAAAAAAAAAATAAACAAAAAAAACCCCTGTAAATTTCATTTTTATTTTTTCCATCATGAAATAAACTTTATTTGCTGTATTTAGTTTTCTTGTTTATTTATCATGTTGCATTGACAGCATGTATTTCCATGACCCTCTGTCTCTGTCTGTCTCTCTCTCTCTCTCTCCACCCATCCTGGTAACTTGGCAATTCCTCCTCATGACATCCAGTGTCTGCACAGAACTGATCAATGTACATCCTTGTGCAAATTGATGGAAAAACAAACTTTACTTTCTTTTCTTTCACCATATGGTCACTTTTAGACCCACTGGACTGTCAGGGTGTAATCGATTTCTATTTTTTCTTTAGATTAGATCATTTGCATGTGGTATGCAGTAATATGAATCTATTTTTGAGGTTTATAATGAAATTCATTTAGCCTTGAAAAATATTGCGCCATCCGTGATTGCATCAGATTTTTATCACAGCCTGATACTATTGTCTTAACTGTTTATTAGTTGTCCTATGTCTATTGTCTGCAATGTACATTACTTCAAGGAAGCATATGAAAATTGTAATGCTGCACGATCACACTGGCAAGCCTTACAGAGAGATTGCGGATATTATAATAATAATAATGTCATTTTTAGTTTTGTTTCTATTAATTTGCACAAGGGTGTATGTATTTATCCAATCTATTCACCATGGATAGGGTGTGACACAAGGTTGGAATTAGGGGACATTCAGCAAGGATTGAATTTCTCTGTTCAGTAGTAATGGGTCTATGACTAGCTTGCTAATCATTGTAAAATCACATCTCTAAAATTGTCAAAAAGGCTGAGGGTGTCCTGGTGTCACTCAGCAAGACCTTTGTCAGCCGCTCACCGACTATCTATTTAAAGCTGTACAAAGCTATGGTGCGGCCACACTTGGAATTTGCATCACCAGTCTGGTACCCCTATTTTGCTCAGAATACTAACCTCCTAGAAACTGTACAGAGACGTGCAACCAAACAAATACCCTCCATCAGGCTTCTACCATACCCTGAACGTCTCGTTGCCCTGTGAATGGATTTGTTGAAAAGCGTCTGGCAACTGACCTGGTAAATGCTCATAAGGTCATTAATCATCTTAACAACAGCAACCTTGAGCACCTTTTTGATCTCCATCTTTCTAACACACGTGGGCATGCCTACAAAGTCAGAAAACAGCACTGCTCATGTGACTTTCGAAACATTTGTTCACGCTCAGAATTGCGGTGGCATGGAATAAGCTGCCCACATCTGTTGTAGGCTGCGAAACACTGTATCTTTCAAAGCCTCCATGCTTCCTGTAGTCCACCGACATTTAACCTGATGCCCCTCTCCAACACATGTACAAATGCGCACACATACATGCGTTGATGAGTTGTGGGGCACCTGAGTAGAGTATAAATAAATTTCATTATTATTATTATTATTACACCACGATGGGGTGCCCTTAGCAAATCATGAGATTTTGCTGGTTATTTAGTTGTCTATGAAATGTCACTTATGAGTTTGTCCTTATTTCTCCAGCATATCTTATTCATCTTACTTGTCTGGTTTGTATGATAGGAGGTAAGTGGCCGTACAGCTGTTTTTTGGGCAGTGCTGTTGAGTGTCTGCATACAAATATTGATCTTGCTTCTGTGCATGTCCCTGTGCGATGTGCATTTTTTTAGGAACTTCTACTAGACTGACTTTTGCTTCATGGGCCTACTTTTCTTCAATGAACAACATTTCAACAAAGGGATATTTGGGGCTACTTTGGTATGCGATCTACTAACCCTAATTTGCTTCATTTCAGTTTATTTTGATAAATGAAAGACAGCAAAAATAAAGAAACCTTAAGCAGATAGAAGTTTTAAGCTGGAAAGGGAATTCAAAGTAAAAACTCTTTAGCAGATACATGTGAAAATTTACCACAATTTTGCATAGGTGCAGTTGTCTGCATGGAGGTGGGTGTGTGTATATGTAACTGTATAGTGGGTTATAGGAATAAGTAGGCAAGACAACCCACAGATTGTATAAATATGTGTGTGTGTGTGTGTGTAGATTGAATATGTAGTAGCAAGACCAGTAGTAAATAGTAACCAGTGTGGATCATGTGTGTGTAAATATATATATATAATATATATAATACATATACATATGTGTGTGTGTGTATACATGTATTGTAGTATAAGTAAATGTATGTGAATGCCTGTCAAGAAAAGGGCCATTAAAACTCCAGGAGGGAAATAAAGAAAAGGGGTTATAAGAGTCTTCCCAGACCAGAAGTCTAGTTTTGGGCAGATTGGAAGTCATCTGGATGTCACATCGACAATAAAGTTAAGACCAGTTAAACACAAAGAAAATGAAATCACGCGGGTGGGGGGGTGGTGATGGAAATCTCATGTGGAATCTGAGAATGAGAGTTGAATGAGAATTTGGGAGAAACGGAGATTTTGAAGTGAGCTAGTCAGTCAGTCAGGACAGGGCAGGCAGTGGACGGAGACAGACCAATCTCAGTAGCAAATAGAAGTCAACTTTATCAGAAGCCCCTTAAAGGAATAGGGGGGCGTCCCCCCCTCTCGACAAGTGATGGGAGAAGATGAAATAGCAGCCGATTGAGGACACTGATTAGGAATAGAATGCAAGCCATGTACCTCTCTGAATCATTTTTATGAAATGTTTGTCTGACTTGACTTTGTTTGTTTTTCCTCTCTTTCTCTCTGTATATATTTGTTGGTTTGTGCACTTCCGGCGGGGCGGCCCCATGCAGTGCGCTTTAGCACAGTCACAATGTGTAAGGAGGTCCCAAGGGTAGCTACAGATGACACGAAAGGAAACAAATCCAAAATGGGGGCCCCAAAAAAAGCCGAAATAAAGTGGCAGGAATGCAGAGAGATGCGAAATGACTGTGCAAAAAAGAGGGCCTCTCAGCCACTGGAGGTGAACATCACTGTTGCTACGTTCAGGTGATTGTATAACCACAGGTGGAAGTTAATACGTTTCTATGAGCTCGCACATAATGTCATCAATGGGTTGGTTGTTGGTTGGTTGGTTGGATTTTATGGCACGTCAACCATTGGGTCATTTTATGCCAAAGACCTTTTGGTCATTCATTCATTCAGTGATGGGTACTAATTTTTTTAAACGTCAATTTTTTAAGACTCATTGTTTGTTCTATTTAACCCATAGATTGAGACCCTAACAGACTACCACTCCGGTTAAAGTGGACCGGGAGTAATAGTGATGAGGTGGTACCTCCACATTCCCTGAGCTCCAGAAATGAACTTCACCATCAGATAGAGTTTAACGACATACCCAGGACAATAAGCCCTCAGGCCGCCACTTTCTAGCACATATATTAAAAAGTGAGCCTAATTATTAAGTCCTACAGGGATTTGGGATTGAAAATAAAAACGGTTATTCGATTTCTGGAGAAAGAGAGGAAAAAGATAAAATAAGAACAAAGTGAGGAAGTTTGGAACTCAATTGTACCGACCAATGTCTCCTAGAACTAAAGTTAAAAATAAAACGATAGCCAAAAAGTACTAAAAAGTTAAAAAAATAAATTAAATACCCAGGATTTTGTGTAAAATTCTTAATTGAAGTGCCAAAATAATAATTTAATTGATTGATTAATAGATGCACCAACATTTATTTGAGGAAACAGAACTAAGTTCCAGTATCAAATTCTTTTACTTTTTAACCTCCTTAATAATATGATGATTTTATCTACGCATCTCTATTCAATCTATCTATCTAATATATATAGTATATATATATATATATATATACATATATATATATATATCTAGAACTGTTCCTATCTATTATTCCTAGTCCTTTTTATATCTAGTCAATTTATCTAACAGTTTAATAATAAGCATGTATTTATATATATATGTATGATCTATTTATCTATCTATCTATCTATCTCAGTGTACTCATTAGTATAATATGATGTATATATTATCTGAGAAAACTCATAACTCATCAATATAAGATAAATTATATATATGTGTGTGGTGTGTGTGTAAATAGTGAAATCATTGATAGTTCTTGGTCCGACATAGTTGAATGAAAATAAATAAATATAATCGTATTTTCTCCCTGTCCAACTGTAAACAAATGTTTCATCTCAATAACTACAACGAGCTAAAACCCACCAAGAAGGGTAGATTTTACAGAGTTGAAAAGATATGGAAATTTTGATCGCTTTTCAAACAAAACTCCAAGCTCATTATCTTTGCATCGGATGAACATTGAAGCGGCATGGTCAGGTCTGCAAGGAAGTCTGTATAAGCTCGGCTATGTTCATTGGAAACAAGATAATTCAATGATTTGAGACATCTTTCTTTGTTTGACATTTTTCATAATTCATCCAGACTTGATGTCATTTATGATGTTTAAGGAGATTGTATTTCAGGATCATTTTGATTATCTGATGTTTCCAATGAACATATAGCCGGCTATACAGACTTCCTGCAGACCTGACGCATGCGCTTCAATTTCATCCCCGATGTCAAAAGATAAGAGCTTGGAGTTATGTTTTGAAAAGCTCAAAAATTTCCATATCTTTCAACTCTGTTCATCTACCCTTCTTGTGGGTTAGCTCTGTGTAGTTATTGAGATGAACATTGTTTCATCACGTTGAAGACAGGAAAAAATACGATTATATTTATTATTTCATTTCAACTATGTACGGACCCAAGAACATCAATTATTTCATATTTACACACACACCACCACACATATATATAATTGTTCTATATATTATGGAGTTATGAGTTTTCTACAGATAGATATATACATGCATATATACTAATGAGTACACGAGATATATAGATTAGATAGATAATAGAATCGATACATATATATAAAATACATGCTTATAATCAAACTTGATATACGATAAATTTGATAGATATAAAAGGACTAGATAATAGATAGGAACAGTCTAGCATATATATATATATATATATATATATTATATATTATATATAATAATAGATAGATAGAGATAGAGATAGATGATAAAATCATCAATTTATTAAAGGAGTTTTAAAGTAAAAGAATTTGAAATGGGAACTTAGTTCTGTATCCTCAATAAAATGTTGAGTGCATCTATTAATCATCAATTAAATTATTATTTTTGAGGCACTTTGCAGATAAATTTTACACAACATCCTGGGTATTAAGTTTATTTTAACTTTTTAGTTACTTTTGCTTCCGGTTTTTATTTTTAACTAGTTCTGGGAGACATTGTCGTCAATTTGAGTCCAAACTTTTAGACCTCACCATTTGTTCTTATTTCTTTTCCTCTCTTCTCCAGATCTGAATACCGTTTTATTTCATCCCCAAATTCCCCTGTAGACTATAATAATTAGGCACCTTTTTACATATAGTGCTAGAAAGTGCGGCTGAGGGCCTCTATTTGTCCTGGGTATGTCGTTAAAACTCATCTGATGGTGAAGTTCCAGTTCTGGAGCCTCAGGGAAGTGGAGTCACTTCATCACTATTTACTCCGGTTCGACTTTACCCGGAGTGGTAGTCCTGTTAGGGTCTCATCTATTGGGTTAAATAGAACAAAATGAGTCTTAAAGAAATTGGTTTTAAAAAAATTTGAGACCCATCATGATGAATGAATGAACCAAATGTCTTTGGCATAAAATGACCCAATGGCTTGACGTGCCATAAAAATCCAACCAACCAACCAACCAACCAACCCATTGATGAACATTATGCGCTCATGAAACTGTTATTAACTCACCTGATGTATATCAATCACCTGAGTAGCAGCACAGTTGCATGTTACACTCAGGTGGACTGAGAGGCCCTCTTTTTTGCACGTCAATTTCTGCATCTCTCTGCATTCTGCTACTTATTTCGCTGCCATGATCTCGTGTCATCTGCAGCACCCTTGACCCATCTACACATTGTGACTGTGCTCAAGCGCCACGCATGGCCCCCCGCCGAAAAGTGCACAACCCAAATATTACAGAGAGAAGAGAGGAAAACAAACAAAGTCAAGTCAGACAAACATTCATAAAAATGAATCAGAGAGGTAATGGCTTGCATTCTTTCCTCATCAAGTCCACGCTGCTATTCATCTTCTCCCATCACTTGTCGAGAGGGGGGGGGACGCCCTATCTTTAAGGCTTCTGATAAGTTACTTCTATGCTACTGAGATTGGTCTGTCTCCGCCACTGCCCTGCCCTGTCGCTGACTGCTGACTCTCACTTCAATTTCCCAGTCTCCAAATCTCATCTCACTCTCCCATTCTCTGTAGATTCCACATGAGATTTCCATCACCCCCACCACCCCGCGTGATTTCAGTTTTTTGTGTTTAACTGGTTTAACTTTATTGTCGATGTGATCATCCAGATGACTTCCAATCTGCCCAAAAACTAGACTTCTGGTCTGGCGCATGACTCTTTATCAACCCCTTTTATTTATTCCCTCCCTGAGTTTTAATGGCCTTTTCTTGCCCAGAGCATCACATACATTACAATACATACAATACAATTGTATACACACACAACACATATGTATAGATATATATATATATATATATAAATATAACACACATGATCCACACTGGTTACTATTTACTACTGGTCTTGCTACTACATATTCAATCTACACACACACACACACACATATTTATACATATCTGTGGGTTGTCTTGCTACTTATTCCTATAACCCACTATACAGTTACATATACACACACCCACCTCCATGCAGACAACTGCACCTATGCATTGTGCCACATTGATAAATTGTGGTAAATTTCACATGTATCTGCTAAAGAGTTTTTACTTTGAATTCCCTTCCAGCTTAAAACTTCTATCTGCTTAAGGTTTCTTTATTTTTGCTTGTCTTTCATTTATCAAAATAAACTGAAATGAAGCAAATTAGGGTTAGGTAGATCGCATACAAAGTAGCCCCAAATATCCCTTTGTTGAAAATGTTGTTTCATGAAGAAAAGTAGGCCCCATGAAGCAAAAGTCAGTCTAGATAGAAGTTCCTAAAAAAATGCACATCGCAACAGGGACATGCACAGAAGCAAGATCAATATTTGTATGCAGACACTCAACAGCATGCCCAAAAAACAGCTGTAACGGCCACTTACCTCCTATCATACAAACCAGACAAGTAAGATGAATAAGATATGCTGGAGAAATAAGACAAACTCATAAAGTGACATTTTCATAGACAACTAAATAACCAGCAAAATCTCATGATTTGCTAAGGGCACCCCATCGTGGTGTAATAATAATAATAATAATGAAATTTATTGTATACTCTACTCAGGTGCCCCACAACTCATCAACGCATGTATGTGTGCGCAGTGTACATGTGTGTGGAGAGGGGCATCAGGTATAATGTCGGTGGACTACAGGAAGCATGGAGGCTTTGAAAGATACAGTGTTTCGGCAGCCTACAACAGATGTGGGCAGCTTATTCCATGCCACCGCAATTCTGAGCGTGAACAAATGTTTCGAAGTCACATGAGCAGTGCTGTTTCTGACTTTGTAGGCATGCCCACGTGTGTTAGAAAGATGGAGATCAAAAGGTGCTCAGGTTGCTGTTTGTTAAGATGATTAATGACCTTATGAGCATTTACCAGGTCAGTTGCCAGACGCTGAAGTTTCAACAAATCCATTCACAGGGCACGAGAACGTTCAAGGTATGGTAGAAGCCTGATGGAGGGTATTGTTTTGGTTGCACGTCTCTGTACAGTTTCTAGGAGGTTAGTATTCTGAGCAAAATAGGGGTACCAGACTGGTGATGCAAATTCCCAAGTGTGGCCGCACCATAGCTTTGTACAGCTTTAAATAGATAGTCGGTGAGCGGCTGACAAGGTCTTGCTGAGTGACACCAGGACACCCTCAGCCTTTTTGACAATTTTAGAGATGTGATTTTACAATGATTAGCAAGCTAGTCATAGACCCATTACTACTGAACAGAGAAATTCAATCTTGCTGAATGTCCCCTAATTCCAACTTGTGTCCACACCCTATCCATGGTGAAATAGATTGGATAAATACATACACCCTTGGTGCAATTATAGAAACCAAAACTAAAAATGACATTTTATTATATATCCGCAATTCTTCTGTAGGCTTGCCAGTGTGTCGTGCAGCATTACAATTTTCATTATGCTCCTTGACAGTAATGTAACATTGCAGACAATAGACATAGGACAACTAATAAACAGTTAGACAATAGTATCAGGCTGTGATAAAAATCTGATGCAATCACGGATGGCGATATTTTTCAGGCTAATGAATTTCATTATAAACCTCAAAAATAGATTCATATTACTGCATACCACATGCAAATGATCTAATTAAAGAAAAAATAGAAATCGATTACACCCTGACAGTCCAGTGGGTCTAAAAGTACCATATGTGAAAGAAAAGAAAGTAAAGTTGTTTTTCCATCAATTTGCACAAGGATGTACATTGATCAGTTCTGTGCAGACACTGGATGTCATGAGGAGGAATTGCCAAGTTACCAGGATGGGTGGAGAGAGAGAGAGAGAGACAGACAGAGACAGAGGGTCATGGAAAATACATGCTGTCAATGCAACATGATAAATAACAAGAAAACTAATACAGCAAATAAAGTTTAATTTCATGATGGAAAAAATAAAATGAAATTTACAGGGGTTTTTTTTGTTTATTTTTTTTTTTTTGCTTATCAATTCAAAATATAAAGTTGATAAACATAAATGAAGATTTTTAAAATAATAAAAAAGTTACAAAAATTAATGATTTAATGTTTTCAGTGTAATTTTTGCAAAAAATGCAGCAAAAAAAGAACAAAGTTTGAGTGTTTTTTTTTAGAACAAGGTCTTTTAGATTTTTATTTGATGTATGATATGAGAAAACAAATTACAAAAAAAAAAAAAAAAAAAATCTTCCAGGTACAAAATCAAATTACAGCAATTATTGTTTTTATTTATATCATAATTATTATTATTATTATTATTATACAAGATCTATTCAAACTAGTATCCTCATCTTTTTATAGTTACATTAACCTATTTGTACACCACCCAACTTTAAGGTGTTTATATTTGGTAAGTTAAATTTTCAGTCGAGTCCTTTATTTAACTCACAGGGTATTTTTGGTATTTAAAAATATTAAAAAGGCCGATCTATAACTTCCACTGCGACACAGGAGTCAAGTTCGTGACATCTTTGTAAATAGATGCACTGAAATAAGACTTTACCATGCAGCCGTTTGTCTAGGTGGGTGTAATTTATACCGGTTTGAAAGAGATTAGTCTATATATAAGATTATTATGCTTTTTTTTTTTTCTGTGAGCACAATCGTGTTTAAAATGCAAAATAAATTTTTTTCAATCCAATTTCCAATTTAACTAGTTTATGTTGGCCTAATTTATAAATTTTTCAAGGGAGATAACTACTAAATCTCATTACAGGAGGTTTTGTATTTACAATTAATAGAACAGGTTAAAACACAATACATGTGACTGGACTGTTTTGTTTTTTTTTGTCTTTTTTTATTCTTTTTCTAGACCTTATTTTTTCTATTGTACTGAACGTTTGTTTCCAATGAATTACATCTGAAGAATATGGTCTAAAATTTTAACCTTTCACAAAAAAAAAAAAAAAACCCATATAGAAATAAAATAGAATTAAGTCACTTTTAAATTTTGAAACATTCAAGAAACTTTAACAGGAGCCCTTTACAAAATAAAAAAAAAAGGGTGATGGCTGCTAAATCGCGAATTACACAAAATATACAATTGTAGCATTTGATGATTAAACATTTGAGGTTAAAACACAGTCAGGGTAACATGATTTTTTTTTTAATTCGTTAGACCTTAATTTTTCTATTTACTGAAACTTTTGTTTCCATGATCATTTGATAAATAGTGGTTTAAAGTTCTAACCTTAAACAAAAAAAAAAAAAAAAAAAAATTGAAGTCAAATTTAAAACTTTTAAAATTTGACATTCAAAATTAACAGGAGCCCCTTATAAAAAAAAATAAATAAAAAAACAGTGAGGACACTGCTAAATATGAATAATCATCAAAATTATAAAATTGTATATTTGGATGATAAAACATTTTCGTTTCCCATTCATTATTATATGTGCATTGTAAAAGTGCACTGTTGAATATGCAACCATAATTTCGGTCATTGTTTTGCATTGCATATATCTCATGAATAAACTACATTTAGTAGTTTCACAAATATATTCATTCATTTGTGACAATTTGAACAACTTCCATGAACCAAGAATCAGTGTGATGTAATATTATCTTACATTACAGTAAGTTAGAAATCTAACTAGGTGCCCCAAAAACATTTTGGCATTGTGCTTTAACTAGATTAAGATTTAAGAAAGAAATTAAATCATTTCTTTTTAAAATTTTTAGATAATTTTTTGAAATTAAAAAAATTTGTGTTCTGAGCCATTCTCCTATTTTGGCTTAGAGATTTGTCTTAAAACTTCGGTGGATATAAAACGAGTTGAAAAATATAACAAATAAGATATGTTTTTTGTATTTAATCATATAGATTTTTTTTTAGATATTTCTATTAATTTTTTGAAATTTAAAAAAAATTTTTAAAGATTTTTTAAATGTTCAAAGAAATTAAAAATTAAGAATCATTAAAAGATAACAAAATAAAACGCCTACTTTAAAGCAATTCTTTATATCTAAACTAAATTTACTTGGGATATCTTTTTCATTTTTTTGAATTTAAAAAAAAAAAAAAAAAAAAAAAAAAAAAAAAAAAAATTTTTTTTTTAAATAATACAAAAGAGTTAAAAGAAATAATATAACATGCCTACTATTAAAACCCTTACAATTAATAGGAATACAGTTACAATGGCATAACAGCAACCGTTAATTTTTCACTCTATAAGTAGCCCTCCGCAGTTTTTCTTAGGATTGGAAGTCGCAGAATCGGGAACACAGTGCCGTTTTCAAGCAACTTTGCAACGGCAAACAGCTTCGTGGAATCCTTACTGGCAGACGATTTTCAATCAATAGTTTTCTTTTTATTGCCAAGGGCAGACCGCTCGATCCTTGAGAGGGGCTCAACAGAATTAGGTGGATTGTTCAGGGCATGAAAGGTCCAGTCTACCACGCATTTTCTTTTTGGTGATCGGTTTTTTCAATGTCAGACACGGAGCCGTTTTATCAAGTTAAGTAGTGTCTACAGGATACTGACTCCAGAACAAGGAACACAGAAGGAGGATTGCTGATAAAAAACTGAAGATAAAAAAAAAAGATTTTGTTTAAATTTCCATAAGCTATTGTTAAATTTTTAAATTTTAGAACTAGTATTTTTCAGAATTTGTTTGTTTTTTTTTTGTTTTTTTTTGGGGGGGGGTTGTTTTTTAGCTTTTAATTAATTTATTAAAACTAGCAAATCTACCCGACAGCAGGGATTTAAAAAAAGTTAAAAATTAATTTCTCATTATATCCCATATATCATGGTGGTCCGAAAGTCTTGTCACCCATACATATTGTTTTTTAACTTTCATTATTTTTTCTTTTTTTAATATATATCAATAATTGTGATGTATATATGTAATAATATAATTCTATGTCATTTCCAGGCTTATTTCATGTAATTGTATTATTATTAGTAGTTTATATTTTGAAGGCAGTGATGTGACTTTTTGACCACTCTGGTATATCAATAAAATTTTTTCTAGCAATATTTGTTTTATTATCTTTTATTCTTTATATACTTTTGTTTTAGTGTTTCCTTGATTATTTTATTGCTTTTTGTATTTTATCCTATATTAATTTTGTTTATGTTTTTAATTATTTGTTTTTTAGGTTGGTATGTTTGTTTGGATTTTATGGCATGTCAACCTTGTTTGGGTGTTTTATGCCAGAAAATTTTGTATTATCATGCTTTGTTGTATTCAATATATTTCTTCTTTTTTTTTAACCAAAATTCTTTTTTAACACATTTAAAACCCTTTTTTTTCCTATTTTAATCCATAGATGGGACCTAAAAGGTACTAGCAACTCGCGGCTAGAGTGAACCTGGGAGTTAATGACAATGTTGGGGTACCCCACACTCTCCAGAGCTCCAAATTGTAAACTTCCACCATGTGAGATGCAAAGGTTAATATCATTATCCCAGTTGCATTTGATTTAATTAATCTATCTAACTATACATATATAAAGAGGCAGTTGTGTGTTATGTATGTCCGGAGGAAACTTAAAAATAAAAACAATTAACAAAGTAAATATTATACACATTAATATCACCAGGGCTTGGTTTTGAGCAAAAATAATAGAGATTTGATTTATTTCGTGAAGATAATTAAAAAATAAAATTTAAATGATAACAGAACATGGATTTTTTTTTCTTTTAATATTTTAGATTAGTAGACTTAAAATTTCTTTTCAGAGTAGCTGGATCAATGCAAGGTCTTTTTTTTTTTTACATAGGGATCTTAAATGGGACATACGAGGATTCAACTCATGGTTCATAATAAGGATCTTGCGGGAACTAACTTTTAAAAATTCCCCCTCTACCCAGGCGATGCCGGGTTGCCACTGCTAGTCTAATATAGTCATGTGATTTATACCCCTATATTTTCATATAACTTTCTCATGGAAATGAGGGTAAAATGTTCAAACCTTCTTCTTGGACAAAAATAGGATATTGTAACTGTTGTTTTTTGCTGGTCTACAGTTTTTCCTCTTATAAAAAGGGATGTGAATTTTACCATTATTCCACATATATACGTCAGGCACAAGGCCTATTAATGTGTGACAACCATGAACCAAAGCTGACGAGAGGGCGGGTAACAAAGACATATGTTGATCCCGTCGGCATTCCTCCTCAAGGGGATGCTCAGGCACCAGAACCCCAGCCTACCTCTTTAAAAATTGGGAGCAGGTGTTGCTGGGGGGGGGGTGGACCCCTTGGATCAATTCTGTTAATTTTTATCAACGGTCCAGGGCCGAAGCCACAGGACTCCACCCAAGGGCAGGTAGGAAAGTGCACTCAGTTGTTGGAACAAACGAACAACAGAATTTTCTTTAAATATATAGAAGGTGGTGGGAAGGTTGTTTAGGTGTTCTTCCAGTTGGTTGAACAATTGTCTATGTTTTTTCAGGTTTTCAACCAACCCATTCAATAGATTTCCAGGAATATAATCAGCTCTAGAGTTAT
Source organism: Doryteuthis pealeii (assembly GCA_023376005.1). NCBI lineage: Eukaryota > Metazoa > Mollusca > Cephalopoda > Myopsida > Loliginidae > Doryteuthis > Doryteuthis pealeii. The sequence goes on along the minus strand of CM042138.1, from coordinate 80,483,814 downwards.
TTTATGCCAAAGGTTAGTGAAAAAAAAAGAGAAATAGACAGAAACACAAAAGACAGAAAAAAAAGAAAAGGAAATTA
>CM042138.1:80444375-80483637 GCA_023376005.1 Doryteuthis pealeii | reverse complement strand
GAGAAGGCGTGAGAGGTGTGGGAGTGAGAGATAGAGGGCAGTGACGGTGTGTGGAGTGAGGGATAGGAGAGGCAGTGAGAGAGTGTGTGGGTGAGAGATAGAAGAGACCGTGAGAATGTGTGGGAGTGAGAGATAGAGAGGCGTGAGAGAGTTGTGTGAGTGGAGATTAGAGAGGCAGTGAGAGAGGTGTGAGTGAGAGAAGGAGGCGTGAGTGTGTAGGAGAAAGATAGAGATGCAGTGTGTGAGTGAGAGATAGAGAGGCAGTGAGAGAGTGTGTGAGAGAGAGATAGGAGAGGCTGAGAGAGAGATAGGAGGGGAGCCAGATTCCATGAGTGGAGATATGATAATTTGGGATAATGAACAACTATATGTCTGTTTAAAATATATATATTAGTCTGTTTTCTCTTTTACATATATGTGTGTGTGCACACGTATAATGTCTATGTTGTGTATAAACATATTCTGATGTATTAGACGTATATGTAGTAAATACATGTGAATACGTATAATATAATATATATATAGTATATTTATTTATATATTAATTTTGAAAACCTTTTTTATGTTTCTATGACACATTAATTTCAAGCCCTGCGTACACAATAACATTTTAGATATAGATAGACAGATATAGATACATATGATTGACAATAAAAATCGATGCAAGCATTAATAAAGTCTTTCTGGCGCAACATTAGGATCTTTTGGCGTATAACTATGGAAAAGGCTAATTGTACTCATAAAATGGCACCTAACAACCTTGGAATAAATCTAATAATAGATTCGCTCTATTTGTCTGTACTGAAACTAAGTCACTGCTTATGTCACCAGTTCTTTTCAGGAATTGAATAAGTTTATCAATGAGTATTTAATCTATAGTCAATATACAGATAATTTGTTATTCAATTTTGCATGCTTTTGGATGGTGTCATTTTTTTAATCAGTGTTGCAGGATGATAATAATGGAGATTAGGAGAAAAGCATATTATTATTTTACTAGCAATATATGCACCCTCCGGGTGCAAGTATTTAAGTTTATGTAATGAAATTCGTTTAAATTAGAAAGTTAATTAAGAAGGCACGGATAAAAGATATGTAACAGAGTGGGGGTATCATAGACAAAATAGAAATGAACTTTACTCTTCCATCCACTCCCGTCATTATTTGTGAATTTTACTTATAATTAATATTTAGTTAATTAGGAAATAAAGAATAAAATGACAGTTATTTTTCTTGTTAATGGTTTTCATTTAAGATTATTGAAAGAGATTTTGCTTATATTTCATTAAAATAAACCAAACAAATTAGATAACAATAATACTAAGCACATATTTAATAAAATCAAATGTTTTATCAAATATGCAATTAGCCTTCCCTTCACACTGTAAACCGCTGTTTTTTGTATATATAAATACAGTTGCATGTTATAGTATCGTAGATATGGCCAACAAAAAAAGTAATATATTGATGTAAAACATTTTTATTTAATTTAATTGGGTTTAGATAACAATAAAATCTGGAGATGTGATGTAAATAACGAAGGGATTGTGACTTGAGTAGTATAAGTTTCGGTTTACAGACAGAAAAACACACAATTCCCTATAATAAGATAACTAGCAGGACCTGGGTACAATGCCCACATATGATAAATATATATATATATACATATTATATATAGATATATATATAAAGAAGCCGATATCCGAAATAGTCAATATATAAAAGTATGATAATCTTGATTTAACTTCCTCTCTCTTTTTTTTTTTTTTTTTTTTTATCTTTTCATTATGTCCGATTTTAACAGCATTAGCATCACTTTAATTTATTACTATGCTTGATATATTTAATTTAGAGCTACTTGCAGATAGTTCAATATATAAAAAGTATAATATCTTGATTAACTCTTCACTTTTTTTTTTCTTTTATCTTTTCATTTGTCGATTGAAAAGAATTAGCTCTCACTTCCATGATGGCTCATCCCCTAATATATAATAACAGAATATAATATATTAATATATATAATCATAGATGATAGCATGTTCTTTTTTCTTCCCTTTCTTTTATAACTGAAAAACGGAATGCGTCATCTTAATTTAACTGAAGTGATGACCCCATCATAAAATAGAATTGGCAGATAATCAATTAGCAGATAATCATGATCTTACATTTTATTCTTGTGCAATCTCATTTTTAACCAGAGGAGTTGCAAGATATAATGTTGTACTTTTAAGAACCGAGTATCCAGTATATACAAGATAATGATAGGCTTAGACTTTGGAACATCATTAGATCTCATAAAAGCAAAACTTAAGGCAAAAAGGCAAGAAGTCAGTGATATCCACAGAATCTATACAGATATGGGCTATTGCAGTTGATCCGTGACTTCTCACAACATTACCTGCACAGCCAAATACTGATCAATACCTTGAGAAGGCAGTAAGAGGGCATCAGCCTTTGTGAACTCGGATAAAACAGTCGTCTATTAACTCTTAAGTCTTACCACCTCAATTCCACCCGGCCAGAAGTCACATTTGTTTTCCTAATCCCCCACCCCACAAACGATAGCCCTTGTTTAAATGTAATATTTAAACATTTTAAGAAGTCTTAATTAAGGGAAATAAAGGTAACTTTAATGAAAAGGACATTTTAGCCATTTTTTTTATAATCTTATAAAATGGGACTCTGGACTTAGAAAATTGTCAACAGGATGTAAAGATTAACAAGATGTATCCATCTTCCACACTAGATGAGTGAGGCTCATCAAATTTAGTAAACAGTTGACGTATATTTGTTAGTAATATCTAATCTACGGAAAACCATGTCAAATTTGCATAGGAAATGGATCCTTTATTGATTATATGGAAATTTGATCTCTGATTAAGATAATGTGACCGGAGAACGAGAAAGGAAAAGAGCAAGACATTGTCTTGCCTGCCGGGAAATACAGAACTCGCATCCTCCCGCATCAAAAACATATGCGATTTGGGCATGGGACGGATGCAAGGTTCGACTGATGTGCCCGGATGTTTGGTAAATATGTCATAAATGAAAGTGAGTCGAGTGCTGGGCAGTCAGCAGCAGCAGAATGCAGTGATGACGTGCTTTGCAAATGACCAGTAAAAGAAATGGATTTTGTCACAGAAACTAAAACAAATAGGAATTGCGATTTTGAACTGATAAGATTATTTCGACTAATGCGGACAGATTTCCAGCTGCTAGACAAAGACAAAGAATCGTGTTGATGCAAAAGAAGTTCTGGCTTTTGGAAGACGGCATTTGACTCTCTTGTTTTGATCCCCCCTCAGCAGGAACTTCTTGATTAAAGATATCATAATATTACTCCCACCCCTATACCCCCCCCTTCTAATAAATAAAGTGAAAATTAGTTCCAAGGTGTAGTTTTGTAAAACAGTGCTACTGTTGGCTGCACCACTTGACTCTAACAAAACCACTTAGAAAAAAAGCAAATGGGAACTACACAAATATGCTATGTACTGTCTTAAACAGATTGTGGAAGCAACACCCTGACAAGAAAGCAGCTGTATGGTCACTTGCCTCCCTATCACACAAACCATCTGAGTAAGAAAAACAAAGACTTAACTAGAAGAAGAAGACAGGACAAACCTGTAAGTGACGTTCTCCTGTGGACAACTAAACATGGACATACCAGTGTAGCCAACCAGCAAAAACCTATACGTCAATCAGCTCTGGAGACGTGTGGTCTAATGGTTAGTCTAGGGAAATGGACTCGTCGAACCAAGTTCAAATCCTGCGACAAGGCTGTTTGCATTTTCACATAGTGCTATACCCTTGGCAAGGTTAAATCCAACTATTTCTCCCTCCAGCTATGGGTAAATAGCAGGGCAGACTGGGCTCTTTAACCTTGGCTAGGTTACCAGTCTAGGAGAGAGGAAACTCTGAATTCAACCTGTTAAACTCTTGAATTGAGAAATTGAATCCCTGTCTATGCTGGGGGGGGGGTAAATATATACATCAATTAGCTCTGTGCAGATTCTGGATTGTTGTGTGGAGGACCTGCCAGGGACAATTGAATGATGGATATAAATTGGCGAGTCATGAGGAATGTCTGATGCATTGTCAGCGTGACCTGATTACAAGGAGACGTGTATGTATGTATGTATGTTTACTCAAAAGAAACATTCTTTCTGAATAAATATTGAATTAAAGATTTAAAAATCAGTACCTCACTTATGCATGATATTCATAATTAAATAATTTAAAAATTCTAAATTAAAATTATCTACAAAAAAAGTTACTATTATTACTACTACTAAAAATAATGTTATGGAATAGTTTTTTCTATATTAAAAAAAAAAAAAAAAATTCTCTGATTTTTAGATGAGGCTTGATAATTTGATTATTTGTATTATTCAGACTATTGTCCTCTCTTTATTGTTATCTGTACTACGTTTCGGCCATTTGTTCACCGGCCTTCTTCAGGTATTTCTTGTCAGACTCGGTAGCCTTCTTAACTCAGGAGCCTTCTTTGAACTCGGGAAACCTCATTCCTGAGTTCGACAAGAATACACATCACCCTAAATTTGTACAGTAACAATAAACATGAGGAATATAGTCCGAATAATCAAAAAAAAAATTGTTTTATTTTTTTTATTTCAATCATTTCTAAATTTTAACTAATCTTTTTAATTTTTTTTTTTTTTTTTTAATTATTATTATTTAAACTCCTTGCACATTTCGGTTTTACCGGTTGACACCGGGGGTCCAGCAAGCTTCGGCCGCTGGACTTATCGAGAGTTTAATAATAAAAATAGTGTTGTGTTGTGTGTGTGAGAGAGAGAGAGTATTTGCTTCATACCCCACTTGTATGGGCTGGGCACAGTCTCGTTTTAACGTGGGCCCACCACAAGCCGAAACTCATGGTGGGGAAGAACAAAAATTGCGTCGATCCCTTGGGCATTCCCCACAAGGGGTTGCTTCAGGAATCGACGCAATTTTTTGTCTTTCCCACCCATAGTTTCGGCTTGTGGGTGGGCCCACGTTAAAACGAGCTTTGTGCCCAGACCATACAAGTGGGGTATGCGACAAAATACCCATTTCTAATTATTAACTAATTATTTAAAAATAAAAGGAAAAAAAAAAAACCTTTAAACATTTAAAAAAAGTTGACATTTAAGCAAAAGGACTTGTTTGATTAGCAAATTTCAAATGAAATATTATGATTACAAAATTTCAACATTTGAGACTTGGGTTGACGTGAAATACTATTTTTTGACATTTTGCGAGTATAAATTGTTGTAATTTACAATGTAGAAAGGAAACATTTTTTTTTTTTTATTTCAAATCTCCATTTAAATCGGTGGTACCAAAAGTAGGCTATGACAGGGTGGCATTAGGTGTAGTTAATAAATAACTTGTTTTTACAAAATCTAAATGACAAAATATATGTCATAAGTAATAGGTAAAGGAACAGTTTATACATGAAGAATATTAAAGTCCAATTACCGTCGAACTGGAAGACAAGGCAGCAAACGGTTGTAACCCAATACAATCCCGAAAGCTACAAAGTCCACTGTAGAATGACAGTATATATAAGACTCCACAATTTCATTCTACAGTGGACTTTGTAGCTTTCGGGTGTAATTGGGTTACAACCGTTTGCTGACCTTGTCATATTGAAGTCAGTTAGCCTACTGTTGGTTTGAATAACAGCAGCTAAGTACAACCTTGTTCCATCAAGAAGATCATTTAGGTCAGTGGGAGGTTTCACCCTTTGTGTCAGGGTTGGCTGCCTGTTGAATTTGTCGTTAAAGAAAATCAACCAAACAAGCCCTCTACATATGCGGAAATATCCAGCGCCTCTATTTCAGCAAGGGCCTCATGCATTGATGTGGAATATTGCACAAAGATTTTCTACAGGGACTTTGTAGCTTTCGGGATTGTATTGGGTTACAACGATATAGCTGCCTTGTCTTCCCAGTTCGATGGTAATTGGACTTTAATCATTCTTCAATACAGAATAAAACTGACATAAGAATTATAACAAATGCATTGTTGTTTTTTAACTAGTTAAAATTGAGAAGTACCGAACATTTGCTTGATGCCTGTAAGAAAATACAGTGTTGACAGGTCAGCATGTATGGATTGATGAAGTGAGGATCTACTACTTCTTCTTAGTGAGTTCCAGACTTATGTTGAGAAGCTGATATCCTTGCACCAAGCACATCCTCCCATAACAATAACTGAAGACATAGAACTATGTTACTATGGGTACTTTGGTGACATGTTGATTTATCAGTCCATATTGGTGACATACTAAAACTACTAAATAAGTTGGTTTAATAAATTAGGTTTTATTTGTGAAAATAATCTTTGTGTTTAATCTGTTTAAGAAGACGAAGAAGACAATGGTTTATTTTCATACATTACACAATATAAAACAATGTCACAAAAATGTAATGCTGGTTGTCTGTAGTAATGTGTTGAGGATGATCACTAATTAGACTAAGTTTGTTGAAATGTTTTAATGTTGCTCAGATAAAAGTCTGTATATGTGTGACCTAATTGGAATATGTTAGATATATAATCTGTAATATACAGATTGCGTTCGAGACATTCTGAAGGCTTCCTACACAAATATAAGAAAGTGGTATTAGCTACAGCTGAGGAACAAGATATTCTCTTGTAGAAACCTTACATACACACCTCTGTAGGCTGACTCGTGAAAACTTACATTTGATCACCTCTGTTTAGTACTGAATGCACATGACTTGCTAGGAGTGTGTTGAATAATAGGGATGGGTGGTGAGTCATAGTTAATATGTGCAGTCAGCATGAATTTCACTGTGTGTATGGACTAACAGCTCCTTTGTTTTATAAACCCTACTTGATGCAATACATTTTTATTGTCTAATAAATATGTTACTTATTACATACTAGAAGCGGCTACCCGGTGTCGCCCAGTAGAAGGGGTGGCCAAAATATTAGTCTCACAGATCCATTACTACTGAATCGTGAGTTGGATCCTTGCAGGTTTCCTCATTAAAATCCCCATGTAAAAAAAGTTTGATAGGTGCTATGTTAAATTTGATTTATTTATTCACCTTGCTGACTGTGGTAGCAACTCGTAATGCTTAAGGGATGGAATCTAGTGGCCTGAGCAGTCCATGACAGGCAACACTCCACTTTTGGCCCTCATTTACACTAGACGAGCAGTCAGATAGGCTCTCTCCAAATCAATCAGCTGGTCCGTCAAGCCTAGCACCTATAGGATTGTCCCAACCCTATTATCTTTATGGCAAACCCAAACCTTTTTATCATATGTGATTGGTGGTGGCTGATGTCCTGATCGGATGTTAAACTGCATCTAATGGTGAAGTTCCAATTTGGAGCTTGGGGAGTGTGGTATATTCTTTCATTGCCATTTATCCCAGGTGCACTCTAACTCGTAGTTGTTAGGGTCCCATCTATGGTTAAATAGAAAAATGAGTTTATAAAAAAAGATTGAGTATCTATTAAGAATAATTTATTTCCAAACTTTATCAGCATTAAATGACCCACTGAGTCAAAATTATTTATTTTTGAGTTAAACTATTATTTTTTTTTTTAGTATATATTTTTTTTTTAATTCTCTCTTTATTTGAGTACATAAATTTCATAAAAATTTTATAATATAGTTCCTTTTCAAATCAATTAATATTACAGTATACACCGTGGTACTTCCATAACCTGAGTGAAGTTATTTAGAAACCGGTGGTAACCAAAAAAAGTAACACTAGTGAAGTCTTGGTAATTTGGGAACAAACCAAAACCAAACTCTCTCCAGTTAAGAGTAAAACAGTAGGGCAGACCTTTAGCCTTGGTATTACAACTGTATTCAAAGAAGGAAACTGAGTTCAACCTGGTAAAACTCCACTTAATAATCGATTTTGAGTCACATTCTGTCAATGGGGTGGTAAAATACATGTGTTTACTTAGAATCACTTAAAATCATGAAACTGTGTCCGAACAAATATCCCCCTGTCGGTGGGGCGTTAGAATACTGACTGCACCTCTGCAGAGGGGTGGACTCCCCAATTAGTCACCTGTTGGCTGTGGTGGCAACCTGTGAACTTAAGGAATAGAACCCAGGTGGCTGAGCGGTCATGACTTGCCAATATTCCACTTTGGCTTTTTTGGGGGCTAGACGGCGGTTGGAGAGGCCCCCTCCAATCAATCAGCTGGCCACGTCAAGCCCTAGCACCTATATGATTGCCCTAACCCTATTGCTCTTATGGCAACCCCCAATCCTTTCTTATCATATGGGTGCTAGAAGGTGGTGGCTGAGGGTCTACATGTTCCTGGGAATTGACGTTAAACTCTATTCTGATGGTGAGGTTCCAGTTCCGGAGGTTTGGGAATGTGGGAGCACCCCTTCATCACATTGCCCCCTAGTCACTCTGGACCCGGAGTGGTAGTGCCTGTTAGGGTCCCATCTATGGATTGATAGAAAAACATGAGTTTATAAACAAAATTGTATTATGCATTAGAATGAAATTTATTTCACAACTTTGTTGACATTAAATAGACCACCGAGGTTAATATGCCGTAAAACAAGACAAACCAAACAAATATATAAATGTACAATGAATGTGTTTTTTTTTTAATTTTTTTTTTTACCAATACACATAAACTAACCCTAGATAGGTTGACATGCCATTAAAATCTAATTTGACTCTTACAAACTACCATTCTATGATCACTTCCTCTATCAACTCAGTTAATGGATGTTACGTTTTTAATGGTATTAACTTTATCAGTTATTAGGAAGTCTATTACATTTTTTTGTTTCTCTATGTTAGCCTTTTCTAAGCCCATATATGGTAATTAATGAGCAAATTCAGAGAAATACCGTATTTGGTCTTTACATTTTGAAAAATTAGGTTGCTTTCTATTTCTCTGAAATTACTAAGTTTCATTTCTGTCCTATCCAAATTCGTTAAATTTTTTCTTTTTTCTTTTCTTTTCTTTTTTTTTTCTTTTCTTTTTTTTTTCTTTTTTCTTTTCTTTTTTTTTTTCTTTTTTTCTTTTTTCTTTTTCTTTTTTCTTTTTCTTTTTTTCTTTTTTTTCTTTTCTCTTTTTCTTTTTTTTCTTTTTTCTTTTTTCTTTTTTTTCTTTTTTTCATTCTTTTCTTTCTTTTGAAATTTTTTTTTTTTTTTACAATTACACCTTTTCAATTTTTCCCACAGCCTTCAAACAACCCACCCATTTCTATATATTTTTTTCTGTATGTTCTTCCAACAACTGAGTGCACTTCCTACCTGCCCTTGGGTGGATCTCCTGTCTTCGGCCCTGGACCGTTGATAAAATTAACAGAATTGATCCAAGGGTCCACCCCCCCCCAGGCAACACACCTGCCTCCTCAATTTAAAGAGGTAGGGCTGGGGTTTTCTGGTGCCTGAGGCATCCCCTTGAGGAGGAATGCCGACGGGATCAACATATGTTTTTTGTACCCGCCTCTCGTCAGCTTTGGTTCATGGTTGGTCACACATTAATAGGGCCTTGTGCCCTGACCTATATATGTGGAATACATGGTAAATATCACATCCTTTTATAAAGGAACTGTAACTGTAGCAAAAAAACAAAGTACAATATCCTATTTTTGTCCAAGAAGAGTTGAACATTTTTACCCCTCATTTTCCATGAGGAAAGTTATATGAAAATATAAGGGTATAATCAATGATATATTAGACTAGCAGTGGCAACCCACCCGCATCGCCTGGGTAGAGGGGAATTTTTAAAGTTAGTCCCGCAGATCCATTATTACTGAACCATGAGTTGAATCCTCGTGGGATGTCCCATTTAAATCCCTATGTAAAAAAAAAAATAGACCTTGCATTGATCCAGCTACTCTGAAAAGAAATGTTAATGTCTACTATCTAAAATATTAAAAAAAAAAAAAATCCATGCTGTTATCATTTAAATTTTTTTTTAATTATCTTCACGAATATAAATCAAATCTCTATTATTTTGCTCAAAAACCAAGCCCTGGTGATATTTAATGTGTATATATATTTACTTTGTTAATTGTTTTATTTTTTAAGTTTCCTCCGGACATACATATACACACAACTGCCCTTATATATGTATAGTTAGATAGATTAATTAAATCAAATGGCAACCTGGGATATGATATTAACCTGCATCTAATGGTGAAGTTTCAATTTTGGAGCTCTGGAGAGTGTGGGGTACCCCAACATTGTCATTACTCCCAGGTCCACTCTAGCCCGGAGTGCTAGTACCTTTTAGGGTCCCATCTATGGATTAAATAGGAAAAAAAGAGTTTTAAAATGTGTTAAAAGAATTTGGTTAAAAAAAAAGAAGAAATATTTGAATAACCAACAAGCATGAATAATACAAAATATTTTTGGCATAAAATAACCCAACAAGGGTTGACATGCCATAAAATCCAACAAAACATACCAAACCTAAAAACAAATAATTAAAACATAAAACAAATTAATATAGGATAAAATACAAAAAGCAAATAAGAATAATACAAAGAAACAACTTAAAAACAAAAGTATATAAAGAATAAAAGATAATAAAACAAATATGTAGAAAAAATATTTTTATTGATATACAGAGTGGTCCAAAAGTCACATCACTGCCTTCCAAAATATAACTACTAATTAATAAACTACAATTACATTGAATAAGCCACTGGAAATGACATAGAAAATTATATTATTATCATTATATATCACAATTATTGATATATATTATTAAAAGAAAAAATAATGAAAGTTAAAACAATATGTATGGGTGACAAGACTTTCGGACCACCATGTATATGGATATAGATGAGAAATTAATTTTTAACTTTTTAAATCCCTGCTGATGCCGGGTAGTTCTGCTAGTTTTTAATAAAATAATTAAAAGCTAAAAAAAACAACCCCCCCCCCCCCAAAAAAAAACAAAAAAAAAAACAACAAATTCTTGAAAAGATACTAGTTCTAAAAGATTTTTAAAAATTTAACAATATCTTATGAAATTTAAACAAAATCTTTTTTTTTTTTATCTTTCAGTTTTTATCAGCAATCCTCCTTCTGTGTTCCTTGTTCTGGAGTCAGGTATCCTGTATGACACTACTTAAACTTAATAAAACGGCTCCAGTGTCTGGCATTGAAAAACCGCATCACCAAAATAAGAAAATGGTGGTAGACTTGGACCTTTCATGCCCTGAAAATCCACCTAATTCTGTTGATGCCCCTCTCAAGGATCGAGCGGTCTGCCCTTGGCAATTAAAAGAAAACTATGATGAAAATCGTCTGCCAGTAAGGATTCACGAAGCTGTTTGCCGTTGCAAAAGTTGCTTGAAAAACGGCACTTGTGTCCCGATTCATGCGGACCTTCCAATCCTAAGAAAAACTGCGGAGGGTACTTATAAGAGTGAAAAATTAACGGTTGCTGTTGCATGTAACTGTATTCCTAATTAAATTGTAAGGGTTTAATGTAGGCATGTTATATTATTTCTTTTAACTCTTTTGATTATTTAAAAAAAAAATTTTTTTTTTTTTTTTTTTTTTTTTTTTTTTTTAAATTTCAAAAAATGAAAAAGATATCCCAAGTAAATTCTAGTTTAGATATAAAGAATGTTTAAAGTAGGCGTGTTATTTTGTTTCTTTTAATGATTCTTTAATTTCTTTTAATTCTTTGAAATTTAAAAAATCTTTAAAAATTTTTTTAAATTTCAAAAAAATTAATAGAAAATATCTAAAAAAATCTATATTGATTAAATACAAAAACATATTTTTTGTTATATTTTTCAACTCTGTTTTATATCCACCGAAGAATTTTAAGACAAATCTCTAAGCCAAAAATAGAGAATGGCTCAGAAACAAATTTTTTTAATTTTCAAAAATTATCTAAAATTAAAAAGAAATGAATTTAATTTCTTTCTTAATCTTAATCTAGTTAAAGCACAATGCCAAAATGTTTTTGGGGCACCTAGTTAGATTCTAACTTACTAGTAATGGTAAGTTAATATTACATCACACTGATTTCTGGTTCATGGGGAAGTGGTTCACATTTGTTACAAATGAATGAATATATTTTGTGAAACTACTAAATGTAGTTTATTCATGAGATATATGCAAATGCAACAATGACGAAATTATGGTGCATATTAAAGTGACTTTTACAATGCACATATAATAATGAATGGGAAACGAAAAATGTTTAATCATCAAATATACAATTTTATATTTTGATGTTATTCATATTTAGCAGTTGTCCTCACTTTTTTTTATTTATTTTTTTTTTTTATAAGGGGCTCCTGTTAATTTTGAATGTTTCAAATTTAAAAGTTTTAAATTTGACTTCAATTTTTTTTTTTTTTTTTTTTTTTTTTGTCTTAAGGTTAGAAACTTTAGACCATATTTATCAAATGTATCAATGGAAACAAAAGTTTCAGTAAATAGAAAAATAAGTCTAAGAATTAAAAAAAAAAAAATCATGTTACCTGTACTGTGTTTTTAACCTTCAATGTTTAATCATCAAATGTACAATTGTATATTTTGATGTAATTCGGATTTAGCAGCCTTTTTTTTTTTTTTTGTAAAGGGCTCCTGTTAAATTCTGAATGTTTCAAATTTAAAAGTTGACTTAATTCTATTTTATTTCTATATTTTTTTTTTTTTTTTTTTTTTTTTTTGTGAAAGGTTAAAAATTTTAGACCATATTCTTCAGATGTATCATTGGAAACAAACGTTTCAGTAAATAGAAAAATAAGGTCTAAGAAAAGAATAAAAAAAGACAAAAAAAACAAAAACAGTCCAGGTCACATGTATTGTGTTTTTAACCTGTTCTATTAATTGTAAATAACAAAACCTCCTGTAATGAGGATTTAGTAGTTATCTCCCTTGAAAAATTTATAAATTAAGGCCAACATAAACTATTAAATTGGAAATTGGATTGAAAAAAATTTATTTTGCATTTTAAACACGATTGTGCTCACAGAAAAAAAAAAAAAAGCATAATAATCTTATATATAGACTAATCTCTTCAAACCGGTATAAATTACACCCACCTATGACAACGGCTGCATGGGTAAAGTCTTATTTCAGTGCATCTATTTACAAAGATGGTCACGAACTTGACTCCTGTGTCAGCAGTGGAAGTTATAGATTCGGCCTTTTTTAATATTTTTAAATACCAAAAATACCCTGTGAGTTAAATAAAGGACTCGACTGAAAATTTAACTTACCAAATATAACACACCTTAAAGTTGGGTGGTGGTACAAATAGGTTAATGTAACTATAAAAAGATGAGGATACTAGTTTGAATAGATCTGTGTATAATAATAATAATAATAATAATTATGATATAAATAAAAACAATGGATATTGCTGTAATTTTGATTTTGTACCTGGAAGATTTTTTTTTTTTTTTTTTGTAATTTGTTTTTCTCATATCATACATCAAATAAAAATCTAAAGACCTTGTTCTAAAAAAAAACACTCAAACTTTGTTCTTTTTTTGCTGCATTTTTTTGCAAAAATTACACTTGAAAACATTAAATCATTTAATTTTTGTAAAGCTTTTTTTATTATTTTAAAAAATCTTCATTTATGTTTATCAACTTTTATATTTTGAATTGATAAGCAAAAAAAAAAAAAATAAACAAAAAAAACCCCTGTAAATTTCATTTTTTTTTTCCATCATGAAATAAACTTTATTTGCTGTATTTAGTTTTCTTGTTTTTTATCATGTTGCATTGACAGCATGTATTTCCATGACCCTCTGTCTCTGTCTGTCTCTCTCTCTCCTCTCCACCCATCCTGGTAACTTGGCAATTCTCCTCATGACATCCAGTGTCTGCACAGAACTGATCAATGTACATCCTTGTGCAAATTGATGGAAAAACAAACTTTACTTTCTTTTCTTTCACCATATGGTCACTTTTAGACCCACTGGACTGTCAGGGTGTAATCGATTTCTATTTTTTCTTTAGATTAGATCATTTGCATGTGTATGCAGTAATATGAATCTATTTTTGAGGTTTATAATGAAATTCATTTAGCCTTGAAAAATATTGCGCCATCCGTGATTGCATCAGATTTTTATCACAGCCTGATACTATTGTCTTAACTGTTTATTAGTTGTCCTATGTCTATTGTCTGCAATGTACATTACTTCAAGGAAGCATATGAAAATTGTAATGCTGCACGATCACACTGGCAAGCCTTACAGAGAGATTGCGGATATTTTATAATAATAATAATGTCATTTTTAGTTTTGTTTCTATTAATTTGCACAAGGGTGTATGTATTTATCCAATCTATTCACCATGGATAGGGTGTGACACAAGGTTGGAATTAGGGGACATTCAGCAAGGATTGAATTTCTCTGTTCAGTAGTAATGGTCTATGACTAGCTTGCTAATCATTGTAAAATCACATCTCTAAAATTGTCAAAAAGGCTGAGGGTGTCCTGGTGTCACTCAGCAAGACCTTTGTCAGCCGCTCACCGACTATCTATTTAAAGCTGTACAAAGCTATGGTGCGGCCACACTTGGAATTTGCATCACCAGTCTGGTACCCCTATTTTGCTCAGAATACTAACCTCCTAGAAACTGTACAGAGACGTGCAACCAAACAAATACCCTCCATCAGGCTTCTACCATACCCTGAACGTCTCGTTGCCCTGTGAATGGATTTGTTGAAACTTCAGCGTCTGGCAACTGACCTGGTAAATGCTCATAAGGTCATTAATCATCTTAACAACAGCAACCTTGAGCACCTTTTTGATCTCCATCTTTCTAACACACGTGGGCATGCCTACAAAGTCAGAAAACAGCACTGCTCATGTGACTTTCGAAACATTTGTTCACGCTCAGAATTGCGGTGGCATGGAATAAGCTGCCCACATCTGTTGTAGGCTGCCGAAACACTGTATCTTTCAAAGCCTCCATGCTTCCTGTAGTCCACCGACATTATACCTGATGCCCCTCTCCACACACATGTACACATGCGCACACATACATGCGTTGATGAGTTGTGGGGCACCTGAGTAGAGTATACAATAAATTTCATTATTATTATTATTATTACACCACGATGGGGTGCCCTTAGCAAATCATGAGATTTTGCTGGTTATTTAGTTGTCTATGAAATGTCACTTATGAGTTTGTCCTTATTTCTCCAGCATATCTTATTCATCTTACTTGTCTGGTTTGTATGATAGGAGGTAAGTGGCCGTACAGCTGTTTTTTGGGCAGTGCTGTTGAGTGTCTGCATACAAATATTGATCTTGCTTCTGTGCATGTCCCTGTTGCGATGTGCATTTTTTTAGGAACTTCTATCTAGACTGACTTTTGCTTCATGGGGCCTACTTTTCTTCATGAACAACATTTCAACAAAGGGATATTTGGGGCTACTTTGGTATGCGATCTACCTAACCCTAATTTGCTTCATTTCAGTTTATTTTGATAAATGAAAGACAAGCAAAAATAAAGAAACCTTAAGCAGATAGAAGTTTTAAGCTGGAAGGGAATTCAAAGTAAAAACTCTTTAGCAGATACATGTGAAATTTACCACAATTTATCAATGTGGCACAATGCATAGGTGCAGTTGTCTGCATGGAGGTGGGTGTGTGTATATGTAACTGTATAGTGGGTTATAGGAATAAGTAGCAAGACAACCCACAGATATGTATAAATATGTGTGTGTGTGTGTGTGTAGATTGAATATGTAGTAGCAAGACCAGTAGTAAATAGTAACCAGTGTGGATCATGTGTGTGTATATATATATATATATATATATATATACATATACATATGTGTGTGTGTGTATACATGTATTGTATGTATAAGTAATGTATGTGAATGCTCTGTCAAGAAAAGGGCCATTAAAACTCCAGGGAGGGAAATAAAGATAAAAGGGGTTGATAAGAGTCATTCGCCAGACCAGAAGTCTAGTTTTTTGGGCAGATTGGAAGTCATCTGGATGTCACATCGACAATAAAGTTAAGACCCAGTTAAACACAAAGAAAACTGAAATCACGCGGGGTGGTGGGGGTGGTGATGGAAATCTCATGTGGAATCTCAGAGAATGAGAGTTGAGATGAGATTTGGGAGAACTGGGAAATTTGAAAGTGAGCTAGTCAGTCAGTCAGGACAGGGCAGGGCAGTGGACGGAGACAGACCAATCTCAGTAGCATAGAAGTCAACTTTATCAGAAGCCCTTAAAGGAATAGGGGGCGTCCCCCCCCCTCTCGACAAGTGATGGGAGAAGATGAAATAGCAGCCGATAGGACTGATGAGGAAAGAATGCAAGCCATGTACCTCTCTGATCATTTTTATGAATGTTTGTCTGACTTGACTTTGTTTGTTTTTCCTCTCTTTCTCTCTGTAATATTTGTTGGTTTGTGCACTTTTCGGCGGGGGGCCCATGCAGTGGCGCTTTTAGCACAGTCACAATGTGTAGAGGTCCCAAGGGTAGCTAGCAGATGACACGAGATCATGGCCAGCGAAATAAGTGCAGGAATGCAGAGAGATGCAGAAATGACGTGCAAAAAAGAGGGCCTCTCAGTCCACTGGAGGTGTAACATCAACTTGTGTGCTACTCAGGTGATTGTATAACATCAAGGTGAGTTAATAACAGTTTCTATGAGCGCATAATGTCATCAATGGGTTGGTTGGTTGGTTGGTTGGTTGGATTTTATGGCACGTCAACCCATTGGGTCATTTTATGCCAAAGACATTTTGGTTCATTCATTCATTCATGATGGGTACTCAATTTTTTTTAAAACTCAATTTTTTAAGACTCATTTTGTTCTATTTAACCCATAGATGAGACCCTAACAGGTACTACCACTCCGGGTTAAAGTGGACCGGGGAGTAATAGTGATGAAGGTGTACTCCACATTCCCTGAGCTCCAGAACTGGAACTTCACCATCAGATAGAGTTTAACGACATACCCAGGACAATAAGGCCCTCAGCCGCCACTTTCTAGCACATATATGATAAAAAGTGTAGCCTAATTATTATAGTCTACAGGGGAATTTGGGGATTGAAAATAAAACGGTATTCAGATTTCTGGAGAAAGAGAGGAAAAAGAAATAAGAACAAAGTGAGGTTAAAGTTTGGAACTCAATTGACCGACCAATGTCTCCAGAACTAAAGTTAAAAATAAAACCGGAAGCCAAAAGTAACTAAAAAGTTAAAAAATAAATTAATACCCAGGATTTTGTGTAAAATTTATGTGCAAAGTGCTCAAAATAATAATTTAATTGATGATTAATAGATGCACTCAACATTTTATTTGAGGATACAGAACTAAGTTCCCATTTCAAATTCTTTTACTTTTTAACTCCTTTAATAAATTTGATGATTTTATCTATCTATCTCTATCTCTATCTATCTATCTATATATATATATATATATATATATATATATATATATGCTAGACTGTTCCTATCTATTATTCCTAGTCCTTTTATATCTATCAATTTATCTATATCAGTTTTATTATAAGCATGTATTTATATATATATGTATGATCTATTTATCTATCTATCTATCTATCTCAGTGTACTCATTAGTATATATGCATGTATATATCTATCTGAGAAAACTCATAACTCATAATATATAGATAAATATATATATATGTGTGTGTGTGTGTGTGTAAATATGAAATAATTTGATAGTTCTTGGTCCGACATAGTTGAAATGAAAATAAATAAATATAATCGTATTTTTTCCTGTTCCAACTGTAAACAAATGTTTCATCTCAATAACTACAACAGAGCTAAACCCACCAAGAAGGGTAGATGTAACAGAGTTGAAAGATATGGAAATTTTGAGCTTTTCAAAACAATAACTCCAAGCTCTTATCTTTTGACATCGGGGATGAAATTGAAGCGGCATGGTCAGGTCTGCAGGAAAGTCTGTATAGCTCGGCTATATGTTCATTGGAAACATCAAGATAATTCAAATGATCCTGAAATACAATCTCTCCTTAAAACATGCATAAATGACATCAAGTCTGGATGAATTATGAAAAATGTCAAACAAAGAAAGATGTATTCAAATCATTTAAACCTAACCCTTTATTCAGTCCACAGGGGTATCCTGGTCTCATTCCGCTAACCATAGCTGGGTACAGGTGTTAAGCTGTGTTAATTATTATTCTATGTTACTGCTGCATCTGACCAGGATTGAACCTGCAGTCTAGAGATAACTGTCCAATTTCCAATGGTCTATCACCAGTCTTGTCATTAAAACATGCACAAATGACACCAAGTCTGGATAAATTATAAAAAATGTCAAACAAAAAAAGATGCATTTAAATCAGCCAAAGGAAGATTGCAAGCAAGATTGAGGAAGATGAAAAAGAGTTGGTCGACATCAAAGGCAAAAGCTTTAACAAGAAGCTGCCGACAAATATGATCTTAAATCCTTCTATCAAAATCTAAGTGGTGTTTTTGGTCCAATTTCCAATGGTCTATCACCAATCCTGTCATTAGATAACACTCTTTTGACTTACAAAAGTGATATTGTCAAATGTTGGGTGTAACATTTTTCTACAGTTCTTAATCAGGAATCTTCTTTTGATACTCATGTAGTATACAATCTTTCCCAGAGACCTGTTCTACAATCCCTCTCTGCTAACCTGTCAATACCTGAGGTGAAGAAAGCTATCAATCAAATTTCTTAAGTAGTCATGCAAATAATTAAAAATTTTCTGCAATTTACAATTTATTTCTATAATCTATCATTTCTTTTAATTTATTTCTATAATCTATCATTTCTTTTAATTTATTTCTATAATCTATCATTTCTTTTAATTTATTTCTATAATCTATCAAGGAAAATCTTTGAAGAGTCTTTAAAAATTTTCCTTGATAGAATATAGAAATAAATAAAAACCTAACATTATTTGCACTAAAAAGTAGTCGGGAAGCTCTAGAACTCATTTTACAGACAAATAGATTACAAAAAAGTCGTCATTTTTCGCGAACCCCACTAAATTTGGAGAGCTAAAAATCGACCTAACTCCACCAAATTTTGGAATTGGAAGCTCAAATTTTGGGGGTTGTCTAATTTTCCCCCTCTCTCCAGCATTTGGTAGAGTAGTTGCCCCTTTGCTTCTTACTTAATCACCTATGGCCTTGTGCCATACTAAGCTAAATGCAATCAGTATCTCCTTACTTGGGTCATATTTTCAATTGTGCTAATTCTGTTCTGAGATAGATGGCCGACAGACATTTCACTGAATGGACATTTAACTAAACAGAAATTTTATCGATTCACTGAGAAATAAACAAAAACAATATTGATTTCATGTTATTTTATCAATTTTAAAATCTTAAATAGTTTTATATTATTTTAGAAATTTAGAATAATTTTTTGTTAGTTATTAAAAAAATTTTTTTTTAATTTTCTTAATTAAAAAAAATAAAACAAAGAAAACAAATTAAATTGTAAATGACTATATATTTTATAGTGAATATAGTTTCATTTTGAAAGATGCAATTTGGCCTCTCTCTCTCTCCCTACTTTGGTACTAAAGCCAGCATATTTATTTTTGAATGATCAAGGGGAGATAACTAGGTGCAACAATAGAATATTTTTTTTACATCAATTACTGTTTTATATATATATATATATATATATATATATATATATATATATACACACACACACAAACACACACACACATATATATATGCACGCACACACACACACACACACACACACACATATATATATATATATATATATATAAATATGCGAATGCGCACGCACACACACACACACACACACATATTTATATAAGCATACACACACATATGTATATATATATATAAGTCGATGGGGCGGCCTAAAGTCGGTATCAGCCAGTCAGCGAGGGAGTCTATCCCCTTTTCAATAGCGCTAGACCAAGGAGACTGTTTTAGCATCTGAGGTGGAGCACCACACCTACCATCAGCTCCTTACTTTACCGCACAGATCCCTGTGCTACTCATACGCTGAGTTGGCGGGGACCGGTATCGAACTAGGAACCTTGTGGTTTCTAGCCGAACGCTCTACCGACTGAGCTAACCCGGCCCCATATATATATATATATATATATATATATATATATATATATATATGCACACTCATACACACACACACACACATATATATATATATATATATATATATATATATATATGCACACTCATACACACACACCCATTCAGGTGAGCAGGATGTGACACATGGTCAATTTTCTTTAGCTCGATTGAATATCCGCACAGGAACCACAAGATTCTAAGATTAATACTGACACTCGCTAACTCTGATCATGAGTTGGATCAGTGTAGTAAAGTGAGAAGCTAATGTTAGGTGTGGCTTTCCATCTCATATGATACCATCAATGGCCCAGTCCACCGACTTTACTTGCGACATCATAGTAAGCGAGTTTGAACTCCAGTCATGCTATTACTTTCACTTTCTGACTAATACTCTTGGGAAAGGTATGAACCTCCTTGTCCACACATGCATGGGTTAAATAGTACCACTACTGTTCTTCTGCAGGACTGGCGTTGGCATTAAATATTGTTGAAGTTGTGTGGTGTAATGGTTACCATCATAAGAAATGGACCTGGTGAAATGAGTTCAAATCCAGGATGTGGCTTTGTTCATTCCACATAATGGTACATTTTCAAAGCCTCCATGCTTCCTGTAGTCCGTCAACACTATACCTGATACCCCTTTCCACACACATATGCACGCACGCGCACACATACATGTATACTATTACTGTACACTGTTCATGGTCCTGACACTAATACATTGGAAAAAGGTACAAATCCAGCTATTCTTCATCTAGCTATTGGTAAATAGTAGGGCAGAATGGGCTCTGAATTCAAACCAATGGAGCTTTCTTCTTGTCAAAACTACTTTAAAAGCTCCTCCTCCTTTTCCAATTAAAGGTAGGTTATGCCATTAAAGAAACCAAACTGAAGTCCTCCAGACGGCATCCAGTGTCTGTAAAGAACAGATGAATGTAAGTCTTTGCTAATCAGTCTACATTTATGTATGTACAATGACTGAGTGCACATATTTTATAAAGGAAAATTGGTTTCATCCTAGAAACTGTACAGAGACGTGCAACCAAACAAATACCCTCCATCAGGCATCTGCCATATTCTGAACGTCTTGCTGGCCAGGGAATGGATTCACTGAAACGCTGGCGTCTGGCAACTGACCTGGTAAATGCTCATAAGGTCATTAATCATGTTAACAACAGCAACCTTGAGCACCTTTTTGATCTCCATCTTTCTAACACACGTGGGCATACCTACAAAGTCAGAAAACAGCATTGCTCACATGACTTTCAGAAACATTTGTTCATGCTCAGAGTTGCCGAGCCATGGAATAAGCTGCCAAAACACTGTATCTTTCAAAGCCTCCATGCTTCCTGTAGTTCGCCAACACTATACCTGATACCCCTCTCCACACACATATGCACGGACGCGCACACATACATGTATATTATTACTGTACGCTGTTCATGTTCCTGACACTAATACATTATTCTGTGTACTAGACATGAGACTTTGATGAGTTGTGGTGCACCTGAGCACTGTACACAATAAATTTCATTATTATTAAAGACCAAAGTTCAATAAAATCCACACTCTATTTTTGTATGAGATGGGATAAAACATTTTTACCACTCCTTTTCCATAAGAAAAGCTAAATGAAAAATATGATAAGCGTATAAATCAATGATATATTAAAAAATCAAATTTGAAAAAAATTATTAAAAACTAAAATAGATTGATAAAGGATAAAGCCTAATAAAAATCAGATGAAAAACAAATTAGTTAAAGTCATTGGGGTGGCCTAAAGTCGGTATCAGCCAGACAGTGAGGGAGTCTATCGCATTTTCACTAATGCTAGACCAAGGAAATTGTTTTTTAGAGTCTGAGGTGGAGTGTCACGCCTATCATCAGCTCCCCACTTTACCACACAGATCCCTGTGCTACTCATACTGAGTTAACGAGCATTGAAGATGGAACCTTGAGATTCCTAGTCAGACACTCAACAGACTGAGCTAAACTGGGCCTAAATAGACAAATAAAAGAAAAAATACAGACAAGAATAATAATAAAAATAACTTAAAAACAAGAATATATAAATAATAAACGATAATAAAACAAATATATAAAAAAATATTTTTATTTATGTATATATAAATATAAATAAAATATTTATTTTTAACTTTTTAAATCCTGGGCAATGCTGGATAGCTCTGCTAGTGTGATTAGAAAATACCTACTGGTATACTGGTAATGGTTTTGAAGTTCTACCAGCAATAAGATTAAAGAGCCTATTCTGCCCTACTACTTACCCATAGCTGGAGGGAGAATTGTTGAATTCATACCTTTTTCAAGGGTATTAGTGCTATGTGAGATACAAACGGCTGATCTAGGATTTGAATTCTTGTCACTGTGTCCATTTCTTGCGACAATAAACATTACAACATAAGTGTCTCCATATTTGATGGTTGTATACTATTTTCTTCTTGGTTAAGCTGAGAACTTTTCGGCATCTCTTTGTACATGAAAAATTATATTCATTTTAATGCTAAACTTACTGTTAAATGTTACTTAACTCTTTGCCTACCAAATTTCCCCCATGGCGGTACTAGATTTTCTTGGTAATTTTTACTTGTATGATAGAATATTTCAAAGTCCTCTATCTATTCACCTCAGAACTCATTCTTTTGATGGCAGGGTGTTCATGTAATTGTCAATAGGCTGTCTAATGGCAGTCACTTTAATGGTGGAAGATTGTCATATATGTAGTCTGTTGCCAAATAACTTTCTAACTCTTTTACTAAAGAGTTCCTTCAACTGAAACAGTCCAAGGAGATAACTCATAATCAACATTGTAGCTCTTTTTTTTTCTTTTTTTCTAAGTTGGGATATATCAAGTACCTCTAGCAATTTTAGCGTAGATGCTCCTCTTTTGGTCAAGGGATCTGCCAGTTGTAGTTTTCCGTCTACCCAAAATACCCCAGACACCATTTCCCTCAATCTTGCCATGTCCACTCTCAATCTTCTATCACTAACAATATTTGTAGTGCCTAAAGCACTAATTAGTGATACATTGTCTGTATAGCATCGTACTGTTGGTAGTACAGCCATACCAAAAGTTTCTTGCACCAAAGAAGAAATGAAGAATCCTGCATCTGCTGCTTCACTTAATGCTGTAGGGACCGTGGTTGTTTGGTGAGTGTTTAGTTGAGGAGTTGAAGAAGATCCGAGTTTTTGATCCCCACAATTTAAATGTATAAGACTACGGAAATGAAGTTTCCGTAGAAAACAAAAGAAGAAGACAAAATTGATAAAAGAAACACACATTATATACATTAATTTACAATTGGTATATTCAATTGTTCTTTTAGCGGTGTTGCAGACTGTATGTGTCTGTACATAGTTGTGTGTGACAAGTGTGACATGTATTGTTTATATTTGTGCGATTGGTTGTGTCAACATTGTAGCAGTTTTGTCTGTGATTGAAACTTGTGATTGAAATTTGTTGTTGTTGAGCGACAGAGAGAGAAAATAAAAAACAAAAAAATAGATGGACCTGTTGAGTCGTATTTTATGTTTTCGGACAGCGTATTCTCCCCATTGTGTTGAGTTGGGAGCATCAGCTCCAACTCTGTTGAGTCGGGAAGAGCGTAAGCTCCCACTGTCTGGTCTTTCAGCTAAAAGGGTCTTTTTATAATTTTCTTTTTGTCATTGTCTACGTGATCATTAAGCTAAAATATTCATCAAATATCAGGGGCAATATCGAATAATTTTGGTACATTCAGATGGCGTACATGGAATTTAAAACATTGTTTCTATTGTTGTTAAAATATTTCCAAACTAATATTATTTCGATTATCTTTTGTTTACCTAATTCTAAACTCATGACATACCATTGTAAAACTAGTTATTTAAGAAAACTTAATTATTTTAATTTGGTCAATTCCACATGCCGTAAAAATATAGGGGCCAATCCCTATAATGCCAAATTTTCAGATGCTAATGGGCTTTTTGTAACTCTGTCCAACTTTTTAGATTGCCAGCTGATAGGTGCCATCTTCTTTTTCTCGCATCGAATAAAAATAACAGTAATGATTTTTCAGTGTAATCAAGTGACATATGTGAGAACCACTGTCAGCGGATTACGGTAGGATCACAGTGGGGGTACAGCCGCTGTGAGTGGTTCAAAGTAGGCAAAGAGTTAAATGTAATATTAAAAAGAATGTAAGTATACTAAAACAAAATTATACCTATATTAATATCAGGCATCCAATCATAGTGTAATGGTTAACAAGCTGGTCTTGCATATCCATTACTACTGAAGAGTGAGTTAGATACTTGCTGGATGGCCCATACTTGTAATCTATTAGAGGCGAATAGGTTGGGTAAATTGGGAGTACCATTGTGGTGTAATGGTTAGCAAGCTAGTCTTGCAGATCTGTTAATACTGAATAGCAAGTTTGATACTCGCTGGATGCCCCATACCTACGACCTTGTGTCATATCCTACCCATGGCGAACTGGTTGGGTAAATTGAGCATCCCATTGTGGCTTAATAGTTAGCAAGCTAGTCTCGCAGATTCATTACTACTGTAATAAATACCAGGGTGGACATCTAATGTTAGCTTTATTGGTTATTTCCTATAAGTCTAACATAAACAAAGGGGAACCACTCTTGACTGATAAATTATTTATTTATTTATTTATCTACTTGGAAAAAAGAAGACTGGGTTAGTGTTTAGAGTTAGGGTTAAGGTTAGGGTTTAGGGTTAGTTTAATGAGAAAATAAATAAATAATTTATCAGTCAAGAGTGGTTCCCCTTTGTTTGTGTTAGATTTATAGGAAATAACCTCAAAATTTGTCTAGCTAAAGAAATTGAAGGGAGATAAATGTCATATGAATTATCTCTCTTTGATGTTACAAAATTATCCAAGAACCTCGTCGATATTGTTATCTCCCTTGGTTGACATAAGAGTTATCTCCCTTTTTCTCTATCAGCTCCGCGAGAAATGTGAAATTTAACCTTGTCCAGATAAGTTTAAAATGTTAGAAAATTGGGTGCATATTGCATAAATGCATCCAGGCCTCCTGCCCTAAAAAAAGCTAAGCGGTGTCTGCTGAAAACCCAACCTGCGCAACTATTGAACTCTTTAGCCGTTTGAAGGCGTTTTCCCCGAAAAGTTAATGCGATATGAAAGCGATATTTTACCTCCCCTAATATTTTTTAGCGGTTTGCAGGCGTTTTTATCGACAGATAACTTTATTTAGTGGTTTGAAGGCATTAAAAGTAAGCCACCAGCCAGTTTTTTAAATCGACAAGTAAATGTAAATATTTTACCCCCCCCCTCTTTAAAATATCTTTTTTGTTCGGTATTTTCATTTTATTTTAATTCACAACAACTGTCACGAATTTTTAAATAAATACGATCGAATTTCGAAAATAAAAACAATCAATACATTATTAAACCAAACAACTGTCACGAAGGGAGTTCAATAGTAGCGAGGGTTGGATTTTCAACAAACGGCTTCCTCAAAGTGAAATATACAAGGGGAGGTTACTCTAATTTATGTAGCTAATGCTCAGATTACCGAAAAAAAACCCTAAAAACAAAACAAAACATAACAAAAAATAGCGTCTTAATTTTTTGGTGGGGGTGAAACGCATTAATGGCGTCTCAGTTTATTTCAATGGGGAAAATTGCTTTGATATACGATGAAAATTGTGAGCGGAACGAATTAAGCTCGTAAGTCAAGGTACCACTGCTTAACAAATATTCATGACGAATTAACAAGAACAATTTTAATTGCCTGAACAAACTTAAAAGAATGAAAACAAGAAAGACACAAGTAATATAGACAGTTTTATGAAAGAAATGTCTTAATAGGAAAATAGTCTCTTAGTAGAAATAGCGTTGCAGTCCTTGGTATAATTGCTAGCAGAAAGGAAAATGTACATTTACATCTTAAGCAGGTTCGCATGCACCGTGCGACACTTGGTTGCTGGGGGCGAACCCCCTGTACTGTAGACAGAAGATGGACTGGTAACTGTTGACGCTAGAGGATGAAAGAAGGTTTGACTTTGCCGTTTCTCCTTTTTATATTGCTTCTCGGCTCGCCACCTAACGCCTACTGGAGGACACAGGAGATAATTACCTCTCGTACCCCCTAATGTCAAATAGAACCGTGGCAAGTAAGGAATGTAATCCCTTCATTATTGTCTTTATAGATCTATAACTTTTTTCATGTCTTCAGGCCACCATGATGCACAATGGGGTCTCTCAATTTGAACACATTTTTTAACTCATTTTTTTCTCTATCGAACCCACAGATAGGACCTTAACATGTACTACCACTCTGGGTCAGAGTGGACCTAAGAATTATGCCGATTAAGGGGTACTCCACACTCCCTAGAGCTTCAAAATTGGAACTTCACTGTTTAAATTGGGCTTGGAGGGAATACGTCACAATATATATATATATATATATATATATATATATATATATATATATATAAAGTTCGGATTAAAAACAAGTTCTGATGATGATTTTTATAAATCGAAATATTGTTCAGTATTAGCTATGAAGATGATATAAAATATTTTAATTTTAACAGTATTGTGTGATTTTATATCCTCATATATATATATATATATTATATATATATATATATATATATATATGCCTAATAGGCTGAAATGTACATACAGAGATTGACTTTTCCTCGATTTGTTTACGCCTTACATTTAAACCGATATGCACGCCTAATTCATTTAATTATAACTAATTAATTTACAAATTAGGTATGACTTCAATTAAGCACATCATCTCCCAAATATATATATATATATATATATATATATATACGAGCAGGATGTGATACAAGGACAATTTTGAAGCGGAGTATTGTTGGTTTGAAATCAAAATCTTCCTTTTCCTTGACCAATTGGCATGCTATGGTTAAAGATCCCGGTCTGCCCTACTATTTTACCCATATTTTGAGACTAGAATAGTTGGACTCATATCCTTCCCTAGGATCTTAGTGCTATATTAAATGCAAACAGTCTTATCGAAGATCTAAACTCGAGTCGCTGTGTACATTTCTTAAGACAATAACCGTTATACAACGAGTGTATCATAAGGTACATCTCCATTTTCCCGGTGATGAAAAAGGAGTTTCAATTTGATTACTAAGAACTGAATTATGAGTGGGGCTATCCAGACAATGAAAATTTTCAGAACTTACACAAACAATTACAATTATTTCCCCTTTCATTCATTCTTTGGAAATAAAATCAAGACCAAAATAAGTAAGTAGTACTGTCTCGGCTTGTATTGCGATTCTGCTGTAAGAGTTACCTCCCTTAGACCAATTTGTGTTATTTTCGTAAATACGGTACACATTTGCCTTCGACCGGTCATTTCCGGTTATCGTGAATCAGCGCTAATTTTAAAGTCTCTCGCCAACCATTCTCGGCACGACAAGACGTGTGTCAACCTCTTTCCATCCCAGAAGATTATTATTAGGCACCCGCTTCTTACCTTTTCCTACTGAATAAACACATCTTTACTATACCCACGGTTATTTGTGTTTCATTGTGCGAGAGGTTTAATTACACGCGATTAGATTGTGTCTCGACCACCTGGCAATAGGACCAGACATAAAGTCAGGAGACGTGATAAGCACATTAATATTACGTTGAGATGACAAATCAATTCTTTAAAAAAATTAAAGAAATAAATTGATGGGGAATGAGAAGAATCTTTTTAAAATGTTTGTTCTTTCTCGAAAACTGACAATAATTAAAAAAGATGTTTGTATCTTTTCTTCCTAACGTAGACGAAACTTTATTTCGATAAACATTTTATTAAGATCCATTTCAAAGTAAGATTAAACAAATAAAATAGATTCATAAATCAATTAATTTATCAATTATTCCTAATAGTAGTAATTTAAAAACAAATCTATTTGACTCCTAAATTTTACTCCTGATCTCGAACAGGTGCTACATTTCCAGGCTAGAGTGGACCTAGGAGTAACGATAACAAAGAGGTTATGGAAAATAATACTATCTATTTTCCACCTTATGTAAATAATAAACATAATAAGCCCAAAACAATTCTAATTATCTCCCTTTGCCTATAGCGACAAAGCCCTAATGTCTTAGCCATAAACTGATGAGAAAACTCATGCGATTGGCTAAGGGCCTTTGTCGGCGACCAATCAGAGCACACGTTACGAGGCTCAGTTTGAACCGCCAATTTTGATAGTGAAAACTGCTATCCACCCTCTTGCCGCTGGAATCTATCTCGGAAGGACGTAAATTTATACTCCAGGCGTTCACGGAACGAGAAGAACAAGAACAGCAAAGGCAGGGCCGCTGTCCGCGTAAAAGGCGACTAACCAACTAGCAAGACTTTCTATCTGGATTTAAGATAAGTCCGCGATAAGTATCAAATCGCAAACAACTAACAACTCACAACTCACAACTTGAACATTTACAAGCATTACACATTGTAAACTTACACAAACATTTGTACCAACTTACATTGTAATTGTATTGTATTGTATTTGTCTTGCTACGATAAAGCCTCTGTTTTGTTTATAAGCCTTGTGTGTCGTTAACTATTCTTTACAGCATCTAACTGAATTGTTTTCTTATAAGGTCACCCCAACCTCATCAGCTTCAGAAGTGGAACGTCACTATCGGGCGCAATTTAATATCATACCCAGGGCACATAGGTTGAAGAAAAGGGGTTTCTTCATAGAATTTACTGAACTTTGCTTTGTCTGGCACACAAATCTTTTGCACTTCCTGGTACATAGGAATCAGATTGTTTCCAATTTCTGGCTCAAAGGACGCAGATTTTTAAAATTCTTTCTGGCAAATAAAACTCAAATTGTTTACACTTCCTACTTATTTCTGTTTACCTTTCGTATTCTGGGATGAATCAGTACTTTAAGCACAACTTTACCGTAAGTCTGAGAGGGTTCCTGTGTGCCGTCAGACTATCCAGTCACAAAAGTTAAAAAATAAAATAAAAATAATACTGTCAGCTATAACACCGTTAGGTGCGAGCACAAATCCAAAACTAAAACATTCGGGAGCCTGTTTTGTTAGAAATGTGGGGATTAAAATAAAACTAAAATAAAATAACCCCCCCCAAAAAAAACAACAACAAACTCCAATGAGTCTTCACTGGAAGAACCCTCCGCGCATGTGCGAGAAAAGGGACTGACTTCCGACCCCCAAGAGAATATCTCAGCTTTTCGAGTTTAGGACTTAACTGTGTGTAGTTGCTTCCTCGACCAGGGGAATATCCCTTTGCTACAGGCGACTATGACTGGGAATAAAGCCTAAGTCATAATACCACCTTCTGCTTTTGTGTCTTTCTTTTTCGTTCCTTGAATCCCTTCCTTTCCAGCGCGACCACCAAATGAGATGGGGTCAAAAGTAAAACCTGAAGAACACGCAACAAGAATGTCCAGTCACATTTAAACCTTAAAACACCCAAAACCTCTTACGAACCCCATATATAATAAATACACTCACACAGACAAAAACATAAATAAGTGTATGCATAAATATGAAATATCAAGAGTGAGTAGCAAACATAATTCAAATAGGCCAGGAGATGCCATTGGATTCGGATTGTGTAAAGGGAGTGCTGTCAACTGTTGGAAATTCCATAGCTAATTATCTCCCCCTGCCGCCAGGGGGCGAATTCCATCATCGTATGTTGGCGCCAAATACCAAAACTTCACTTATCAGCGATCTGTTACTAGAGAGAGACGTCAAAAGAATCGCTCTCATTACTTAGCCCAAAAACAGGGCTACTCATCGAAGAACCGTTACTGGAGGAGAGACGTAAAAACTAACGTTCTCCCACTTAGCCCAAAACCAAGATCTCATTACCGAGCCCCAACACAGGGTCCACTTATCACAAGAACTTTACAACCAGATTCCGTCTAAGGCATCGTATCAGCATACTGCATAAAGGCCGGTACGACAGCACACTGACTAAAGGAAGAACAACTACCGACACGAAGCGTCTTATCTACATTTCCCACCGACGAGAAGAAAACCGTGTTATCACCAGTACTACAAGAAATTCCTCCACAGATAAGTCTGGTAGCAAATACCATTAAATTTGCAACAATCATATGTACTTTTTTGTCAATACAGGTGTCTGCATTTACTTTTGTATTGTTCCTTCTTTGCTCGACAATTTGCCTACAACTGCGGAGAAATAAGGCTCGTAAATACTCTTACAGCTTTAGGGTAATGATTTTTAAGTGCTACAGAAAGCATTGAGGAAGTAGATAGAAAGAAAAGGGGGGTTAAAAACTCACCACTATCATCTCTAACACTAAATAACACTAACGTAGGATGTCCCATAGTGCTTGTCTGTTCATTGTGTCGAAGGGTTTTGTGAAGTCAACAAAGATCATGTAGAGAGGCACATTCTGTTCAATGCATTTCTCCTGGATTTGTCTCAAGGAAAAAATCATATCTCTAGTTCCCCGGTTTGCACGGAACCCACACTGTGTCTCAGGTAAAAGGTTCTCCGCTAAGATTGATAGTCTGTTGAGCAATATGCGGGCGAAAACTTTTCCCGGTATGGACAAAAGTGAGATCCCGCGGTAATTGCCACAGGCTCGTCTGTCTCCCTTCTTGAAAATGGTAACTAGTTGGGCATCCTTCCAGTCTGCAGAGACTTTCAAGTTTTCCCAGGCAGCCTTCACGATGGGATATAGCACCTCGGTTAGCCGACGACCTCCTCTCTTAATGACTTAATAACACTAAAAGGATACAAATATACACAGGTGAGTGAACTTAATCAGGCTTTTTTATGAGCTACCTTATATCTAAATGACACCTGTTGATTTTGCGAAGTGTATCATAGTGGATTCTGATAGTGTGACAGGTGTTAGGTGTTTGGGTTATGTGTATGTGTGGTGGATGGCATAAGGATTAGTTATGGGTGTATGTTTTTATTTTAGTTTTTTTAGGGAAGATGGAATTACAATTAACATTCTGTTTGTTGGAATAATAAAAAAAAAAAACACACACACACACACACACACATATATATATAATTAATACGGCATCTTCAGATACATATATATATATATATATATATATATATATATATATATATATATATATGTGTGTGTGTGTATGTACATATATATATAGTGTGTGTGTAGGTGCATATATATATATATATATATATATATATGCACCTACACACACACACACACACTATATATATATATATATATATATATATATATATATGTGTGTGTGTGTGTGTGTGTGTTTGTGTGTGAGTGTGTATCTGAAGATGCCGTATTAATACGGTTGAAATAAATTATTGTAATGAAGCAAGTTTAGAGTTTTTTCATCATTTACTAAATATCTTGCTCTGTCCTTCTACTCACTGGTATTAGGCACATTGAGCTCTCCTTATGGTCTACCTGCATCAGCTTGGTTAAACCACACATGGAAAGATCCCAACTACGGAAAAAAACTCTCTCTCTCTCTCTATATATATATATATATATATATATATATAAACGCATCACACGTGACCTAAATGGTCATTCATTTACTAATTATAATCTACAAATGTTTTTCAATATTTTTGGTAACGTGAGTCACAATTCGCAGCTGCAAATGCTTTTACCGAAGCCGTAAAGGTGACAAATCAACAACTGACTATATGATGTTGTGCTCGCCTGATACTCCCCAAAGTGCTACTCGCCGGATATATCTCTATGGTTTAGAAACGGCTTCGGAGTCTACGGTTGTAGGTCTAACTGACATTATCTGAACGATTACCTCCCGTGTTTCTCCCGTTGGGTGCTAGGTATCGTAACAGGCAGCTTTATAAAAAATAGAACCGCGAATGTTAAAATTCTCTTTTAACTTCTATCCTTAAGAGAAGAATACGCACTAGTTGCACCTCCTGTTCACTTGACAGGGGGCTTTAATGTTGGCAATTATAAAGACAAGATAAGGACAAGAATAAAGATAACAGGTAATGAACACAACTCAAGGCTTTACAACAAAACAATGCGTTTATCAATCACAAGAACATGTAACACACAAATACAATATGTGAGTTGAGATACAAAGTGTATGCAAGGTTTACAAAGTGTATTGTATAATGGTGTATAATGGTGTATAATGGTTTGCAAAATAATGCTTTTGCGAAACTTATCTGTCTCTTGTATTTGAAGTCTACGGCTCCCCCATGCTGTTCCAATTCTCCTCGTTCTGCCAACGCCTTTGCTGTGTAAAAAACTACGTCGTTCCTCGAAGAGATTCCAGTGGGAAGAGGGGGATTTCAAGGTATCAGCCTCAAAATTCGCGGCCAAAATGAGCCTCGTAACGTGTGCTCTGATTGGCCGCTGACAAAGGCCCTTAGCCAATCGCATGAGGTATCTCATCTGTTTATGGCTAAGACCCCTGAGCTCTGTTGCTATGGTCAAAGGGAGATAATTGATTAAGATAATATTTCTTATATTAAGGCCCAAATCTCGTGTCACATGGCACACCAGAACATGGTCTACATGTAAGTATTTTTTCTAAGGGTTTGGAAAAGAGTTTGAGGGAATTGGGAATCAGGGGAAAAATCGAAACCATCCAAACAACAGCACAGTCAAAATTCGCCAGAATAATCAGGAGAGTCCTGGAGACCTGAGGAGACTTGCTGTCACTCAGCCTCCATTGAATAACAACCACACGTTTTTATCTTTTTATCCCTTATATTT
The DNA here is from genome assembly GCA_023376005.1 of Doryteuthis pealeii. NCBI lineage: Eukaryota > Metazoa > Mollusca > Cephalopoda > Myopsida > Loliginidae > Doryteuthis > Doryteuthis pealeii. The sequence continues at coordinate 80,450,797 of CM042138.1, read as the reverse complement.
TGTTTTACTTTCTCTGTTTTCTTTTATGTTGATTTAGCGGAACTACAATCTCTGTTACTTCCAGTTATCTGCTGATAAGTAGGTTTCATGACTTCAAAGCTTTATAAAAGTCCATACGCATAATCATGTATACACAAGTGCCCTCATGGCGCAACGGTTATCGCATTAGGAAATGAACTGGGTGACCCGAGTTCAAATCCGGGACGAAGCTGTTTGCATTTCAGATAGCCCTAATAACCTAATATAAGTGCGCGTGAGAAAAATACTTGAAAGTAGTTGTCATAAATATTTGAATAGGTTGGTTTTAATTGTTAAAAACGGGAAGATTACGTAAGAAAAACAATTAAAAAATGAGTTTTAAAATGTAAAAAAAAAAAAAAAAAAAAAAAAAAATGACTACCCAATAAGAACGAATAACAGAGGACGTTAAATCCACGAAACTATCTCCAAAAATACACCTGTAAAGCAGAATTGATTAACAACTTGTTTCGCACTTTAACAATTTGTTTAAAAATAAGATATTTGCATATAATCTATTTCAATACAAATAATATCTATACATATATAAAGGGCAGTTGTGTATATATGTATGTCCGGAGAAAACTAAAAAAAAAAAAACAAACAATTAACGACAAAGTGAATATATATACACATTAAATATCACCAGGGCTTGGTTTTTGAGCAAAAATAATAGATATTTGCTTTATATTCACGATATATATTAATAAGATAATCAAAAATACAATTTAAATGATAACAGCATGGATTTTTTTTTCATTTAATACTTTAGATTGTAGACATTAACATTTCTTTTCAGAGTAGCTGGATCAATGCAAGGTCTATTTTAAAAAATTTTTTACATCGGGATTTAGATGGAACATCTCACGAGGATTCAACTCACGATTCAGTAATAATGGATCTACGGGACTAACTTAAAAAATTCTCCTCTACCCAGGCGACGCCGGGTAGCCGCTGCTAGTCTTATTATGATGGAGATTGTGTGTGTGTGTTTTTTTCTGTCTGTAACCGAAACTATACCACTACTTAAGTCACAATTCCCTTAATTATTTACGTCCCATTCTCCATGATTTTATTTTTTATTTAAACCTCAATTATTAGTAAAATTGTTTTCTATTATTAATACTATTGGCCTTATCTACATACTAATAACATGCAATTGCATTTATAAGTACAAAAAATAACGGTTTACAGTGTGAACGGGAATACTAATTTGCATATTGATATTAAAGATAAAATAGGTATGTGCTTAGTATTATTGATTTCTAATGGTTTAGTTTTCTCTTAATGAATATGAGCAAAAACCTCAGGGATCAATCTTAAAAAAATCCATTACCAAAAAGAAATAACTGTCATTTTATTCTTTACTTCCTATTTTAATTAAATAATTACATTACGAAAATTTAGCAATGAAAGTCGGGAGTGATGGAAGAATAAGTTTCAGTTGTTCTATTTTTCGATTATACCTCCCGTGTTTCTGTTATAGGTGATACACCCTATAAGACTAATGGAATGCACCGACAGGTTACTATAAATAACAGGGATAATTGTGGCTTAGCAGTAAGCCAATGCGAGTATGCCAATAACTCTGTTCGTCGGACGTAATTTCCACATCTCTCTATTGTATTTGTCTACTTTCTGTTAATACATTTTTCTACATTTGTTACCCGTCGTTTTGTTCTTATTTGACCCCTTAAAACCTCACAACAGTTTCAAATATTTTTATCTGCATTCTTATCTAGTTTCATTAGCCTTTCTAATTTCATATGCTATTTTATTGCATTAAAACTTAAATACTTGTATTTATCATATTGAAAGATAATTTGAAGTATAGATTTATCATAATACTCGTGTTCCTTAATTTTATGACCATTGTCATCTTGCAACACCCTCTGGTTAAAAATGAGACCGTCCAAATCATCCGAGATTATTATATTGTAAGGTTATTATATTGAAAGATAATTTGAAGTATAGATTTATCATAATACTCGTGTTCCTTAATTTTATGACCATTGTCATCTTGCAACACCTTCTGGTTAAAAATGAGGGGGGTGCATATATCTGCTAGTATAGAAAAAACGATTTGGCATTAAATAACCCAACTGGCTTGATATGCTGTTAAACCAAACAAATAAAAAAAAAAACCGAAAACTTTTTAAAAAATGTTGTTCTGAATCGATTAAGGAAATTGAAAAGGCTGTTGGGTCAGTAAAATGGTAATTCCTGTGTATTGAGTGAGTGAGGGAGAGGCTCTCTGTGATTTGATATACCCAATCACGTGATGAGCCCAGAAGTTTAGGCGCAAAATACAAAATCCTGACAGACCGATTCCGTGACCAATTCCACGAGGCAGCGACATTAAAAGCTCTCAGAGAGTCAGCCCTAAGATATCTTCTTCAGCACCTTAAACTCAACTTTATACACAGGAAGGATTTTACATTGTTATTCATTGTTTCATGTGCTGGTTAATAAATTGTTAGAATTAAACGAAGTATTAATTCATTTATTTGTTGCTGTTAGCCTTAGAATTAAATGCTACACTAACACAATAAGGGGAATTAACCCTTCTTTGAGTCCCCTCCCAAGAACTCATATCATGTGGCACACTATAACATGTTTTCAGGGCCGGATTAGCACAGTCGGTAGAGCGTTCGGCTAGGAACCACAAGGCTCCTAGTTCGATACCGTCCCTCGCCAACTCAGCGCATGAGTAGCACAGGGATCTGTGCGGTAAAGTAAGGAGCTGATGGTAGGTGTGGCGCTCCACCTCAGACGCAAAAACAATCTTCTTGGTCTAACGATAGTGAAAAGAGGATAGACTCCTGCGCTGATTGGTTGATACCGACTTTAGGCCACCCCGACGACTTTTTTATAACATGTTTAAAATGTAAGTCTTCATTCAATACCAGTTATTTGTCATGCTAAAGACTTTCCTTTACATATAGTGACACAGGGAGGCGCCCGTGGTGTAATGGTCAAAGTCGTAGGAAATGGGCTCCTCGACCCGAGTTCAATTCCTGAACGAAGCTGTTTGCATTTCACATGGCGCTAATACCGTTCTGAAAGATGTGAATCCAATTCTCCCTCCAGCTATGGGTAAATAGTAAGGCAGACTGCGCTATTTAACCATGGCTAGGTAACCAGTCTAGAAGAAGGAAAACTATAAATTCGAACCTGTTAAACTCCGCTTAAGAAATTGACCTTGTGTCGCATCCTACTCGTGTGGAGGGGTTGGTAAATATATACATATAGTGACACAAGGAGGTGCCCGTAGTTTAATGATCTTCGTCGTAGGAAATATACACATCGACACTAATTTAACTCCTGGACGAGGCTGGTTGCATTTCACACAGTGCAACTCTCCCTGGGAAAAGTATGAATTCAACTGTTCTCACTCCAGCTATGGACAGAAGGGCTCTTTAACTTTGGGATGGCAACTATTCAAGGAGAAGGAAAACCCGGAATTAAAACCTGTTAAACTCTTAAAAACGCTTAAAAATTACATTGTGTCTCACTCTGTTCGTGTGGAGGGGTTGGGTAAATACATACACAATCTCGCTCAAGTCACGCTAAAAGTAACGATTCTCTCTAGATCACCGAAGTTAAGCAAGTTATGAGCCTGTTAAATCCTTAATTGGGCGACCACTTAAGCAACAACGGGTACTGTAAGTCCCTTATTTATCAATGACTTGATTCGGCATTAATTTGTTTTGTTTTGTTTTGTTTTACGGCATATCAACCTCGGTGGGTCATTTAATGCCGATAAAGTTTTGAAATAAATCAATTCTTAATGGATAACACAATTTTGTTTATCAACTCATGTTTTTCTGTTTAACCCATAGATGGGACCCTAACAGGTACTACCACTCCGGGTCAGAGTGGACCAGGGAGCAATGGTGATGAAGGGGTGCCCCACATTCCCCAAACCTCCAGAACTGGAACCTCACCATCAGATAGAGTTTAACGTCATTCCCAGGACATGTAGACCAACAGCCACAGCCTTCTAGCACCCATATGATAAAAAGGGGTTGGGGCTTGCCATAAGGGTTGGGAAAATCATATAGGTGCTAGGGCTTGACGTGACCAGCCGATTGATCGGAGGGGGGGGGCTCTCCGACCGCCCATCTAGCCCAAGATAGGATTCGGCATTAAATAACCCAAAAAGGATTGTTATGCCGTAAACCAAAACAACCGACCAACCATCATTCTTATGTTGTACTAGAAGCAGCTACCCGGTGTTGCCTGGGTAGAGGGGGCATAATAAAAAGTCTCGCAGATCCATTGATTGTTTTGGTCTTACATAATTGACTTATGTTTTAACCAAGAACAATACCGGTGACTTTCCCTTCTCTTACTATTCAAATCCTAATTTTAAAATATCTTCCCCAGATATAAATCATATCTTCATAATTTTTGCACAAAAAGCAAGCTCTGATGATAGTAAATGTGTATATGTATTTAGTTAGTCATTAATTGTTTTATTTTTGTAGTTTACTCCTGACATACATACACACGCATACATACACACAACTGCCCTTTATATATGTATAGATTTCTATTTTGTTGAGTATTCTTAGGAAATAAAATAACTACTTGGTCGTGAATCGTCGTCGCACTTATTCTCTACTATCTGTATGATAGTTTAATTATTACAACGTGTGATATGTTTATTTAAGAGCTATTGCATATAGTTCAACATGTAAAAGATATAATAATCTCTCTCTCTCTCTCTCTCTCTCTCTCTCTCTCTCTCTCTCTCTCTCTCAATATCAATATCAATATCAATATCAATCTCATTTTTTCTTTCTTTCCTTCGATTTTTAGCTTTCCAAATTTGGGTGGAGAGTCACGAAAAATGTCGATTTTTTGTAATCTAATTTTGTCTGTAAAATGAGTTCTATAGCTTCCGTACTCCTAAAAATTAGTTTATAAAGGCATTTTAACCGAAGGAATCCAGAAATGCTATTAAAAAAAGTCTTAAAGTTAACCAATTTTAAATTATTAATGATTTCTGATTTGCAAAATTCTAAATGATTTTGTAGCTTCGGTTCTGAGCAAAAATCAAACTATCTTTTTGGTACAAATAATGTTCAATATATGTGAAATAATAGAAAATGTTTTGTCATAGATGCAATGCTACATTTGGATATTGATCTTGCTATTTAAAAAAATCAGAAATCATCAATAACTTAAAATTGATTAAAAAATTAAATTCTCAAAGTCCCAGAGAATTTTATTCATCTCATTCTCTAGGGCAGATTTCAATTTAGGCATATACCATTTGGTATTATAGTGAAAATTTAATTTTTTGCACAATTCTCAGTGCATCACCTTTCCTACCTAATCCTGCCTGCACTCGCTAATTATGTGATTAACAGTTTCGTCTATTATTATTATTATTATTATTATTATTATTATTGAGTTTTTCACACCTGTCGTAGCCGGTGGTTTACTGGAGGTTGAGCGACAGCAAGTCTCCTCAGGTTTGCCGGACTCTTCTGAGTATGCTAACCGATTTTAGCAGTGCTGTAGTTTGGATGGTCTCGATTCTTCCTCTGATTTCTAATTCACCCAAATTCTTTTCCAGAGCTTAGGGGACCGTTCCAAGGTCACCGATTTCAATTGTAACGACCTTCATATTCCACAGTTTTCCCAATTCTCTGTCCAAGTATTTGTCTATCTTTTTGCTTTCTTTCATTTTCACTCGGTGGTCAGGCGGGACGGCAAAATCCACGAGATGACAGGTTCTCTTCTTGTCAATCAATATTAGGTCCGGCCTCCTGGTTGATATTAGGTGATCCGTCTGTACCTTGAAGTCCCAGATATTTTTATGCGTCTCATTCTGCAGGACAGGTTCAGGCTCAACTAGTCGTGCCTAGTCTTGTACTCTCTTTGTGCTAGTTTACTGCATTCGCTTATTATATGATTAACCGTGTCGTCTCTGTCTCCAAACATTCTACACTTGCTATTCTGCTGCGTCTGATCTATTTTTGTTTTTATATAGTTTGTTCTTATGGCATTGTCTTGTGCTGAAAGTATAAGTGATTCGGTTTCTCTTTTGAGGTTTCCCTTTTTTAGACATATCCATGACTTCTGATCTGATATCTCTTGAGTTTGATGATTGAAGTACCTTGTTTTTTTTCCCTTCCATTTCTGTTTTTTTTAAAATAGTTTTTGATGTATTTCTGCTTTCCTTATTTTTATTGGTGTACTCGTCAAGTGCTCGGATTGTTGTATCTTCAATGTTGGCGAGACCCCTTCTTTCCTTGGCACATATAGTCTGTGGATGTCGTCTCTCGGGTGTAATACTTTGTGCATGGTCATGAGTTTCCTTGTCCTTTGTTCCATCTACCGGAGCTCTTCTCTTGTCCATTTTAGGAATGGTCCCAAGTATCTTACTCTCT
>CM042138.1:80399375-80439375 GCA_023376005.1 Doryteuthis pealeii | reverse complement strand
GTCAATTTCTTAAGCGGAGTTTAACAGGTTTGAATTCAGAGTTTTCCTTCTCCTAGACCGTTTGCTTAACCCAGGTTAAATAGCCCAGACTACCCTACTATTTACCCATAGCTGGAGAGAGAGTAGGATTCATACCTTTCCCAAGGATATTAGCGCTAAGGGAAATGCAATTACCACGTCCAGGATTTGAACTCGGGGCGACGAGTCCATTTCTCATGACTTTAACCATTACACCACGCGCTAATTATAGATATATAAGTCACCGGGGTGGCTTAAAGTCGGTATCAGCCAGACAACGAGGCAGTCTATCCCCTTTTCACTAGCGCTAGACCAAAGAGATTGTTTTTTAACGTCTGGGGTGGAGCGCCACACCTACCATCAGCTCCCCACTTTACCTCACAGAGCCCTGTGCTACTCATACGCTGAGTTGGCGAGGACCGGTATCAAACCAGGAACCTTGTGATTCCTAGCCGAACGCTTTACCGACTGAGCTAAACCGGCCCTTTAAATATATATTTCACATATATTTAATAATCGAAACGTTTTAAAGGTCGACAATAATTTTCAAAAATCAATAGATCATCTTCACGACTCTTATTTTTTTTTTTTACATCTTTTTGTTACTTTTCCACATATACAAAAATTATTATTATTGTTTAAATTTTTAGAGATTTTTTTTTTAGAGACGATTTGGTTTGTTTTGTTTTACGGCATATCAACCTCGGTGGGTCATTTAATGCCGATAAAGTTTTGAAATAAATCAATTCTTAATGGATAATACAATTTTTTTATAAATACATTTTTCTATTTAACCCATAGATGGGACCCTTACAGGTACTACCACTCCGGGTCAGAGTGGACCAGGGAGCAATGGTGATGAAGGGTTGCTCCACAATCCCCAAACCTCCAAAACTGGAACCTCACCATCAGATAGAGTTTAACGTCATTCCCAGGACATGTAGACCCTCAGTCACCGCCTTCTAGCACCCATATGATAAAAAGGGTTGGGGCTTGCCATAAAGGCAATAGGGTTGGGAAATATTGTTTAAATGAAAAAGTACGAGGGTGAGTAAAAAAAAAAGTAATGCCATTTAGTTTAGGATAGGTATGATTACCAACACAGGTACATGTATCATACCTCAAAATGAAGCTGGTCACACTCCTACTTCTGCACATTGTCACCGTTTCTCTCAATAGCAATGTTCCACCTTCGAATGAGAGCATGTATACTTGCCCCGTAAAATTCTGTTGACTGTTTTTTGAGCCACTTCGTCACTACAGATTTCAGTTCCTCGTCACTGGAATAATGTCTGCCTCTCAAACCCTCTTTTATGGGGCCGAAGTGATGATAGTATGAAGGCGCTAAATCTGGTGAGTATCGAGGATGCGGTAAAGTTGTCCACCCGAATGAGGCGATTTTATCCCTTGTCCTGATACTTGTGTCTGGTCGAGCATTGTCGATTGACAAGTCTTACTTGCTCTGAGCCTCGTTAGGGTCTCAATGTAAGCCTTAGTTTTATATATATATATAAAAAAAAAATCACATGAAATAAAGAAAATTGCATTACTTTTTGACTCACCTTCAGAGCAAGAGTTACAAATGTGTTTAAAAAATTGAGTTAAAAAAGTGAGTTTTAAAAATTGAATACCGATCAAGAATTAATGAAACAAAACGTCTTCGGCATAAAATAACTCAACAAGGGTTTATATGCCGTAAAATCCAATCAGTCAACCCAACGGACAACGTCACTGAATTAAACGATCTAATTTATGCAGGAGCAGAGTCAGTCGTGTCCATGAGTGTACATAAATTATACCCAAATAGAAAGAAAGCAAAAAATAAAAAAAGGATGGATGGGAAAAAAGACAAGGACAAATGAAGAAACTACGAGGACAAGTAAAATTACCGAGGAAAAAAAGACACGAGGACACAATGGAATGAAACAACTGGGAAAACAAAACAATAAAAGCAGTACACAAGACATACAACACCTATTAAAGAAATAATAAAAGAAATAAAAACATATTGACTAAGGAAGGGAGATTGAGAAGATACCGGAACAGGATCCAACAATACAAGCAAAACAGAACATTCCAAAATACCGAAAGGAAATTCTAGCAGAGAAGTCAAGGGAGAAAGTTGAGAAAAAAACAACAGGATGCAAATAAAAGAAAACAAATTCTAGAGCAAAGTGTGGGAACAGAAAAGAGTGAATGTTTAAACTGTTGCATAGCAGACGTAGGTTTTATACTAATAATCTTCATACAATGACTGCTATTTACACAGTAGCATTGCAACCAACAAAGTCTTCATCAGATGAACAGAAAAGACTGAATGTTTAAACTGTTGCATAGCAGACGTATGTTTTATACTAATAATCTTCATACAATGACTGCTATTTACACAGTAGCATTGCAACCAACAAAGTCTTCATCAGATGAACAGAAAAGAGTGAATGTTTAAACTGTTGCATAGCAGACGTATGTTTCATACTAATAATCTTCATACAATGACTGCTATTTACACAGTAGCATTGCAACCAACAAAGTCTTCATGAGATGAACAGAAAAGAGTGAATGTTTAAACTGTTGCATAGCAGACGTATGTTTATACTAATAATCTTCATACAATGACTGCTATTTACACAGTAGCATTGCAACCAACAAAGTCTTCATGAGATGAACAGAAAAGAGTGAATGTTTAAACTGTTGCATAGCAGACGTATGTTTCATACTAATAATCTTCATACAATGACTGCTATTTACACAGTAGCATTGCAACCAACAAAGTCTTCATCAGATGAACAGAAAAGAGTGAATGTTTAAACTGTTGCATAGCAGACGTATGTTTCATACTAATAATCTTCATACAATGACTGCTATTTACACAGTAGCATTGCAACCAACAAAGTCTTCATCAGATGAACAGAAAAGACTGAATGTTTAAACTGTTGCATAGCAGACGTATGTTTCATACTAATAATCTTCATACAATGACTGCTATTTACACAGTAGCATTGCAACCAACAAAAGTCTTCATCAGATGAACAGAAAAGAGTGAATGTTTAAACTGTTGCATAGCAGACGTATGTTTTATACTAATAATCTTCATACAATGACTGCTATTTACACAGTAGCATTGCAACCAACAAAGTCTTCATCAGATGAACAGAAAAGAGTGAATGTTTAAACTGTTGCATAGCAGACGTATGTTTCATACTAATAATCTTCATACAATGACTGCTATTTACACAGTAGCATTGCAACCAACAAAGTCTTCATCAGATGAACAGAAAAGACTGAATGTTTAAACTGTTGCATAGCAGACGTATGTTTCATACTAATAATCTTCATACAATGACTGCTATTTACACAGTAGCATTGCAACCAACAAAGTCTTCATCAGATGAACAGAAAAGGTGAATGTTTAAACTGTTGCATAGCAGACGTATGTTTCATACTAATAATCTTCATACAATGACTGCTATTTACACAGTAGCATTGCAACCAACAAAGTCTTCATCAGATGAACAGAAAAGACTGAATGTTTAAACTGTTGCATAGCAGACGTATGTTTCATACTAATAATCTTCATACAATGACTGCTATTTACACAGTAGCATTGCAACCAACAAAGTCTTCATCAGATGAACAGAAAAGACTGAATGTTTAAACTGTTGCATAGCAGACGTATGTTTCATACTAATAATCTTCATACAATGACTGCTATTTACACAGTAGCATTGCAACCAACAAGTCTTCATCAGATGAACAGAAAAGACTGAATGTTTAAACTGTTGCATAGCAGACGTATGTTTCATACTAATAATCTTCATACAATGACTGCTATTTACACAGTAGCATTGCAACCAACAAAGTCTTCATCAGATGAACAGAAAAGACTGAATGTTTAAACTGTTGCATAGCAGACGTATGTTTCATACTAATAATCTTCATACAATGACTGCTATTTACACAGTAGCATTGCAACCAACAAAGTCTTCATCAGATGAACAGAAAAGAGTGAATGTTTAAACTGTTGCATAGCAGACGTATGTTTCATACTAATAATCTTCATACAATGACTGCTATTTACACAGTAGCATTGCAACCAACAAAGTCTTCATCAGATGAACAGAAAAGACTGAATGTTTAAACTGTTGCATAGCAGACGTATGTTTCATACTAATAATCTTCATACAATGACTGCTATTTACACAGTAGCATTGCAACCAACAAAGTCTTCATCAGATGAACAGAAAAGACTGAATGTTTAAACTGTTGCATAGCAGACGTATGTTTCATACTAATAATCTTCATACAATGACTGCTATTTACACAGTAGCATTGCAACCAACAAAGTCTTCATCAGATGAACAGAAAAGACTGAATGTTTAAACTGTTGCATAGCAGACGTATGTTTCATACTAATAATCTTCATACAATGACTGCTATTTACACAGTAGCATTGCAACCAACAAAGTCTTCATCAGATGAACAGAAAAGAGTGAATGTTTAAACTGTTGCATAGCAGACGTATGTTTATACTAATAATCTTCATACAATGACTGCTATTTACACAGTAGCATTGCAACCAACAAAGTCTTCATCAGATGAACAGAAAAGACTGAATGTTTAAACTGTTGCATAGCAGACGTATGTTTCATACTAATAATCTTCATACAATGACTGCTATTTACACAGTAGCATTGCAACCAACAAAGTCTTCATCAGATGAACAGAAAAGACTGAATGTTTAAACTGTTGCATAGCAGACGTATGTTTCATACTAATAATCTTCATACAATGACTGCTATTTACACAGTAGCATTGCAACCAACAAAGTCTTCATCAGATGAACAGAAAAGACTGAATGTTTAAACTGTTGCATAGCAGACGTATGTTTCATACTAATAATCTTCATACAATGACTGCTATTTACACAGTAGCATTGCAACCAACAAAGTCTTCATCAGATGAACAGAAAAGAGTGAATGTTTAAACTGTTGCATAGCAGACGTATGTTTCATACTAATAATCTTCATACAATGACTGCTATTTACACAGTAGCATTGCAACCAACAAAGTCTTCATCAGATGAACAGAAAAGACTGAATGTTTAAACTGTTGCATAGCAGACGTATGTTTCATACTAATAATCTTCATACAATGACTGCTATTTACGCAGTAGCATTGCAACCAACAAAGCCTTCATCAGATGATGACTCTGGGTTCAGTCATGGTTTCGGGACCGAAGCATCATTACCACTAACCCAGGGCACCCCAGCAGTATCTCACCATACCACCAGACTTTGCCGGTTTGATGTCACATTGTAAGATTGCCATATCCACGCTGATGCGGTTAGAGCTTTATCCTGGATCTTTTCTATGCATTTCCTCTTGTCTGGCGGAGAAAGTCCAAGTTTAGTAAAAAATTGGTTGGTAATAAATCCTCGGCATCCGACTTCGTTAGGATATACGTCCGTTATCCATCCATTTTTGACGCATTGTTCTCGTAGATCTTTGTATTTTTCCAACTTACGCTGATGTGCCCAGTCAAGATTTTCCTCGAAAGGAACAGTTAATTCAACGATAAAACCTCCTTTTTTATTAACAGACCAGATGACAATATCAGGACGCTGGGTTGTTAACGTTATTTCAGTTGGAAATACAAGTTGATGTATAACAATGCGCAGCCCGTGCAGCCATCAAACAGTGACGAAATGTCTATTTTTTTTAGCTGGTCCTGGTCGTCTCTTCTCTGTATGGATCTGGGCTGACTTCTCTGTCCTTCTGGTCTCTCCTTTCTTCATGGGGTTTCTTCTTAGGACTTTTCTTGTCTGTTGGTTGGTTGATGTTGTAGAGTAGCTAACATCCCTTCAGCACTCTACCAGATGGACTGACCCATAGCCATAACTAGCCTACGATTAAAGTAGATTAACTAGCTGAATAATATTCAGACTGACTTTGCTGCGTTGGCTATACCGAACTGACCTTCCTCTATTTAGTGAAAGTTTTGTCTTGTTAATTGTTTGTACTTATTTGTTCTGTGTTTATATGTATCCGTTTAGCACCAGATGCTGGTACTTGATAAATGTGTTATCTTTCCACCTGCGTATCTTTCCACCTCGCGACACAACAGTTGGTTGGTTGGATTTTACGGCATGTCAACCCCTTTGGTCATTTTATGACGATGACGTCTTTGTTTTATTCATTCTTGATGGATACTCAACTTTTTTAGAAATCAATTTTTTAACATTTCTTTTATTCTCATTTATTCCTATTTAACCTATTGATGAAACCCTAACAGGTATTACCACTCCGGGTCAAAGTAGACTAGGGAGCAATGGTGATGAAGGGGTGCTCCCCATTCTACTGACCTTCAGAACAGGAATCTCACCACCAGAGTTTAACGTTATACCCAAGACATGAAGACCCTCGGTCACCGCCTTCTAGCACATATATGATAAAAAGAGTTGGGGCTTGATATAAGGGGAATAGGGTCGGGACAATCATATAGGTGCTACGGCTTGACGTGACCAGCCGATTGATCGGAGGGGCCTCTACGACCTCCCATCTAGCCTAAGTAAGGTCCAAAGTGGAGTGTTACTAGTCATGGATTGCTCAGCCACCAGGATTCCATCCTTAAGCATCACCGGTCGCCACATACGACCAGCAGGCCTATTGGGGATGGGGTCTTACCCCTCTGCAAAAGTGCAGTCGGTGTATTCTAAAGTCCCAGCCGATAGGGCTGTTTTCTTTGTCTGTGCTCGTACCTGCCTTATTAACGAACACAAGACGTTGTTCTTTTTCTTAGATGTCTTAATTTCATTCAACTCAAGTATAACAAATACGCGTGGAGAAATGGCCATCAAACGGGACAGGCCGCTATTCCGTCACCCAGCCAAAACTAAACTCTATCTTTTCTATTCTCACCGATGACCCTGGCTCGGCACTGGCCAATCAGAACCAAGTTCAGTCACTTACACATCACATAATTCATAGGTAAGTAATAAAAAGTTAGTTCCTACTTTCTGTCAAATCAAAGGCAGTGTGTAGGGGTGGAATCTGCATATATTCAGCCGGTTCAAGCCCCCTCAACAGTTTCAGACCGGCCGCTGGAGCGAGAGCCTCGTCCAGTGGGCAGTTGATAGATAGAAAATAAATAAAGTCCCACCCGACAAGAAGTCAGTCAGACTTGTAGTTATTCTAGCAGCCGACTTAAAGGAACTATTATATATAGTTAAGTTCTATCTGCTTCATCACAAACTGCTCAAAGTGTCACACCTTCCTCCTCCATCAGCGTCCTGTCATCAAACTTTGTCTTGTGATTTTTTAAATCCTTGTGAACCTGTCTCTAGCTCGTTACCCTTCGAATCGGCAGCGAGCGAGCTTGGAAGGTGACAAAACAAGGGGACAACGAGAAAGCGACAGAGGCACAGAGTGAGCTCGGAAGGTAACAAAACAAGGGGACAATGAACAAGCAACATAGGACACAGAGTGAGCTTGGTGGTGTTAAAACAAGAAGACAACGCGCAAATTACAGAGAACAACGTGCGGCCTTGGAGGTTATCAGAACAAGGGGACAACAAATCAGATATCAACCTTCAAAAAGTAATGTAAAACAACGGATAAGTGAGAGAAGGCATCGACTGCGTTGGAGGGTATCAGCACAAGAGGACAACGAGCAAGCGACAGATGCCAACGAATGATCTTCGAGAGGAACATAACAAGGGGACAACAAACAGACTTGGAGGGTATTAAAACAAGGGGACAACGCGCAAGCGACAGAGAACAACGAGTGTCCTTGGAGGGTAAGAGGACTACGAGCAAGCGACAGATGCCAACGAATGATCTTTGAGACGGACATAACAAGGGGACAACAACAGACTTGGAGGGTATTAAAACAAGGGGACGCGCAAGCGACAGAGAACAACGAGCAACCTTGGAGGGTAAGAGGACAACGAGCAAGCGACAGATACAAACGAATGATCTTTGAGAGGGACATAACAAGGGGACAACAAACAGACTTGGAGGGTATTAAAACAAGGGGACAACGCGCAAGCGACAGAGAACAACGAGCGACCTTGGAGGGTAAGAAGACAACGAGCAAGCGACAGATGCCAACGAATGATCTTTGAGACGGACATAACAAGGCACAACAAACAGGCTTGGAGGGTATTAAAACAAGGGGACAACGCGCAAGCGACAGAGAACAACGAGTGACCTTGGAGGGTAAGAGGACAATGAGCAAGCGATAGATACAAACGAATGATCTTCGAGAGGGACATAACAAGGGGACAACAAACAGACTTGGAGGGTATTAAAACAAGGGGACAACGCGTGACCTTGGAGGGTCAACAAGCAACTGATAGAACTTGGTATCAAAACATAGTGCAACAAGCCAGATATCAACAAGCAAAAAGGAATGAAAGCAACGGACAAGTGATAGAAAGCAACGACTGCGTTGGAGGAGGCAAACAGTTTAGAATGGTGGGTGGTAATCGTAGAAGGAAAAGTTTATGTATGACGAATAGATTAAAAGATAAAGACGTTTAAAAAACAACCAGGAAGCAATTTTGGGTGTTGTGTTTAGGATCAAATCTCGGCTAACGATTCACTGTCTGAAAGTGATTATTACTTGCAGAAAGATAAGTAGATATGTCTCAACGGTGTCGCCACTTCGTCACGCAAGGACATGCGCGCGCGCACGCACACACACACACACACACACACAAATAAGCAGACTTCTTGCATACATCGAAACCATAACTGCACCACCTAGAAACACACGCACGCGCGCACACATACACACACACACACACACACCAACACCACGGACACACACACACACACACACACACACACACACACACACATGCACATCTATACACGCGCATTTGTTCTCACGTTGGCTCACAAATGCATTTTTCACACATTCTCACATATGGATTAGGGTGATGTTTATTTAACGATTATTCTATCCACTCCACCTACTTAACATTCCATTTTATTTTTTTATTTTTATATTTCTTTTTAGCTTCAATGTCTCAACGCTGTTTTGTCGTATCTTCGGATTTATTAATGGATTCGAACAAACGAGAAATGGTTAAAATTGTCTTTCTTATATGTTATTATTCCTTTTTTTCTCTTTTAAATCATTTTTTCTTTTGTTTCTTGTAAATTTTGTTTGTTTGTTTGTTTGTTTGTTTGTTAAAATTACCTTCCATTTTCTTGTCAATTCCTCTTTTTCTTTCTTTCTTTCTTTCTTTCTTTCTTTCTTTCTTTCTTCATTCCTTTTTTCTTTCTTGTTTTTCTTTGTTTCTTGGCAATTTTTCTTTGTTTCTTTCCTTTTTTTCTTTGTTTCTTTCATTTCTTCTTTCTTGTTAATTCTTTTTCTTCCTTCTTTCTTTCTTTTCTTTCTTTCTTTCTTTCTTTCTTTCTTTCTTCTTTTTTCTTTTTTCTTTTTTTTTCTTTCTTTTCTTTTTCTTTCTTTCTTCCAATTTCCTAACGTTTTCTTGACAATTTCTTCTTTCTTTCTTTTTTCTTTTCTTGCCAGTACTTTTTCTTTTTTTCTTTGCCTTCTTTTTTCTTTTTCTTTTTTCTTTTTTCTTTTTTTTCTTTCTTTCTTTCTTTCTTTTTTCTTGCCAGTACTTTTTTCTTTTTGCCTTTTTTTCTTTCTTTTCTTTCTTTCTTTCTTTCTTTCTTTCTTTCTTTTTCAAAATATTATTTTCTTTTTCATTTAATCAGCCTTTCTCTTTCATCACCTAATACTTTGCCAGTTATTTTCGCCTTGCTACTACTTCCGTTTCAGGACACGATATTCTTTTTAGAAAGAAATTCTCACAGTAAGAAGTAAATAAATAAACAAATAAAAACAAAATATATATATATATATATATATATATATATATATATTATATATATATATATATATATATATAAAGAACACTTTTTCCGCCTAGACCCCATACACCCTCTCTATGTGTGTATGTGGGGGCAGATAATGGCTGATTAATACGGCGGGGTTGGCCTTATCACCTAACGACAATCGTAAAGAAACGAAAAACGGCATATTTGCTAGATACGTACTTTTAGTATACGGTATGCGTGTACGTATTTACCAAGACGCCCCACCAGGAGCAGGATGTGAGGTAAGGTCAATGTTGTAAGAGGAGTAAAGATGGTTAGAATTCAAAATTTTTCTTCTCCTAGAGTGGTTGCCTAACCAAGGCTAACGAGGCTACTCTGCCCTTCTATTTACTCATAACTGGAAGGTTGAGAACAGATGGTGAAACGCAAGCAGCCTCGTCCAGGATTTGAAGTCGGGTCGTCAATTCCATTTTCTACAACGATAACCGTTACATTAGCGAGAATCGGTGTATACGGTAAAGTAAAATTAAATTCGACGGGGTGGCCTAAGGTCGGTATCAGCCAACCGGCGAGGGAGTCTATCTCCTTTTCATTAGAGCTAGACCAAGAAGATTGTGTTTTTTTGCGTCTGAGGTGGAGCGCCACACCTACCTTCAGCTCCTTACTTTACCGCACAGATTCCTGTGCTACTCATGCTCTGAGTTGGAGAGGGTCGGTATCGAACTATGAATCTTGTGGTTTCTAGCAGAACGCTCAACCGGCAAAGAAAAAAAACTAAATTTACTTATTTAAGGAGTAAATTATAAACAAAAAAATACACAGAACCCTAAATATTTGACCATACAACAAAATGGTATATGCATAAACCAGAACCTGTTCTTGAGAATGAAACATAAAAATCTTTTGAACTTTGAGACAAAAGGATCAACTTATCCCAGCCAGAAGATCAGACCTAGTATTGATTAACAAGAAAAAGAGAACTTGTAAACTGGTAGATTTTGCAGTCCCAGCAGATCACAGGTTGAAAAATGAAAGAAAACGAAAATTAGACAAATACCTGAACCTTGTCAGAGAAGTGGAAAAGCTGTAAAATATGAAGGTGAAGATGCTTAGCTTGCCTGATACTCTCTGAGTGCTACTCGCTGGGCAAGACTCTATGGCTTGAAGCACGGCCTTGAAATCCACGACTTTAACCCTTCCTTACCCTTGCTCTATTGTCGAGATTCTAGCAAATCGAGCAAAATTACTTAACTGTATTGTGATCAACTACGCCTTCACCTTTCGCACAATAAATATTTTTGTTTGCTTCTACGATGTTCGATAATCTGAACAATAGCTACATAAATGAGAGTAACCTCCCCTTATTTATTTCACTTTGATGAAGCCATATATTTTGGTCGGCCATTTTCATTTCAATGTAATCAATACAACTGCGAGTTTTAACACGAAAATATCATAAAATGTGTTCTTAATCACAATTAAGTTCCTTTCAAATAATACGCAAACACAATTAAGACATTTTATGATATTTTCGTGTTAAAACATGCAGTTATATTGATTCGAATAAATTCGTAATTTCAGTGTAGATTTATGGTGAAATGAAAATGACCGACCAAAATATATGGCTTCCTCAAAGTGATTTAAACAAGGAGAGGTTACTTTAATTTATGTAACTAATGTTCAGATTACCAATTAGACTACTTTGCACATTCCCCTGTGCGGCTTTCAAAACATACACAAAATGAAGCAATGCTCAACGTGTCAGCGCACCAACTATTCAGAATAGCAGCACTAAATTCAACCCCCCTGCTAACATGCCATAGGTTAGTGTAACAGGTTAAATGCATTACCTCCCTTAACTTACAGACTTTAAGGTGTTGGATTATTTTGATATATAAGGTGTGATACAATACACCACTTAAATTTATAGACTAAACGAGGTCACGTAGTAAACGAAAAACGGCATATTTGCCAATCAACAGCCCTAATGCGGGTTGACTACTTAATCACTGATTCTGAGAGACGTTTATTTACAACCATTGACGAAGGACTTGCAATACTGAAGAGCACCAAGGAACAACCAAATGATTCTTTACCAAGGATTTTCCGCTGGACAAGCGCTCTTGTTTGGAGCCTAAAGGAATGCCCATAAACTCGTAACATAGGGAAGGTCTGACTCCAGCAATGGAGTAAGAAAAATTCTGATGGGGTTGGGATTTGCGGAATTTGCCATTCGAGAACCCGGGGAAGTAGAGTTTAATAATATGTTTATTGCTTTTCATGACACACCTTACGGAAATCGAAAGATTCACCCTTCATCGTAAATTCTAAGGATGTAGTAAACAAGAGAACCAAGGTCAGACTAACACCACACAGGAACAACGAAGCCATTACCGCAATCTCAATCGCTACCATCTCTCATTACAGCGGAAGTGACGTAACAGAATAAAAATGACTATCGCCTATTCTATATTTGAATGGGCGATGGCTATGGCAAATGTTTATTTTAGTAGGTAGGTATTTATGGGAGTTAGGTTATTAAGTGGATGATTAATTGTTTTTCCTTTAACCCCAATACGTGTGATCGTTCCTTCTTGTTGGTCGTCAGGCTGAAAAGTAATGGAGGAAAGCAAAAGAGACAAAAAGACGAGAGCTACTTTCAAAATTCAAATTTTATTTCCAGGTACACAGCTATCTCTTGGAGAGGAATTTTCTTTCCGAGCCAGTGATGGTGTGTTCCCAGGAATAAGAGGAAATGCTACGAAGTCTTTTTTTTTTTTTTTTTTTTTTTTTTTTTAGTCATGAGGCCCATTTTTCCGAGCATGCCCAAATGGTTCTTCCTGTCAGAGGCCTCCTGTGAGATTGTTATTTTTTGAATTTGTTTATTTTATTTTGTATTTAAAAAAAATTCTATTTTATTTAGTTTTTATTTTATTATTCTTATTTCATTTTGTTTTTATTCATTCTTATTCTATTTTTATTTTATTTATTATTCAATCCCCACATATTTATCCAACCCGATCGCCACAAGTAGGATGTGACACAAGGTCGACATTTTGAGGCATCCAGTGAGGATCGGTAGTAATGAATCTGCGATAAAAGCTTGCTAATCATTACAGCACGATGGAACACTTTCAAATATTTATTTTGTAAGATATAAACCAATAGTGGGGACAAACATTAATTAGCAATTAAAGAATGAAGGAGAGAGAGAGAGAGAGAGAGAGAGAGAGAGAGAGAGAGAGAGAGAGAGAGGAGTCGTATAGTTCTCGTCATAAATGATTTTATTATTTTATTAGGTATTTACCCAACCCGTTTACCATGTGCAGAATGTGACGCAAGATCGCGAGTATAGGGCATCTAGTGAGGACCGAACTCACTTTTCAGTAGCAATGGATATGAGAGATTAGCTTGTTAACCATTGCACCCCGATGGGGCACTCTCAAATGTTTATTTAATAAAACAAAAACAGAAAGCAATGAAGGGTGGGAAGCAAACATTAATTAGCAAATAGTAAATGAAGGAATGAGAGAGAGAGAGTGAAGAGAGAGAGAGAGAGAGAGAGAGAGAGAGAGAGAGAGAGAGAGAGAAAGAGAGAGATATAGTGAGAGAGAGTGAGAGATAGTGAGAGATAGTGAGAGAGTGAAGATAGTGAGAGAGAGAGAGAGAGAAGAGAGAGAGAGAGAGAGAGAAAGAAAAAAGATAGATAGATAGATAGATAGATAGAGATAGAGAGAGAGAGAGAGAGAGAGAGGGGGTAGTCTTGCTTTTTACCTGTATAGTTCTCGTCAAAGATGAAGTTATGATTTAAGCAGGTATTTATCCAACCCGTTTGCTACGGATAGGATGTGACACAATATCACTTGTACGTGGCATCCACCAAAGATCGAACTCACTATGCAGTAATAATGGATATGCGAGACTAGTTTGCTAACAATTACGACAATGGGACATTCAAGTGTTAAACAAAGAAGACATTTACCCAACTCGTTCATCACGAGTAGAATATGGCACAAGATCGCAGGTACAGGGCATCCAGCGAGGATCAAACTCGTTATTCAATAGTAATGGATATGCGAGACTAGCTTGTTAATACTTACACAATGATGGGACACTCTTAAATGTTGATTTACCAAAACAAAGGCAAAAACAATAAGGGGTGGTGAGCAAACATTAATTAGTGATGAGAGAGAGAGAGAGAGAGAGAGAGAGAGAGAGAGAGAGAGAGAGAGAGAGAGAGAGAGAGAGAGAGAGAGAGAGAGATCGGTAATCTGAACATTAGCTACATAAATGAGAGTAACCTCCCGTTGTTTCTTTCTCTTTGGGGAAGCCGTCTGTTTTGGTCGGCCATTTAATTTCAACGTAATCAATACAACTGCATGTTCTAACACGAAAATATCATAAAATATGTTCTTAATAAAAATTAAATTCATTTCAAATAATGCACAAGCACAATTAAGAAGACATTTTATGATATTTTCGTGTTAAAACATTCAGTTGTATTGATTCGAACAAATTCGTTTTTTCAGTGTAGATTTACGGTGAAATGAAAATGCCCGATCAAAACAGACGGCTTTCTCAAAGTGAAATAAACAAGTGGAGGTTACTCTCATTTATGTAGCTAACGTTCAGATTACCCTTTCTTAGATTAAATGCTAATTTTCTAAGGTAAAAAAACAACTTTTTTTTCCTAAATTGAATTTTAACATTTTATTGTCTTTTTTTTGTTTTTTTTAAAAATAATTCTGGAAGCGAATAGTAGCTATCGGTTACGACAACCCTTAGTTTAAAACATTTTAATGATTATGTAAGTTCTCAAATTTTTTACAATTGGCACTGACTTATAAAACAATAATTTTTGAAAAAGCATTAAATTCAAATTTTGCTGATGGAAACTGATATTTAAACATGGCAGGTCTTGTGTGCTTTTTGTACTTACTTAGGGAGAACAGTGAAGAGCTCTACAAATCGATTGATTTTTTTATTATTGAATTATATCGTTTAGTCAATAAAAATCAAAAACTATTTTGTATTTTTGCTTATTGTAAACATATTAAACGCAATTTTGATGCGCAATGAAATTTCTTTTGGGATTGTTAAAAAATATTTTAAAACGTCAATAAAACATGGAAAATTAACTTTTTAATGTTTTCTTTTACGTTTAATATAAAGAACAATTCCAAGTTTATGTGTAGATGCATTTGAATTACTTCAAAACCAATTAATTAATTGATTTAATCAAATTAATTAAACTTGATTAAAAATTGTAAATGGAATAGGATTTATAAACAAACAATATAAAAGAATGCAAACCATTTACACACGGTGGGTAAGTGAGGTAAGATAAATCACTAAGCCCTTGCTCCTCGCTAGGTTTATAGCCAAGTCCCGGAGGCGGCCCATACATCCAATGCCGACGGTAACCAAGAATTTTGTGCACTGGCCATCACAACGAGTTTGTGTGTGGCTGTCCGCTTAAAAATGGCTTTATGCTAATGCCAAATGGTGGGAGGCCCGGAAAATAAAACCTATCACACATACTTAAATTCTTTTTTCAACAATAACAAAAAAAAAAAAAGATTCAAGGGAGATAACATATGTACGGTCAGCGGGAGTTATCTCCCATGAATAGTTAAGATGGATATTACACAGATTGTAATTTTTTGTCCATTTAAAAGTAAAAACATTATCAATTTTCTGATGAGTTTAAATTTTTTTTTTCAGCTTATGGAAATGATGAAAATTATGAACAATGTTTACATTTTCGCACTGTTAAATCAATTTAAATTTAACGTAGCCAAAAACAAGTTATGACTAGAGGCTTTTTAAAAACTTGTAGGAAAAATCAATTAATGGTCCGATTTTCATGAAAATTTTCATAATTACTTACCTTTTGATGAAAATATGTCTGAAATAGTTTTTTTTTTCCTAAAATATATTGAGGGAAATATTTTTTTACGAGGTCTCTCCCCTCCCCACTATTTTATTTTATGAAATATGAAAAAATGAATCGAGAAAAACAATTTCTCTGAATTTTTGAGATGAGTATTGATAATTAGTATTATTTGTAATTGGATAGCCTAGTGGATAAAGGAGTTAAGTTAAGGCAGTTCTAAGTGACAGTTATCTCTGGACTGAAATTTCAATCCTGGTCAGGGGCAGAAGTAACATAGAATAATAATTAACACAGATTAACACCTGTACCCCAGCTATGGTTAGCGGAATGAGAACACGATACCCCCGTGGACTGAATAAAGGGTTAGGTTCAAAGTTCCGCGATTGCTCCCGATTACGACAAGAAGGTTCCCAATTACGACAAGAAGGTTCCCGAGTTCGAAAAGAAGGTTCCCGGGTCCGAGATGGTTTCTGAGTCCGAGAGGGTCCCCGAGTTCGACAAGAAATACCTGAAGAAACAATACTAAAAAACGATTTTTACTTTTTTTCTATAAAGATAAGAGTCTATATAATTATATCAGAAGATTTTTATAAGTTTCAATGCGATAGCTTTTTAGTAAAAGAACCATGAATACAGAATTCTGCTGAAAAAATATCAATAAAAAAATTGGCCCTGTTGTAAAAAAAACGGACTGTTTTACTTATTTTTCAAGATAACGGTGAGTAATTTTTCCCTAATCGGATAATTTGATCTTTGAATTAATTGTTTTTTCTTTGTAGCAACTCTTTATGTTCGTTACTTCTTTTTTGCGAGGTTTTAAAAAAGTTCAAAAATATTTACGTTTCTTCCTTCAATATGGCCTAAACTGATCGCGTGACCTTTTTTGGTGGTATCTAGTATTTACCCAAACCGTTCACCGCGGATAGGATGTGACGCATAGTCGTAAGTATGGGGCATTCAACGAACTCAATATTTAGTTGTTATGGAGCTGCGAAACTATCTTGTTAACCATTACACAACAATGTGGCACTCGTAAGGAAGGACGAGTTTAGTATGCCCTTCTCTCACTATGCGTACGTGAGGGTAAGGATCAAATTGCTCAGATACCATGGCATTTCTCTTCAGGTCACACCAGGTATCTGACTCTACCCCGTTAAGTACAGACTGAAATTGATTAGATGAATTTGAACACTACATACATCTCTTTTGCCACGGATGCCAGGTGTTAGAATTAGAATAAAATATGAAAATTAATTTGGTGGGTTGTATATATATATAATGGACTCTCTCGTCGATTTTCGACGCATGAGGATTCACGCACACAATGAACACCCACACAGTAATTTGTTTATAGTGGTGAAGGCTTGTGTTGGATCATCCACACTTTTTGGCACAGTCAATAGGAAAGAATTGGTGCATCAAGGGTTGCCACAAATCCAATCAACGACCGACCTCAGGAATTTTGAATTCAGAGTTATCCCTCTCCTAGACTGGTTGCCTACCCAAGGCTGAAGGGCCCAGTCTGCCCTACTATTTAATCCATAGCTGGAGGGAATTTTGAATTCAGAGTTATCCCTCTCCTAGACTGGTTACCTACCCAAGGCTGAAGGGCCCAGTCTGCCCTACTATTTAACCCATAGCTGGAGGGAATTTTGAATTCAGAGTTATCTCTCTCCTAGACTGGTTACCTACCCAAGGCTGAAGGGCCCAGTCTGCCCTACTATTTAACCTATAGCTGGAGGAAGAATATATGGATTCATACCTTTCCCAAGGGTATTAGCGTTATGTGAAATGCCAACAGCTTCGTCTAGGAATTGAACTCGAAGCGCTAGACCAAGGAGGTTATTTTTTAGCATCTGAGATGGAGCGCCACACCTACCATCAGCTCCTTACTTTACCGCACAGATCCCTGTGCTACTCATACGCTGAGTTGGCGAGGACCGGTATCGAACTTGGAACCTTGTGGTCTCTAGCCGAACGCTCTACCGACTGAGCTAACCCGGTCCATATATATATATATATATATAGATATACATATATGGTGGGTTATATATATATATATATATATATTATATATATATATATATATATATATATACGATTAAAATCGAATGGTTTAAAAACTACCGACTTAAGTTTCTCGTAGTAGCGCGAATCTTCAGACCCTGAATGATCGAGTTATGGACAACTTTCGTGAACGTCTACAATAGTGTGTAGACAATAAGAGCAAACATTTGACTGGTGGGTAGTTCCATGTCAAATCACCCAGAAAAAAGGTAAAATTTTAAGCCATCCCTTTCAATTTTTCTGATTTTTTTTTCCAGGTGTGGACTATGTTAACGTTAGACAGTCCCCAAAATTTGAGCTTCCAATTCCAAAAATTGACGGAGTTATGTTGATTTTTAGCAGTCCAAATTTGGTGGGGTTTCGCAAAAAATGGCGATATTTTGCAATCTATTTTTGTCTGTAATGAGTTCTAGAGCTTTCCTATTACTGAAAATTGATTTATAAAAGCATTTTTGCCCAAGGAATCTAAAGATGCTATTTAAAAAAATCTTCAAGTTTACGAATTTTCAGTTATTGATGATATCTGATTTGCAATATTTTAACTGATGTAATTTTTAAAATGAAATAAAACAAAATGACATTATATGTACATTTTTTTATTATTTATTCTATTTTGATTTTTCATCATTCTCAGCAGTGCGGATATCCATGACAATCTCTCGCCAACCATCCCTATCATTCATTGACCCCGGGAGGTCCTCCCCACAGCATGCAGAGCTGGTCTATGTAGGTATTTGCTGGACGACTGGCATTAGCATGTCCATGTGCTGGTTTCCACCGAAGGACGTCGCTTCTGAGTTCATCCTTACTTCTCCAGCAGTGTCCGGCATGTTTTGTTCGCCTTACTCGGATGGTTTGTGTACCAGGGGGACAGGTGGCCGTATAGCTGCTTTCTTGTGGGATGTTGCTTCCACGATTTGTCCAAGATCACACGCAGCTCCTGTCGAGTCCAGGTGCCTCGTCAAGGTCCAAATGGTGTAGCCATACAACAGCACCGACACCACTACGGCCTGGAAGAATTGTCGCTTCAACTTGTCGGTGAGGTCTGACTTCCATATAACTGACAGTCTGTTTATAGCGGACCATGCCTTCCCTATGCGTGCATTAACATCGCTTTCCGTGGATGAGATATTATTACCTAGGTACGTGAATTGGCTCTACTGGCTTTAGAGGCTTACCTATAAATGTATCAAATCCTTTCACCCCACCCTGTATATTAATTATGTACGTTTCTGTATAAGATTCTCGAATAAGTATTTGGAAAAAATAGAAAAGTTTAGGGAAAATATTAGGGAACGTCAAGGTAAATTAATTAAGAACACCGATTGTTATGAATATGAATCTTTATAAAGTTTTGAACGAAAAGAGCTTATGTCCAAATTACATACATTGCTATGACCAATATTATTTCATAAAATCTACACATATATAAAGGACAGTTGTATGAATCTGTATGTCCGGAGGAAACTTCGAATATAAAACAATTGACGACAAAGTAAATATATATACACATTCACTATCACTACATCTTGGTTTTTGAGCAAAAATAATGAAGATTTGATTAATATTCATGAAGATAATTCGAAAATAGAATTTAAATGATAATAACATGGATTTTTTTTGCATTTAGTATTTTTAATAGGAGACATTAATTTTTATTTTCAGAGTGGTTGGATCAACGCACGGTCTTTTTTGTACGTAGGGATTCTAATGGGGCTTCTTGTGAAGATCCAACTCGCAATTCAACAATAATGTATCTGCGAGACTACCTTTTTTACCATCCACTTTACCCAAGCGACTAGTCACGTCTAGTTAAAAATAATTCTCGATCATTATCTGTCGCAGTTCATACAAATACATAAAACCTCCACAAATTTATTTTACACATCTTGCATTAAAAACAATTTATCTCTTATTTATTCACTTTATTCACTTGATTCAAGGGAAGCAACTCTTCTATTGTTTCTAAGAGTTATCTCCCATATATGATTTGTTTAATAACCAAGTAAAGATTTATATGCGAAAAAAAAAAAAATCGTGAATTGATGCAGTTGAAAGAGATGACTATATGCGGGTTGTCTCGACTTTACAGATTTTATTTCATTAATTAATTAAAATTTGGAAACATTGAAATAAAGATTCATTCGCACGTAAATGTCACGGAAATTTCACTTCTAATTTCACGTTCAGTGTCTTGATGTTGTCATCTATTGAGTTAATTAAAATCTTACATGATTGTGTTAACGTTTCGTTGCTGCGCCTCGATTAAATTGGCTATGAAGTTCTAAATACTACAGAAGACTTTATAATAAGGCTGCGTTTTGATCTGGTATTACCACAATGTGACGAAAACCAAGAATGACTGATGGTATCGTAAGGTACTACTGCGGCACTCTGGACTAATAGTGATGATGTTTTGCCCCCGAAACCATACCTGATTTGAATCATCATCTGATGAAAGCTTTACTGACCACACGGCTGTTGCTTTTTTTGTAGGCGGCATATATATATATATATATATATATATATATATATATATCAGTGGTCTGAAGAAGCTCGTGAGCATACTCGCGAGTGGAAATGTTCCATAACCACGATACCCATGGTATTTAAGGCCTTTTATTCCCAAATAACTTTGCTCTGTTTACAATAATTAAACATTGAGCTCTCATACAGAACCTGAACTCCACAACAAACTACTGGTAGAGAATTAGGACCCACCTAGAATCACCTTGTACCAAGAAACTTGGTACCGCACCAAAGTATATATATATATATATATATATATATATATATATATATATATATATATATAATAAAAAAGAAGCTCCGCAAAATGGGTTATGTTAAAAAATAATATTATTATTTTACATTGGCTACACGTGTTTCAGATCTTCTGATATGTTCTTTCATAGAATGTGGTTAATTAATGCATGAAGAACATATCAGAAACACGTGTCGCTAATGTGAAATAATAATATTTTTTAATATAAATATATATAGAGAGAGAACACTTAGAAAACTTTAAAAAAACTTTCTAAAACAATTTCTCTCATAAAAACAACTTTCTAAAACAATTTCTTTCACAAGAAATTTTCTCCTAATAATGACCTAAGGCCGAAACCAGTTGAGAAAAATAAATAACATAAAATAAATGTTCCTGTATGTCTCATCACTTTTTGTTCATATATATATATATATATATATATATATATATATATATATATATATATATATAATTACATTTAAAAAAAAATATAATTAAAATTAAATTAAAAGTTTTCTAAGTGTTCTATATATATATATATATATATTTCTATTAAAAAATATTATTATTTTACATCTATATACAGCTAACTGCAGGAGTTCATGATGTAGTTAGATAACTACATTATGAACTCCTGCAGTTAGCTGTAATTAATCAATATCTTGATTAATTCAATGGATTTAACCCTGAAGATCATTATGGTGAAACTCGAATAGGTTATTTATGTACACACTATAATAATAAATCCGCTCCCTTACGTAAAATTTGTACCAACTAAATATTGAGACCAGCCCAATATTTTCACCGGTAAGTCATTCCTTTTTCACACACACACACACACACACACATATATATATATATATATATATATATATATATATATACCAACCTTTACGCATGAGCAGGATGCTACACAAGGTCAATTTCTTAAGCGGAGTTCGACAGGTTTGAATTCAGTGTTTTCCTTCTCCTAGACCGGTTGCTTAACCAAGGTTAAAGAGCCCAGTTTGCCCTACTATTTACCCATAGCTGGAGGGAGAGTAGGATTCATACCTTTCCCAAGGGTATTAGCGCTAAGTGAAATGCAATTACCATGGTATCCACCAAGCATAAAAATCATAGGAGGAAGAACCACAACACAATGCCATCAAATTCTGACCAGACCTTTAGCTGCAGCCGTTGTGACTGTGTCTGCCTGTGCCGCATTGGCCGTATCAGCAACGAATATATTTGTAGTCAATGTGGATCACCCCATTAAATTTCGTTCCCCAAGCCGAGCGATGATGATGATGATGATGATGAATATCATTGGGAAAGTTAGGCATCCAACTATGGGCAAATAATAGGGAAGACTAAGCCCTTTAACCTTGGTATAAAAAGCGAAAAACAGAGAAGGACCACTTTGAATTCAAACTCCGCTTAAAAATGATCTTGTGTCACATCCTGGTTGTAGCGAAGGAGTTATGTAAATACATACATTCGATTTGTAGACTCTCTTTACATTCTATAAAGTTCTCATTAGTACCGGATAAAATTATCCTAGATAGATAGATAGATAGATAGATAGAAATAGATAGATAGACAGAGAGAGAGAGAGAGAGAGAGAGAGAGAGAGAGAGAGAGAGAGAGAGAGAGAGAGGTGCGGAGACAGAGACAGAGACAGACAGACAGAGAGGCAGAAACAGACACATACATACATACATATAGACAGACAGACAGAGACAGACGATTGTGGAAAGTTTCCTGATTAGAATTTAATTTTTAAAAAATACCAGTTGCCGTAATCGTGTAATCTACTGACTGTCATAAGAAGGCAAATAATAATAATAACAATAATAATAATAATAATAATAACTGAATCTAGCTAACTGGCGTAAAATGAATACAAGAGTATGCATGATTGGGTAGGAAAGGTAAATCACTGGGAATTGTGCAAGAGATTACAATTTGAACATGCTGACAAATGGTATATGAACAAACCAGAATATGTCTTAGAAAATCAGACGGATGAAATTCTCTGGTATTTTGAGATACAAATGGATCCCCCAATCCCAACCAGGAGACCTGGGAGAAAAGAACTTGTCATCTAGCGGATATTACTGTTACAACGGACCATTGAATGAAAATAAAAAAAATCGAAAAGTTAGATAAATACTTAGATCTTGCCAGAGAGCTGAAAAATCCGTGGATCATGAAGGTGACGGGTAATGCTATTTGTATTTGGTACACTTAGAACGGTCTCCAAAGGCTTGGAAAAGAAACCGTGAGAACCAGAAATCAGAGGAAGAATCCAGGCTATGTATACCACAGCACTGTTAAATTCGGCTAGAATACTTAGAAGAGTCCTGGAGACCTGGATAACTTGGCTGTCAGACTCCGGTGAAAATGCACCCGTCAAACTCACACGAAGAAGAAGAAGAAGAAGAAGAAGAAGAAGACTGGTACGTCGTACCTTAAAGACCTAGATACGTTCTCCGTGCCCCTCAACAGAGGCTTAACCGGAACCCCAAACAGTGAACACCCAATTGGCTTAATATCGCAACCTCCTGCAGAGCTTCCGCGAACCGCAGACTTTTCATTCCGCTCACCTGTTGTAAATGGAAGTGGGTAGGGGTAGCCATTTTCACGTCGTACTCTTAACTGCCTCGTTTTATGTTTCGGTAAGAAGGCAAAAACAAAATACAAACACGTGCTTGTTCACACCTTTTTAGCGTTGTTTATTCTCGTAAGCGTCTCTCAAGCTGTTTATGCTTTTTCCACATGGAGATCGCGTCGTGGCTCATTCAGTAACGACGACGTTCTCGTATTCAGCCTCTGACTAGGTCTAAGCACTTTCCGACTCGCCTTGATTTCAGACTGGAGACCCAACTCCCGACTCCAAAAAGTAACCGCTAAGTCGTCCGCATACCTTTATTGAACTTAATCGATCAAGTAGGTATTTATATCCAATCCGTTCGCCACGGGTAGGATGCGACACAAGGCTGTAAGTAGGGGGTATCCACCGAAGATCAAACTCGCTATTCGAAAGTAATGGATGTGCCAGACTAGCATGCTAACCACTACACAATGATGCGACACTCAAACCGTCCTTCGGGGCGGGGGTCCGGTGCGCTTCGGCCACTGGACCGGTAAGTTATGTTAAATTAATAGCGTCGATCCCAGGGGGCTGTCCCCCAGGTAATACCTGCCCCCTTGGGGGCAGTGCTGGGTTTATTGCCCAGCGCCTAAGGCGCCCCCTTGAGGGATCGACGCAATTTTTGTTCTCTCCCACCCATTAGCTTCGGCTTGTGGGTGGACCCACGTTAAAACGAGGCCTTGTGCCCAGTCCATACAGGTGGGGTATGAGACAAATAAACACTACACAATGATGCGACGTCATTTCACACTTAATAGTATGTATTTACCCAATCCGTTCGCTACGGGTAGGGTATGGCATATGGTCCCAAGTACGGGGCATCCTGAATGGAGCGTACCCACTATTCAGTAGTAATAGATCTGTGAGACTGGCTTAACCATTACACAACGATGCGATACCCTTGTATTTACTCAACCAGTGCACCACAGGTAGAATGTTACCTAAGTTCGCAAGTATAGGGATCCAGCAAGGATCGAACTCACAGTAGTAATAGATCTATGAGACTAGCTTGCTAACCATTACACCACGCCCTTGTATTTATTCAATCCTTTCGCGACGGGTTGGATGTGACACAAATACGAAAATATAATAAAATGTGTTCTTAATAACAATTAAGTTCATTTCAAATAATGCGCAAGCACAATTAAGAACACATTTTATGATAATTTCGTGTTAAAATATGCAATTCAAACAAATTCGTATTTTCAGTGTAGATTTACGGTGAAATGAAAACCAAAACAGACGGTTGCTCTGAATGTTTGAGATGAGGCTTGATGATTTGTATTATCTGTTATTCGGACTATTGTCCTCATTAAATAAAGAAGACATTTACCCGACTCGTTCATCACGGGTAGGATATGGCATAAGATCGCAGGTACAGGGCATCCAATACGTTATTCAATAGTAATGGATATGCGAGACTAGCCTGTTAATAATTACACAACGATGGGACGCGGTTAAATGTTGATTTACCAAAACAAAGGCAGAAACAATAAGGGGTGGTGAGTAAACATTAATTAGTGATTAGTAAAAGAAAGAGAGAGAGAGAGAGAGAGAGAGAGAGAGAGAGAGAGAGAGAGAGAGAGAGACATCGGTAATCTGAACATTAGCTACATAAATGAGAGAAATCTCCCCTTGATTCTTTCTCTTTGAGGAAGCCGTCTATTTTGGTCGGCCATTTTCATTTGACCGTAATCAATACAACTGCATGTTTTAACACGA
This sequence comes from Doryteuthis pealeii, assembly GCA_023376005.1. NCBI lineage: Eukaryota > Metazoa > Mollusca > Cephalopoda > Myopsida > Loliginidae > Doryteuthis > Doryteuthis pealeii. The sequence goes on along the minus strand of CM042138.1, from coordinate 80,414,415 downwards.
AAATATCATAAAATGTGATCTTAATAACAATTAAGTTCATTTCAAATAATGCGCAAGCACAATTAAGAAGACATTTTATGATATTTTCGTGTTAAAACATGCAGTTGTATTGATTCGAACAAATTCGTTTTTTCAGTGTAGATTTACGGTGAAATGAAAATGGCCGACCAAAACATATGGTTTCCTCAAAGCGAAATAAATAAGTGGATGTTACACTTATTTATGTAGCTAATGTTCAGATTACCATACTTGATATTATATAATTGTGTGCAAAAATAAAGTGTTAATAAAAAAACTACACAAAATGTAAACATAAATGTATAACGAACATAATTCCCTAATCTATTGGCATAAAATAACCCGATGCGGGTTAACATGCTGTTAAAACCAATCCTCTCCAATAGGAAAAAAAAGGAGTCCCTTTATTTTTGGGTCCGACTAAATCGAGTTCGCTTTTTAAAGCCCTGTACATGTAAGTATGGCCATAACATTGGTATGAAAGAACCCCGTTCTTTAAATTTTTATAGAAAATTGAAAATTTAAAATTGTCACGTTTTAGATATTTTTTTCTTGAGAACTCAGCCTAAACTTACATATTTAAAAAGTGTATGAATTTCTTAGTTTTAACAATGGAATAAATCAATTAACAAGTATAATATAAAGCCTTTTTTCTTCTTAAGACACCAGGTACCTCATTATGCATATGCTCGGTCTTTTTTAGCCTAAACTTATATATATATATATATATATATATATATATATATATATATATATATATAAATTATGAATTTCTTAATTATAACAATGAAATAAATCAATCATATTCGTATTTATATTATACTTGCAGGTTCAAACTTAATACCTATTAAATATGATGCAACAGTATAGAAACTTGCAATAAACAACATTTGGAACATTAGTTTATTAGTTTTAAGAGTTTCTGCGCACATTTTTTTTATTTTGTTTAATAAGTGCTAAAACAAAGTGAAAACAGGTCGTTTTTGACGTGTTTTCATCGGATTTTGACGTCCACAAATTTAAATAAAAAATTAACCAAAATTTTCAATGTTGGCATTTTAATCGACCCCTTATAGGCTTGCTAAAAATAACAAATTCAATGTTATCTGTTTCTTCTTAAGACACCAGGTTCGTCATTTTCTGAATGTTCGGTCTTTTGGGGGGAGAAATCAAGTTTTTATTCAGGGCACGCTGACATAAACGGAACTTTTAGTAATAATTGGGAGGCATGACTATAGAGTGATTATAAATAATATATTCAGCCCATTCTTTCGCTATTAGCATAATTTGCCAGTAGTTGGTGGTTCTATTACGAAGGAATGTTGCCATGACATCAACTGATTTTATTAACAATTACAGGAAATAATTAGCATTTGATCCACAAGTGATTTTGGATTCCATACTTTTCAAATACAGTTTAGACGCTATTGACAGCAAGGTTATATATATATATATATATATATATATATATATATATATATATATATATATAAAGATAGATTAGCGAAAATAACGGTAGCTGGGTTTAAAAATCCTATTGGCAAATCATATCGTCGCTATCATTATAGCCTGTTTCAGGAAGCCTAGACCAAGCGTCTAAGGTCCCCAATCATCAGATTCGTATCTGATGATTGGGGACCTTAGACGCTCGGTCTAAACTTCCTGAAATAGGCTATAACGCGAAGAATCTAAATCTTCTGTTATATTTTTTACTTATATATATATATATATATATATATATATATAGTATATTAGGAAAAATGAAAAAAACACAGGTTTAAATGGGTTAAGTGGTGAGTTTATTGGCCGACGCTGCAGTGTTTCGATCTATTAATTAGATCATCTTCTGGGCATCTGTTGGTATATGGATGGTGATAAGAAATTATTTATCACAGAATAATGAGAAAAGCGAGTGGTAGTTATTGTTATTCAGTCTGTTTAAAAATTTTTGAGGTTTGAAAAAAGGGACGATTTTGAAGTATGACGTCAAATATTCTATTTTACGGCGTGAGTATGGGACAGTGTATGTGTGTGTATCGAAAGGAAACATTGTGCATTTATTAGGTATGTGGTTGTGTGTGTGTGTGTGTATAAATTTTTTAAACCTGTGTTTTTTCATTTTTCCTAATATACTACATACCGTCGGATTCACTTCCTTTCTTCACACACACACACACACACACACACACACACACACACACACACACACACACACACACACACACACACATATATATATATATATATATATATATATATATATATATAGGTATATGTAAAAACAAAATTTTTTTGCGATGAAACAAAAGAAAATACAGTGCTCAATCACAGTTTGTAAGAGCTAATATTTATTTATTTTACAATGTTTTCATAGATCAATGTTCATTATCAGCGACCGCGGTTTCATGCTAAATAGCAATCATCAGGCTGAGGAGCAAGATCCTATGGTGTTTGTTGGAGTTCTTTACTCAATGTCACATTTAGGATATCAGCGGTCGCTGATAATGAACATTGATCTATGAAAACATTGTAAAATAAATAAATAAATATATATATATATATATATATATATATATATTATATATATTATATTTATATATATATATATATTACATGACTTGAAAAACATCGGATAATCCAATTTGCTAATAAAGAAATTTTACAAATAGATGGACGGAGAATAAAAATGCAAAAAACAAAAAGCCACATGGTTTGAAAAAAAAAGGCAAACTGCCCCAAATTGACCGGCAAAAAGAAAAAAAACAACCGAAAGACTCACCTAACCTAACATGAAAAGTGCTCAATACACAAAGTAGAGCAAAATATAGAAAACCAAATTTGAGTCAGAAACTACCTACCTAGGTTTCACCTTAAATGATCTTCAGGATAATACTGACTCAACATTTATCCTGTATATCCTTTAGGTCAAACAAAAGTAGGGTGTCAAACTCATATTAAGTTGTATATATATATATATATATATATATGTGTGTGTGTGTGTGTGTGTGTGTATGTGTGTGTGGCAACTGTAAATTATCTAAAAGTGATCAATATACTAAAAACATAGAGCAATAATACTACTCTTTTCCTCTAATACTATTACTGATATTATATATATATATATATATATATATATATATATAAAGATAATCTAATGAGTCAGACGAACCTACTATTAGTTTCGCATAAAGCTCTTCAGGGCTAAAATCTGACTCAGATTTTAGCCCTGAAGAGCTTTATGCGAAACTAATAGTAGGTTCGTCTGACTCATTAGATTATCTTTATTATTGGCTCTACTTAGTATCGAGCACTTTTTACTTCTTATAGCGGTTATATGAATATATATATATTATATCTATATACATATATATACATATAAATTGTTTTTTTCTTTGGCCAAATACTGTACAATAGATTATTTTTTGTTGGTACGAATATTTTGGTCCTTTCTTTTTTCAAATTTTTTTTCTCCTGGTTGATGTTTGGTAGTATATTTTACAATCAAACTATTCGCTGGGTTTTTCTCACCGCAAGGATTTACCAACACGCTTGTATATTAAATTATATATATATATATATATATATATATATATATATATATATATATATATATATATTATGGACTCTCTCGTCGATTTTCGACGCATGAGGGTTCACACACACAATGAACAACTACACAGTGATTTGTTTATAGTGGTGAAGGCTTGTGTTGGACCATCCCCACTTTTTGGCACAGTCGATAGGAAAGAATTGGTGCATCAAGGGTTGCCACAAACCCAATCAACGACCGACCTCAGGAATTTTGAATTCAGAGTTCTCCCTCTCCTAGACTGGTTACCTACCCAAGGTTGAAAAGCCCAGTCTGCCCTACTATTTAACCCATAGCTGGAAGGAATTTTGAATTCAGAGTTATCCCTCTCCTAGACTGGTTACCTACCCAAGGCTGAAGGGCCCAGTCTGCCCTACTATTTAACCCATAGCTGGAGGGAGAATATATGGATTCATACCTTTCCCAAGGGTATTAGCGCTATGTGAAATGCCAACAGCTTCGCTATGAATTGAACTCGAATCGACGAGTCCATTTCCTACGACTCTAACCACTAGCCCACGCGCCTCCATATATATATTATGGATTTAATATCCCGTAACTAAAGTTTCATGCTTCCTGCAATCATCAGACGGTCAACATGTTAAGATTTAAAAAAAACGGTGGCTTGTTTAGCTTTGATTGCAGTAAGCATGAAACTTTAGTTACGGGATATAAAATTCACAATATATAATATTTGATTATAAAACTGCTCTGCTATTTTAGCATTGAGCATCTTCATATGCCAATACTTTTCTCATTCATTCTCCATTCATTCTCTCTCTATATATACTAGCAAATTTATGCACCCTCCGGGTGCAAGTTTTTACGTTTTAATATAATAAAATATCATGTTAAATTAGAAAGGCTAATAAAACTAAATAAGAATGCAGATAAAAAGATTTGGAACAGAAGGGGGTATTATCGAAAAATAGAACAGCTTTGAAACTAACTCTTCCATCATTTTCCATTACTCCCGTCTTTCATTGGTAAATTTTCCTAATTTAACTCTTTACTTAAAATAGGAAGTAAAGGATAATATTACAGTTATTTCTTCTTCTTAATGAATTTCTTTTAAGATTTATCCCAGAGATTTTTGCTCATATTCAATAAGATAAAACCAAACAATTAGAAATCAATAATACTTAGTATATATTTATTAAAATCAATTTTTTAAGATCAATATGAAAATTAGCCTTCCCATTCACACTGTAAGCCACTATTTTGTTGTATATATAAATACAATTGCGTATTATTAGTATGTAGAAATGGTCAACAGTCTTAATTATGTAAAACAATTTTATTATTCATTGAGGTTTAAATAAAAATAAAATCATGGAGAATGTGATGTAAATAACTAAGGAAACTATGAATTGAGTAGTAATATAGTTTCGGTTACAAACAGACAAACACACAATCTCCATTATAAATAATATAAGATATATATATATATGTGGGGGTGGGGGCTTTTATGGACCTTGGTTCAGTTGCACTGTATACTCCGGGTTAAATCCAACGATGAAAGATCCCAGGGGTGCCTCGTCTTTCTTTGATGCTTTAAGCACATGATTATTTTGCTTAATGCTTAATCCAGCCCTGGATTGTAACCTTTTATTAAACAGCCTGTAAAGTAGTTAAATAACAGAACACAACATTTTACATTTTCAGCTATTTCTTTTTCAAGCTAGGAACTCAGGATGAGAGGCCTATGGTCCTGACAGACTCAGAGTAATAAGGGTTAAATATGATGTATTATTTGGATTTTTCGGACTGTTGTCCTCATATTTATTGGGCAATCTGAACATTAGCTACATAAATGAGAGTAACCAGCTCTTGTTTCTTTCACTTTGAGGAAGCCTTATGTTTTGGTTTGGCATTTTCATTTTACTGTAAATCTACACTGAAAATACGAATTTGTTCGAATCAATACAACTGCACGTTTTAACACGAAAATATCATAAAATGTGTTCTTAATTGTGCTTGCGCATTATTTGAAATTAACTAAATTGTTGTTAAGGCTTCCTCAAAGTGAAAGAGACAAGGGGAGGTTACTCTCATTTATGTAGCTGATGTTCAGATTACCATTTATTGTTATATACACAACGTTTCGGGTTTTGAGTTTGCCATAAGGGTAATAGGGTCGGAACAATCCTGCCGTTGTTTAAGTGGTCTCCTAATTAAGTATTGAACAGGCTCATTGCTGCTTAACTTCGGTGATCTAGCAGCAACTGTGTTTCAGCGTGACTTGATCGTAATTCTCAGAGAAATAATATTTCTATTAATAATGGAGATTCGCTTCCGGTTTTTGTCTGTAACAAAAATTACGTCATTGCTTACGTCACATCATAAATAGAATAAATTCGCTCAAAATTTGAACATGCAACATTAGACAGTCCTCATTGTTTTTTAAAACAAGTTTTAAGAAATACATGACTGGTATTATATATCTATATATAGTTTGTTTTATTTTAATACATATTTAAAGTTTACATTTCAAATTGTTTTATTTTTTAATCCTTTAATGAATTTGATGATTTTACTTACTTAGGGTACAAACTGGCTGACATTGAATTTTTTACTTCCACCCCTCAGGCAATATGTTTCAAAAATCTATTTTTACATCGTCCGGAGGGTGTTTTTTTTATTCTGTACTAGTATTATTAATTTATTATTACCTTGCCCTGTGAATTCTCTTCTGAAGAAGATAAATTCTGCCTTGATTATACACTAAATCATCATACGGAAATCCACTTCTGAAACTCTGGTAAGTGTGGAGTAAGATTGATTACCATTACTCCCAGACCCACTCTGACTGGAGTGGTAATACTTGTTAGGGTCCCATGTACGTGTTTGATTAGTATTGGATAGGAATACTTGAAAACCTATATAAAAAAAAAGGATGGCGAGTGGCCTATTGTCGGTATCAGTCGGACAGCGAGGGAGTCTATCTGCTTTTTGCAAGCTAGACCTGGGACATTGTTTTTGCTGAGGTGGAGCGCCAATTCACCGTTAGCTTCTCACGTTACCGCACAGATCAAATTACCCAATCTGTGCTACTCACGCACTGAGTTGGCGGGGACCGGCATCGAACCAGGAACTTTGCGATTCATAAGCGGGTGCTGTTTGCAAAAAAAAAAAAAAAATTAAATGAAAAAAAAAAAAAAAGAAAGAAAAAGAAAATGACTGACACCGGTACTAAATAAACCAACAAAGGTTGATATGCCATAAAATTATTAGTATTATACAGGAATAGTTGAAACCATATAATTGTACAAATAAGTAAAAAGTAAAGTTGTCGGAGTGGCCTATTGTCGGTATCAGCCGGACAGCGAGGGTGTCTATCCCCTTTTCACTAGCGCTAGACCAGAGGGAGTATTTTTGCTGAGGTGGAGCGCCACACCTACCGTCACCTCCCCACTTTACCGCAGAGATTAAATTATACAATCTGTACTCAGTCGGTAGAGCGTTCGGCTAGAAACCACAAGGTTCCTAGTTCGATACCGGTCCCCGCCAACTCAGCGTATGAGTAGCACAAAGATCTGTGCGGTAAAGTAAAGCTGATGGTAGGTGTGGCGCTCCACCTCAGATGCTAAAACAATCTCCTTGGTCTAGCGCTATTGAAAAGGGGATAGACTCCCTCGCTGACTGGCTGATACCGACTTTAGGCCGCCCCGTCGACTTTACTTACTTATTACTCATACGCTGAGTTGGCGGGGACCGATATCGAACTCAGAACCTTGCGATTGCGAGGCAGGTACTAAACCGGCCCCTTCGTACAAATTGTTTTCAAAATTTGAACTTATGTTTTAAAATGGTTATTATTAAGAAGGAATAATTTCTTGAAACAATCTAATTGTTTGTAAAAGACGACTGACTTTGATTAAAGAATCTAACAAAGTTTAACATGCTTAAAACCAACCAACCAACCAAATAATAGAAATTTAAAGAGACAACCTACACAAAACCCACAGTAAAGCCCCAACAGGAGATTGGATGAGGTATCACGCCACATTCCCGTAAACTGATACCAAATTTACTAACACGCATTCCTTTGGACTAAGTCAACAAGATCAAGGCAATGATCTTGTTATCTGGGCGGCAAAGGATCTTTATACACATCACCAGTTCTGTGACCGACCCGGAGTGGTCACAAGTACTGCAGCAAAGTAGCTAAATCCCAGAGTTGCGGTTTCGAGTAACTACCCGGTTTGCACCGGATCCTGGTAAAGGACCAAACAAGAATTTCCTGGACCAAGCAAACATGTCAAATATTCATCCGTGTGAGAGCTCGATGTGCTTTGTTCCAGGTGTGTGAATATAGTGAAAAAAATGAAAGAAAAATTGTGTCATGTAATAATTTATTTCAACTGCAAGTCGCTGCATCTTCAGACACAGTGCAAAAACATGTTTGTTAGTGATTTATTCTGGGATATTTTCATTTTGGATTAAAAAGATCCCAGCATAAATCAGTAACCGCCATATTTTTATTCTGTGTCTAAAGATGCCGTGACTTGTAGTTGAAATAAATTATTACATGAAGCAAATTTAAAGTTTTTCTCTTCATTTATTCAATCAATAATGGAGATTCGCTTCTGGTTTTTGTCTGTAACAAAAATTACGTCACTGCTTACGTCACATTACCCAAAATCGTCATAACATAGAATGAAATTTATTCTATGTTATTTTGAGTGTATTTATTGAATAAATACACTCAAAATTTGAACATGCAACATTAGACAGTCCTCATTGTTTTTTAAAACAAGTTTTAATAAATACATGACTGGTATTATATATCTATATATAGCTTGTTTTATTTTAATACATATTTAAAGTTTACATTTCAAATTGTTTTATTTTTCAATCCTTTAATGAATTTGATGATTTTACTTACTTAGGGTAGAAACTCGCTGACATTGAATTTTTTACGACCACCCCTCAGGTAATATGTTTCAAAAATCTATTTTTACATTGCCCGGAGGGTGTTTTTTTTATTTTGTACTAGTATATATAACGGGGATGGAAAAAATAATGGAAACATTATTTTTCCATTATTTTGTCCAACCCCTATATATATATATATATATATATATATATATAAGTAAGGAAATGAATCCGACGGTATATGCATAGATAAAAGGCTATGAAAACACAAAATGTTGTTAAAATGAATATATTTTTATATCCTTTTCATTGCTAATATTGAAAATATTTCGATTTATAATAAATCATCATCAGAGCATAATGATAATTAGGTCCGTTCTCTCTCGATGAGTCCGGATTAAAAATCATTTACATCTAAAAACGGGCCTAATTATCATTATGCTCTGATGATGATTTTTTATAAATCGAAATATTGTCAATATTAGCAATGAAAATGATATAAAAATATATTCATTTTAACAACATTGTGTGTTTTCATACCCTTTTATCATCAGGTGAACTTGTTTCAAATGCATTTGAAACAAGTTCACCTGATGATTGCTGACGCATGAAACCAAAATGGTTGTGACTGTTCCTTTGTCACCAAATAAATAAATATGTAAAACCTTTATATGTTTATTTTATTATATTATATAACAGCTCTATTTATATTGAGCACTCTCCCAATAATACTGCGTTTGACACACCGTTCCAGTAAAAGCTGAAACAGTGACAATCCCACACACACACATATATATATATATATATATATATATATATATATATATATATATATATATATACTGAAGGAATTCTTTAACTAATACTTTTTTTTGTTTTGCCTTGTCAGCGTATTTTGATACGCTGACTGTAACCCCCGTAGATGGGTAAGATTTACACCCCAAAAACCTTTTAAAAAATGGGGTGTCCAGGGTATGATGCAAAACTGCATCTGGTGATAAGGTTCAATTATAGAGATATGGGTAGTGTGAAGTATCCTTTTATTGTCATTACTTCATTACTTCCAGATCCACTCTAACCCGGAGCTGTAGTACCTTTAGGGTCCCATCTATAGGTCAAATAGATCTGTTTGAAAATGTTTCGTATTCGATAGAACGGTGCACAGGAGGCATAGAATAAACCTAAGAGAGTCATAAGGAAAGAGAGACAACAGTATCTCCAGTAAGCATCACCGTTTGTTTGCAATCACTGCACCAGAGATTGCCATTCAAAAATTGGTCTGTTTAGCCACTCATGCAGTTTGAAGATAAAAAAAGTGGACACAACGCCATCGTCTTCAATAGACGGAATGATGCCAACCAAAATTGACATGCCGTTAAATCAACTAATCAATAAATCAATCAACTGATTTTTTGTTATTGGAGGCGTACCCAAGTGTAACGGTTATCGCTGTAGGAAGTGGAATCCTGACCGAGGAATTTGGCATTTCACTTCGCCCTGAGTCCCTTGAGAAATGCATGAACCGGCCACTGGTAAATAGTAGAGTAGACTGGGTTCTTTAGCCTTGGTCAGGCAACCAGTCTTAGAGGTGGAAAACTTTGAACTCAAACCAAGTCTACTCAGCTTAAAATTGACCTTGTGTCACATCCTGCCTGTGACGGTGGAGTTGAATAAATACGCACTTTTTTGATTTAATAACACGATGCTTGCTCGTTTCGAGTGGCGCCAGGCAAGCATTACCATACCATAACAACGGAGTTTCTCATTATTCAGCATTCTCTTTATAACGGACTATTTTTGTGGTTTAGAAATAAGAAAAATGTTAAATACAAATCCAGAAAGAAAAAAAAAAAAAAAAAAAAAGAGAGAATAAGCCTCTCTGGCTGATAAAGAAATAAATTCTGTCGTACTGACAGCATAGATTTCCATGAGTCTCTCTCACCACTCATCCCTATCGGTTATTGCTCGTGGCTTCTGTTTGGTTGGTTTGATTGATGGATTTTACGGCATGTAAACCGTTGGGTTGCTGTACCCAGCTTAAAAATTGACCTTGTGTCACATCCTGCCTGTGGGTGGGTGGGGTAAATTAAGACTCTCCTGGCTGATAAGGGTGAAGGGATTACTTAAGTACACACATCTCCGTCATCCATTGTTGTCCAGCCAATGACAATGTCAATATTTCAAGATGTCTGCCGATGACGTAATACGTAGGGAGTTGGGTTAATGCCTGTTCTAAAGACTTTAGTTGTTTGGTTCTACGGCATCTCAACCATTGTGGGGTTATTTTATGTCGAAGTCAGTTTAACAATTATGGTTTCCAATTGTATATGGTATAAAAATGTATCTTTACGATCATTTAAACGGGCAAACACTTCATTATCTAAAACTGATCTATTTGACTCATAGATTAACAAGTGCTACGACTCTGGATTAGAGTCGACCTGGGGGTAATCGCAATGAAGGGGTGACCCCACACATCTCAAACCTCCAGAAATCGAGCCTCACCACCGGATACAGTTTGGTGTTGTACCTAGGACACGAGAGAGACTCTCTCTCTCGTATCCTAGGTACATCACCAGAGAGAGAGAGAGAGAGAGAGAGAGAGAGAGAGAGAGAGAGAGAGAAGAGAGAGTATGTATGTGTGTGTGTATGTGTGTGTGTGTGTTGTATGTGTGCGTGAGAGAGAGAGAGAAGAGAGAGAGAGAGAGAGAGAGAGAGAGAGTGTGCGTGAGAGAGAGAAATAATATATATATATATATATATATATATATAATATATATATATATATATATATATATATATAGAGAGAGAGAGAGAATAATAATCATATAGAATTACTAGTTTAATCTAATATTAATTAATGTGTGTATGTGTGTGTGTGTGTGTGTGTGTGTGTGTGTGTGTGTACGTGCATATTCATTTTTTATCATTCATTTTTTTATGCATTTTTTCACGCATTTCTTTTCATTCATCTTTTTCATTCATTTTCTTTCATGCATTTTTTCCTGAATTTTTTTCATGCATTTTATTTTCATTTTGCAAGGCTTTTTTTCATTCATTTTTTTCATTCATCTTTTTTCATCACTTTCTTCATGTATTTTTTACATTTATTTTTTTTCATTCATTTTTGTTCATCACTTTCTGCATGAATTTTTCATTCATTTTTTTTTCAGAAGATGAAGATTAAGAATTAAGGACAGTCGAAATAAATAACATTGTAATCCCCTTCCTCCAAATATAGATAATCCCCAACCCACCGCCAAACAGTGATAATCCCCTCACCCCACCAAACAGGGATAATCCCCACCCCCGCCAAACAGCGATAATCCCCCCGCCAACCAGCGATAATCCCCCACCCCTGCCAAACAGCGATAATCCCTGCCCCGCACCAAACAGTGATAATCCCTACCCGCGCCAAACAGCGATAATCCCCTCTCCTCGCGAAACAGCGATAACCCCCCCACCCTGCGAAACAGCGATAACCCCCCGCCAAACAGCGATAATCCCTCACCCCGCTAAACAGCGATAATTCTCCCCCCCGCGAAACAGCGATAATCCCCTCCACTGCCAAACAGCGATAATCCCCTCCGCCAAACAGCAATAATCCCTACCCCCCCAAACAGCAATAATCCCTACCCCCCCAAACAGCAATAATCCCCCCCCCCAAACAGCAATAATCCCTACCCCCCACCAAACAGCAATAATCCTCCACACCCCGCCAAACAGCGATGCCCCCTCCGACAAACAGCGATAATCCACCCCCTATAATGGGATTTTTATAATTCCACATCATTTTTAATTGATTCCGAATTTCCGAGCAAAAAAGCAAAGCAAGCAACTTTTTTTTTCTCAAGAAGCGATAGTCCTCCTCCTCCTCCTCCTCCTCCTCCTCCTCCTCCTCCTCCTCCTCCTCCTCCTCCTCCTCCTCTCCACTTCTTCTTCTTCTTCTTCTTCTTCTTTTGTAACATTAAACTAAGTCCTAAACATATATCGGATCTTGTCAAGAACGACTTGAGTCAGAAATTAGTCATGAAGCTGAGAATAAAGAGGAAATGTAAAAACATAAAATTATGAACAAAAATAAATTGTTTGGGGTGTTGCTAGGAATTACTAAATTTCTAAATTCATTTCCCGCCAAATAAATTTGTTTATCCTACAAAACAAAAAACAAAAACTACAAAAAAAGCAAAAATAAAAATAAAAAATAAAAAATGAAAAAAAGCAAAAAAAAAAAAAAAAAACAGAAAAAAAATAACAAAAAACAAAAAAACAAAAACAGTGGTCATAGCTAATTGGCAAAAGGTTAAATCGAACTTAACGGACCTAAATTCCACCATCGTATGTCACCCCGCCGAAAGAAAAAAAACCCCAAAATTCAGGGAATTAACCAAATTTAACGAAATTTTCACTGTTGATATTAATGAATAAAATACATAAAACACCACTTATTTTATTTAAAGACTTTGACATTTTTTCAGGACAGTTAACTTTGAACCACGTATCTTTGAGGAGTAACACAGATTCTCAAAGATACGTGGTTCAAAGTTAACTGACCTGAAAAAATGTAAAAGTTTTTAAATAAAATAACTGTTGCATTATATCTTTTATTAATTAATATCAACACTGAAAATTTCATTAAATTCAGTTTAATCCCTGATTTTTGGTAATTATTTTTCTTTCGACGGGGTGACATACAATGGTGGAATTTAGGTCCGTTAAGTTCGATTTAACCAAGCAAAATTTCTATATAGAATCAAATATTTGACGTTTTCCTTTCATTGCTGATATAGTTAGCATTTACCCAACCCGTTCACCACGGGTAGAATATATTACAAGGTCGTTGGGCATGGAGCGTCCAGCGAGGATCGAACACGATATTCAGTTATAATGGATCTGCAAATCTAGCGTATTAACCATTGCACCACGATGGGACGCCTTTTCACACCTGATTGTTGATATTTACCCAACCCGTTTGCTATTAGTAGGATGTGACACAAGGCCGCAAGTGTGTAGCATCCAGAGAGGATCGAACTCTCTATTCAAAAGTAATGAATCACCGAGACTAGCGTGCAAACCATTACACTACGATGGGTGCCCTTTCACACCTGATTGTAGATATTTACCCAACCCGTTTGCCACGAGTAGGATGTGACACAAGGTCGCAAGTAAGGAGCATCCAGCAAAAATTGAACGCGCCATTCAGTAATAGTTGGCATTTACCCGACCCGTTCCTTACAGGTAGAATATATTACAAGGTCGTGGGTATGGAGCGTCCAGTGAGGATCGAACACGACATTCAATTGTAAAGGATCTGCGATACTAGCGTACAAACCATTACGCCACGATGGGGCGCCCTTTCACACCTGATTGTAGGCATTTGCCTAACCCGTTTGCTACGAGTGGGATGTGACACAAGGTCACAAGTAAAGAGCATTCAGCGAAGATCGAATTCGATATTCAATCGTAATGGATCCTCGAGACTAGCGTGCTAACTATTACACCACGATTGGACGCCTTTTCACAACTGATAGTAGGTATTTATCCAACCCGTTCGCCGCAGGTAGGATATGGTAAAAGGTCGCAAGTATGGGGTATCCAACGAAGATCGAACTCTCTATTCATTTGTAATGGATCAGCGAGACTAGTGTACTAACCCTTACACCACGATGAGATGCCCCTCTAAACTTAATTGTAGGTATCTACTCAACCTGTTCATCGTAGGTAGGATACAAGGTAGGGTACAAGGTTGTGAGTATGGGGCGTCAAGCAAGTATCGAACTCTCTATTCAGTAGTAATGGATCTGCGCGACTAGCGTGCTAACCCTTATACCACCATGGGACCCTCTTTTTACATCTAATAGTATTTACCAACCATTCGTCACGGGTAGGATGTGACACAAGTCGGAAGTATAGGACATATAGCAAAGATCGAATTTGCTTTTCAGAGGAAATGGATATGCGAGACTAGCGTGCTAACCATTACATAACGATGGGACGCCATTTCACACCTCATAGTAATTTCCAAACCTTCACCAGGGCTGACTTCTGATTTAGGTCGGAAAATTAAAACGGAAAATTTTTTGGTGGTACTCAATGACAGTTTAACTACAGTCTATGAATTAACATTTTGCGAATTGGGTTACGGTTTTAGGGGATTAAGGTTGTTTTTAATTACGTATTGCTTAAAAAAATAAACAACAAAGAACCCAAATTACTATACATTTAATGTTGAAAAATATTTTTTTAAACTAAGTTTAATTGAAATTATACATTGCAATACTAACACAAACAACTGTCTCAATAATAGATTCAATAATTAATTTCAATGGTTAATTAAATGTATAGTAATTTTTTGTTGTTGTTTATTTCTTTTAAGCAATACGTAATTAAAAACAACCATAATCCCCTAAAACCGTAACCCAATTGGCAAAATGTTAATTCATAGACTGTAGTTAAACTGTCATTGGGTACCACCAAAAAACTTTCCGTTCTAATTTTCCGACCTAAATCAGAAGTCAGATCCCTCCCAGTCGCAATTTCTTTTGTTTGTCGCTT